>CM076579.1:1417937884-1418622689 GCA_034641835.2 Pinus albicaulis | reverse complement strand
TGTCTGTATCAGTTTGGTTGTATGATTGAGCTTAAATGTGTGGAGTGGGTCCAGTCTGAAAATATGATGAAACGTGGTCCTTAGAGTTGCTGAGGGTCGTAGCCTTCAGTCAAGGGGTTGTAGCTCCCTTCCAGGTGAGGCTGGTAAACGAGATCAGGGGGTTGTAGCTCCCTTCCAGGAGAGGCTGGTAAACGAGTCAGGGGGTAGGAGCTCCCTTCCAGGATAGGCTGGTAAACGAGTGCAGGTGGGTGCCTGCGTGCTGGTAGGAGTCTACGCCAGCACATATGTTGTAAGATGTTTTCTCTATAATAAAATATTGAAGGCTGAGCAACTGCAGCGGTGGTTTTCTCCCGACTTGGGTTTCCACCTAAAATCCTGGTGTTCATGTGTGATGCTTATGTGTGATGGTTTATTCTGTTCTTACTACACATGTTTACTATTTATAGAACATCAATGAATGAATGATAGAATGATATAAGTGAAGAATTAATGGCATAATTAGATCTCTGTGTATACGCGAGTTTCATGAAGGATATCCGCGTGTATACGCTAGTTGTATTCAGCAAAGTCGCGTATGGGTTTTAGAGCATGGAAAAGTAAAAAGTTTTATTTTTCCCTAAATACCGATTCACCCCCCCTCTCAGTATTTTTCCCAACAATTGGTATCAGAGGAGGTCTTTCTGCAGAAGCTTGATCGCTTGAAGGAGATCCGTCGCAATGGGAAGTCTTGAAGGAGTAATGTCTCTAAAGCCACCTCTATTCAATGGAAGCAATCTGATATTCTGGAAGGTACGAAAAAAAGCATATCTGCAAAGTCTTGGTGTAGAAGTATGGGCAATCGTGGAAGAACGCTATCAATATCCGGCAAGTATTCCTACTGATGCGGCTGAAAGAAAGAAGTATGAAATCAATGCCAAAGTAGTGAATGTCTTATTGGGAAGCATGTCTGAACCAGAATTTGCTAAAGTGATGCAGCTAAATTCAGCAAAAGAAATATGGGACAAAATCATTCTGAGTTATGAAGGAGATACAAAGGTAAAAAGTGCAAAACTCCAAACTCTTAGAATTGAATATGAAAATTTGAAGATGCATAGTGATGAGAGTATTTCCCATTTCTTCTTACGTCTGGACGATATTGTAAATCGAATGAGAAATTTGGGTGAAACCATAACCGATACTACTCTGGTGGAAAAAGTCTTAAGATCCTTGACTTCAAAATTTGACTCTAAAGTTTCAGCTATTGAAGAAAGGCAAGATCCGCAAACTCTTACTATTGTTCAATTACATGGTATTCTGACTGCTTTTGAAATGAGACAAGGAGGTCCTTCTCAAATCAAAGAAGTTGCTTTTAAGGCATCTGCAAAAGGAAAAGAAAAGGAAGTTGTCAAGGAATCCAGCTATATATCTGAAGAAGAAGAAGAAGCAAATTTTGTGAGAAGACTCCAACTAGGAACCGGAAGGTTCAAAGGTAAACTTCCTTTCAAATGTTTTGATTGTGGAAGAGTTGGTCATTATGCTGCAAAGTGTCCTTATAAAGAAACATCTTCTAAAGGAAAAGAAGTAGCAAGAAGGAATAAGAATCGATCTAGCACAAGAAAAAGTTACTATATTAATGAAGACAGTGATGGGTTATCTGATAGTGAGGAAGAATGTGAACAAGATATTAAACTACTCATGGCAAAAGAATCTAGAGAAGAAAAGGATACTTTTGTGGATGCTCTGGAAGACAATGATTTTCTTGAAGAAAACAATCAACTCAAAGTAAGCCTAGAAGAAAAGAACACAATCATAGAGACTCTTGAAAATCAGCTTGAAGCAAAGGAAAAACGCATTGAGGAATTGGAGTGTGAAGTAGTAAGTCTAAGGAAAGATAATGAGAAAGAAAAAAATCTCAATCTTAGATTTTATAAAGGTTCAGAAACCTTAGATGAGATTATCAAGATACAACGGTCTCCTCTTATAAAAACAGGTCTTGGATATACTGGGGAATCTTCCCAGACTTCAGCACCAAATTATCTGAAAGCAGCCACAACTAGTTCACTACATTCAGCCACTCAGCAAGGGAACAAAGGATCTTTACAGGTAAAGCATGATCATCTCAAATCAAGGAACACTAACAGGGAGATCTTTCAAAGAAGCTACAACCAATAGGTAAATTCAAATAGAAGATTTCATGATCGCAGAAATTTCTACTTCAATGGACAATGTTTCTCATGTCACAATTTTGGTCATAAAGCTGCTCAATGTGTTGCATATAAAACCATCATGACAAGAGAAGAAAGAAAGAAAAAGATGAATATTGAACCAAAGAAGAAAACCTATAACAACTTTTCTCCTCTTCAAAACGAAGTTGAATGTACTTATTGCAATAACTTTGGTCAAGAAGAATCTGAATGCAGGAGCAAGATCCAGCCAAAAGAACATGTTCCCTCAAGCTCCAAAGTGTGGAAAAAGAAAGAACCGCCGGTTGAAAATTGTGGGATAGCGTTATTTGCAGAAGGTGAAGAAAATCAATGGTACATTGATAGTGGGTGCTCAAGACACATGACAGGTGACAAAAGCAAACTCCTTACATATAATTCTCTAGAAAAGGAAAAGAAAGTTACATTTGGAAATGATACTCCTGCTGTAATTAAAGGAAAAGGGTCAGTGTTTCTAAAAGAAAAGGTGAAGGCTAATGATGTCATGTATGTGGATGGATTAAGGCATAACCTGTTAAGTGTAAGTCAAATGTGTGATCAAGGAACAAAAGTGGTCTTTAGTTCAAATGAATGTGTGGTTTGTGATCTTGATACAGGTAAAATTATTATAAAAGGAAAAAGAAATGCAAGCAACCTGTATGTACTGAACTGCAAATATCAATGTTACTTGAGCAAGACTTCAGAAAATTGGCTATGGCATAGAAGACTGGGGCATCTGAGCTTCTCTCAAATCAACAAAGCAAGAAGACTTCAAGCTGTTCGTGGTCTTCCCAATATTAATCTACCAGAAAGTATCATATGTAAATCTTGTCAATTCGGTAAGCAGACCAGAGTACGATTTAATGCCAAAGAAGAATCATCAAGTAAGCCTCTTGAACTCATTCATACTGACATATGTGGACCTATGAGGAAAAAGTCACCACGTGGGTAAGAATACTATATCTTATTTATTGATGATTACTCTAGAATGTGTTGGATCGGGTTCATTAAACACAAAGATGAAGCATTTGAAAAATTTCAGATCTTCAAAGCATTGGTAGAAAATGAATTAGATCTAAAAATCAAGTGTCTTAGATCCGATCGAGGAGGAGAATATACATCAAATGAATTCTTTGAATTTTGTGAACAACATGGCATAAAAAGACAGTTTTCTGTAGCAGGCACTCCACAACAAAATGGCGTAGCAGAAAGAATGAACAGAACAATTCAACAAATGGCTAGAGCTATGCTTGATGATTCTGGAACTCCTGAAATGTTATGGGGAGAAGCAGCACATACAGCAGCAAATATTCTCAACAAGGCACATGTTCGGGTAAATAGTGACAAAACTCCATATGAACTCTGGTATGGTAATTCTCCCTCTGTAAAGCATTTCAAAATTTTTGGAAGTAAATGCTTTATCAAAAATAATGATGAAAAGCTTGGCAAGTTTGAACCTAGATCAGATGAAGGGATACTTCTTGGTTACTCATCTACAAGAAAAGCATACAAATGTTACAATAAAAGGCTTCGAAAGATTGTTGAATGTATTGATGTTGTTATTGATGAGTCTCCTGCAGCTCCTAAAGAAGAAAAACAAACAACAAAAGAAGATGATGGTGACTTATGTCCTTCTACATCAAATAGAAATGATATAGACAATGGATCCAATGAAGAACCTGAAGATGATCTATCTGAAAAAGCTCCATCCAGATATGTTCAAAAGAATCATCCTGAATCTCAAATTTTGGGAGACAAGGAATTAGGTGTACGAACAAGGAGAACTCTTGTGGGATCTTCTAGTCATCTGGCACTTCTATCCAAAATTGAACCACACAATGTCAATCAAGCTAGCAAAGATGAATGTTGGAAGCAAGCCATGAATGAAGAGCTTGATCAAATTGAAAAGAATGACACTTGGGAATTGGTACCAAGACCACATGATAAAAATGTCATTGAAACTAAATGGATTTTCAAGAACAAGTTAAATGAGAATGGGGATGTTGTAAGAAACAAAGCTAGACTGGTTTGCAAAGGGTATACTCAACAAGAAGGTATAGACTTTGAAGAAACTTTTGCTCCCGTAGCTAGACTTGAAGCCATCAGAATGTTCCTTGCTTTTTCAAGTTATCAACAAATCAAAGTTTATCAAATGGATGTCAAATCTGCTTTTCTTAATGGTGATCTAGAAGAAGAAGTATATATAGAACAACTGGAAGGATTCATTTTTGGAAATGATGAAAATCTTGTTTGTAGACTTAAAAAGGCTCTATATGGTCTCAAACAAGCTCCAAGGGCATGGTATTATCGTCTTGACAAATATCTTCATCAACAAGGATTTTCAAAGGGGTCTGCTGATAGAAATTTATACACAAAAGTTGAAAATGATAAACTATTGATTGTGGTTGTATATGTTGATGATATCATTTTTGGGAGTAACGAAGAATCTATGAGTCAAAAATTTTCTTCTGTCATGCAGCAAGAATTTGAAATGTCCTTACTTGGGGAACTAACATTCTTTCTTGGCTTGCAAGTGCATCAAACTGCAGATGGTATATTCCTATCACAAGCAAAATATCTTAAGAAAATTTTGAAGAAGTATGGCATGGAAGAATGCAAACCTGTAAGTACACCAATGATAACCGGATGAAATCTCAGTTCTCATGATGATTCTCCCCCGGTGAATCAACCAGAATACAGATCAATGATAGGAAGTTTGCTTTATCTCACTGGGACTAGACCAGACATTATGCATGCAGTTGGGATTGTTGGACGATTCCAAGCTAATCCAAAAGAGTCTCACCTTCAGGCTTTCAAAAGAATATTCAAATATATACAAGGAACTCAAGACTTTGGTCTATGGTATCCAAAGAATGTTGATCTTACTCTTCATGCTTACACTGATGCAGATTGGGCTGGAAGCGTTGATGATCAGAAAAGCACTAGTGGTGGTGCATTCTATACGGGACCCCGGTTAGTATCTTGGTTCAGCAAGAAGCAAAATTCTATTGCCTTATCTACAGCAAAAGCAGAATATGTGGCTGCCGCATCTTGTTGCACTCAACTCCTTTGGATGATGCAAACCTTACAAGATTTTCAAATCAAATGTACACCTCTTGTCCCCATTAAGTGTGATAATACAAGTGCCATCAGTATCTCAAAGAATCCTGTTATGCATTCGAAGACCAAGCACATTCCCATCAAGTATCACTTCTTACGTGAACAAGTGCTTGAACAAAAGGTGAAGTTGGAGTATGTTCCTTCCAAGGAACAAGTTGCTGATATCTTTACCAAACCTCTGCCCGGGGAAGCGTTCGAATATCTAAGACAGAAACTGGGAGTAGTCTCTGCCAGTCAAAAGAACAAATCTGCTTAAATTCAGAAGATTAAATTGAATACGCCATTTTTATGAAACACAGTCGCGTATATACGCAAGTATATTAACATACATCCGTGTATGGATAATTGCTGACAATTTTTGGTTGAGGGTCAGCATTTTTCAGTACTGTTTGGTTATTTTGGTTATATGTATTTCTAACAGAGCATCTGATATGAAGAAGACAGGTACAGGAAGGACAAATTCAGGGGGAGATGAAGGAATGTGAAAATTTCTATGCTTCACTTTCCATACGCAGGTTCGATGAACAAAAGTCGCATATACACGCAAGTTCCAGCAGACACAGTCGCGTATGCATTAATGATAAGAGAATTGGGATGACAGCTGAAGATCAGGAGCAGAGGTTCAGGGGTAGCATCAGTCTAACTGTTAATAACTGTATTATTGACTCTGTATCAGTTTATTTTCTCAGTTCTAAATAATGATGATATGATACTTGGTTTCTTATGTTGAAGATCATGGATGAGCCCGGATTGTTACTTGATGAAGAGTATCTGTTGGATGAAATGGAAGTCTTATGATTCAAAGATATGGACAGATCATGCAGAGTTTGTTGCTGATGGCATGCTGTTGAAGGTGTTCAGGTTGCACAAGCAAAGGGGGAGCCTTGGTCACATTGAAAGGATGTTTGGATGCACATTTTCAGGGGGAGCCCTAGCCTTGCTGAGTATAATGCATTGTTGGAATTATGATGATTCTGAAATGTGATCTCTTTCTTGAGGTCTTTTTGGTATTGGTCATGAAAATTCATATTTGTAATTTGATGAAAAGGTCATGTTGAGACCCATGATGTAAAATTGTAATATTCAGTCATGTAAGGACTTGTCAAAATTTGTAAACCCACTTGGTTGGGTAGCTGAGTCAAATTTGTAAACCTACTTTGTTGGGTAGTTGAGTCAAAATATGTAAACCCACTTGGTTGGGTACTTGAGTCTCCTATGTAAATCCACTTGGTTGGATCTTTGATGTAAGTATGAGTCTTTGGTGATAGGAAGGTCATAGAGTCATGTAATTCATTGAAAAATATGTTTGAAGATTCAGCATGAGCTCAGGGGGAGCTTGGTCACTTCAGTGTACATCAGATCTGCAGAACGCTTCCTTCTACATGAGGAGAAAAACCTTGTGCTGGTTTTGATCCGCCCTTCGCCCTTGATGTCAAAGGGGGAGAGTGATATGGTGTTTGAATAAAGGAAAAGAATTGTGTCAAAGAATGAGGAGAGTGACATGGTGTCATTGTGTTTTATTGTATCTATCTGTTATAGTGATCAAACACCATCGTGGTTGCCATCAAGTCCAAAGGGGGAGATTGTTGGCAATATGATGCAGAATGTTGTCCTTGATGGCAACCCACTTGATAGAGTGTTGTCCTTGAATGGAAACCCAATTGATGAAGATGATGGAAACCTACTTGATGAACTTGTTAAATGATGTAAATATGATGTATCTACAGAGAGTACAGAAGGTAATGAAGAAAGGAATTCAATATGTGCTAGATCTATGATGAAAAGAGTATGTCTCAAGGAATACGTGGTTTTATCTAGAAGAAGTCACGTATGCACACGGGTAATAACGTTCCAAGTCGCGTATGGGCAAAAGCGCTCATAAAGTGCAAAACCAGGGGTAACCACCATGGTATTAACCCATTGTATTGGGTAATGATTCGTCTAAATGACCCCGTCCAGGAATACCATTGGAAGTAATGTGGTTTTGGCTCATGGTATTGAAAAAGGGTAAACCTATATAAAGAGAAGAAATTCATTGTGAAAATCATGAGTGCGGGTGCAAGATGTCTGAGCTTGAATGAATACTTCTCTCTGAATTATATCTGAATGGAAAGGGTTACAGTTGAATGATAGATCTGAAAGCATGAAGCACCAATGAAGAAAATGATGAAGAAGGGTATCTAGATCTGAAATGTATTTGTATCTTCTAGATCTGGTTGTGAAATGTTTAGATCTGAGATGAGGCGAACATCTGTCTGAAGTAAAGGGTTAAATATGAACTAAATATCTGATTTGAAGAAGTATGCTGCTCTATAATGTCTAAAGAACCATACGCTAGTTTGCTGCAGAAGAAGCGCGTATATACGCGGCTTCGCTGAAGAAAAAGCGCGTATGCGCAATGAAAATTAGCTCTGTAATATGTACAGAAGTATACGCGGGTTTGTATGGTAGAAGGCGTGTATATACGTAGGATCAGTGAAAGGAAAGCGCATATGCAAACTAGGGTTTGCTGAAGCATGGGGTATGAAATGTCTGATCTGTTCTGCTGTGTTGCTGCTATCTGTATTCTACAGTTCTGAGTTGTCTGTTTCAGTTTGGTTGTATGATTGAGCTTAAATGTGTGGAGTGGGTCCAGTTTGAAAATATGATGAAACGTGGTCTGCAAGTGGTGTCCTAAAGGAAGCTTTGGATCCAGTGTGAAAATTGATGAAACGTGGTCCATAGAGGTCCTGAGGGTTGTAGCCTTCAGTCAGGGGGTCGTAGCTCCCTTCCAGGAGAGGCTGGTAAACGAGATCAGGGGGTCGTAGCTCCCTTCCAGGAGAGGCTGCTAAATGAGCGCAGGTGGGTGCCTGCGTGCTGGTAGGAGGCTGCGCCAGCACACATGTTGTAAGATGTTTTCTCTATAATAAAATATTGAAGGCTGAGCAAATGCAGCGGTGGTTTTCTCCCGTCTTGGGTTTCCACCTAAAATCCTGGTGTTCGTGTGTGATTCTTATGTGTGATGGCTTATGCTATTTTTACTGCACATGTTTACTGTTTGTTGAGCATCTAATGAATGAATGATGGAATGATATAAGTGAAGAATTAATGGCATAATTAGATCTCTGTGTATACGCGAGTTTTATGAAGGATATCCGCGTGTATACGCTAGTTGGCTTCAGCAAAGTAGCGTATGGGTTTTAGAAAGTGAAAAAGTAAAAAGTTTGATAAAGTCCTAAATACTGATTCACCCCCCCGCCCTCTCAGTATTTTTCCCAACACAACCACTCACTGGGCCAGGTATGGGATCTGAGAATAGGTCTAGGGCTTACTGAACCTTCTTGTCTTCTGATTATTCATGGGATGAGATTAGGATTTTCAAATATAGGAGGAGGATTTGGATCAGGGTTGGCCCTGGTATATTTCCTTGAAGCAGTGTGGTCAAATTTCTACTTAGCAATGTTTTATTTTAGCCTAACAAGCTTTGAATCTCATCATCTAGAGTCCAAAAATTTATATGAAAATATTACTGGGGTGATCAGTCTTTCATTTTAAATAATCCCCAGTATGGTCGCCAGAAATGTTAGCACCTAATTTGAACCTTAGGCTGAAGGAAGGCAAATTAGGGTAACCTCAAACCACGCTCAGCCTTGTAGCTAGCCCTACAAGGTCAGGAGAGGGCTCTCTTCGTGAAAAATGTTCAATGAAATGTAGCTGCAGATTGATTTTAGGGTAGGTATAGTAGCTCGAAATGTTTTATCAAATTTTTGGGTTGTATGGGTCAGATGGGGCTGGGTAGTTTGAATCTGGGGAATTAAATCAGAGATACAGGGTATTCTATGGGGAAAGGTAGACAGGGATTTTAACAACTTTGTATTTAATAATGATGGAATGTTTAAGACTGGTGAGAAAGCTGAAAAGGGAATAGGAGATGGATCCTCTTCAAACAACAGAAAACATAAAGTATTGAATGATTTTCCCAAGGCAGAGCATTATATAATGGATTCTACCTATCTATCTTGAAAACATTCAACCAGAGATATGAATGAATGAATGGAAAACATAAAAATTAACAAATAATCACAAAGGAAAGAACAGTGCTAAAATCCATACCACAGGGATCCCATAAATCGGTGCTGCATTTTTTTATTAATTCCCTGCCAAACTGTTACAAATGGAGCACAGAGCGTCCTCAATGTTTCCAACATTATCCCACTGTGACCCCCCCCCCTTACAAATGACTCAAAAATTACATTAAATAGACAGAATTTGAGGGGACGTAGATCCACAAAAGGAGGAGCTGTTTCATCTGCCCAGAAAATAAAATCTGAATATAGGAAAAAGACCAACAATATGCCCCTGAAAAGAAGGAGCAATACATTTGACTGCCTGGAGAAATTTGTTGTCATACCCAATGAATGAATAGAGGAAGTCTGAAGAACATATCTCTTTTTCATCACGACTGTAGATGCTGAGATGTTTCTGTGTTTATAATTAGGTCACGGCCTTGACTATTTCTTTTTCTTTGTTGAAAATCCCTTTTATGCCGAGAAGTGCCCTTTGAAATCAATAGAAATGAAATTTGCTTTTTAATGAAGAAAAGTCCCTTTTTTATGGAAAAAAAAGCGAAAGGAAGGATGGTGGGCCCAAATTGCAATCGGAAGGGGGGGTGTATCACATAATGGAGCGATGCGATAGTGTATAGGGGAAATGGGTTTTATGGTGGGACCGGGAAATCGCAATCGCAAATCGGAAGGGGAACGGGTGTAACACATAGCGAAGGAAATGCAATATGCGATGGCGATGAAGTGATGGAGGGAAAACCTTTGTAAAATGGAATGAAACAAAAACAGGGCTATAACACAGAGAAATGCCCGTTTTATTTTGAAAAGGGTGGAAGACTTTAGGTGGGACCAGGAGGAATTGTAATTGCAAATCAACGGAGGAGTGAAGTGGGAGCAAAGTGTTGTGGAAAATTCCAATTGCGATGCAACGAGAGGGCAGGGAACCGTCAGATCGGAAGAGCGGATCGACGGTGGAAAATTTAATCGAGGAGCATATCGGCGAGAGTCAATCGCATCAGAGAAAGTCATGGGAGCAGGAACAAAATTTGGGAATGCTGTGAAGTTGCGATGTGATCAGGCGATTGCGATTGAATGTGGGCCGTCGGATCGTTGAGAAGATCAACGGTCTAGATGCGATCGAGGGTGGGTCAATCGCATCGGCAGTTTTCAATCGAAGGTGGGTCAATCGGGACTATGCGATGCGATGGTGCGATTGAATCGAGGAAAAGGGAATTACGACAATGAAACAAACTTTGTGATAAAGGGAAAAATACATAAGGCTTATAAAGTTTAAAAGGCCAAATGAGAAGAGGGGTAAGGTTTGGCTTTTGGGGGCTTTCATTCACATAGGCATATCTTCCAATCCAGAAGTCAGTTTTGGGAGTATGATATATCATTGGAAAGCTATTTCTAGGCTCTTTCTGATGGACATACTTGGAACATGATTTTACACTGAAAATAATGTGGAAAACACCTTTGAAAAGCAGGGTGGTGGCTGTGTAGAGATAACAACTTCTGAAGCTCAACTTATTACATATGAAGACATAAAATTACATAAAGAATGATAATAAAAGAAAAGTATCATGGTCTCACCTCAAAACATGTTTTGAGGTGAGAATTACATCAAGATTAATAGAACAACTCTTTGATTTTTCCAGATACTATGCCTTTGAGTTTATTTTACCTTCTCATGACCTCGCTGATATTTATTGACACTTAGCTCATTAATTTGACCATGATGGGACCCTAGGACCTAATGAGATCAACCCTATGACCTAATAACATGAATTGCTGAGTGAAAGTGAGTCATGACTGAAGACCATAGAGAGGAGAATTAGCAAGTTTTCACATGAGGGAAAACTGATGAAAGACCACTACCATCAATGAATCCATGACCTAATGGAGTGATGAAAATTTATGGTATGGGACTCCTAATATGCAAATGAAAAAGAGAAAATTTGATCACTGATGGCAGTATGAAAAAACTGACATTAACACATGCTTCAGCAAATTTCTGCATAATCTAAGCCATGGGAAATCAGGGTTTTTAAGCCTAGTTGGGGAAGGAGGAACTACTTAACTTAGCTAGCTTATTGTTTTGAGCTGAAATTTGAAGCATAAGTCCCTCACAACCTAATATATCAGATCCAACCATCATCCCACCTTATTTTTTACGCAGATACCTGAATACACACATTTTAGGGCCAAAATCACCTCTTTTCCCCACCCTTTTGAGTCCAAAGTGAGTTATAAGCTGTTGCATATTCATTTAATTAAGGTATATGTCATTAGAAATCTTTTATAAGTCATATTTCTGCTTCTCCAACTCTGGAATACCTTATGGTATTCTCATTGTTGTAGAAATTCCAGTTTTGGAACATTATAGTGGTATCAGAGAAAGATCTTTGGCTCAGCCTGTGGCTTCAAGCCAAAGTGCCGTAGAGAAAGGAGAAAGGCTAGAATGCTGAAGAATATGTGTATTACCTCAT
Organism: Pinus albicaulis; assembly: GCA_034641835.2. Lineage (NCBI taxonomy): Eukaryota > Viridiplantae > Streptophyta > Pinopsida > Pinales > Pinaceae > Pinus > Pinus albicaulis. Next base: position 1,418,610,857 of record CM076579.1, on the reverse strand, counting down.
CATATTCTAGATCCATGAAGAGCCTCTTCAAAGAGGGTAGACAGACAAAGGAGAGAGAAGAAGGGGATGAAACTCCTAGAGGGTTTCAAGGAGAAGAAAGTTGCAATGATACCTACAAAAGGTTTCAAGAAGGAGAGGAAGACCCATGCACTTCCTACCCTCACAAATAAGATTAATTGTACAACAAAAACAAGAGCATGGCTCCACCACTTGGAAGAATGATAGAAGAGGAGATCTCCCTGCTCCTTTTTCGGACTATGAAGGGTATTCAAGAAGATCTTAGGAAGATTTAGAGGGTGGAGACTTGTACCAGCGCTGGAACAACCTTGGAGGAGAATGTTGAGAATGCAACAAGATGATGGAGCTTAGTGAAAAGAAGTTGCCTTCACTAAGTGGGCCCGCAGGCTATTTTTGGCGCAAAGTCTATTTTTATACTATGTCTATTTTTAGACATATGGATCATGGTCTATGAGTTGCAGGATGCTATTTATGGATGATTGGTCAAGTTGGTAAAAATATATGGACCTCTATTTTTAGACATTGGGCAAAGTCTATTTTTAGACTGCTAGTCTAAAAATAGATCAGTCGAATATTATTAGCCCTTAATAATATTTGGACTATAAACATTATCTTATCCTCTTCGAGCACTTCAGTTTTATGCTTGGATATGGCACATGAAGCTGACAGAAGGAAATGCGCTTTTCCTAAGGGTTAGCTGAGCTATTGCATGGTTGACTTCAGTTAGAACTCATGTGGGAGAGTTTGGTTGAGTTGATGAGACAGTTGGTGGAGTTGTGTCTGGTTTAACTTAGTTGAACTAGTTGTATTTAGTCTAACTCATAAATACACTAGTGATGAGTGGTGTGAATTAATTATTAATTAATTCACTAATTATTAACTCATAAATCAACTAATGAATACACGCTAACTTCAATGCATGGACAGCTCAAAGGGAGACAGTTGTTAGAGGTGGGTGAAAGGGTGAGTTCACTATCGCCAGACTATAGTTGTGCATGAGATTTGCACACACATTGATTGAGATTTAAATGAGGATTGTGGGCAAAGACAAGCCGTGTGAATTCAAACTTGATCTCATTCATTCTCATCTTGGATCAAGGCAAGAGAGGCAGCAGACTTGTGGAGGAGATTTGAAGCTGTGACTTGTTCATCTTCCATGCTAGTTTGTGTGTAGCATGTGAGATAGTGTTGAGAGCTGTGAGAGCTTTGTGCTATGTATTGTTATATGTTCTCTATCATTACAATATACAGATAGTTGGGGGTTTTTAGCTGTATGCTTTCCCCATTACATACCGTGTCATATGTGTGCTTGATTATGTTTTAATGTGCGCATACAACTGCTTCTATTTCCGCATATTGATGATCAATTGTAGAAGAGGTTATGTATTATGCATGAAGCTTAAATAGTGTGTAATCAGGATAATATCGTTGAATAATTCAGCTATTATTCAAATTTCTACATGGTATCAAAGCAAAATCGATCACTCCGATTCATTACGTTGATTACACTTATTTGTGATACATAGTCCAGAAGGCCGTAGCCTCTGGATCCATCCTTTCTTTGAAAGGTGATATATCCAGTAAATTCCCCTACAGTCAATCTCTGTGCTAGAAATACTTTGTTATCACATTTGATCAAAAGCGGTTGAGTTTTGAGCTGGTGGAACTCGAATTTGCAGCAGTGTTTTCTTGGTGTCGAAAGTCGAGATGTCTTTCAACGGATTGCGACTGGAGTATGCTCTTGAGGGCAGCTCAAATTATGTTTCATGGAAAGACAGGATGGAGGCCGTGTTGGATGATAATGGGCTGTTGGAGTTCATAGAGAAATAAGTTCCAAAGCCTACTGATGTTTCTCAAGTTGAGGCTTGGCAAAAGAAGACAGCAAAATGTCGAAGGATTCTATTGGAGGGAGTAAAGGATCACATTGTATCTAGCCTGCATGGAAAAGCTTCTCCATAATTGATGTGGAAAGCATTGACAGATTTATTCCAAAGCAAGAGCGACTAGAGGAAGTTGGCGCTCAAGGATAAACTCAGAAACATAAAGATGGAGAAAGGCGATAGTATACCCAAGTACCTCATGAAGGGATGAACTGGGAAGTGTGGGGGTGACTGTAGATGAGGAGGACTTGGTGGACTTGGCTCTCCTTGGTCTTCTGAAGAGTTGGCATTCCTATCGGGACTTTGTTAATGGTTGGGAGAAATTTCCAGGATGGGAGCGACTTTGGTCGGATCTCATGCAAGAGGAGATAAGGTGGAGTACCAGGGACAGATCTTCATCAAAGGCATCTGATGAAGAAAATTGCACTTTGGCTAGCGAGGAAGGGGAAGAGCAAGAAGAATGCTTCTCAATCCGGTGCAAAAGGCAAGAAGCAGGACATGTCCAAGGTGAAGTGATTTCACTGTCACCAACACGGACATTACGCCACTAATTGTCCACAGAAGAAGAAAAATAAGCAGGCTGCTGGATTGCAGCTGGAGAGGCCTTAGCCTCGCAGTTTGAGCTGGATTTTTCGCTAATCGCATGCTTGGTCTCAAGTGTGATGGGTTCAGTGTGGTTTCTTGATAGTGGTGCGTCTTTTCATATGACCGGAGACAAAGATTTTTTTACTGATCTGGATGAGAAAGATCTTGGAGTGCACATCGAGATGGACGATGATCGTAGATACAGTGTGACCGGTATCGCTACCATTTCCTTTGAGAGGGAGTTTGGTAAACCCTTTGTATTGAAGGAAGTGATGCATGTTCCAGGATTGAAGAAGAATCTTATCTGTGGTGATGTTAGAAGACAAGGGGTATGGTGTTGTCTTCGATGAAGGCTTTCTTGCGCGGTAAGACAAGCGGAGAAACCCGGAAGATAGGGGTTTGAGTTAAGAACCTTTATCAATTGAAGGTAGATGGCTGCACAGAAATGGCAGGCAAGGAAAAAGGAGTGGTGAGCCGGGATGATGGCGAGTTGTGGCATCCAAGATTGGGCCACCTTCACCGTGGAGCTTTGATGATACTGCAACGGATTTCTACTAGGCTTCCTAAGGGTGATCTTGCGCAGTGAGATCAGTGCAAGGGGTGTACCTTAGGAAAATTTGTGAGAGCCACCTTTCACGAGAAGGATGGTCGCGCCACGATGATCCTTGAGAGAATTCACACAGACGTGTGTGGACCTTTCTTAGTAGCTTTGAAAGCAAAGCACAGGTACTATGTGATATTTGTTGATGATTTTTTTCTCGGAAGTGTTGGATGTCTTCTTCATGTAGAAGAAGAGCGAGACATACTCAAGGTTCTGTGAGTTCAAGGCCTTTGGTTGAGAAGGAATCGAGGCTTAGTGAAGGCTCTTAGGAGCGACAATGGTGGTGAATTCATCTCTGGCGAATTCAAGGACTTTTGCAGCGCAGAAGGAATTCGAAGAGAGCTCATAGCACCTCATAACCCACAGCAGAACGGGGTTGCTGAGCGGAAGAACATAACGATCGTGGGTGCTGCATGGGTGATGTTGCATGATCAGGGCCTACCCATTCACTTGTGGGCGGAGGCATGCAATACTGTAGTATATGTGAAAAACCGTTGTCCTCACAGATACTTGGCATGAGTACACCCGAGGAGGCGTTTTCTGGTAAGAAGCCTGATATTTCCCATTTGAGGATTTTTGGTTCACTTGTTTACATTCATGTGACGAAGAATACCAGGAAGAAGCTGGAGCCGACCGCAGAGGTTGGGATATTTGTGGGGTACACTGATACACCCCACAACTATCGTGTGTGTGCCTCGGTCGCCGAGCGCATTGTGCGCGACGGGACTGTCGAAATTTCCAAGAGAGAAAGCCATGAAGTGTTCGCTTGAGAGGGAGCCACACTTGCATGCAGATGAGGAGCTATTAGTTCCTAAGGATGAGCTTCAGGATGTGGATCAGCCACAAGAGGAAGTTCATGGAGTGGAGGAGACCACTCATGTAGCGCCAACCATTAGAGGGCGGAAGCTCACTACAGAAGCTGAGCGACTGGCTCAAGATGCAGAGAAGGTTGTAGGACCACCTACAGCACAGCGCAGACAGAGACAGTCATCGGACCGGTACACTAGATACATGGACCTTGTGAGAAAATGTGTCGTGACAGAGCCATCCTCTTTCGAGGAAGCTATGGAGGACCCCGCATGGGTAGATGGCATGATGGAAGAGTATGATTCGATTGTCAGAAACAGTGCATGGGAGATTGTCCCAAGACTGGAAGGGAAATCAGTGGTAGGTTCGAGATGGATCTACAAAGTGAAGTAGGCAGCTGACGGGAGTGTGGAGAAGTACAAGGCAAGATTTTTTGCCCGAGGCTTCTCACAGATAGAGGGGATCGATTATGAGGAGACCTTTGCACCTGTCGCAAGGTATTCTTCCATACGGACGATCCTAGCTCTCTCAGCGCAGATGGGGTGGAACATCCATCAAATGGATGTGAATACTGCATTCCTCAACGGAGTCATTGAGGAGGAGGTGTACATAGAGCAGCCCGAAGGTTTATAGATCTTCAACAGCGAGTCGCATGTGTGCAGGCTCAAGAGAGCGCTGTATGGGTTGAAACAAGCACCTCGTGCTTGGTACACACGAATAGATAGTTATTTCACCAGACTTTGATTCTCCAAGAATGAGGCAGATCTGAACCTATACCAGATTTTGGTGGAGGGTAAGTTGCTGATCATTGTACTTTATGTAGATGATTTGATTTTGACGGGTGATGAGCTGTTGATTCTCTCATGCAAGGAATATCTTGCAAGAGAATTCGAGATGAAGGACTTGGGCCTCCTTCATTATTTCCTGGGATTGGAAATTTGGTAGCGCAGTGATGGAATATTTGTTTCTCAGGGTAAGTATGCCCAGGAAATACTGGAGAAGTTCAACATGCATGGCTGCAAGCCTGTTGATACTCCTCTTCCTAGAGGTTGGAGGAAGGAGGATGCTACTTCGGCGGAGGTAGTGGATGCCACTGTCTATCGACAGTTGGTGGTGTCGCTTATGTATCTGGTCAATACACGACCTGATATATGCTATGCTATTAACCAGCTGTCACAAGCTATGGTTAAGCCTACCAAGCTCTTCTGGAAGGCAGGAAAGCATGTATTGCATTATCTTAGAGGCACATTGGGATATGGTTTGTGGTACAGATAGGAGGATGAGGTGAAGCTATCTGGCTTCACAGATGCAGATTGGGCGGGGAGCCCAATCGACAGAAAGAGCACATATGGAGGGATCTTCAGTATCGGGTCGACAGTAGTTTCTTGGTACAGCAAGAAGCAGATATCCGTGGCACTCAGTTCAGCAAAGGCCAAGTACATGGCAGCAAGCTTGGCTGCATGCGAGGCTATATGGATGAGGAAGATCCTGGTCGGGTTGTTCGGTTCACACTTGGAGCCTACTATGATTTATTGTGATAACCAGAGTTGCATTAAACTCTTAGCTAATCCAGTATTTCATGATAGATCCAAACACATCGACATCAGGTACCATCATATCAGAGATTGTGTGCAGCGGAGAATCATGTTACTTTCATACATTCCCACGGAGGATCAGGATGTTGATATCTTGACGAAGGCGCTCACCAGGAGAAAATTCGAATACCACAGAGGTAGGATAGGGGTTGCAGATAATCCATATCTTGTTGAGAGGGAGTGTTGAAAATGCAACAAGATGATGGAGCTTAGTGAAAAGAAGTCGCCTTCACTAAGTGGGCCCGCAGGCTATTTTTGGCGCAAAGTTTATTTTTAGACTGTCTATTTTTAGACATATGGATCATGGTCTATGAGTTGCGGGATGATATTTATGGATGATTGGTCGAGTTGGTAAAAATAAATGGACCTCTATTTTTAGACATTGGGCGGATTCTATTTTTAGACTGCCAGGCTAAAAATAGAACAGTCAAATATTATTAACCCTTAATAATATTTAGACTATAAACATTATCTTATCCTCTTGGAGCACTTCGGTTTGAGCTACGATGTGGCACATACCGGTACGAAAGAAGGAAATATGCTTTTATTAGGAGTTATTTGACTATTAGTATTACATGGTTGACTTCGGTTAGAACTCATGTGGCGAGTTTGGTGGACTTGATGAGACAATTGGTGGAGTTGTGTTCGGTTTAACTTAGTTGAACTAGTTGTATTAGGTCTAGCGATAAATACTAGTGATGAGTGGTGTGAATTAATTATTAATTAATTCACTAATTGTTAACTCATAAATCAACTAATGAAGACATCGATTCGCTATGATACATGGACAGTTTCAGTGGAGACCAGTGGAGAGGTAGGTGAAAGAGCAGTGTGACTATCAGTTGTGACTATACTGGTGCATGAGATTTGCACACACATTGATGGAGATGCCAATGAGGATTGCGCAGTACATACCAGGTGGATTCGAACTTGGATCTGCACATTATTCATCTTGGATTGCGTAGTAGAGGCAGGCTAACAGGTGGAGCAGATTGGAGCATGTGTTTTGTATGATCTGAGCTTGTGTAGTGTGTAACAATTGGAGATTGTACTGAGAGCTTGTGAGGAGTTTGTACAATGATTGTTACATGATCTCTATCATTATAATATACGGATAGTTGGGGGTTTTCAGCTTTAAGATTTCCCATAAATACTGTGTTTATATGTGTGATTGTTTATGGTTTTAATGTGCGCATGCGATTGTTTAATTTCCGCAAATTGATGATCAATTGTAGAAGAGGTTATGTATTATGCATGAAGCTTAAATAGTGTGTAATCAGGATAATCTCGGTGAATAGTTCAAATATTATTAAAATTTCTACAGAGCAGCCTTCATGTTCAGTAATGGAGGAAGAATACACAGTTGCAGAAGAATCTCTTGCTTCTACATCCCACCAAGGTATAATTAAAAATCCATATGTTGTCATTTTAGCACATTGTATGAAGAGATCTACATTTCTGTATGCTACTAATTTAGAGCAACAAAGTTGCACTGCACTGTGCAAGAGCAATAAGGAAGAAAGGAGGCACCATTCCTCATGGGGCCATTCAAATTGCAGCTTCATTCATGAAGCAATGGAGGAAGAAATGATGAATGGTAGACATCTTGAAGTGAGAAAACTTTTCTCCTTTCTAGATGCCTTTTTCTTAATGAGCACTCCCCAGATCAAAGAGAAACTTATACCTGCAGAAGATCCAGAACCTCAATGGTTTTGAAAGGACATAGATGAGAGGTATTTTCTTGAAGATCTCAAAGGGATTTCATTTCAAAATCCCTTGAAATGCAGAAGGTGTAAAACCATGAGGACACAAAGAGGAGATAGGGAAGAGGGCCAGCCTCATTCCTATCCATTGCAGAAGGTTGAAACACCTAGGAAGTTGATTGGATTGCACGGTGGAAGCATGGAGGGTCTTCTCCATTCATGTATTCAGTCATCTATCATTAAGGAGGTCTCATTATATGAAGATTATGGCACCATCCATGGGCAGCATGTGTCACCACTATCAAAGGATGAGATCCTGAAGATTGCAGAAGGAAAAGAGGAGGGCAAGCTTCACATGGTAAGAAACATTTGTCCCTTTTTATTTTAGCATAATAATGCAAAAGGAAGGAAAAATGATCTATTCAAGCAAAGAAAGAACACATCAATCCATACATCCTTCCATGATCTATGCCTTGATGTCTCCTTACTTGAAGGAATTCCACCAAGGAATTCCCATGATGACCAGAAGAGCAAAGTGTTCCCTCAACCTTGTGCATCAATGTCATATCTTTCTAAGAGGGAAGCCAACACAACATTGGAGACTTTGGGTAAGAAGCATGCTTATGTAAATCACATCTTATTTCATGATTGCATGTATTCTCTTACTTTACGTTTGCAGGCCATAACTCCCAAAGGGAGTGTTTTACCTTACAAGCTTCATGGCCAACTATGAGCCAAGATTATTTTCAAATATGGCCACTCCCTTGATGGGCTAAGGGAGGTATTACAACACGTTGGGTGCTTCCCTAAGGCACCAAATATACATTTCAATTTCAGCCATGGTGAAACAATAAGGGCAACAAGTAAGTGGCATGCAAACCACTTACCATATCTAGATCTGAAGCAGGGAGGAGATCACCTACACTGGTTCCTATTGGGTGAATTTGGGTACCCCCAAGATTTTTGAATTTCTTGTCTCATGCCTTGTATTTCAAGAAAATAATGCATAAGAAGAAGGCATTCTTGTTTTGGTTGATGAGAAGAGAGTATGGACACCCCATGATGAATTCCATGTCCATACATCTACTTGTATCCATGATGTATGTACATGTATTTCTATTTAGAATGAATATCATAATCATGTATGTACTTTGGGTTGGGAGAAGATGTAACCTTCTCATGGGATGGAATAAGGGAGCATGTTCATATCATAATGTTAATGATGCTCCAATCTTTATTGTAAACATGAGAGGAGAAAATGTACAATTGGTGAATGTATCCATTGAGAATGCAATCTCCCAAATTCATTTGTATTTCAAGAAGAGGATAGAACCTTATATGGCTGCTGCGTTATATATTGTGTTTTTTAATGCAAAAGGTCATGTATCGGGCTTATGTCATGGGAAGGGATCTCTCACAAGGGAGAACTTGGAGCAAGACATGTGTTTCTTGAATCATGTTCAACCAACACTTATTATCCTCCATTATTTCCAAGCTTTGAAGAAGCTTATGGCAGCAAAAATGCAGTGGGATGGCCACTTATTGTATCATGATTTGAGGCAGCTAGAGGATGGACAAAGCTGGTCTCAAAGGAGGGACTTGGGTCACCATCCAATGACACTTAGTCCATATTTCTATTGGAGCACCTATGGTAAAAATGATTTTTTCACTATATTCATAGGAGGTTGGGCAAGAAGGCTCACTAGAATCCATGAAGAGAATCATGAAGGTCCAAGCTCCTCTTGGCTTCATGAGAACTACATTTTTGCATCCTAGGATCAATAGCTCCACATCCATCAATAATGGGAAGAGGGACAACGTGAGTTGAGTATATTTATCTCTCATTTCCAGCATTATAGCCCCTACTCAATGCACATAATGGGGATTAATGATTATTTCTATGAGCTATCAAGAATGGCTCCTTTTATTTGGATGATAGCATGGAGAGTAAAGGCTCTTAAAGGGGTTGAAGTACCCTATATTTACAATCTCTCATGCCTTGAGAAGACCAATGGACAACTTATAATTCTTCCTTTGTATCTCCCAATTCTTCATGATGACAGCTATATGGTTCATTCCAGGGAGGAGACAATTCCATTGGAGATTTTGAAGCACTCACCTTACAGTTGCTTGAGGACAAGCAACAATTTTGGAGGGTGTTAGCCCCCCTATGAAATTATTGACAAGCAAGCTGGGGCTATATCATTTTGGAGACCTTCAAGGAATGCATCTCCCCTAAAGATGCATCATCCTTGAATTCTCTCTGTGCTTTGCCTTATACAAGTCCCCTATGTTGTTTTCCCTCCCCTAAGGCATTCATTTACCCCTTGTACCCCTGCGAAATGCCCCTTTTCCCCTTTTTCCACCTTCTATCGAAGTACCTTTGTTCCCCTATATTTCCCCTATTAACCCTCTACACCCCTCCAAAATTCCCTTTAAATCCCACCATTATCCTTGGTTTCCTCAATTCTCCCCTCTTTTCCACTATCGTTACCCTCCAGAGGCTCCAAAATGCATTAAAATGGGTTAAAAACCCATTTCAACTTTATGATAAGGCCTTAGCCCCTCTCCCGCTAGCCCCTTCAGTTATTTCCCCATGTAACCAGGCGCTATGACTGAGCGCTACCCCCTGAGGTGCTAATCACGAAGTGCGTCCGTCGCAAAGCGCAGAGCGCAGTTTTCTGTTTGTGCCACTATCTGCCATCGCACTTTCTTCATTTGTGATTGGAAATCCCGCTGGGTCCCACTTGCGAGATTCACCTCCGCACATTTCATAACCGTTTCCTCCATTTCCAGTATATTTCTAGTTTTAACCAAAGTCTCGGATTTGCACTAAAAATAAGGTTATGCCCATTTCGCCAGTGTTATATGTCATTCCGTTGTTTAAACCGTTCACCGTCCCGACCAGGCCATCGCCGTTCATCTATCGCAGATCTGATGGTCCACAGCTCCCCCGCCGGTGGTCCCCACCCATGCACTATTCCAAACCCGGTGGATTCCATCACACCGCTTATGCACGGAGGGCAGTTTCTCTCCAATGCCCAGCGATTCCAATTATCGCGCGCCGCGTGTCTCTTGTACGATGGCAAAACCGCCACCCCATCGCGCATTATCTTTCAGACCAAGCCGCGAAGCGATATGTGTAATACTCGTTCGATCTGTCAAAGCCTATCCAATGGCCATCGTTTCCCTAAGTTGCACATCGTTTAATGTCCGATCGCCGTACCCCTGGCCCACTGTCAATCATCCCCTTTGTGTCTTCTGTTGTTGATCTCCGCCAAGATCGATGGTCCAGATTTGTTCCCACGCCGTTGATTGTTCCGTTGTCTCCCAGTCCCGCCACGTCGTATCCACGTGCACCCTCCGTACATATGCCCATTCCGTCGCATATATTGTTTCATTTTCATGCTTTTTTAATGTTTTTCATTCATATTTCACTCTGCATACCGCCACCTCCACCAGAATAAATTTCCATTGTTCCTCTGTAATTTTTCCGCCATGTCATCGATTGCACGGCCTCTTCCTCCATCCACGTTGCATCCATGGCCTACGTCCATGGTTTTCTTCACAGGTTTCATGTTTTTGCAGGGTTATCAGAGGCGGAAAACCGCCATGATTCATATGTACTGCTTTGATAGCATGTTGCGCAGACAGAGAGCTGATATGGGAGCTGGTACTCCAGTGAAATTTCAAGAAAGGTGGCAGAGGTATAAATTTCATCAAAGGACAATTTTTGAAAATCCGCAACTACATCCAGTGCCATTAAAACCCAGATCTTGCAGAATCGAGGCATTTATGGAGACATAGAACAACCAGCTTGTGGTTATAGTTTTTAGTGCTCAGGACTGAAGATTGAGATCCTTAATGCAACAGTTTAAGAAGCGAAGTGCCATTTTGAAAACCCCAAAGGTCAATCAGAAGTTTAATGCATGGGAAACCGTACTACCAGGGTTTCTATAGCAGCAGAATTTTTTTCTTCTCCAGATAGACAAAGTGCCCATGCAGTCTTTATTATACATCGTGTTCCTGAAGTTTCCTACCAGCCAGTAGTCCTACACGATCAGAAAACATTGGTGACTCAAGTAGGGCAGACCTCGCTATTTCTTATTTTATTTTTGTTATAGTACCACAGTACTGCAGTCAGAACGCCCAAGCCATACCATAGATAAATACAGAGATTTGAAACAGGATGGGTTTCGGCCCTCTATCCTTTTCTGTGTTTAATGATACATTTAGTGTTCACCTACCTCCTCAGTCGATCTTATGTGTCTCTTCTGCTATAAAGCACAGAAGGAAATTATTGTAATGGTTGTTGATGAGATATCAAAGAACTGTAAGCTGTCTTAGTGAGATAGATTTTCTGTAAAGTTGTAAGATAGGTTGAGATTTGATGTATTCAGGTTGAATGTTCAAGCTGTGGGAAATGTTGTACCTGATTGGTATTGTTTTTAATATGACAAGCACATTTCTTTGGATCCTGATCTAAAGAAGCTGGTGATGTTTTCTTATCTCTGTGTTTGATTTCATTTCATTCCATTTCTTCTGGCTCGCATCATAAATTTGGCACAAGATTTACCCTTGCTAGGTACCTTGTGCTATTGCTCTCCCAACCTTTTATGTTTTCTGCTTATACGTGTATTTGAATACTGATTTCCCTTGATTTAACCAGTGTAGTGGACGATATTTCCTTCTCTCTGATGTATGAATTAATGAAATCTATGTTTAGATGTTCTTGTTAGGATTTAGTTGGATGAGTTAAGAGTACTGGGGGGTATAGAACTCTGTCTTTCCCTGCTAAGACCTTTCCATTCCATTTAGCCTTTCTAATATCTCTTGTATTACCTCTGATGTTGTCCAAGCAGGTCTGGAGTTAAATGACCTCTGTCCTGATCTATAGAAAATCTCAAATGGTTCTCCTCCTCTCATTTTCAGTCCTTAATGTTCCATTCCACCCTTCAATTTAAAGATCCAGATGATTTGGATGACTAGCCCAACTGAAGCTGGCACATTGAACACAAGTAAACCCTTTCTTGACTCCATTGCCCAATGGCCTTGATGTTCCCTAAGTTATCTGCTTTTGCCTGATTTTCCTCTTTGCCTATCCTTGTCTTATTGGACCCTTCTTTCTCGACTCTCGACAACCAAACATAAACCAAACAAACCTTGCACATATAACTAGCCTAACATCTTAAACTTGAGCCTCTAAGACATATATTTTGGGCTCAAATAGAGAGATCCCTATCTGGACCTAGGAGGGCTAGATCCTAAGGTCTGAAAGTTGTTCTAATGTTGTCTCATCTTTTGGTCTTGCCAATCTGGCCAAAACATGGGAACCCCAACATAATGGCGACTCCACTGGGGAATATATGAGTATTTTAGCCTTACTACATCATTAGAGCCTCAGAAACCTAGAAATCTGGTTAGGTTGGTAACTCAACGCTCTTATTCCTGAATCAACCTCCATTTGTTGTGCTCTCATATACTCCTAGACAGGGTCTGGATAGGTCCAGGTAGCCTCCAGATCTCACACTCTTTGGGAGGTGAAATATCTGGTAAAAGCCCTCCCAGTCAATCCCTGGTTGGAGTTTTTTGTGTTTTGAGGTTATTCTTGAAAGGAGACATCCCCTAGGCACTATGGTGGACAGTGTAACCCCTTAGACATACCCTAACCTTCCACTTGGTGACTCCATAGCTCATAAATATCAAAGACTCCACTGGTGATCAGTAGGCCTGCTGGTTATCTTGGTTTCACATAAGAATCCACTGGAAGACTGGCCTTCATAACAACATCAACCAAAACAGAAGAAACAAGTAGGGTCAAGCTACTTAGTTAGAAATATAACATTCTGGCTTTTAGGACCATTCACACAAGAGCTTACCCTGATCCTAATCCACCTGAAATAGTTGATAACCCTGAAAGCATTCTAAAAATGTCCCCCACACCTAAAAGATCAACTATTTCCAGCCACATCTATAGAGCTTTTTCTGCACCAGAAAACCTTTTAGCTCTGTCACACCTTCACCCTGACCTAGACCTACCTAACAGACTACCAAGAACTAGGTCATTCGATTTTCTAGACCAGCTAGACCCTGAGCTTCACAGTTCACCATCCAATAGTAGTCAACACACTAGGGACAGAGGAACCCCTCCATCTACACCACCTGATATACACTTTTTTCAAAACTTGGGGCTCTCTCACCCTAGATCTACTCAGCAAACCTCTGCTGGCCCTAACATCCCTATCATCCAAATACCAGCTGCTCAAGTTAATCCTTTACCTCATCATAACATCATCATGGCAGCCTGGTATGCACCTTTGGTGTTACCTCAGCCTCTAGTACCCTTACCAAATCATTCTCAATCAAAGATCCCACATTTCCCTACCAAAGAGCCCACCACAGCCCAACAGCATGTGGATAAGATGGAAGATTCTTTTGATTACATGGAAATAGATGATGATACAGTGAAAATGAGAATCTTTTCCCAAAGCTTGGGAGGTGAGGTGAAGAAGTGGTTTAAAAACCTACCTGCTGATAGTATCCAAGATCTCCCTGCCTTATACCAGAATTTCATCAACAAATGGGAAACTAGGGCAAATCCTCACCAACTCCTAGTTGAATACATGAGCCTTAAAAGAAATGCAGGAGAAAGTGTCCATGATTACACAACAAGATTTAATAGCATATACAATTCCCTCCCTCCACACATGAAATCTCCACAAGGTATGGCCCTAGCCAAATACCCTGATGGCTTTGATGCTGACATGGCCTATGAGCTTAGAGACAAAGAGTACAACACTTTGGAGGACATGCAGAAAGGATTTGTGAACATAGAGGAAAATTTGATTGAGAAAAGAGCCAAACTAAGAGCTGAGAGGAGAGTAACATACAAAGATGACAATGTAGCTTCCACATCAGATCCAAACTATGACAGATTATCCAAAAAATTGGAAAGAATACAACAAATGATGGAAAAGATGGTTGTCATAGTTAGCAATCAGAACAAAAACCAAAACCAGAACTTTAGAAGAAATAACAACACTCCCATCAGACAAAAAGAATCTGATCAGCAAGTTATTCCCCCATTCCAAAACTTTCTTGATGAAGATGAGGGAAACATAGAAGAATCTGAAGGGAATGTAATTAACATGTTTGAAACGGAAGATTCAATCCTTAATTATGATTAAGAGGAAGACCAGCCCTCACCCTCATATTGGGATGAGGAGAAATTAGAATCTGAAGAATACAGATTAGGGTTTGAAAATGCTATTATGCAGGTTAGGGAACAATACGAGCTCAGGAGAAAAAAGAGCCAAGACACTTCCAAAAGTAAAACTCTTGAGATTACCGTTAAGAAAAGGCCTGATAAATCTTCTAAAACCACTACTGAAAGTAACAAAAGAGCAGCCGAGAGTTCTGAGAAAAACAAAGAGAAAGACAACCACCAAGGGAGTGAACAACAAAGTCAGCCAACTAGTAGCACTAGCACTGCAGTTAGTGCTCATGATAAAATAGTCCCAAACCCTGTGCATAATGAGAAGTCACAAACTGATTCAGTCATTAAGATAGTAGCAAATAAAACAGATTCGAACACTTCCAAGAGTCAATCCACTTTCAATCTGGAAAGTGAGATTGAAAAAATCAAAATCTCTGTACCACTTTCTGAGCTGGCCACTCAGGATGTATATAAAGGACAAATTTCGAAAGCATTGAATTTGGGAGAAAACAACGATACTGTAAACCTGAATGATGATCAACCAGCCCCACTCTTTGGTCCAAAGATTGAGGGAAAGTTTCAGGAAGGGGTAGTGCCCCCTTTCTATATCAGTCTTAACATTCATGACAAGATCCTGCACAATGCAATGCATGACTCAGGAGCCTCACACAACCTAATGCCCAAGGTAGTTATGGAAAGACTAGGTCTAGAGATAACCAGACCCTACAAAGACTTATACTCATTTGAATCTAGCAGAGTGAAATTGCTTGGCCTAATTAAAGACTTATGTGTGAGTTTGACCCAGATCCCTGCTAAATGCATGGTCATGGATGTAGTGGTGGCTGATGTGCCACCTAAGTATGGCATGTTACTGTCTAGATCCTGGGGAGAAAAGCTGCAGGGTACCATGCAGATGGATGGGAGCTATGCCACGATCCCTATCTTCAGCCAACTTAGAAGACTGTATAGGGAAGCACAGATGAAATTCTTAGTCAGCAGTCCCGAGAAGCATGAAAACTCCCCTTTGTACTCTGTTCATATAGATCTAGATTCATTTATCCTGTACAACGACCAATCCATAGGAGAGTCAGAATCTGAGAACAAAGATACAAACGGAGAGGCTGAGAATACAGGCCTAAACATAATGGCCACCTTGGAGGGAATCGAAGAAGAAAACATCGATGAAACCTGTAGGATATGCGGTGGTCCTCTAACTCAGAATGAACAAGAAGCAGAACGCAATCAGCCAACTAGAGACCTCTCTGATCACCACACCTATGCTAAGGAACAGAATGAAACACAACCTAACGCAGACCCTATAACACAACATAAGGGCGAACCCCTGTGGGTAATGAATTTCGATGGGTCCTGCACTAGGAAAACTACTGGAGCTGGGGTGTGGATACATAATACAGAAAGCGATTACGCAGAGAGCCTTGCATATAATATGCATTTCAAATGCACTAATAATATTGCGGAATACGAAGCTCTCATCCTGGGTTTAAATTTGCTTAAAAAAATAGGGGCCCGTAGAATAACCGTGCTAGGAGATTCAGAGTTGGTCATCAAACAGGTGAATGGCGAATATGCAGCAAAGCACCCTAGGTTAAGGGCGTATAGGAACGATGCAATGGACATATTGAAAACCTTTGTTGAATACCAATTGGAGTTCGTTCCTAGGGGTCAGAATGTAATTTCCAATGGTCTAGCTTGCCTAGCTAGTTCATACCCTAAGACTCCACCTGATTATCAAATCATCATTCAAACTAAGTTTAGACCTGCAGTGCCAGACAACGAAAAATATTGGCAGGTTTTTGAAGGAGATAAACAGATTGAAGATTTCCTGGTGGGAAGAAATGAGTTTGAGTCCTCTGACTCAGACTTGAAATCTGAGGATGGCTGCCCAAACGAGGATTCCCCAGATGAACAAGAAACACCTTGTAACATAGGAATAAATTCTATGTCTGAAGAAACTGGAAACCTGAACGAAAACAGTGAAAATGCAGAAAATGAGGAAGTTGAGTTGCTGCATGCCAAAGACAAGAATGTACCTCGAGGTTTGGCACCACTAGAAGATCTTTTTGATTTCGATGATGTGGCGAAAAGGCCTACCATAGAAATGCAGACTCTGATGTGGAAGAATGCAACATAGGCACAACAGAAAGGCCCAAAATGATTAAATTGGCTAAGTCCTTACCCAAGGAAATGAAAAGGAAATACATTGATCTTTTCAAGGAATTCATTGATGTGTTCACATGGAGTTACGAAGATTTAAAATCATATGACACGAACATTATATAGCACAAGATACCTTTAAAAGAAAATCAGAAACCCTTTAGGCAGAAACTTCGTAGGATAAATCCAAAGCAGCTGCCTGCAGTTGAAAGAGAGATTAAAAAGATGTATGATGCGGGCATTATAGTTCCTGTGAGGTTTTCTGACTGGGTATCAAATCTAGTGGCTGTAAGAAAGAAAATAGGGGAAATCAGACTGTGTATAGACTTCAGAAATCTCAACAGAGCCTCCCTAAAGGACAACTACCCTCTGCCCAGAATGGAACATATCTTACAGAAAGTAGTGGGCTCTAAGAGAATCTCCCTGCTTGATGGTTTTTCGGGATATAACCAAGTCCTAGTACTCCCAGCTGATCAACTCAAAACAGCTTTTACCACTCCATGGGGCACCTTCATGTATGTTAAAATGCCCTTTGGACTGATGAATGCTGGAGCCACCTTCCAGAGAGCCATGGATATAGCTTTTTCAGATGAGATTGGACACTTCATAGTTATATACTTAGATGACTTGACAGTATATTCCAAAACTGAGGAAGAACACCTAGAACATCTGAGGAAAGTATTTGAAAAGTGTAGAAGGTTTGGTCTGTCACTAAATCCTAAGAAAAATGTTTTCGGGCTACATGAAGGCAAACTTCTAGGCCACATTATTTCTGAAAAGGGAATTAGGATTGACCCACAGAGAGTTGAAGGGATACTACAGATCACACCTCTAAGAAACATCAAGGAATTACAGTCCTTCATCGGCAAGATTAAATTCCTTAGGAGATTCATCCCAAACCTGGCCGAACACCTTAGGAATATGACTAACATGTTGAAGAAGGGTGTGGGAGTGAAATGGACTATAGGAGCTAAACAATCTTTTGAATCTGTGAAACATGCACTCACACAAGCTCCTATTCTGATTAGCCCTAATTTTTCGAAGGATTTTCTGATATTTTCATTTTCCTCAGAGCACACCATAGTTGCAGTTTTGCTGCAAAAAAAAAATGCAGAAGGTATGGAACAACCAATAGCCTTTTCAGTAAAGCACTAAGGGATGCACCCTTGAAGTACAACATAATGGAGAAACAGGCTTATGCTTTAGTCAAGGCCTTAAAATATTTTAGGGTGTACATTTTACATTCTCATACCATTGCTTATGTGCCTAACATTGTTGTCAAAGATATCTTGTCCCAAGACCCTGATGGGAAAAGAGGCAAGTGGATTGCTGTGATCCTAGAGTATGATCTTGAGATTAAACCCACTAAGCTGATCAAAGGGTAGGGTTTAGCCAAGCTGATGGCTGAATCAAACCTGCAGGCCCTAGATATTAACATGGTGAGTGCCTTGGATGAGCAGGAAAGCCTACCTGATCCCTCTATAGAAGGGAAATTCCGAAACTCTCCATGGTATTATGATGTCCTTTATGTCCTCACCAATCTCAACGCCCCTCTAGAACTGCCAAAAACTAAGGCTAGATTCACAAAACTCAAAGCCAAAAACTACTTCATCTTGAATGACAACTTATATTGGAAAAATCCAAATGGCCTATTGCTGAAATGTTTGTCTGAAACTGAAGCTGAAAATGCTAAACAATAATTTCATGCTGGAGAATGTGGAGGCCACCTGAGTTGGAAAGCCACTGCAAATAAAATACTCAGGGCTGGTTTTTATTGGCCTACTCTGTTTAATGATGTCCATAAAATGATAACTGCTTGCCACAAATGCCAGGTCTTTGAAGGAAAAAGAAAACTTCTTCCCCTCCCTTTACAACCCATTACAGTTGAGGGTCCTTTCATGCAATGGGGTCTAGACTTTATAGGGGAAATCCATCCAGCCTCTTCAGGGCAACACAAATGGATTCTAACAGCAACTGATTATTTCACTAAGTGGATAGAGGCCATCCCCACTAGGAGTGCCACAGACACTGTTATTATTAGGTTCCTAGAGGGTCATATCCTCTCTCGGTTTGGTTGTCCAAGGAAAATTATCACCGACAATGCTGCTGCTTTTGGATCAAATAAAATGGTCGATTTTTGTCACAGGTACCATATCACACTTGGTCATTCAACTACCTATTACCCTCAAGGTAATGGCTTGGCTGAATCGTCAAATAAGAGCCTAGTGGCAATCATCAAAAAGCTATTAGAGGAGAACAAAAAATCTTGGCACAACAAGCTGGTACATGCCTTATGGGCTGACAGGCTTACTACAAAAAAAACCATTGGCATGTCACCATTCCAGCTAGTTTACGGGACAGAAGCAGTTTTTCCTACCAGCCTTGGAGTTCCAGTAATCAAGCTTGTTCAAGAGATCCAATCAGAAGAGGACAGCATGATAAGAAGGATAAATCAGACAATCCATCTTCAGCAAACAAGGGAGGAGGTATATAACAGAGCTATCAGAGTTCAAGAAAACATTAAAAGGCTTTTTGACAAAAGAACCAAGGCTGCTGATTTCAAAATTGGTGACAAGGTTCCGAAGTGGGACTCGAGAAGAGAGGAAAAAGGTAAACATGGCAAATTTGACAGCTTATGGCAGGTTCCATACATTATCCAAGCTACTGTGGGTCCTAATGCATTTTTCTTACAAGATCTCAATGGTATAGAGCTGTTTGGGGGTCCCGTCAACGGCAGGATGCTCAAACACTACTTCTGCTAATTTCAATTTCCAGCTTCACTCTTCATTGTATATACCATTGCAGTTTATTTCAAGAAAAAGAGAAAAATGTTTCAAAAAATAGAGAGAAAGGAGAGGTTCAGACATGCTCAAAACATGAACCTCTGGAGTGCAAAGATTGGCTCTAATAAATTCAGAACCTGAGCCAAGGAAAGTGAAACAACTGGTCCTAACATGCTCAAAATCTGGAGCAGTGAAGGAAAAAGAAGAATCAACTCTAACATGCTCAAATCTTGAGTCATGAAAAGAAGAAGGATACTTCAAACCGCAGATTTCATGCCTTCACAATTTTGCTTTCAGTCCCCACTCCAGCAAGTCAGACGGTCTAATCCTGGCTCGACTGCTTTTCAATTTCCTGTCTTAGAATGTAGGAGAAGAAATCTGTTGGAAAGTTTAATCCCAGCAGATGTTAGATTAGGTAGAGAAGCATATGAGGCCAACTGTTTAATCTGGTCTCATGGAGCAATAAGAGTAGATTTAGAATAGGTTGTTTTTTACTTTGAAAATAAAATGTAAAGGGTCTGCTAGCCCAAATGCACCCTAAAAGAAGAAAAAATGTTAGGATTGTAGTGTGGGTAGGTATTTTGATTGGGAAAAATGTTTCTGCTAATGTAACATATTCATATTGTGGCAGCTGATCAAAGTAAGGGATGTTCCAAGCAGCAGGCAACTGGCCTACTCCAAAGATCATTTTTGGTTTCTTGACTCCTTCAAGAAGTAGCCATCCCCATGTGGAGCCACTATTAGCCCCCCTATGAAATTCTTGACAAGAAAGCTGGGGCTATATCATTTTGGAGACCTTCAAGGAATGCATCTCCCTTGAAGATGCATCATCCTTGAAGTCTCTCTGTGCTTTGCCTTATACAAGTCCCCTCTGCTGTTTTCCCTCCCCTAAGGCATGCATTTACCCCTTGTACCCCTGCGAAATTCCCCTTTTCCCCTTTTTCCTCCTTCTATCGAAGTACCTATGTTCCCCTATATTTCCCCTATTAACCCTCTACACCCCTCCAAAATTCCCTTTAAATCCCACCATTATCCTTGGTTTCCTCAATTCTCCCCTCTTTTCCACTATCGTTACCCTCCAGAGGCTCCAAAATGCATTAAAATGGGTTAAAAACCCATTTCAACTTTATGATAAGGCCTTAGCCCCTCTCCTGCTAGCCCCTTCAGTTATTTCCCCATGTAACCAGGCGCTATGAGTGAGTGCTACCCCCTGAGGCGCTAATTGCGAAGCGCGTCCGTCGCAAAGCGCAGAGCGCAGTTTTCTGTTTGTGCCACTATCTGCCATCACACTTTCTTCATTTGCGATTGGCGATCCTACTGGGTCCCACTCGCACGATTCACCTCCGCACATTTCATAACCATTTCCTCCATTTCCAGTATATTTCCGGTTTTAACCAAAGTCCCAGATTTGCACTAAAACTAAGGTTATGCCCATTTCGCCAGTGTTATATGTCATTCTGCTGTTTAAACCGTTCACCGTCCCGACCAGGCCATCACCGTTCATCTACCGCAGATCTGATGGTCCACAGCTCCCCTGCCGGTGGTCCCCACCCGTGAACTATTCCAAACCTGGCGAATTCCATCGCACCACTTATGCACGGAGGGCGGTTTCTCTCCAATGCCCAACGATTCCACTCATCGCACGCTGCGTGTCTCCTGTACGATGGAAAAACTGCCACCCCATCGCGCATTATATTTCGGACCAAGCCGCGGAGCGATATGTGTAATACCCGTTCGATCTGTCAAAGCCTATCCAACGGCCATCGTTTCCCGAAGCTGCACATCGTTTAACGTCCAATCGCCATACCCCTAGCCCACTGTCGATCGTCCCCTTTGTGTCTTCTGCTGTTGATCTCCGCCACGATCGACGGTCCAGATTTGTTCCCCCATCGTTGACTGTTCCGCTGTCTCCCAGTCCCGCCACGTCGTCTCCACGTGCACCCTCCATACATACGCCCATTCCGTCGCATATATTGTTTCATTTTCATGCTTTTTTAATGTTTTTCATTCATATTTTGCTCTGCATACCGCCACCTCCACCAGAACAAATTTCCATTCTTCCTCTGTAATTTTTCCACCATGTCATCGATTGCACGACCTCTTCCTCCATCCACGCTGCATCCATGGCCTACGTCCTTGGTTTTCTTCATAGGTTTCATGTTTTTGCAGGGTTATCAGAGGCGGAAAACCACCATGATTCATATGTACTGCTTTGATAGCGTGTTGCGCAGACAGAGAGCTGATATGGGAGCTGGTACTCCAGTGAAATGTCAAGAAAGGTGGCAAAGGTATAAATTTCATCAAAGGACAGTTTTTGAAAATCTGCAACCACATCCGGCGCCATTAAAACCTAGATCTTGCAGAATCGAGGCATTTATGGAGCAATAGAACAACTAGCTTGTGGTTATAGTTTTTAGTGCTCAGGACTGAAGATTGAGATCCTTAATGCAACAGTTTAAGAAGCGAAGCGCCATTTTGAAAACCCCAAAGGTCAATCAGAAGTTTAATGCACGGGAAACCGTACTAACAGGTTTTCTACAGCAGCAGAATGTTGTTCTTCTCCAGATAGACAAAGTGCCCATGCAGTCTTTATTATACATCGTGTTCCTGAAGTTTCCTACCAGCCAGTAGTCCTACACGATCAGAAAACATTGGTGACTCAAGTAGGGCAGACCTCGCTATTTCTTATTTTATTTTTGTTATAGTACCACAGTACTGCAGTCAGAACGCCCAAGCCATACCAGAGATAAATACAGAGATTTGAAACAGGATGGGTTTCGGCCCTCTATCCTTTTCTATGTTTAATGATACATTTAGTGTTCACCTACCTCCTCAGTCGATCTTCTGTGTCTCTTCTGCTATAAAGCACAGAAGGAAATTATTGTAATGGTTGTTGATGAGATATCAGAGAACTGTAAGTTGTCTCAGTGAGATAGATTTTCTGTAAAGTTGTAAGATAGGTTGAGATTTGATGTATTCAGGTTGAATGTTCAAGCTGTGGGCAATGTTGTACCTGATTGGTATTGTTTTTAATATGACAAGCACATTTCTTTGGATCCTGATCTAAAGCAGCTGGTGATGTTTTCTTATCTCTGTGTTTGATTTCATTTCATTCCATTTCTTCTGGCTCGCATCATAAATTTGGCACAAGATTTACCCTTGCTAGGTACCTTGTGCTGCTGCTCTCCCAGCCTTTTATGTTTTCTGCTTATACGTGTATCTGAATACTGATTTCCATTGATTTAACCAGTGTAGTGGATGATATTTCCTTCTCTCTGATGTATGAATTAATGAAATCTATGTTTATATGTTCTTGTTAGAATTTAGTTGGATGAGTTAAGAGTAATGGGGGGTATAGAACTCTGTATTTCCCTGCTAAGACCTTTCCATCCCATTTAGCCTTTCTAAGATCCCTTGTATTACCTCTGATGTTGTCCAAGCAGGTCTGGAGTTAAATGACCTCTGTCCTGATGTATAGAAAATCTCAGATGGTTCTCCTCCTCTCATTTTCAGTCCTTAATGTTCCATTCCACCCTTCAATTTAAAGATCCAGATGATTTGGATGAATAGCCCAACTGAAGCTGGCACATTGAACACAAGTAAACCCTTTCTTGACTCCATTGCCCAATGGCCTTGATGTTCCCCGAGTTATCTGCCTTTGCCTGATTTTCCTCTTTGCCTATCCTTGTCTTATTGGACCCTTCTTTCTCAACTCTCGACAACAAAACATAAACCAAACAAACCTTGCACATATAACTAGTCTAAAATCTTAAATTTGAGCCTCTAAGACATATATTTTGGGCTCAAATAGAGAGATCCCTCTCTGGACCTAGGAGGGCTAGATCCTAAGGTCTAAAAGTGGTTTTGATGTTGTCTCATCTTTTGGTCTTGCCAATCTGGCCAAAACATGGGAACCCGAACAGAGGGGAGGACTGTAATATTCCTAATTAGCCCAAGCTAATAGGAATATTTCATTTTGTTTCCTTTTTATTATTTGATGAATAAAATGTAAAGGAGGACATGAAAAACTCCTTAAATCAAAGAATAAATACATGCTCAATGTAAACAAAGCTATATCTAAGCCATTTCCATAAAATCCACTTGCAGGTGTGAAAGGGGTTAAGCTGTGAGACTGGGTCAACCTTGACCAAATCTACATCGCTGTCTAGATTCAGTGTATCTCATAAAGGGACAATGCAGTTCTAGAGGGAGGACCTCATGTGAAAGGGGTTAAGTGATTCAAGGTGGTTTAGGGTTTTTTACATCCTCATCTTATAAAATGAAGTAGAATGCTGAAGAGAAAGGTTGTTGAAGATATTCAAAATTTAGTCTACTTAGACTAATTCCAATTCTCTTGACTGTTTAGCCAGAGAATAGTGGGGTTTCTTGTTTAGGAATCCTCCCTCCTTCCTTGAGGATTTCTTGGAGGAGATTGTGCTTCTTTGGCCCACTATCTAGCATTGGCCAAGCTCCATCTCTCTTAGGCAGTGTAAATCCAGTCAGCATTTACATGCTTCAGTGAGCTGCAGCAAGTGGAAATCTAGATCTGCAGAGATCTAGCTTGTTTTAGGAGCCTCTTCTCATGGAGTGTGTCTTTTAACCTCCTGGAAGAGTGCCTCTCCTGATTGTGCTTCAGATCCATATCTTGGTATCAGGCCAAAGTGTTCTCCACTTCTTTAGCATAGTCACTTGAGGAAACTACGTCTGCTTTATAGGCAGAGTTGTAGTGTGGGTTTTGCATCAGTTTGGAGGACAGATCTCTGGTGAAAGGGGTCCTTCCCTTCATTGTGGTGATCCATAGATTGGCCAACCAATCTATGTTCCATTTTAGATATGATCTACTGTGTATCATTTTCTTCAGAAATTTTTGAAGTTTATTGCAGATCCATGGTGTAGATCTCATATCTACTCATTGTTATTCATCTTCGGCTGAGATCCCCAAGGGGAATGTACTAAAAAGATTTTTTTTTGCATATAGATCCAATTCTGATCTATGATTTTGTATTAATATCTATTGTAGATCTAAAATATAATGAAACATTTCTTCAGTCCCCTGTAAATTACGCTTTTCAGCTTTTCTGTCTCATTCCATGGTTGCAGCCCCTCATTTTGAGGCCTTTCTTCATGTAAAACTCTGTTTTTTCCTAATGTAAATCATTTGAGTCATATTATAAGTTTCCATACTGATTTTATAGAATTATTTCAGTTAAAACCATCAGAAATCACACTATCCATGCTTCAAAAAATTTCTGCATAATCTAAGCCATGGGAAATCATGGTTTTTAAGCCTAGTTGGGAAAGGAGGAACTGTTTAACTTAGCTAGACTTATTTTTTTGAGCTTAAAATCAAAGAATAAGTCTCTCACGACCTAATATATCATATCCAACCATCATCCCACCTTATTTTTACGCAGATACCTGAATACACTCATTTTAGGGCCAAAATCACCTCTTTTCCCCACCCTTTTGAGTCCAAAGTGAGTTATAAGATACTGCATATTCATTTAATTAATGGATATGTAATTGGGCATTTTTTATAAGGAATATTGATTCTTTTCCAACTTTGTAATACCTTAGGGTATTCTCATTGTTGTAGAAATTCCAGTTTGGGAACATTACACCTTCTCTACTCGGTTTAGTTGACATGTTGAAACACCATTCAATACAATGATAAGTAAGAATTAATATCCTAATAAAGGTATAATATTATTATTTTTACCAAAGGATTTCTATCTGGAACGAATTGTATTTTCCATTTAGACATCATCAACTTTAAAGATATGTAAACCCAATATATAGAAGAGGATAACATATAAGCCAATAATTTTTCGTCGTTGTGATTTCCATTTTTAGGATTTTCCACATTTCCTTTTGAGCCAAGTGATCAAATAGTTTTCATGCAAAGTCTTATCAAACAAAACTAATAAATACAAGACAGGGCATAATAAGAAGACAAAAGAAAAAACAAATCAGAAGTAAACCTTAACTAAAAAGCAGCAAGGGAAATAAACAAAGAAAAAAAAAAAATGCAAATGACTAGATAAGAGAAAAAATATAGGATGAAATGGAGGATAATGCAAGGAAAATAGAGATTTAAATGCACCTAACCTAATGGGCTATAAGGTCAAGGCTAAGTGTAATGAAATTTCCAATGTGGCCACCATAACTTCTCCCGACTTGCAATCAAAAAGATGTGAACAATTAAAATCAATACAAAGAATTGTGCAAGAGTAAAGTTAAAAATTCCAAAATTTTGCACAAAAAAGTGAAGGTCTTGTTTATCAACAAAAAAGATGTGTCATACTAACTAGCTTTAACCAGTCTTGAGCTTTACCTTGTTGCTTGAAATGATGATAATACAAACCTTTAAGGATGCTCATGGAAGTACATTCATTTGTGTTTTTAGTTTTAGCAAACATCAAGAAAGATCGAAACTTTAGTATTTTCGATGAAGCTTACCAAGTAATATTGATCTAACCATTCAATGATTAGATCACGATATTCAAAATAACACATTTGAAAACCTTATACTCCTCATAAAATAAATTTTCAATAAACTCATTCAAATTATAACGAGAATATTCTAAAGGGAATTCAATTTGATCTCATTCGGAAGCCTTGTCAAGATGGTGGGGACATGTCACAACCATTAGCTCACACTGAAGTTCCTCACTATCCAACAAGCATCAGAATCGTGAAATGATAAACCATGAATATCATTAGGTTCAACAAAATTAATCAATGTAAAACAACTATCATCATATATGTTAACGGGACAATGATTAATTGATCATATTGGTGACTATAAGATCCTTGATTCTCCATTAGTTCCCTTTGTATCTGATTAGACACCATTCCAATGATACGAAAGCTTAAGGTATTTAAAATGAACATTGACATCACGAATTTAGGAAACTAATTAGGATACCAGACTGGAAAAATATTGGAAGCAAGGGTCAAATAAAACCAGGTATTCATAAGAACACAAGGGTTTTGATTCATTGAATAAATCAAGAATTTTCTATCATTCAAGAAGAGAGACTGCGCTAAAAAGATGATTATCTTCATAACACACACAAGACGAATTAGAAAGTAATCAATATGGGAGAAGTTTCATAGGGAGAAATTATCCAACCCAAAATCAACCTTGCCTTAATACTCACAACGAAAGGCTTTGAAACTATGTATATTCCAAAAATATGCGCTCTCCAACCATGGCTGCAGTGCAAGGGATTCACATGATGAAGAATTAACCAAAACATAATCTTTTATTTGATCAAAAACCCTATCTTGAGGGTTTAGGGGATCAACTTGAAAACATTGAAAGTCCTTCAAGAATGAGCTCACTTCCAATGGATGAATGTTGAGGAAAATAGTTATGTGTGAAAATATGTCTCCAAATTAGTTTGATTATCTCAACAGGATTGTAAGAACCTGACATAACCATCAAGAGGGGTTGAAGCACCTCAACTTCTTGATTGGTCTCTAAACTTTCTTATGGTGGATCATTGAATTTTTGTCACTTAGAAAAATCAACAAGTAAATATGCACTACTATCATGAGATGTATCAATGAAAACACTATTAATTCCATTGGTTCGATTAGACTTAATATTAACCGTATCATATTCTTGATGAATAGAGAATTGAGGTACATCAGTTAGAAAACTCCCTTGATCATTCATAGTTGTAACATTTTCCTCCTAACTTATAAAATATTTACAATTGAATAGATCATGAAAAATACATTCAATATTTTCATCCTTTGATGGTAGGATCAAACCATCTTGTACTTGATTGCAAGAATGACTAGCCAGATAAATATTTAAAGGATTTAGAGAGACTGGTGGTATAACAAACTTATCGCACATATCTAGGTACAATGATTATTGTGCTATAGGTGATGTAGGATGAAAAGACTCAAGAGGAGGAGCATCAGTTGTAAATAAATTAGATTTAGCTTATGATAACAATGGATCAACATGAATTTTATACCCCATGAGATTATTTTCATCATCATAATGATTAAAGATAGGCATACCAATGTAAAATTCAGATTGATCTTGGTTTTCCTCAACAGGGTAATATATCAAAGATTAAAAAGCCTGACAATTTGTTTCTTCAAATTTGATATCTAAAGATGCATGTATCGAAGAAATTTCAAAATAATTATGAATTGAAAGAGAATACCATTCCATAAATGAATATTTCAAACTATGAGAAGCAAATTTCAAATTGATACTATACAAATCCAACTGCTTAGAAGAAGGAAATATATCATTCGATGTACTTGGATATCCATCACCACATGTGTTAATGGAAAAATGGATGTCATAGTGATGGTTGTCTAAAGTATCAACTTGAATGAAGGATATGGAATCATTTGACACGTTATCAATATTATGAGATCGATGATCAACCAAAAATACAACATTTTCATCCTGGAATAGGGAAGAAAGATGAAACATATCTTCACCTCTTTTCTCCTCTACCTATGAAATGAAACTATCTTGTATATGATCATTGCTTGAAACAAGAGGTTTAACATCCTTAAGAGTTAAAGTAGGTTGAACAAGCAGATCATGAAACAAAGAATCAAAAGACATGGATAATAGAGGCTGAAATGTATCCCCTGAGGTGGTCAAATTTTCATTTGGATCAGATTCGAGATTTGACTTATGTGCACTAATATGATCTTAAAAATCCAAGGGATAAAATTTCACTTTAGGCTCCATTCCATTGTTGAGCCAATCCAAGTTCTCCTCAATAGAATCTGTATCACTAGAAAATGGTGGAGGTTGAATGAACGGTTCAACAATTTAAATTTTAGATTTCCTGAATTGAACATTATCACCATGAGGCACCCAAATTGGTACTGCAAAAGGATGAGAAGCAGGAACAAAAGTAATAGTAGGTTCCTCCTCTAAAATTTGAGGTGTCTCATGATTTGTAGAGGTTGGGGAAGGATAATCATCCTGGGGTTCAAATTCAAAATACCTCAAAGTGAGTAAAATCAAACTCTGAAAATTTTACATGATGCAATATGAATCAATCACTCCCTCAGGGAATTCATCGCAAAGGTGAAGAAATCAATGAAGAAAATCATATACATATTCACGAGGTTTTAGTCTAAACAAATAGATCCTTTTACAAGCATCTTGATAGTTATACCCGTCAAAGGCTTCACGAAGCTCCTTAACAAGGTGCTTGAGTGAATGGATGGAAGCATCATGTAAGGTATGAAACCAATTTTTAACTAGAACTTCTAATGTGAGGGTTAAAAACCTACTTTTAACATCTTTAAAATGAATTCCATTAGAGAGACAAAAGTAAAAAAATTGAAAGAAGTGTCCAAGAACAATTAGTTCATCCTTTCCATAAAAATTAAATTGAGACAATATATGAATAATTTTCGTGGGGATGGTAATATAAACCTCCATGGAAAAAAATCTTGGGATTATGATTTGGGAAAGAGCCATTTAAGATAAGAGATTTAAAATATACCCAATGGGTACAACTTGTCATTTGGCCCTCCTTCTAGTCCCAACTCTTGAT
The DNA here is from genome assembly GCA_034641835.2 of Pinus albicaulis. NCBI lineage: Eukaryota > Viridiplantae > Streptophyta > Pinopsida > Pinales > Pinaceae > Pinus > Pinus albicaulis. The sequence goes on along the minus strand of CM076579.1, from coordinate 1,418,581,940 downwards.
AGTGCTTGAAATCCTTCAAACAAATGGGTCTCCCCAATGTGAAGTCCCAATTAGACCTCACACTGTATGGAGTCATGGTTCAATATTCACAAGTGTATTCTCATATGATCTCCTTCTCTTCCTCTCTGAGAATTATCCTTTCATGTCAATATGTTTTACCTGAAAGTGGAACCCGCTCATGAAAAGACGACATCAGTATGGAAATATCCTAGTCTAGCTTGCTTCATGAAAATGACTGATTGAGCTAGGACAGGGCACTAGACAGGGAGGAAGATTCATGGATTGCACAATGCACAATTCCATAGGATATGAGTGATGGAATGAATATTGAGACTATGTAATGCACAATTATGGAAGTCTGGGAAATATGACTGCGTAATTCAGGAGTTGAGTGAGGCAACCTTGAGCCTTGATATTTCCTAATGCGTAGTACAAGAGAGAGAGAGGCCAGTGGATTGTGAAATTACGAAACTCAAGGAGGCAAGGAGACAAATTGATGCTTGTAAATGTGAAATTTACAATAATACGTTGGATGGGAGGCATGGTCACACAGTTCTGGGAAGCGAGAGGCCAAGATTGAGCATTGCGACTGTGCAATGTGCATTTTAGGGGGGGCAGAGTGAGCTTAAGTTTGTCAAGCATACAGTTTTCCAGAATTTGGCTAAGAGTGGGATCAGTGAAGCAGATATGAATTTAACATGAAAAAAAAATCAAAATAATCGACGACACAACATTAAACAATCATCACTAAGAAACAACATAGTCCCTTTAATGCGATGACGGAACAATACTGTCCTCTAAGTGTGACACTTAGGATACACTTTGGAATGGTAGTGACAACACTAGTGTGAAAGTGCATAAAACTTTGCGGATGAGTCTAATACATGTCTATATGATAAATAAGACCCATAAACACCAAAGTAGCCTCTTGAAAAGAACCTGAATATCCGCTATCACAATGTGCAACACTTCCCATGCCAAAAGATGACACTTGCGATCACACTTGAAAAATATAAAGAAAGTGGAAGCAAAACATGATATAACAAAGAGGATACAAAAGTTCCACTTGTATAATTGAAATCAAGAAAAAATGATATTTGTAAAAGTGAAGGTGACACTAATGAAAATAAAAGCACACAAAAGTGACAGTTGATAAAATTGACCTGAGAGATGATACGATCACAACCAATAGTGAGGGAAATGTCAATCTTAAGATTTTGCAGTGACTGCCAATAAGGAATCGAAATTACTTATCTCTAGGAGCTATGCAATCACTGTCCTCAGAGATTATGCAAGTATTTTCAACAAGGATTTCACAGTTCTTGGCTTTTTAAGGCGCATATTGTCTACTAAGCTTGCTTGAAATATTTGCGCATGTGAATGCATTGAAAGCTAGGAATGTGTAAGCAGGTGAATTTTATAGTTAATAAATATCAGAAAACATCAACAGACCATGAAGCATATATGAACAATCAAGGAATGGAATATCATAATTGTTATAGCATCATTTCTCACCTTCATATGATTCATGATTGCTTTTATGGCTTTGGGCACCCATTCCTACAGACTTGGACAAATTCACTAAAAAACAGTGTAAAAATCCCCATACGCGATTATGCCCAGACTTTTCCGCGTGTATACGCGAGTCCACATGCACTTTTCCGCATATGCCATTAAAATCATTAAAAAATATATAAAAATTCCCTATTTTCGGGCTGGGTTGATGGTTACTCTGGTAGTTCAACCACCCCAGCACGTGGCCAACTGTTTCCAACTGTTGAAACTACTTTGAGGGAGTATAAAAGCCCCTCATGTGCATGGCCTAAGGGAGAGAGAAATTATTGATATTATACTTTGTTGGTATTCCCTATCCAAGTCTGAATTCCCGTGCCTCCTGCACTTCCCAGTTCATTATAGGAAACCCTTGTTTCCTGGAGATGCTCATCTCTTTATATGTCATCTCGTATGCACCAGTTCGGAAGGAATCTTAGCGAGGCAAGGGTGGGACGGATCCGGACGACGGTCTGCTCGAAGATCGTGGAAGGATTCAGGTGATCTCTCCACTCGTTATTTTTGTACATGCTATTTATAATACAGAAGAACCGTCTTGTTCCCGAAATATACGTGTTAGTGTCCACTTGCATATATGAGAATATTGTGATTTAAGCATTTATTATGGTTTATCTAATGTTTCATATGGATTTCACTAACATTTAGAGTAGATATATGCTGTACAACCAGTTCTTCGTGCTTGTTTCTTCTTGTCTTTCAGGTTAAGAAGGAAGGACGGTTGCTGGGGGTTTGGACCCCGCGGGATCTGCTTCAACTATAGGATCTATGGGTAAGTTCCTTGATCTACTCTATTTAGTTTTTCATGAACATGTATGGTTGTGTGAGTCCTTCTTAAGTAGCATGCCCCTGCTCTGTGGAGGTTGTAACCCAACGAACCTCTAGGGTGATTTTCCCCGAAACAGAACTGGCGACTCCGCTGGGGATTGCATTCTTGTGATTCCCCTGTTGGGTGGTTTCAGCTGTTTGGTAGGTTTCCAACAGTTTTAACTTCTATTTGCAGTCCAGTTTACTCTTTCTCAGTCAGACTGAAGTCCTGGTTTCTTGTTCAGGCTTGATCCTTTTTGTTTTTTCATTATTTACCTTTATATACGCGCTTTTTTCTGCACACAGTCGCGTATACACGCAAGTTTGTCTAAAGGGAGTCGCGTATACGCGTGTTTCCTTTAGCACAGTCGTGTATGCATGCTTGTTGCTAAACTATGAAGTTGCGTATACCTAGGCAGATTTTGAAATTTTGGATTTTTTGACTTTTCAGTCCTTTCTCTCTGTGGAGACCTGTTCCTACAGTGTCTTTGTACCCTCTGGATTGTGAAGAAAGTGGTCTTTGGTCTTTTCTCTCTCTTGTTTGGTCGAAAACTAGTATTTTGGGCAAAGTGTTGTTTCTGGTGCTGGCACTTCTGGTTCGAGTACCAAGATCTCTTTCTGGAGGTTCTTGGCTGTTCTGCTTCATCAGAACAGAGAGCTTCTGCTCGTTTACTCTTTCCTATCTTTGTGTTTTTCTTTTCACTACGATATTTGCCTATTTCTTGGTTGGTTTTCTTGAGTTCAGTTGGCTAGGTCTTGTTGCAACTTTTGAGGAGTCTTTCTTGATTCTTTGAAGTTTTTGTTTGCGGCAAGGTTGTACTATTCTTCTAGGCTGAGTGGCTGAGTTTTCTTGTCTTCTTTTGCTCATATTGATCTTGCTACTAGTTAGCCCTATAAGATTTGGAGCATTGTTGAAGTTTTTGCTTGAAATTCAGTATTGTTTGGCTTGGGATTTGATAGTTTTGCTTGGTCTTTTCAAGCTCTTCCTTTATAAAACTAAAAAGCTCAAAAAACATTTTGTTTTTCTTTTGTTTTTTCATTTTAAAAGCTCAAAAAAACATTTTGCGTTGTTGTTTGCTTTTGTTTTTTCATTTTTTTTTTCGTTTCACTATATCTTTCGAAGCTTTGTTGAGGTTTCTTGCCTTTGGATTTTGACTCGATTTTGGAAAGGAGTTGTTATTGATTTCTTCCTCTTATTTTTAAGTGTTTTTGGTGTCTTCATATTAAGAGTTCTTGATTTCGGGAACTAGCTTTCTGGACAACCAAAAAGAGTTAAAACTGAAGGATCTTTTGGGAAATTTCACTCTGCTTTAGGAGATTTTGCATCTTAGGATTTGCATGCTTGTAGTGATTTGCATTAGGTGCACTTAAGCATTTAGTCATTTTCATAGTTTTTGTGAGTGTGAGTGTGTTATCTGAAAAGAAAAATACAATTTTAATCTCGTAGAACCTGTATAGAGATTGCTTTTCATCGAAAGACAATAACTTCATTTCCATGTAGTTTGGTTTTTATTAATTTCTTTCTGCGTCAAAACACCATAAGTTTCACCTCCATATCCTTTTGACTTAACATAATAGCCCATTAAAATAAGCGATATAATTTAAAATCAACTAGCAAGTTTTCTAAGTGTCATACACCAACTAGCTAGGTTGTAGGGCCTTGGAATAGGTGAGTGGAGAGTTAACTCTCCAAGGCCGCTCAAAAAAAACATAGAAGTTGATTAATTGAGCGAAATCCAACTCCGTTAGGTGGACCGGGAAAGCTCTCCTTCAGAGAGTCAAGCGCGAGGGGAAGTGAAGGCTGAGAAGAGGGATACCCCCTCTCTGATTAGCTGAATCTGACCTCAAGACCGTTCCGCCCGGCTTCTGATACAGATTGGTGCCCATAGTTGCCACTCCTAGGTTCCATACAGGTGACTGCGGGGGGGAATACCCGTGGTACCTGAGGCAGACGTCGCATCACTTTTAGCAGTACTTCTGGGGGGTGCCCTTGCGAAGCTTGGGTGCTTGAGCCGACAAAGGTTGTCGTTAGGAGGTCGGCGTAACTGGTTCTGATACCTTCGCTAGTTGTTCTGGGCCGTAATTATCCCAGACTGCTTTCGGGAGGTCCTATATTTTTCGCTTTCTTGTATTTTGGTGTCCGGTCCTCATCACCCGGAGCGGAAATACTTGAGGGTTGTTTGCTTGACTGTATCTCAGGGATTTTTCTTTTAGTGAGTGCTCTTTGCTCCTATCTTGCTTAGCTTTATATTTTTTGAGTCTAATTAAAATTTGCTAAAGTGGCTGATCAAGCGCCTCGTCGATCGAGGAGAATCCGGGGGTTATCTCCCGAGAGTCCAGAGCCTTCTTCGAGAAGGCGTAGGAGTGATTTAGCAGGTGGTTACCACCCTGTGGCGTCTGACGCAATGGAGAGAGATCCTCCACAAAGGTCTGAAGGTTTCATAGCTGATTCTGGTGTCGGTTCCGAGAGGAGCGTTCCGCTCACCTCGCGAGTTTTTTTTCCTCAGGAAGAAGATTTTCAAATTGAAGAAGTACCTGAACCTCCTGCGTCAGGTCCATCTCCTCTTCCTCCTGATTATCCGTTCGTTGTTCAATACATCGGACTTGAGTCGGAGAGACCGAAAGATCTTCCGTATCATTCTTACCTTTCGATGGCCACGACTGGGAACGCGGCTTCTGCTGTGAGTGCTGCAGGCATTCAGACTCCTGCTTCTGTTGAAGCAGGGGGCACTATTGCTTCATCTTCGATTGCTTCTAGTGCTGCTGTGTTTGGCTCTGGTTTCACCCAAGCACATGCTTCTCATTCTGGTCCCTTCTGTTCAGGGATGCCCACTAGTGGGAATCCCTCTTTTTCCTTTTCCGCTGCTGCAGCTGGATCTACACCCATGTCTTCCATGGCTAGTGGATCAGCTTATTTTCAAGGGTTCCCCTTCGGAACTGGACATATTCCTAGTTCGAATCCTTCTTTAGGGTCCTTTCCGTTGACTTCTCAGACCCAGAGTTTCAACCCTTGGTCTGGAGGGCAAAGTTCGACTACTTTTACAGGTTGGAACCCTGTATTCACTACAGCGGGGGCAGGGAATCAGTTTTACGCAGGTCATCAAGGGAATACTTCTTTCCCTTCGTCGAGAGCTTATCAGACCTTTTCTCCTTTGTCTAATGCCTGGAACCCCTATCAGGGGCTTTCCTCTTCATTTCATACTTCAGTGGGGGGAACTGGTCTGGGCTTTGGTAACTCGGCGTGGGGAGGAGGTTCTTCTCCTTTTTCTACGAATTCTTTCTGGCAACCTGGTGCCTCATCAAATCCAGGGTATTCTTTTCAGAATGTTGGGAATCCATCCCATCAAGGATGGAATCCTCAGGCTCCGCCTCACTTACCTTTTCTGGCAACGTTAAACTTGCCAGATCTGTCGAAGTTGACTAATGATCTGATTCGTTATGGTCCGGGGTGGCCTCCGGTTCCCACCAAACTTCCTTCAGACATTCCAAAGTTTGAAGGCAAGAATGGAGAAGATCCGGCTGACCACATCACTACCTTCCATTTATGGTGTTCTTCGAACTCCCTGATCGATGATTCGATTAGGTTGAGATTATTTCAACGCACCCTAACTGGAAACACTGCCAAATGGTATATTGAGCTAACTGGGGGAAGTTTTGCTACATTTAGAGAACTGGCTGTTACATTTCTGAACCATTTTCAGTTGCCTATCCGATATGATGCTGGGACTGAACTCCTAGCTAATTTTAAGCAGGACGACGCAACCCACATTTCTGATCACATTCAGGAATGGAGGAGAAGGAAGAGGCTTATTAAAGCTCATATTCCAGGTGAATTCCTTTTGGAATGGTTTCTCAAATCCCTGCAGTCAGATATTTCGAAAGATGTATCGCTTTCTGGGGTATTTTCCGAGGAGGAGGCCATTTTTAGGGCCCAACAGCTGGAACTGATCTATTCTCAGTCTAAGGTCCTCCATAAATATTTGCCCAATGCTCCTCACTCCAAATTAGATTTATCTAAAACTAAGCCCGGTCCTCATGGTGACGGACTGATTAGATCGATCAATAGTGGTGCAGCCAGCCTGCTTACTCAAATGTAGCAATTGTCTTTACAATCTGCTCCTTCTGGTCAGGCTGTGCCTGTTGAGTCATCGCCTTCCCAATATTTGTCCATCAATGCTGTCCAAGCTTCTGATCCCAAAGGAAATCAACAATACGATGGGAAGAAGAAGGGACGAAATAACAAGAAGAAGGGCAAGAACGGGAAGGGTAATGTGAATAAAACCAACGAGCATGTTGGTGAGGGTCCAAAGGAGAAGAAGAAAGTGAATTTTCCATGCAAGTTGTGTACTGGAGACCATCTCACACACCTTTGCCCTAAAATTCAGGATGCACAGCGCTTGTTAGCCCAGCAGGGTTCTTCTAGTTCCCAGGCTGTGTTAACAAACCCTTTTCCTCAAGGGCAACAATTAGTTGTTGGCGCGAACCAAAATCCTGGGGCTTCCTCTGGGGGCACCCAGGAAGGGGAAATTCCATCGAACATTTTCATTATGAGTGCACACGCGGATATCGCTACGAGATCCCGTGATTATGGCGGAGAAGAGTCTTCGAAAGCTAAGGATACTCCTGATGCTACTGAGCCACTTCACATTACGAAGCCTACTGTTGAGTCTATGCCTCGGATCCCCAAGGCATATTATAAGCGATGAACGATTAATCCGAATGCTAGGGCTGCCCAGAACTACTCGATTGTGGAAGATCTGGCACAGAGTCCTTGTGCTATGTTAGCTTTAGAGGTACTCTAGTCTTGTCCAGCTCAGCGCAGTGCTTTGCTCACTGCCATTGGGGCTATTGATCCAAAAAATTATCTTCTGATTACTTTTGATATGACTAATTTTAAGAAGAGACTCCCCCATCACATGGCTTTTCATATTAAATCATCGTACCGGAAGTGCAATATCTTTCGAACGGTTGTTGATGAGGGTGCTTCCACATGGGTGATGTCTCTCACATGTTGGAAGACAATTGGATCTCTCAAAGCTGTTCCATCTACCACTCTTCTGACTGCATTCGATGGTCATTCTCACAGACCCCATGGTATTGTCCCAGCTTTGCCCATCTGTGTTGGGGGCAAAACTGTTAATATAGAGGTTGAGGTAGTTGACGCAAGCTTGGACTACAACCTTCTGTTGGGGAGAAACTGGATTTATGAGATGGATGCCATTGCATCCTCATTATTTCGGATTGTATGTTTCCCCCACGAAGGTAGGATTGTTACAATGGATCAACTGGACTGTCCTCCTGTAGACCCGAATGCGTCTACTGACTCATCTGTTCCTAAGTTGGATAATACTAAGGCACCTGTTGAGAATTTAGGAGTTGGAATGTATTCTTCCTTGATGGGTACTTTTGATATTCCTCCTCCTACGGTTCATATTAATGCAATTTCATCCTCCAAGGCTCCTCTTCGAAGAGAGTTCTTTAGAACTCATTATTTTTCGGACCCTTGGACCTTGCCTTCCCCTACCGCCACATTAGCGGAAGGTCAAGTGGGTGGAATGGCATTTCCGATTTCTGCAGCTGAGATTGCTTATCAGTCTATTGTTGACTCTACAGAATCCATTCCAGCTCCTCTTTCACCAGAAGAGTTGGATGGAGATGTGGCTCCGGCTTGGACGCTTAGTTCTTCTTCGGCCCAGGATTGCCTTGATACCACTCTTCCATCTGAAGAGGTCATCCTGGAAGCCATGACTAGTATATATAGACCGTGGGATGATTTGCATCATCGGTCTTACTTCTTACCTGACTTGAGCGAAGTTGAAACAAGTTTTCCAAGTCCTCAGTCTCCTGGTCCTGTTCACCCAGCCTTGAACCCTTTAGCACCAACACAGGTTTATGCTGAAGGGAACATGGCTGTGATTTCTCCTACTATCCCGGTGAACATTTCCAGGGATCCCAATATTATTGAGAATGTCTTCGTCGGAGCTGAATGTTCCCGTGAAGAGATTCAAATTTACACCGAGCTCTTTAAGGAGTATAGGGATGTATTCGCTTGGTCTTATGAGGAAATTCTTGGAATAGATCCATCTATTGTCCAACATGAGATCAAGACGTATGAAAACGCTAAGCCGGTCAGGCAAAAACTTCGTCCGGTCAATCCTAGGAAGGCAGCAGCTATCAAAGCTGAACTTGAGAAGCTGCTTAAGGCGGGATTCATTTTCCCTGTTCCTTTGACTGAATGGGTTTCAAATCCCGTTCCCGTAGATAAAAAGCAAGGAACGATTCGAGTGTGCATTGATTTCAGAGACCTAAATAAAGCATGTCCTAAAGATAATTACCCCACACCATTTATCAATCAGATCATTGACGAGTGTGCCGGTAATGAGATTTTCTCCTTCATGGATGGTTTCTCCAGATATAATCAAATTACTATCCGTCCTAAAGATCAACATAAGACTGCCTTTATTTGTCCCTGGGGTACTTTTGCATACAAGAAGATGCCTTTTGGTCTTAAAAATGCTGGGGCTACCTTTCAGCGGGCCATGTCATATGCCTTCCATGACATCAAAAAGATTATCGAGGCATACTTGGATGATTTAGCTGCTCATTCTCGAAAGAGGATGGATCATCCTGGTCACCTCCGGCAAATATTTGAAAGATGTCATTTCTATAAGATTAGATTGAATCCGAACAAGTGCGTTTTCGCAGTTACATCCGGCCGGTTATTGGGATTCATTGTGTCTAGGGAAGGGATAAGGGTAGATCCCTTCAAGGTTGAGGCAATACTTCGGTTGCCTCCCCCTTCCTCTATCCGTCAGCTTCAAAGTCTACAAGGAAAGTCTAATTTTCTTCGGAGATTTATCGTCAATTATGCTGAAGTTACAAAGGGATTTATGAGATTGTTGAAGAAGGGAGTTCCTTTTCTTTGGGACGACTACGCTCAACGCTCATTCGATGCTTTTAAGAAAGCATTGACTTCTGCTCCTTTATTGAGTCCACCTGATTATAGCAGGGATTTCCTTTTGTATCTGGCAGTAGCAGAATCTACTATTGGTATGGTTCTGGTTCGGGAGGATGATGCTCTTGCAGAGCATGTTATTTACTACCTTAGTCGAGGCTTGGTAGGACCTGAACTCTGGTACACTCCGATAGAAAAGTTAGCTTTGGCAGTAGTTCATGCTGTGCAGCGACTCCGGCATTACATTATTCTTCGAAAAACTTATGTTTTGGCAGCAGCCAATCCATTTCAATTTGTCCTCAGTAGGCGAGTAATTGGGGGCAAATACAATAGATGGATTGTGATTTTGCAGGAATTTGATCTTGAGTTTATGTCTGCCAAATCCAAGAAATCATTAGTTTTTGCAGAATTGATCTCCGAGTTTCCCTGTGGAGAAGAGATGATCTATGATGAATCCTTTCTGGATGAACATTTCTTTCTTATCTCTTCACAGGATCCTTGGTATGGAGATATAATTGTGTATCTTCAGACTGCGAAGTTTCCCTCTACTTTTTCGAAAGATGAGCGTCGTAAGCTGCGTCACTTGGCCAAGAATTATTTGATTATTGGTGATGCTTTATACCGTCGAGGGGTTGATTCAATCCTGAGACGCTGCTTAACTCTCGAAGAAGCTGAGGCTGTGCTGAATGATTCTCACAGTGGAGATTGTGGGGGTCATTTATCTGGGCTTGCTATAGCCCAAAAAATCTTGCGTGCTGGGTACTTTTGGCCCTCGATTTTCAAGGATTGTATCGAATCGGTCAAAAAGTGTCATCCGTGTCAAGTCTATACTCGAAAAATGCGTGCTCACCCAGCTCCGCTTTTTCTAGTCATTACTGTTGGTCCCTTTACAAAGTGGGGAATTGATTATACTACTTGTAACCCACCTTCGGCTAAAGGTCACAAGTACATTATTGTAGCACTAGACTAGTTTACGAAGTGGGTCGAGGCTATGCCTACTTTTGGGAACGATGGTGAGACTGCAGCTGTTTTTCTTTTCAACCAGGTTATTGCTCATTTTGGTATTCCTAGAGAGATTGTCACTGATCATGGCAGTCATTTTCAGAATAGTATGATGGCTGAGTTGGCTCTCAAATTGGGTTTCCGGCAGGAGCATTCGTCTCCGTATTATCCTCAAGCCAATGGGCAAGTGGAAGCCGTGAATAAATCCTTGAAGACAATTTTTCAAAGGACAATTGATAAAGTTAGATCCAACTGGAATATTATGCTATATCCTGCACTTTGGGCATACAGGACGTCAGTGAAAAATGCAACTGGCTTTACTCCGTTTCAACTAGTGCACGGGTTGGAATCTGTATTTCCCATTGAATGCGAGATTCCCTCTCTTAAGTTAGCTGTTGAACTTCTTCCTGACACTTCTAGTCTTGAAGAACGGCTCCTTCATCTGGAACATCTCGATGAGCAGCGTCAAGATGCTGCCACGATGAATGAAGCGCATAAAAACCGAGTTAAATTTCAATACGATAAGGCGGTCAAACCCAGGGTTTTTTCGGAAGGTGACCTTGTTTTGGTCTATGCCCAAGAAAAAGATGCCTTGGGGGCAGGAAAGTTTAAGTCTATGTGGTATGGCCCCTTCATCGTTAAAAAATTCCTTAAGAAAGGAGCGTATACCTTGGTTGATTTCGAAGGGAACGAGTTGCCGGAGCCCCGAAATGGGCTCTATTTGAAGAAGTATTATGCCTAGGCTTCGGCCTGGCATGTTGCTTTTGTATATAATAGTTTTTTGCTTTGTACATATATGGTTGATTTTCGATTTTTGATGAGTTGGTGATGTTTTTGATCTGCTTTGGCAGTTTGTGTCGGATGTCATGAGTCATTTTGGTTTCGCCGATGGTGCTAGTAGACACACCCGAAACTTAGCTTCCGCGGCTTGGGTGCTTCATTATCCTTCCGGTTAGATGTTAGTATCAAGAGGGGTCTGCATTGGTCCTGCTTCCAATAATATAGCAGAATACACTGCAGTTGTCTATCTACTCTCGGAGGCAATATCTTTGGGTGTTGATTCGTTGGTAGTATTCTTGGACTCTCAGCTGGTGGTGTCGCAGTTGAACAATACTTATCGGGTTCGAGATCCATTTTTATTACGGTTGTTCTTGAGGGTACGTTTGTTACAAAGATCATTTCAATTTTTAACTTTCATTCATATTCCTCGAGCTGACAATTGGTTAGTAGACTCATTAGCTAATCAGGCACTGGATTGGCATATCAATCATTCCATACAATAAATTTTAATCATCAAAAACATCATATATTTTGATACATTTACACATCACATCAAACATCGCTGTATATATATCATCAGAGTGTTCAAAAACTTTACAAAATTTGGATCCATAAGGTCATACAAAATTTGGGCTTATGCCCGATCATGTTCAGTGTCAAAAAAAATATACAGTCATCTGATACATAATATCTATCTACTCCTGAGGTCCCTGCCCAGAAGTCGTGTTCCTATAGAACATGATCGCGGTGGCAACTCGGCGGAATAACCGTACCCAGTCTCGGGGCACTCCTACCACCCGTCTCTGGATGGCTTCCGGCAGATCTTCCACGACAGCCATAGGTATTTGGTGGGTTAACCCCTCCAAGTTCCTCTGTACAGCCTGGAGGGTCCTGTCTGAATCCACTGGATGCGACGCTTGTGGCGCGGGAAACCCTCAGGTCGAACTGGTCCAATATCTGTATCATGATCATGTTTACATTATAAGTCATTATGAATCCAATCAAAAGCATGTTTGTTTTTCATTTTTTCATACATATTTGAAAAAATCCAAAAAATTATATAAGTAAAATTTTTTTGCAAACTTACCGACTGTGCCCCATGCTGTGCCTGGTGGAAGAACAAGATCTGGATCTCCACGAAAGTCCATCCCGGCATAGGGATAGTCGTCCACAGCGATGATTTGTTCTCCCCACCAAAGGAAGAACTCATCGTCCCAAGTGGTCCGGGGAACTTCACTTCCCCCTACTCTCTTCATCATATCTGCCCAACGGGCAATTCTTGGATCTCTAGGGCTGTTGATGGTAGAGATGACTCTGGGTCTCAATGCTGGTATCTTCTCAAAGAAGAATGTCATCAAAATTGTACCGTATCCAAAGTGTTTTGTTTTTACTTGGCGGATTGAGGTCAACTGTTGCTTCATGTTCAGTAATAGGGTTGTGCACCAATCATACACATGAGTCAAGCATTCTACTGCTATGCTCATTTGCGTCCTGGACGCCTGATGTAGGGAGGCAGATCCTGCCACTCTGCCGATGGTGAAAAGGAGGATTTTCATGTGCAAATCCCTCAAATATTTAATTGCAATCTGAGTTCCAACTTTCTTGGAACCCTCTACGCAATACACGTGGACATAATCTTCCACGGTTAGCCCTCCCAGGGGCTTCCCGTGCAAGTCTACTGGTTCTCCCCTCCGGGAGAGTCCAGTGATAAAATATATGTCTTCCACTTCAATGCGTACTAGCATCTGATCTATTATGAAGCAATCTTGGTCTGGTTCCCAATAATTTACGAGCATTTCTAGCAACCGGACATTGCTTTTCATATTTGGCATTTTGAAAAATTTGAACAATCCGCAATTTCGAAGAATATTTTGCGATGCTCGATCTTGCATGACCTCTTGATCAATTGCACTGTGTTCACGCTCTCTCCATGAGATTGTCATCCTGTCAAAATTCAACAAATCCTTCATTAGCCACGCATTTTTTGATTCGGACCTGCGCATACGCGACTTTTTCTATGCACAGTCGCGTGTATACGCGACTTTCCTATTACCAACCCGCGTATGCACCAGTCCGAGTTTTTTAGCAAGGGTTTTAATGGTGGAAATCACTAAATTTTAATTTCTAAACGGACAAAATGATTTGCAAGGATGATTGAGGAGCCTACCTGACAAATTCGGTGCGATTCGACGGTCGGTTGTTCCTGATTTTACGAAAGAAGTTTTTTGCTCCAGAGCACTTTTTTCCAAATCAGCAATGCAATAATGAACCAAATATGAGGTAATTTGTCTATTTATGGCTAAAAAGTTGAAAATTTTCGCAAAAATTTGTTATGCTTAATTTTTCGATCTATCTTAAGCTGCATAACCCGGATGCTTGGAAGTGCCCAATTTGGTATGTTTTCAGGTACATTTTGACGATTTTGAGATTTTTCCCGGTTTTTGATCCATGATTACCGACTCGTCACGGCAGGTATATGATCTTCACTGGCATATAGGTTAGGGAAATCACTTTCCGCTGCATCTTGCATACTAGCCTCCATATTGATCACTTGCCATAGGGTCGATCCCATCAGGTCATGACTATTACACCCATTTCACTCACCGATTATTCAATCATGACTTGGTAGTAGAGCCTTCCTTTACATGGGCTTCCTAGTTAGTTCCTCGCTATCACTTGTTGCCCATGCTGCGTTTTATGTAGGCTCAGGAGTCCTCTTTAGTCCCGCCATGACTTACGTGTTGAAGCTTCATTCTTCTTCTTCCTCACTATCATTTTTTCTGGCTATTACCCTAGAGGCTCCCTGGTGTTGTTGAGTTGTATTACTGCATTGCATATTGGCTACTTGTTTATCCTGGCCTTTAGCCGGCTTCATTTGGACTCAATGTTTAAGCCAACTTTTTACCTTGTCTATCTGTACAAGTTAACCATTGCATGCACTTAGCTATCGCGACTTGACACCCTTTTACCCATGGATGGAACATTCCTCTGAGTATCGCTTACCAGTTTCTGCCACCTTGCATTGAGCATAGGATCGTTCCAATCCCAGGAACTAGTGCATCTGTTTCTTGATACTCGTTCTATCCATTGTACCATAGCATTCTTTTATTCTTTTTTCAGGCTTATTATATGAAAAAGACAAAAAAATCAAATATAACAAAAAGAGCGGGAACGGGATGTATCTTCGTTGTTTTTATGGCAGTACAGAGTCAGTTTGTCGCCCTTGAACAAAGCACATTTACTTATATATATCTCCTACATTTGGGATGGTTTTAGTTTTGACCTAGGTTCAGCCTTTACCATGTTTCACTTGTCAGTTCTCCCCCGGTTGGTTATATCTTCCAATCATATGGAGAGTTTGTTTTGCCTCCTGCATAACAGACTTATACAGTGTCACTTTTTACTGCCATGGTCATCACGAGTCGTGCTTTTGTTCAAGGGAAGTCTAACCAGAGTCGGCCATTTTGCGGTGTCTCTTGACTCATTATTCAGTCGGCCTTCCCGGTTTTGTCAGTATCTTGTTCTATCACATCAGATGTTTTGGTCTTCTGCTCGTGCTGGTTTGAGAAGGTCCCCATTGACTTCTTGCCAGCGGGTTTGTCTCTTATCGACTATGACACATTGCTCTGAGAGAAAGCCTAGAGCCACACCCTAGCCCTATTTCCATCATTGATAGGTGACCTTGTGCTCAGCATTTGATCATCATTATGGGTCTTTGACTGAGTGGTTTCCCCTGTGTTCGACGTCAGCACACATTATCACACTTGGGATTCGTGCAGTACCTTGATTTCCATTTGACCCTATCGGTGGATATGTCGCCTCTGTGTCAACTTTCATTATTGGTTGGTTTAGAGGGTTTCTTTCGTGCACTAGCTTCATCTTGTGCATGTCGGAAACGTACTTCAGTTTTGGTTCCATCACTCTACTTCGTCCGATTCCTTCCAAATCTTGGCCTGCGGGTTACACTCGCGTTGGAATGATGTGGGATGCCTTAATGCCTTCCTTCCAGCAGATCTTTTCCCATCGACTCCGACTCATTGCTCTGGGAATAAGGTCTAGAGTCTTTTTGTCAGTACCTTAGGGTTTGCAGTCATCAGTGGCAGACTCTTCGCTATCGATAGTGGGGATTCATCATTGCCTCTTGATTGGTAGATTCTCTCAAGTGTTCGACTTCAACTCATTCATTCACACTTGTTAGATTGTACTGGGGCACCTTGACGCTCATTTTCATTATTGGTGGGTTGTCTCGCGTTGGTTAACGGTATACATCATTGACCGGTAATCCAACGATTTCTCACATGGTCGACTTCAGCTCATTTATTCCCATTGTGTAGAATTGTGCTATAGTGATCGGTGAAGACCTCGGGTTGCATCAGCATTTCTCGGTTCACTTTTGACAGTCCATTCAGTTTCTGCCAGTGATGTCGTCCACCCTTATATGTTGCAGTTCAGTACAACAACATCCTATATGTTGGCTCCCGAGTTGCGTGATTGTACCGTTTGTTCCACCTCTTATGATTCGGTACTTGGAGATTCAGTTACTTATATGATCAGACATCCAGTTGCACCATCTTTGATCAGCTTTCTATATGTGATACTTGGACATTGATTCAGACTTGTATTTCCGGGCCATGCTCAGATGATTCATTGTGTACTTTCAGTTCAGATATACTTGTATACATGTTGGATCTATTCAGTACTTTCTATATGATGTATTTTTGACTGAGCATGGGTATGCCCGCCTCAGCATGAGTTGACTCTCTGTTTTCTTTCATTGGTTTTTGGCAGGCTGAAATCTGGTGAAGTCCTCTCTTGTCCTTGTGAAGTTCTTTCTATGTGCATAATACATTTCAGCCATCATGTACCCCTTCTAACCTCATATATTAGGGGGCATCTGTTATAGCATCATTTCTCACCTTCATATGACTCATGATTGCTTTTATGGCTTTGGGCACCCATTCCTACAGACTTGGACAAAATTCACTAAAAAACAGTGTAAAAATCCCCATACGCGGTTATGCCCAGATTTTTCCGCGTGTATACGCGAGTCCACATGTACTTTTCCGCGTATGCCATTAAAATCATTAAAAATATATATAAAAAATCCCTATTTTCGGGCTGGGTTGATGGTTACTCTGGTAGTTCAACCACCCCAGCACGTGGCCAACTGTTTCCAACTGATTGAAACTACTTCGAGGGAGTATAAAAGCCCCTCATGTGCATGGCCTAAGGGAGAGAGAAATTTTATAGACATTATACTCTGTTGGAATCCCAGTTCAAGTCTGATTCCCCGTGCCTCTCCCCGCACTTTCCCGCTCATTGGCGGTGAAACCCTCGCGCTCTTGGGAGATGCTCATTTTCCTATATGTCATCTCGTATGCACCCGCCCGGAAGGAATTTTTAGCGAGGCAAGGGCGGGACTCGATCCGACGACGGTCCGTCTCGAAGATCGTGAAGCGATTCAAGTGATTCTCCACTTGTTATTTTTGTACATGCTATTTATAATACGTAAGTAGAAGAACCGTCTTGTTCTCGAAATATACGTGTTAGTGTCCACTTTCATATATGAGAATATTGTTACTTAAGCATTTATATACTTATCTAATGCTTCATATGGATTGTCAACATTTAGAGTAGATATATGTTGTACAACCAGTTCTTCGTGCTTGTTTCTTCTTGTCTTTCAGGTTAAGAAGGAAGGACGGTTGCTGGGGGTTTGGACCCCGTGGGATCTGCTTCAACTGTAGGACCTACGGGTAAGTTCCTCAATCTACTCTATTTAGTTTTTCATGAACATGTATGGTTGTGTGAGTCCTTCTTAAGTAGCATGCCCCTGCTCTGTGAAGGTTGTAACCCAACGAACCTCTAGGGTGATTTTCTCCGAAACAGAACTAGCGACTCCACTGGGGATTGCATTCTTGTGATTCCCCTGTTGGGTGGTTTCAGCTGTTTGGTAGGTTTCCAACAGTTTTAACTTCTATTTGCAGTCTAGTTTACTCTTTCTCAGTCAGACTGAAGTCCTGGTTTCTTGTCCAGGCTTGATCCTTTTTGTTTTTTCATTATTTACCTTTATATACGCCCTTTTTTCTGCACACAGTCGCGTATACACGCAAGTTTGTCTAAAGGGAGTCGCGTATACGCGTGTTTCCTTTAGCACAGTCGCGTATGCATGCTTTTTGCTAAACTGTGAAGTTGCGTATACCTAGGCAGATTTTGAAATTTTGGATTTCTTGACTTTTTAGTCCTTTCTGTCTGTGGAGACCTATTCCTACAATGTCTTTGTACCCTCTGGATTGTGAAGAAAGTGGTCTTTGGTCTTTTCTCTCTCTTGTTTGATTGAAAACTAGTCTTTTGGGCAAAGTGTTGTTTCTGGTGCTGGCACTTCTGGTTTGAGTACCAAGATCTCTTTCTGGAGGTTCTTAGCTGTTCTGCTTCATCAGAACAGAGAGCTTCTGCTCGTTTACTCTTTTCTATCTTTGTGTTTTGCTTTGCACTACGATATTTGCCTATTTCTTGGTTGGTTTTCTTGAGTTCAGTTGGCTAGGTCTTGTTGCAACTTTTGAGGAGTCTTTCTTGATTCTTTGAAGTTTTTGTTTGTGGCAAGGTTGTACTATTCTTCTAGGCTGAGTGGCTGAGTTTTCTTGTCTTCTTTTGCTCATATTGATCTTGCTACTAGTTAGCCCTATAAGATTTGGAGCATTGTTGAAGTTTTTGCTTGAAATTCAGTATTGTTTGGCTTGGGATTTGATAGTTTTGCTTGGTCTTTTCGAGCTCTTCCTTTATAAAACTAAAAAGCTCAAAAAACATTTTGTTTTGCTTTTGTTTTTTCATTTCAAAAGCTCAAAAAAACATTTTTCATTGTTGTTTGCTTTTGTGTTTTCATTTTTGTTTTCGTTTCACTATATCTTTCGAAGCTTTGTTGAGGTTTCTTGCCTTTGGATTTTGACTCGATTTTGGAAAGGAGTTGTTATTGATTTCTTCCTCTTATTTTTAAGTGTTTTTGGTGTCTTCATATTAAGAGTTCTTGATTTCGGGAACTAGCTTTCTGGACAACCAAAAAGAGTTAAAACTGAAGGGTCTTTTGGGAAATTTCACTCTGCTTTAGGAGATTTTGCATCTTAGGATTTGCATGCTTGTAGTGATTTGCATCAGGTGCACTTAAGCATTTAGTCATTTTCATAGTTTTTGTGAGTGTGAGTGTGTTATCTGAAAAGAAAAATACAATTTTAATCTCGTAGAACCTGTATAGAGATTGATTTTCATCGAAAGACAATAACTGCATTTCCATGTAGTTTGGTTTTTATTAATTTCTTTCTGCGTCAAAACACCATAAGTTTCACCTCCATATCCTTTTGACTTAACATAACAGCCCATTAAAATAAGCGATATAATTTAAAATCAACTAGAAAGTTTTCTAAGTGTCATACACCAACTAGCTAGGTTGTAGGGCCTTGGAATAGGTGAGTGGAGAGTTAACTCTCCAAGGCCGCTAAAAAAAAACATAGAAGTTGATTAATTGAGCGAAATCCAACTCCGTTAGGTGGACCGGGAAAGCTCTCCTCCAGAGAGTCAAGCGCGAGGGGAAGTGAAGGCTGAGAAGAGGGATACCCCCTCTCTGATTAGCTAAATCTGACCTCAAGACCATTCCGCCCGGCTTCTGACATGGATTGGTGCCCATAGTTGCCACTCCTAGGTTCCACACAGGTGACTGCGGGGGGGAATACCCGTGGTACCTGAGGCAGACGTCGCATCACTTTCAGCAGTACTTCTAGGGGGTGCCCTTGCGAAGCTTGGGTGCTTGAGCTGGCAAAGGCTATCGTTAGGAGGTCGGCGTAACTATTTCTGATACCTTCGCTAGTAGGCCTGGGCCGTAATTATTGAGCTGGCAAAGGCTATCGTTAGGAGGTCGGCGTAACTATTTCTGATACCTTCGCTAGTAGGCCTGGGCCGTAATTATCCCAGACTGCTTTTGGGAGGTCCTATATTTTTCGCTTTCTTGTATTTTGGTGTCCAGTCCTCATCGCCCGGAGCGGAAATACTTGAAGGTTGTTTGCTTGATTTTATCTCAGGTATTTTTCTTATAGTGAGTGCTATTTGCTCCTAGCTTGCTTAGCTTTATATTTTTTGAGTCTAATTAAAATTTGTTAAAGTGGCTGATCAAGCGCCTCGTCGATCGAGGAGAATCCGGGGGTTATCTCCCGAGAGTCCAGAGCCTTCTTCGAGAAGGCATAGGAGTGATTTAGCAGGTGGTTACCACCCGGTGATGTCTGACGCAGTGGAGAGAGATCCTCCACAGGGGTCTGAAGGTTTCATAGCTGATTCTGGTGTCGATTCCGAGAGGAGCGTTCCGCTCACCTCGCGAGTTTTATTTCCTCAGGAAGAAGATTTTCAAATTGAAGAAGTACCTGAACCTCCTGTGTCAGGTCCATCTCCTCTTCCTCCTGATTATCCGTTCGTTTTTCAATACATCGGACCTGAGTCAGAGAGACCGGAAGATCTTCCGTATCATTCATACCTTTCGATGGCCACGACTGGGAACGCGGCTTCTGCCGTGAGTGCTGCAGGCATTCAGACTCCTGCTTCTGTTGAAGGAGGGGGCACTATTGCTTTATCTTCGATTGCTTCTAGTGCTGTTGTGTTTGGCTCTGGTTTCACCCAAGCACATGCTTCTCATTCTGGTCCCTTCTGTTCAGGGATGCCCTCTAGTGGGAATCCCTCTTTTTCCTTTTCCGCTGCTTCAGCTGGATCTACACCCATGTCTTCCATGGCTAGTGGATGAGCTTTGTTTCAAGGGTTCCCCTTCGGAACTGGACACATTCCTAGTTCGAATCCTTCTTTAGGGTCCTTTCCATTTACTTCTCAGACCCAGAGTTTCAACCCTTGGTCTGGAGGGCAAAGTTCGACTACTTTTACAGGTTGGAACCCTATATTCACTACAGCGGGGGCAGGGAATCAGTTTTACGCAGGTCATCAAGGGAATACTTCTTTCCCTTCGTTGAGTGCTTATCAGACCTTTTCTCCTTTGTCTAATGCCTGGAACCCGTATCAGGGGCTTTCCTCTTCATTTCATACTTTAGCGGGGGGAACTGGTCTGGGCTTTGGTAACTCGGCGTGGGGAGGAGGTTCTTCTCCTTTTTCTACGAATTCTTTCTCGCAACCTGGTGCCTCATCAAATCCAGGGTATTCTTTTCAGAATGTTGGGAATCCATCCCATCAAGGATGGAATCCTCAGGCTCCGCCTCGTTTACCTTTTCTGGCAACGTTAAACTTGCCAGATCTGTCGAAATTGACGAATGATCCGATTCGGTACAGTCCAGGGTGGCCTCCGGTCCCGACCAAACTACCTTCAGACATTCCAAAGTTTGAAGGCAATAATGGAGAGGATCCGGCTGACCACATCACCACTTTCCATTTATGGTGTTATTCTAACTCCCTGATCGATGATTCGATTAGGTTGAGATTGTTTCAATGCACCCTAACTGGAAACGCTGCCAAATGGTATATTGAGCTAACTGGGGGCAGTTTTTCTACATTTGGAGAACTGGCTGTTACATTTCTAAACCACTTCCAGTTGCCTGTCCGATATGACGTTGGGACTGAACTCCTAGCTAATTTTAAGCAAGACGACGCAACCCACATTTCTGACCATATTCAGGAATGGCGGAGAAGGAAGAGGCTTATTAAAGCTCATATTCCAGGAGAATTCCTTTTGGAATGGTTTCTGAAATCTCTGCAGTCAGACATTTCTAAAGATGTATCCCTGTCTGGGGTATTTTCTGAGGAACATGCTATTTTTAGGGCCCAGCAGTTGGAACTGATATATTCTCAGTCTGGGGTCCTCCATAAATATTTTCCCAATGCTCCTCGCTCCAAATTAGATTTATCCAAAACTAAGCCTGGTCCGCATGGTGATGGGCTTATCGGGTCGATCAATAGTGGTGCAGCCAGCCTGCTTAATCAACTGCAGTAGTTGTCTTTGCAATCTGCTCCTTCTGGTCAGGCTGTGCCTGCTGAGTCATCGCCTTCCCAGTCTTTGTCCATAAATGTTGTCCAAGCTTCTGATCCCAAAGGAAATCAACAATCCGATGGGAAGAAGAAGGGACGAAATAACAAGAAGAAGGGAAAGAACGAGAAGGGTAATGCGAATAAAACCAACGAGCATGTTGGTGAGGGTCCAAAGGAGAAGAAGAAAGTGAAGTTTCCATGCAAGCTGTGTGCTGGAGACCATCTTACGCACCTTTTCCCTAAAATTCAGGATGTGCAGCGCTTGTTAGCCCAGCAGGGTTCTTCTAGTTCCCAGGTTGTGTTAACAAACCCTTTTCCCCAAGGGCAACAATTAGTTGTTGGCGCGAACCAAAATCCTGGGGCTTCCTCTGGGGGCACCCAGGAAGGGGAAATTCCATCGAACATTTTCATGATGAGTGCACACGCGGATATCGCTACGAGATCCCGTGATTATGGCAGAGAAGAGTCTTTGAAAGCTAAGGATACTCCTGATGCTACTGAGCCGCTTCACATTATGAAGCCTACTGTTGATTCTATGCCTCGGATCCCCAAGACATCTTCTAAGTGATCAACGATTAATCCGAATGCTAGGGCTGCCCAGAACTACTCGATTGTGGAAGATCTGGCACAGAGTCCTTGTGCTATGTCAGCTTTAGAGGTACTCCAGTCCTTTCCGGCTCAGCGCAGTGCTTTTCTCACTGCCATTGGGGCTATTGATCCAAAAAATTCTCTTCTGATTACTTTTGATATGACTAATTTTAAGAAGAGACTCCCCCATCACATGGATTTTCATATTAAATCATCGTACCAGAAGTGCAATATCTTTCGAACGGTTGTTGATGAGGGTGCTTCCACATGCGTGATGTCTCTCACATGTTGGAAGACAATTGGATCTCCCAAAGCTATTCCATCTATCACTCTTCTGACTGCGTTCGATGGTCATTCTCACAGACCCCATGGTATTGTCCCAGCTTTGCCCATCTGTGTTGGGGGCAAAACTGTTAATATAGAGGTTGAGGTAGTTGACGCAAGCTTGGACTACAACCTTCTGTTGGGGAGAAACTGGATTTATGAGATGGATGCCATTGCATCCTCATTATTTCGGATTGTATGTTTCCCCCACGAAGGGAGGATTGTTATAGTGGATCAATTGGACTGTCCTCCTGTAGACCCGAATGCGTCTACTGACTCATCTGTTCCTAAGTTGGATAATACTAAGGCGCCTGTTGAGAATTTAGGAGTTGGAATGTATTCTTCCTTGATGGGTACTTTTGATATTCCTCCTCCTACGGTTCATATTAATTCTATTTCATCCTCCAAGGCTCCTCTTCGAAGAGAGTTCTTCAGAACTCATTATTTTTCGGACCCTTGGACCTTACCTTCCCCTACTGCCACATTAGCGGAAGGTCAAGTGGGTGGAATGGAATTTCCAATGTCTGCAGCTGAGATTGCTTATTAGTCTATTGTTGACTCTGCAGAATCCAGTCCAGCTCCTCTTTCACCGGAAGAGTTGGATGGAGATGTGGCTCCGGCTTGGACACTTAGTTCTTCTTCTGCCCAGGATTGCCTTGATACCACTCTTCCATCTGAAGAGGCCATCCTGGAAGCCATGATTGGTATAGATAGACCGTGAGATGACTTGCATCATCGGTCTTACTTTTTACCTGACTTGAGCGAAGTTGAAACAAGTTTTCCAAGTCCTCAGTCTCCTAGTCCTGTTCACCCAGTCTTGAACCCTTTAGCACCAACACAGGTTTATGCTGAAGGGAACATGGCTATGATTTCTCCTACTATCCCGGTGAACATTTCCAGGGATCCCAATATTATTGAGAATGTCTTCGTCGGAGCTGAATGTTCCCGTGAAGAGATTCAAATTTACACCGAGCTCTTTAAAGAGTATAGGGATGTATTCGCTTGGTATTATGAGGAAATGCCTGGAATAGATCCATCTATTGTCCAGCATGAGATCAAGACGTATGAAAACGCTAAGCCGGTCAGGAAAAAACTTCGTCCGGTCAATCCTAGGAAGGCAGCAGCTATCAAAGCTGAGGTTGAGAAGCTGCTTAAGGCAGGATTCATTTTCCCTGTTCCTCTGACTGAATGGGTTTCAAATCCCGTTCCTGTAGATAAAAAGCAAGGAACGATTCGAGTGTGCATTGATTTCAGAGACCTAAATAAAGCATGTCCTAAAGATAATTACCCCACACCATTTATCGATCAGATCATTGACGAGTGTGCCGGTAATGAGATTTTCTCCTTCATGGACGATTTCTCCGATATAATCAAATTACTATCCGTCCTGAAGATCAACATAAGACTGCCTTTATTTGTCCCTGGGTTACTTTTGCATACAAGAAGATGCCTTTTGGTCTTAAAAATGCTGGGGCTACCTTTCAGCGGGCCATGTCATATGCCTTCCACGACATCAAAAAGATCATCGAGGCATACTTGGATGATTTAGCTGCTCATTCTCGAAAGAGGATGGATCATCCTGGTCACCTTCGGAAAATATTTGAAAGATGTCGTTTCTATAAGATCAGATTGAATCCGAACAAGTGCGTTTTCGCGGTTACATCCGGGCGGTTATTGGGATTCATTGTGTCTAGGGAAGGGATTAGGGTAGATCCCTTCAAGGTTGAGGCAATACTTCGGTTGCCTCCCCCGTCCTCTATCCGTCAGCTTCAAAGTCTACAAGGAAAGTCTAATTTTCTTCGGAGATTTATCGTCAATTATGCTGAAGTTACAAAGGGATTTATGAGATTGTTGAAGAAGGGAGTTCCTTTTCTTTGGGACGACTACGCTCAACGCTCATTCGATGCTTTGAAGAAAGCATTGACCTCTTCTCCTTTATTGAGTCCACCTGATTATAGCAGGGATTTCCTTTTGTATCTGGCAGCAGCAGAATCTACTATTGGTATGGTTCTGGTTCAGGAGGATGATGCTCTTGCAGAGCATGTTATATACTACCTGAGTCGAGGCTTGGTAGGACCTGAACTCTGGTACACTCCGATAGAAAAGTTAGCTTTAGCAGCAATTCATGCTGTGCAGCGACTCCGACATTACATTATTCTTCGAAAAACTTATGTTTTGGCAGCAACCAATCCATTTCAGTTTGTCCTCAGTAGGCGAGTGATTGGGGGCAAATACAATAGATGGATTGTGATTTTGTAGGAATTTGATCTTGAGTTTATGTCTGCCAAGTCCAAGAAATCATTGGTTTTCGTGGAATTGATCTCCGAGTTGCCCTGTGGGGATGAGATTGTCTATGATGAATCCTTCCCAGATGAACATTTGTTTCTTATCTCTCCACAGGATCCTTGGTATGGAGATATCATTGTGTATCTCCAGACTGCGAAGTTTCCCTCTACTTTTTCGAAAGATGAGCGTCGTAAGTTGCGTCACTTGGCTAAGAATTACTTGATTATTGGTGATGCTTTATACCGTCGAGGGGTTGATTCAATCTTGAGACGTTGCTTAACTCTCGAAGAAGCTGAGGCTGTGCTGAATGATTTCCACAGTGGAGCCTGTGGTGGTCATTTATCTGGGCTTGCTACAGCCCAAAAAATCTTGCGTGCTGGATACTTTTGGCCTTCAATTTTCAAAGATTGTATGGAATCAGTCAAAAAGTTTCATCCGTGTCAAGTCTATACTCGAAAAATGCGTGCTCATCCAGCTCCGCTTTTTCTAGTCATTATTGTCGGTCCCTTTACAAAGTGGGGTATTGATTATACTACTTGTAACCCGCCCTCGGCTAAAGGTCACAAGTACATTATTGTAGCAGTAGACTACTTTACGAAGTGGGTCGAGGCTATGCCTACTTTTGGGAATGATGGTGAGACTGCAGCTCTTTTCCTTTTCAACCAAGTTATTGCTCGTTTTGGTATTCCTAGAGAGATTGTCACTGATCATGGCAGTCATTTTCAGAATAGCATGATGGCTGAGTTGGCTCTCAAATTGGGTTTCCGGTAGGAGCATTCATCTCCATATTATCCTCAAGCCAATGGGCAAGTGGAAGCTGTGAATAAATCCTTGAAGACAATTCTTCAAAGGAAAATTGATAAAGCTAGATCCAACTGGCATATTATGCTATATCCTGCACTTTGGGCATACAGGACGTCAGTGAAAACTGCAACTGGCTTTACTCCGTTTCAGCTAGTGCACGGGTTGGAATCCGTATTTCCCATTGAATGCGAGATTCCCTCTCTTAATTTAGCTGTTGAACTTCTTCCTGACACTTCTAGTCTTGAAGAATGGCTCCTTCATCTGGAACATCTCGATGAGCAGCGTCGAGATGCTGCCACGATGAATGAAACGCATAAAAACCGAGTTAAAGTTCAGTACGATAAGGCGGTCAAACCCAGGGTTTTTTCGGAAGGTGACCTTGTTTTGGTCTATGCCCAAGAAAAAGATGCCCTGGGGGCAGGAAAGTTTAGGTCTATGTGGTATGGCCCCTTCATCATTAAAAAATTCCTTAAGAAAGGAGCGTATACCTTGGTTGATTTCTAAGGGAACGAGTTGCCGGAGCCTCGAAATGGGCTCTATTTGAAGAAGTATTATGCCTAGGCTTCAGCCTGGCATGTTGCTTTTGTATATAATATTTTTTTTCTTTGTACATATATGGTTGATTTTTGATTTTTGATGAGTTGGTGATTTTTTTGATCTGCTTTGGCAGGTTGTGTCGGATGTCATGAGTCATTTTGGTTTCGCCGATGGTGCTAGTAGACACACCCGGAACTTAGCTTCCGCGACTTGGGTGCTTCATTATCCTTCCGGTCAGCTGTTAGTATCAAGAGGGGTCTGCATTGGTCCTGCTTCCAATAATATAGCAGAATACACTGCAGTTGTTTATCTATTCTCGGAGGCAATATCTTTGGGTGTTGAGTCGTTAGTAGTTTTCTTGGACTCTCAGCTGGTGGTGTTGCAGTTGAACAATACTTATCGGGTTCGAGATCCATTTTTATTACGGTTGTTCTTGAGGGTACGTTTGTTACAAAGATCATTTCAATTTTTAACTTTCATTCATATTCCTCGAGCTGACAATTGATTAGCAGACTCATTAGCTAATCAGGCACTAGATTGGCATATCAATCATTCCATACAATAAAAGTTAATCATCAAAAACATCATACATTTTGATGCATTTATCACTTCACATCAAATATCGCTGTATATATATCATCAGAGTGTTCAAAAACTTTACAAAATTTGGATCCATAAGGTCATACAAAACTTGGGCTTATGCCCGATCATGTTCAGTCTCAAAAAGAATATACAGTCATCTAATACATAATATCTATCTACTCCTGAGGTCCCTGCCCAGAAGTCGTGTTCCTATAGAACGTGACCGCGGTGGCAACTCGGCGGAATAATCGTACCCAGTCTCGGGGCACTCCTACCACCTGTCTCTGGACGGCTTCCGACAGATCCTCCACGACAGCCATAGGTATTTGGCGGGTTAACCCCTCTAGGTTCCTCTGCACAGCCTAGAGGGTCCTGTCTGAATCCACTGGATCCGCTTCGCCCCTGCGACGCTTGTGGCGCGGGAAACCCTCAGGTCGCACTGGTCTAATATCTGTATCATGATCATGTTTACATTTTCATTCATTATGAATCCAATCAAAAACATGTTTTTTTTTCATTTTTTTTCATACATATTTGAAAAAATCCCAAAAAAAATAAAATTATATAAGTCAAATTTTTTTGCAAACTTACTGACTATACCCCATGCTGTGCCTGGTGGAAGAACAAGATCTGGATCTCCACGAAAGTCCATCCCGGCATAGGGATAGTTGTCCACAGCGATGATTTGTTCTCCCCACCAAAGGAAGAACTCATCGTCCCAAGTGGTCCGGGGAACTTCACTTCCCCCTAATCTCTTCATCATGTCCACCCAACGGGCAATTCTTGGGTCCCTCGGGCTACTGATGGTAGAGATAACTCTGGGTCTCAATGCTGGTATCTTCTCAAAGAAGAATGTCATTAAAATAGTACCATACCCAAAGTATTTGGTCTTTGCTTGGCGGATTGAGGTCAATTGTTGCTTCATGTTCAGTAAAAGGGCTGTGCACCAATCATACACATGAGTCAAGCATTCTACTACTATGCTCATTTGCGTCCTGGACGCCTGATGTAGGGAGGCAGATCCTGCCACTCTGCCAATGGTGAAAAGGAGGATTTTCATGTGCAAATCCCTCACATCTTTAATTGCAATCTGAGTTCCAACCTTTTTGGAACCCCCTACGCAATACACGTGGACATAGTCTTCCACGGTTAACCCTCCCAGGGGCTTCCCGTGCAAGTCTACTGGTTCTCCCCTCCGGGAAAGTCCAGTGATGAAATATATGTCTTCCACTTCAATGCGTATTGGCATCTGATATATAATGAAGCAATCTTGGTATAGTTCCCAATAATTGACGAGCGTTTCTAGCAACCGGACATTGCTTTTCATATTTGGCATTTTGAAAAATTTGAACAATCCGCAATTCCGAAGAATATTTTGCGATGCTCGATCTTGCATGACCTCTTGATCAATTGCACAGTGTTCACGCTCTCTCCATGAGATTGTCATCCTGTCAAAATTCAATAAATCCTGCATTAGCCACGCATTTTTTGATTCGGGCCTGCGCATACACGACTTTTTCTATGCACAGTCACGTGTATACGCGACTTTGCTGTTACCAACCCGCGTATGCGCAAGTCCGAGTTTTTTAGCAAGGGTTTTAATGGTGAAAATCACTAAATTTTAATTTCTAAACGGACAAAATGATTTGCAAGGATGATTGAGGAGCCTACCTGACAAATTCGGTGCGATTCGACGGTCGGTTGTTCCTGATTTGACGAAAGAAGTTTTTTGCTCCAGAGCACTTTTTTCCAAATCAGCAATGCAATAATGAACCAAATATGAGGTAATTTGTCTATTTATGCCTAAAAAGTTGAAAATTTTCGCAAAAATTTGTTATGCTTATTTTTTTGATCTATCTTAAGATGCATAACCTGGATGCTTGGAAGTGCCCAGTTTGGTATGTTTTTAGGTACATTTTGACGATTTTGAGATTTTTCCCGGTTTTTGATCCATGATTACCGACTGGTCACGGCAGGTATATGATCTTCACTGGCATATAGGTTAGGGAAATCACTTTCCGCTGCATCTTGCGTACTAGCCTCCATACTGATCACTTGCCATAGGGTCGATCCCATCAGGTCATGACTATTACACCCATTTCACTCACCGATTATTCAATCATGACTTGGTAGTAGAGCCTTCCTTTACATGGGCTTCCTAGTTATTTCCTCGCTATCACTTGTTGCCCATGCTGCGTTTTATGTAGGCTCGGGAGTCCTCTTTAGTCCTTCCATGACTTACATGTTGAAGCTTCATTCTTCTTCTTCCTCACTATCATTTTTTCTGGCTATTACCCTGGAGGCTCCCTGGTGTCGTTAAGTTGTATTACTGCATTGCATATTGGCTACTTGTTTATCCTGGCCTTTAGCCGGCTTCATTTGGACTCGATGTTTAAGCCAACTTTTGACCTTGCTTATTTGTACAAGTTAAACCATTTCATGCGCTTAGCTATCGCGACTTGACACCCTTTTACCCATGGATGGAACATTCCTTTGAGTATCGCTTACCAGTTTCCGCCACCTTGCATTGAGCATAGGATCGTTCCAATCCCAGGAACTAGTGCATCTGATTTTTTATACTCGTTCTATCCATTGTACCATAGCATTCTTTTATTCTTTTTCAGGCTTATTATATGAAAAAGACAAAAAAAATCAAATATAACAAAAAGAGCGGGAACGGGATGTATCTTCGTTGTTTTGATGGCAGTACAGAGTCAGTTTTTCGCCCTTGAACAAAGCACATATACTTATATATATTTCCTACATTTGGGATGGTTTTAGTTTTTGACCTAGGTTCAGCCTTTACCATGTTTCACTTGTCAGTCCTCCCCCGGTTGGTTATCTCTTCCAATCATATCGAGAGTTTGTTCTGCCTCCTGCATAACAGACATATACAGTGTCAATTTTTACTGCCATGGTCATCACGAGTCGTGCTTTTGTTCAAGGGAAGTCTAACCAGAGTCGGCCATTCTGGGTTCTTTGGACTCATTATTCAAATTTCTGCCTTTCCGGTTTTGTCAAAGATCAATTTCATCACACGATTGGTTTTGGTCTTCTCGCTCCTACGAAGCCTGGAAGGTCCCCATTGCCACACTTTTGTCGGTGGTTTTGTTCCTTATCGACTACGACACATTGCTCTGAGAGAAAACCTAGAGCTGCACCCTGGCCCTATTTCCATCATTGATAGGTGACCTTGTGCTCAGCATTTGATCATCATTATGGGTCTTTGATTGAGTGGTTTCCCCTGTGTTCGACGTCAGCATACATTATCACACTTGGGATTCGTGCAGTACCTTGATTTCCATTTGACCCTATCGGTGGATTTCTCGCCTCTGTGTCAGCTTTCATTATTGGTTGGTTTGGAGGGTTTCTTCCGTGCGCTAGCTTCATCTTGTGCATGTCGGAAACGTACTTTGGTTTTGGTTCCATCACTATACTTCGTCCGATTCCTTCCAAATATTGGCCTGCGGGTTACACTCGTGCTGGACTGATGTGGGATACCTTAATGCCTTCCTTCCAGTAGATCTTTTCCCATCGACTCCGACTCATTGCTCTGGGAATAAGGTCTAGAGTCTTTTTGTCAGTACCTTAGGGTTTGCAGTCATCAGTGGCAGACTCTTCGCTATCGACAGTGGGGATTCATCATTGCCTCCTGATTGGTAGATTCTCTCAAGTGTTCGACTTCAACTCATTCATTTGCACTTGTTAGATTGTACTGTGGCACCTTGACGCTCATTTTCATTATTGGTGGGTTGTCTCGCGTTGGTTAACGGTATACATCATTGAACGGTAATCCAACGATTTCTCACATGGTCGACTTCAACTCATTTATTCCCATTGTGTAGAATTGTGCCATAGTGATCGGTGAAGACCTCGGGTTGCATCAGCATTTCTCGGTTCACTTTTGACAGTCCATTCAGTTTCTGCCAGTGATGCCGTCCACCCTTATATGTTGCAGTTCAGTACAACAGCATCTTATATGTTGGCTCCCGAGTTGCGTGATTGTATCGTTTGTTCCACCTCTTATGATTCGGTACTTGGAGATTCAGTTACTTATATGATCAGACATCCAGTTGCACCATCTTTGATCGGCTTTCTATATGTGATACTTGGACATTGATTCAGACTTACACTTCCGGGCCATGCTCAGATGATTCATTGTGTACTTTCAGTTCAGCTATACTTGTATACATGTTGGATCTATTCACTACTTTCTATATGATGTATTTTTGACTGAGCATGGGTATGCTCGCCTCAGCATGAGTTGACTCTCTGGTTTCTTTCATTGGTTTTTGGTAGGCTGAAATCTGGTGAAGTCCTCTCTTGTCCTTGCGAAGTTCTTTCTATGTGCATAATACATTTCGGCCATCATGTACCCCTTCTGACCTCATATATTAGGGGGCATCTGTTATAGCATCATTTCTCACCTTCATATGATTCATGATTTCTTTTATGGTTTTGGGCACCCATTCCTACAGACTTGGACAAATTCACTAAAAAACAGTGTAAAAATCCCCATACGCGATTATGCCCAGACTTTTCTGCGTGTATACGCGAGTCCAACTACACTTTTCCGCGTATGCCATTAAAATCATTAAAAAATATATAAAAATTCCCTATTTTTGGGCTGGGTTGATGGTTACTCTGGTAGTTCAACCACCCCAGCACGTGGCCAACTGTTTCCAACTGTTGAAACTACTTTGAGGGAGTATAAAATCCCCTCATGTGCATGGCCTAAGGGAGAGAGAAATTATTGATATTATACTCTGTTGGTATTCCCTATCCAAGTCTGATTCCCCGTGCCTCCTGCACTTTCCCAGTTCATTACAGGAAACCCTTGTTTCCTGGAGATGCTCATCTTCCTATATGTCATCTCGTATGCACCAGTTTGGAAGGAATTTTAGCGAGGCAAGGGCGGGACGGATCCGGACGACGGTCTGCTCGAAGATCGTGGAAGGATTCAGGTGATCTCTCCACTCGTTATTTTTGTACATGCTATTTATAATACAAAAGTACCATCTTGTTCCCGAAATATACGTGTTAGTGTCCGCTTGCATATATGAGAATATTGTTATTTAAGCATTTATGATGGTTTATCTAATGTTTCTTATGGATTTCACTAACATTTAGAGTAGATATATGCTGTACAACCAGTTCTTCGTGCTTGTTTCTTCTTGTCTTTCAGGTTAAGAAGGAAGGATGGTTGCTGGGGGTTTGGACCCCGCGGGATCTGCTTCAACTGTAGGACCTACGGGTAAGTTCCTCGATCTACTCTATTTAGTTTTTCATGAACATGTATGGTTGTGTGAGTCCTTCTTAAGTAGCATGCCCCTTCTCTGTGGAGGTTGTAACCCAACGAACCTCTAGGGTGATTTTCCCCGAAACAATAATATCACCGGTAGGCTCCAAAATTTAGGTGTAAGAAAAAATTGGAGGGTGTTTGTTGCATCAACAACACCTTTACGTACACATGATCCCCCACCTGAAATTCTCTATAGGTTTTTATTTTATCTACATATGTTTTATGTCACTCTTAGGAATCTTTCAAGTTTCCCCATATAATTTTTATATTTTTCTCTGTTTATTTTAAGATAACTAGCCCCAATACCAACCTATCCTTGGGATAAATCCAATTAAGAGATGTTCTACACCTTCTTCCATATAATACCTTGAAAGGAATCATTTTCAAAGAGGCATGATAGTTATTATTAAATGAAAAATTATATCAGGTAATAACCACCCTCCTCCCACATTTACCCATGCTAATCGGTCCACCGGGGTAAACATGTGACGAAGAGTTACTACGATATGATTCAAATCCATAAGTATAGTTAAGGAAGTGGAACCAACATGAAAAGACCACTCTGACTTTCCATAGATGCTATAGAACCTTTAGGAGCCAACAAACCCTTCCAATTGACCAACCCCTGAGAAAAATTATTGTTTTTTTTTTTTTAACTAGATCCCCAGTCACACTGATGACAATGCATGCATGTTACGAAGACCCTCCAAGCACTCCCACAAAAAGGAATCCATGTGATTGTGGCCTTTTTAGGCAGTTCTATGCCAATAACCCCAGATGCTGAGCCACTTTTTTAGGGCTAGGACTTATGCCGTTGCTAAGAATTTAATGAAACTCTTAGAAATGATAAATAACATTGAAACAAGGTTATTAATGCAAACACTTGAACAAGGACTTGACCTAACCCCTATTATCCATGATAGGAATTTCGTCAAAAAATATCATAAGGATGTAATCTATAGGTCATAACAATAGATCTAAGCATAGGGATCTCATACTTATATGAGAATCAACAAGGAGGACCAATATATCCTCCCAATAGATCCAATGTTATCTATTAGGTTATTCATTCCTTAAAATTTGACATACTAACCAAAAAATGATGAGAGACATAATACAAGTCTATCATAAACCATGCTTATAACCAACATATAACCAATAGAATAATAATGATAAAATAACCATCAATATCACATAATAACAAATACATTTTCCCATAAATACAAGAGGAAAATAGCTCTTATTGACATATGAAAAATGCAGCCATGTCTAGGACTTCCACGTACCACCCGACCATAGATTGGGTTGAACCAAACATTTATTTCATCCAATGACCCCCATGCCATATTCCAAGCATGAATGTGGGATCTCATGGAATAAAACAAGAAAAACCAAACCAGGGCTTCATGAGGCAACACCACCTCAACCCTCTGTAATATTCCCAAATGGGGAAAGCAACAATATAGCTCACAATAATGGAAATAGTAGAAAATGTTAACAAATTACAAATGAGCCAAATGATAGATACATGGTATTATGTATAAAATAAATAAATAAGTACAAGATCTTTGGGATCAAGTCCCTCAAGATAGGCAAAAGAAGCCTCCAATGCCCAAAAGCACCCAAAACATGTAATACAATGCTACAAAAAATACTGAAGGAAGCACAATGCAGTTTTAATGGCTAATACTACAGCTGAAAAATGTAAATAAATGGATCTAATGATACCATGGTCATACAAGGCCAAAAAGTGAGATCTATGCTCCCATACACATTTCCTAGATAACCCAGGAAGGGTTTCGAGAAATACACCAAATACAAATGGTGAATCTAAAGCCCTATGGCTGAAGAATCACTGCAACTAAAGCATAAAGAGGAGGTGGTTGAACTGATGTAGATCTGAATGACACACCTCCAATAGACTCTCTCAATGAAGGGCTGATCCCTTCAATAGAAAGTAAACACTTCAAATGGAGCACTGAACTCACCCCTGCAACAGATCTATAAAATAACACAGTCATGGGCTAGAACTGCACTGTAGGTGATGATGTAGACTTGACCTGAGGAAAAAATGTGAAATGAAGCTCAGGGACCTTCCTCAATCATACTCCAATGGAAATAAACCTTCATCCACTGAAAAAAAAGAGCTGGAATGATCCAAAGAAACCCTCCACTGTTGCACCCTGCAACTCAGCACATATCTAAATAGAATATGTGTTGTAGAAGAAGTTGTAGCTTGGCCAAATTATGTAATGTGGAAACAATGATGTAGAACTTCTCCTGAGTAGGCTCTCTAAGTCCCCTGAGGATGAAGGTGGGATTCCCACTCGGGAACACCCTTATGCTAAACAACACTGCAATCTTAGATAAACAGCTGAAGAGAGCCAAAAATCTTAACATACCACAATCAAATGATAATCCAAAAAACATCCTCACAATTGCTGCCATCCCCTTCCTTATATTCTTAGTGAGTTTCCACACCTTTGGCCCCGTTATCCTCCTCTATTCTACAGTTTCACTAGGTGACTATGGATTTTCTACAATCTGCTGAAGATAGCATTTCTTGACTATCATCTACCTTCAGAAATCTCACTACCTTCATTATATTCACAAAACCTTTTTCACTATATCTCATATTTCCTTATCCAAATTTTCATGCTGCTCTGAGAAACTCATGTCTAGGCTTAAACCTCTCATTTTCCCCTTTTTCCCCACCCAAAGACCCACTTTCATATCTAAAACCCCATTAACCCCCTCACCTTCATCATTCTTCCTTATTTACACTAAAACAATGTAAAAAGTCCCTTTTTACATTGTAAAAATATAAAAAAAACCTCTCGAGACCCATATTTTATATTAAAACTTTGTTTTATTTAATAAATCCTGGCCCTTTATAAATTTTAGAGCCCCCTACTTTAAATTTTTTAACCCCCGCTTTATCATAAAACCTCGTTATCATATAACCCTACCCCTTGCCCTTATAAATAAGCACCTACGCTTATTTCATTAACCCCTGGGCCCTGCGTTTTACCAAACCCCGCACTGCAATAAGTATCTGCCACGTAACCTCTTGGGCCCCACCCCATCTGACTTAAATTCCATTCCAAAGCCCTCGATCACCATTGGATCACCTCTACAAGATCCAACGGTCTATGATCATTATCGCACCATTCTCTGCTCGGTGTTTAACTTTTCCAAAATGCATAAAATGGGTGGCTTTATTGTTTGTACCCTCCACCATGCATCACTCGCCTAATGGAATCATGTCCACCAGCCCAAAACTGGTTATCACCTTTGATTCGCGCAAAAACTGCCTCCCTCGCATGCAAAAAGCGTTTTTTCGCCTCCCGCCATAACCCAATACCGCTGCTTGATTAAAACACTTCGAAGCCCTGTGGCTTTTCGATAAAGCCCTCATCCACCATTAACATCTTTGCAACCCTCCTAAAGGTCCGATCAGCCCAAACAAATGTAGAAAATCCATGAATGCAGGCTTTAATTAATGAATTGTTTTCAAATGTGCAGGTAGCCAAAGTGAGAATGCGATAATTGCATTCCAAAGGTCCAAAATTGTTTAAATAATTTCTCTGTGTAACGATCCAGAGGATCTTGGTTCATTAGAAGGACCAGAGGCATAAGATCGAGCATAATCATCAATGGATCACAACCATTGATGGTTATTTAAGCACTCCAACAACAGTGAGATTGCTCCACAACGTAGGATAAAGAAAACAAAGAGGTTTATAACAGTGGCACGTAAAGATGTAATAAAATGAAGAAACATGGTCAGAAAGAGCAGAAAAAGGCTCAAAAGGGTTAATCAAATTTAAAGGCACAAACATAGGAATATCAAGATCAAATCAAAATACAGAGATGAACACGAAAGATTAAAAGCAATTAATCAAAGATTGAAGGACAAAGAGGCAGAGATAAAGCATATTAGAAGAGTTAAAAGGATAAATCCAAGTTTAAAGGCCAAATCTGGGTTTAAGAGATAAATTAAACGTAGATCGACATAGAGGCAGATCCGAATGACTCAAGAAACAACATTTACTTCTTCAAGGACACATATTTCCACCTACAACCTATTTTATTTCAATAAAAACATCAACAATTATTGAAACAGTCAGAGATATTTCTCATCTACTCAGCAGTTATTGTAAAAGTTATTAGAAAGCCCTAAAAATTCAAAATATCTCAGAAGTTAGCTCAAGCAATTAAGTTATAAGTTATTATTACAGTGAGTCAGTCTCAGATATTTTTCCTTGGGCCTTGCATGGTCTCAAAGGTCAAAAACACATTAACTCTGTAACAAATACAAATATGAAACCCTAGCTTAGGATCACCTCTCATTTTTTAGATAAGTACTGCATGTATGTTTCATTTTTAGTGTTGGTTGGTTGGTTGGCTGGTTAGTGGATTGATAGTTGATGAACTGCTAGGCTGGATTTGAGAAAACTTTGAGTTTCAGAGATCTGTTGCACTAGAGTAATGTAACTGTTTTGAACATCAATAATACAAGCACGTTCATAGGATTCTTGAGCTATGATAATGGTGAAGTTATCCTTCTTTGTCAATGTTTTCCTTCTATTTTCCATTCTGTCCATTATTTCTCTGATAAAAGAACAATATTTTTAGATTAGAATATGTTGTCTTAGCACCCTGATTCTATTTGATTTCTTTATCTTAATGTTTTCTTTTGCAAGGTCTGATTGGAGAATTCTTAACTGCTCTCTGGTTCCACCTAGCTTGTTGTCTTGGAAATGATTCGGTAGAGTCCAGCCAAAGAAGTCTATGGTATTCCCTGTCCTTTGGTGTAGCTTGAAATATTGTTTTAAAGACCTTTCTTTGAAGTTTACTTAGTAGGGTCCAGCCAAAGAATTCTATGGTATGCCCTGTCCTTTGGTATGTCTTGAAATATTGTTGCAAAGTTATTTTTATTTGATTAAATAATTCTTAAGTGATCTTTAGTTATGCTGACTGTTATCTTGAATGTTTTCTTTGTCTGAAAGTAATTCTAGGATTACTGGATTGTTGTCTTGAAGGTTTTCTTATTAGAGTCTGGCCAAAGAAGTCTATGGTATGCCCTGTACTTTGGTTTTTCCTAAATAGTTACCTAAAAGGCTTTTCTTGTTGAAGTATAGTTAAAGGATTCTTAATTTCCCTTTAGTTTTACTATTTTCACAACCTACTGTCATTTCATATTCCATCTAATCTAAGAGTTCCACTTGATATAGTTAGCTTGCCCTATGAAAACGCTTGCAAAGTTGATGAAAAATTAAATCCTTTTATGACTCCATAGCCCAATGGATTAATTCTTCTCATAGTCTATCTATTCAACTAAAACACTTCATAAATTAATCCCACCATTGATCTATCAACCAATCAAACAAACAAATAGTCCTAGAACTTCATAACTAGCCTAAAATTAAAAAAAAATTAAAAAAAGCATAAAGACATATCATTTACAAACACTTACATAGAGAGAGCCCTATCTAAGTCCAGGAAGGCTAGGTCCTTGGACTCCAAAGTGGTTTTATGTGGTTCCCTATAGACTTGTTCTTGCTAATCTTG
Source organism: Pinus albicaulis (assembly GCA_034641835.2). Taxonomy (NCBI): domain Eukaryota; kingdom Viridiplantae; phylum Streptophyta; class Pinopsida; order Pinales; family Pinaceae; genus Pinus; species Pinus albicaulis. Next base: position 1,418,544,825 of record CM076579.1, on the reverse strand, counting down.
CAAATCACGTGGAACCAACATAATGACGACCATACTATGGAATACTGAGTAATTAACAACTTAAATATTCTCTCAATACCTCATTTTAACTTAGATAAATGAAGTATTAGCCAAGAATGGTACCTGGCTACTGATGGTGGACAACAACCAGCCATAAAACAGTTAAAAATCATCCACCTGGTGACTCCACTAGTTTTCAGTAGGCCTGCTGACTCCACTGGTTTTTCATACACTCCACTGGGAAAATTACTTTATCATCAAACCTCAAAAACAACCCAGTCAAGAATACTTGGTGGATTGAGTTTTCCTTTCACAGATTGGTTTTTTCTTCAAGGTTGTTATAAACTCTTAACCTTTCTGATTTTTGGGTCCAAATCCTCTGTACCAGATACCATCCTGACCCAAATCCTCCTACAATAGTTTACAATCCTGAAATCATCCTTAGGAAATCTCCTAGATCTAAAACCCCAACCGTTTGCAGACCTATCCATAAAGCAAGTTCCCTACCTAAAAACCTTAAAGAATTGCAGCCTTAGAACAAATCTTGTCTAGGACTAGATCTCAAAGTTGGATAACCCAGATAGTTTTAGACCCATCCACTTTACAACATAATCCTGTTGTACTAACCTCATTCCCCACTGTTCACCCTCCTCCATTTAACCCTTTACCTCCTTTTTTTAATCCTCCACTTGTTAACCCTCCTTTGTTTCCCCAACCACAAATCATGGCAACATGGTATGCTCCACTAGTTCTACCATTTCCTTTAGTTGTTATACCACATGACTACCAGTCCAAGTTCCCCTATATGATGCAAGTAGTTCTACTACTGCTCAACAACATGTGGATAAGATGAATGAATAATTTGATAGACAAGAAATAGATGATGAAACTGTTAAGCTTAGAATGTTTGCTCCAAGTTTAGGGGGAGAGGAAAGAAAATGGTTCAAAGCCTTAACCCCTAACAGCATAAATGACCTCCCCAATTTTCATCAATTATTCTTAAACAAATGGCAAGTCAAGAATAACCCTCTCCAAATATTATCAGAGTATGAAAACATTAAGAGAAATTTTGGAGAGGGTGTCCAAGAACACTGCGCTAGGTTCAATAGTGTATACAATTCCCTCCCTACACACATGAAACCTCCACAAGGTCTAGCTCTAATGAAATTTCCCAATGGTTTTTATCTAGAAATGGCTTATCAATTAAGAGAAAGAGAACCCATTACATTGGAAGACATGCAAAGGGGAGTAGTAAGTGTAGAAGCCAATCTAATTGCTAAAAGAGCTAGAATGAAAAATGAAAAAAGAGTCACATATAGGGAAGAAGCTGTAGCCTCCACCTCTAATACAAAGATTGATAAATTAGTTAAAAATATGGAAATGATGATGGAGAGGATGGATGTGAATAGAGAGCTTACCCCAGAGAAAACCAAACATCTCCTCAAAACAGAAATCAAATCAGAACCAAAACCAAAACTTTAGGAGAAACCCCCCTTAAATAAGATAGAGAAGCCTTGACCAGCAAATCAGACCTCCTTTCCAAGAAAACTATACTGATGAGGATGAGGGGGTGATTGAAGAAATAGAAGAAAGTCACATAAATCTAATGGGAGTAAATAATGAGAATACTGTTTTCCTCACTGAGGAAGAACAAGGCATGTTTTCCCCAACTCAATTTGAAGAAGAAAGCCTAGAATTTGAAGACTACAAACAAGGCTTTGAAAATGCCATCATGGAAGTACATAGAAAGTATGACCTTAGAAGAAAGAAAACCCAAGATACTCCTAAAAGAAAGAACTCTAAAATTTCTGCTAGGAAGATCCCTGAAAATATTCCTAAAAAGACAGGAGAAAATCCAAACACAGTGGATGAAAGTTCTGATAAAAATAGAAACAAAAACAACCAATCTAGTGGCAAACAAAGTGGTGACCAAAGCGTCACTAGCAATACAACTAGTGCCCCTAACATAACTGTTTTAACTGAGTTCCCTAATAAAAACCATCGAGCTGAAATTGCTGTGAAATAGTATATGAAAAAACTGATTTGAACCCTTCAAAAACTCAAACACCTTTTAGTATAGAGAATGAAATTGCCAAGATTAAAATGTCCATTCCTCTTACTGAATTAGTCACTCAAGATGTGTATAGATCCAAAATTTTGAAATCTTTAAACATAGGAGAAAACGCTGATTCTGTAAATTTAAATGATGACATACTTCAACTTCTATTTGGACTAGAGGTAGAAGGTAAATTTCAAGAATGAGGCGTTCCTCCATTTTATGTCAGTTTAAACATCCATGATAAAATCCTCCACAATGCCATGTTAGACTCAGGAGCTTCACACAAACTTATGCCAAAAGTAGTAATGGAAAGACTAGGCCTTGAAATAACCAGACCATACAAATATTTATACTTTTTTGACTCTAGTAGAGTTAAATTCCTAGGCCTAATCAAAGATATCTATGTCAATCTAGCAAAAATACCAGCCAAGAGCCTAGTAATGGATATTGTAGTGGTTGATATTCCTCCTACGTATGGCATGCTCCTTTCAAGATCATGTGGTGCTAAACTCCAAGGTACCCTCCAAATGGACATGACCTATGCTACCATACCTGTCTTTAGTCAAGCAAGAAGACTATATAGGGAAACTCATATTAAATACATGGTTAGTAGTCAAGAAAATCCAGATAAATCCCCTCTTTATTCTATTCACACAGACCTTGATTCATTTATCCTTTACAATGATGAAAACATTAATGAACAAGAGAAAGAAGATGAGAAAAAAACTGAACAAAAAGAGGAAAAGGAAGAGGAACAGTCAAAACAGTTAGCCCAAATAGAACATAATAGAAAAAATAGTAAAGACCAGAAAAAACAAAACAATGACAAACATAGTGGCAGCCACAATGACCAACATAATGATAAATCTAAAATTGAACCTCTTTGGAGTATGAGTTTTTATGGTTCTTGTGGCAGGACAAATTCAGGAGAAGAAGGTCACTCATACAAGCTAAAATTTCGATGCACAAATAACATAACTGAGTATGAAGCACTTCTCTTAGAGCTACAATTATTAAAGAAACTAGGAGATAAGAGGATAGTTGTCCATGGAGATTCTGAGCTATTCATTAAGAAGATTAAGGGAGAATACATAACTAATCATCCTAGATTAAAATAATATAGGGATGATGCCCTAGACCTCTTAAAAACTTTCAAAGAATATGATCTTACCTTTGTCCCTAAAAATCAAAACATCCTTGCTAATGGTCTAGCATTTGCAGCCAGTACATGCCAAAAACCTTATCATAACAAACAATACACAATATAAGTCAAATACAGACCTACAGTCCCTGATAATATAAGATACTGGCAAGTTTTTGAAGGATATAAATAAATAGAATATTTATTGTAGTCTAGAAATGGGTTTGAAATGCCAAATTCAGACTCAAATCATGAGGAAGAATGCCCTACCGAGGAACACACTTAAAAAGAAGAACCTCGTGATAACGCTGATATAAATATGTTAACCAAAGAACACCCACATGAAACAAAGCTATGCATAAATTCAGAAAAAGAAAACTTTGAAGTGTTGCAGTCCAATGATGAAAATTTGCCAAAGGGACTGGTTCCTCTAGAAAAACTGTTTGATTTTAGTGATGTTGCTAGGAAGCAAAAAATGGAATGCAATGAAGCTGAAATAGAAGAATGCAATATAGGCAGTGAACAAGAACCGAAAATGATAAAACTTCCCAAAACACTGCCAGCTCATATAAAACATAAATATCTTGAGCTTCTCAAAGAATTTACTGATTTGTTTTCTTAGAGCTATGAATATTTAAAGTCATATGATACCGATATAATCCAACATAAGATCCCTCTCAAAGAAAACCAGAAGCCCTTTAAACAAAAATTGTGCAGAATAAACCATGTGCAAATACCTCTGGTTGATAAAGAAATTAGGAAAATGTATGATGCTAGAATAATAGTCCCTCTAAGATATTCATAATGGGTTTCAAATATTGTATCAGTGAGGAAGAAAACATGAGAAATTAGGCTATGCATAGACATCAAAAATTTAAACAAAGCCTCCTTAAAGGAAAATTACCCTTTACCATAAATGGATCACATTTACAAGGGGTAGTAGGTTCTAAAAGAATATCTTTGCTAGATGGCTTTTTAGGGTACAATCAAGTGCTGGTGCACCTAGATGATCAACACAAGACAACTTTCACCACACCCTGGGGCACCTTCATGTATGTTAAAATGCCTTTTGGGTTGATGAATGTTGGGGCCACCTTTCAAAGAGAAATGGACATTTATTTCTTAGAATATATAGGTTACTTCATTGTGATATACCTTGATGACATCACAATCTATTCAAAAACTGATGAAGAACACCTAGCTCACTTAAGAAAAGTCTTTGAAAAATGTAGAAATTATGGTTTGTCTTTGAATCCCAAGAAAACTCTGTTTGGCATTCAAGAAGGAAAAATTTTAGGCCACATCATATTTGAAGAAGGGATCAAGATTGACCCAAAAAGGATTGAAGGAATACTGCAAATCGGTCATCCAAGAAATATCAAAGAGCTACAATCTTTCATTGGGAAGATAAATTTCTTAAGAAGGTTCATAAACTTTGCAGAACTCCTAAGAAACATCATTAACATGCTGAAAAGAGAAATAGGAGTCAAAGGGGCCATAGAAGCAAAGCAATCCTTTGAACTGGTAAAACATGCACTTACAAAAACACTAGTTCTGATCAGCCCTAATTTTACCAAATATTTCTTCATATTTTCTTTTGCATCTAAACATACAGTTGCTATTTTCCTACTGCAGAAAAACATAAAAGGATAGGAACACCCCATAGCATTTTTCAGTAAGGCATTAAGAGATGCACCTCTGAAATATAACATAATGGAAAAAAAAGCTTTTTCCTTAATCAAGTCATTGAAATATTTTAGAGTTTACATGTTACACCCACACATCATTGCATTTGTGCCTCACACAGTGGTAAAATAAATCTTAACAGAAGATCCTGATGGCAAAAGAGGTAAGTGGATTGCTGTTATATTAGAATATGATCTGGAAATCAAGCCCACTAAACTAATCAAAGGACAAGGACTAGCTAAACTCATGGCTGAAAAAACTTTCAAGCATTGGACATTAATATGATTAATGCATTGGATTAACAAGACACTAGAAAATTTAGCCCAATTTCAGACGACCACTTCATCTCTATTCTGACATGCAACAGTTCAAGGACGGGAAAAATGTGGTTTATCATTACGTCGCAATTCCGACGCACTGACAAAGTGTCGCACTACCGACACCTTTTCCGTCGCTTCCAAACAAGCATAGCTCTTCTGACGTTTCCCAAGCCATCGCGCTTCCGACGTTTGTAAACTGTGGCAATTCCGACGAAATGTGGTCCGACATTTTGAACGTTTCTCTTCTGACGTTTGTAAACTGTCACAATTCCGACGAAATGTGGTCCGAAATTTTGAATGTCGCTCTTTTGACGTTTTTATACTGTCGCTCTTCCGACGTTTTTAAGTTGTCGCAATTCCAACACCATACAAAAGTGTTGCAAGACCGACGCATTGCAAAAGTGTCGCAAGACCGACGCATCCCAGAAGCGTCGCAATACCGACGCATTACAAAAGCGTCGCAATACCGACCCTAGGAAGAACTGTCGCAATATCGACGGACGTCACAAGACCGACGGAAATCGTTCAAGACGTCGGAAGACCAACGCTTACAAAGCGTCGGTATACCGACGGAGGGTTCAATTTAAAAAAAAAAATGAAACTTTAAAACATGACAGTAAATCTCCAATATTTGTTATGAATTGTGGGCATTCCAATGACCGTGAAATATTAATATAATAAACCACCCCGAAGCGCTTCGACTATAAACGATCATATAAACATGGCTCTGTATTTCAAAAACTAGGTTTAAAATAGAAACAGGGCAACATTTTTTTTTCCAATTGCTATGAACATAATTCGACCATGAAATATTAATATAATAAACCACCCCGCAGTGCTTCGACTATAAACAATCATTTTTTTTTCACAAGAGAAAAAAAGTTGTTTTGAATATATTATATGAAGAAAAACAATCCATGAAGTCATTACATTTTCACATCTGAAGATTGGAACCCAAATATCCATCCAGAAAAGTGGAAGTCCCACCCCAGACAATGATAGAAAAATACCCCATGTCACATACAGGGACATGATATAAAACCCGGTAACGGTCCACATGGAGATTATCGACAAATCTGAGAAAGCATCCAAATATGCCCGAGGCATCTATAAGAAAGTGAAATAGCAGTATGTAGAATAGTAAAGCAACAGATAGAGTACCGACGTCCATTGTTCCAAATACAAATTAAAGTACCCAAAATCTTTGAACAGAGAAAAACGCTAATCATGTGAGGAGTGTGATATGTCCAAAATATAAAAAGACCATCATACCATATCAATAAACCAGCAACATAGACCAGCATCGCTAGTTTTGAAGGCAGAGTGATAACCTGTCAACACATAAAATAGTATCATAAAGTAGATATAGGAAATGTGCAGAGACATGTACCGTTGATATACGCCTCACACAGAAAGCATCCATGATAGAGCAAAAATATGTATAAACCCAGGGTCGATTGTATGTTCTGGCTCGCTTGTTCCCGGAAATAAAAACCATCTGCAGAAACCCAGGCTCGCTTGTAAGATCAGGCTCGCTTGATTCCAAAATTGGTAACCATCTATTGCATCCGAGATGTAAGGTTCAGGCTCGCTTGTTTCCATTAGTAGCCCGCTATAGCATCCACCCTGTTCATAGCAAAAATGTTCCTGTAGATATACAGAGAAAGAGTATAATACGTAGACCATATAAACATGGCTCTGTATTTCAAAAAACAGGTTTAAAATAGAAACAGGGCAACATTTTTTTTTTCCAATTGTTATGAACATAATTCAACCGTGAAATATTAATATAATAAACCACCCCGTAGTGCTTCGACTATAAACAATCATATAAACATGGCTCTGTATTTCAAAAAATAGGTTTAAAATAGAAACAGGGCAACACTTTTTTTTTCCAATTGTTATGAACATAATTCGACCATGAAATATTAATATAATAAACCATCCCACAGTGCTTCGACTATAAACAATCATATAAACATGGCTCTGTATTTCAAAAAACAGGTTTAAAATAGAAACAAGGCAACATTTTTTTTTCTAAGTAAAGTTAATCTATTAACAGTGGGAATAAAATTACAGCATGACCGAAGTCAAAAACATTGCCCAGACTTATGGCAAATTTGTCATCAAAAAATAAAAAAATAAGACTGCCCTCATACGGGGAAACCAGTCTTGAACAATTACAGAATTCAAAAATATTGCAGAGGTCCAGCACAGTAATATAATCTAAAACATGCCCAATTAAGTGGGCTGCGAAGCAAGAAAACCAAATTAACCAAACTACTCCTTTGGTGGTTCCTCGACGATTCGGCACCATCCTTCGGAAGGTCCAGGATTGCCAGGTGCTATCTCCACATTCACGCCACTACTCCCCTCCTGAAGGCCCGAATGTTGGCCGAATTTTTCAGAGCTCAGACCCGCCGGACGGGTGCATTGTTCCTCCACTTGGGCCTCCTCATTAGCGGAATTTTGAGGTCTAAAATGGGCCTCCTAAGAAAAATGTACAACAAAAATAAACTTTATAACAACCAATAGGATTCAAGATGATGATGTCAACCATGGGGGATGATTTTCCATTTTTTAAATAAAAGGGTAAAAATATTATAAAATAATAAAATAATAAAACTACTTTTTCAACTCGTATTTTCAACTTATCTCCCAAATGTTTACTCAAATTTCGAGTGGGAGTACTCGTTGGATGCAAAATTTAATTCCTCATCCAAGGAGTACCCATACTTTCGATGAACTCTACTACACGAAAAATGAGAAATACATAAAAAACGTGATTGTAATCACGTTTTTTTATGTATTTCTCATTTTTCGTGGAGTAGGACCCATCTAAAGTATGCAACATGGGTACTCCTTGGATGGGGAATTAAATTTCGCATCCAACGAGTACTCTCGCTCGAAATTTGAGTAAAAATTTTGGGAGATAAGTTGAAAATATGAGTTGAAAAAGTAGTTTTTTCATTTTTCCCTCTAAAATTTGATGATGTCATCAAATCTTATTTGATTTTTTCCACTATTATTTTATAATTTCCTTAGGAGGCCCATTTTAGACCTCAAAATTCCCCTAATTCACGGAAAACCACGATGATTGAAGTTGTGATTCGTGGGCGGTTCAGAGAGAAATTAAAGGAAAAAAAAGGCAGTGCACGTCGTGGGAGCAGGTGAAGCGGTAGGGAAATGAGGAGCAGGGGAGCCCATACGGTGGCCAGATCCTAGAACCCAACCCCGCCCACTTCTAGTGTTTGGATAGCGACCTGCGTAATAATCACTGGACTGGCCGGAAAACGACTTGATTGAGGGGCTAGAGAGAGTGCGCAGGGGTTGATCTCTAGTGCTCCCCCTGCGGCAACGCATCCTTTGACGCAGACGAGGCATGGTTGTAGTCTTAGCAGTGGGCACAAGATGAGACAGAGAAATAGGATTCCAAGAAACCGAGGAAGATAGACATAGACCAGACTGAGAGAAATGCAGATTTGCACCAAGGTCTAAGCAGCAGTTCAGCTGTCCACTTCTCCTTTTCGTCACAGTGAGCAGGCAGTGTAACCTAGCAACCAGAGAGCATCTGCAATTCAAAGGTTGCGGCTCATCTGAAAAACCATATCGAAATGCCATTTTATCGACCCGACTGTAATGGCATCGAAGAACACCCGTCATAATTAATCTCTCATTGATGAGAGTCGAAGGTTGGATCATATTGGAGCATGCGGAATCGCTAACAGGAGTGGAGGTCCAATATTGAACAACGTTAAAACTTAATGCGATTTGATGTGAAAACCTTGGAACTTAAATATCGGCTGATTGAACAATGTTAAAACTTAATATAATTGATATGAAATCGCCACAAAATTGGGTGATGTCAGCAGGCTATTTTGGAACGCAATTTGGTTTGAATTATGGTTTATCGTTGTTTGAAGTCCGACGGGCTCCACGGCTAAAGGGTTCGTTGGAAGTTTTGACAAAGGTTTTGTTATATGTTTTATATAACACACGGTAGAATATTTTTATTCTTTTTTAAGGTCCCACATAGTGATCAAATTGGAAGGGCAGGTCTGAATTTCAACTAGAAGGGCATATATCTATGTTTCCCTTCCATAATGAAAAGATTTACAAATTTTTTTTTCAATTGACCACAATAAATTATTTTTACATTTCATTTTCAGAAAGACAAAACCATCAATCTTTATATTAATAAAAGACTGTTACATATACAACAATGAAGAAGGCTCCATCTTTCATTGCTTAAATATCTCATTGGCAATGTCAACATAAGTCTTGAAGACACTATTATAATAATTTGGATACATACTACTGGGATATAGGAGATTCTTATGTGTCAGATTGTGTAATGCAATTTTGACTTTGTCTCACAAGGAGCAGCAGCATGGAGGTCTGGATTTTTCTTCTAGAACTTTATTATTATTATTTGAAACATTGTTTATAGATATGAAGACAACAATGAAATTATGAGCATGGTGGACAATTAGTCAAGCTCATGATGCCAAACCATGATGATGTAAGTTTGGAATTTAACATTTTTACATGTTAAAGACAACTAGTCAAAATCACTGACAACTTAGTATGCCATAATTAATAATCATTCCCTGTTCACTTTTGTTAATAGGTTTATGTCACACGATGATCTCTCTTCTCTCGCATTTACTTGTATTGAAGATCACTATTCTAGGAATAAGGAGTTATTTTCTCCAAAAATAACCCTAGCCAAACATTGACAATGCATCAAGGATATCTTTCTATGCTTCATAAGTACATATGTTCTACTTCTAAATCATGTCTTGGAAGTGGTTGTTTTGCTGGAAATTATTCACTAGTTGGTTCCATACCAAAGTATTTTTCTCATTTTCAGCATCCAATACATGAAAAGATAATGGTTTAAAACAACATAAATATTTGAAATTTTGCAAGAATTGTCTGGCACACTTTGAATATGAATTTTTAAGTCAAGTGCATGATGTTGTATAGGATCAAGTGTCATTTTTAATACCAAATGTTTCACAAGAAACTTCTCAACATGCTACCCTGTAGTAAGGATTAAATGACAATATTGCATCAACTATTTCCATAATAAAAGTGCACCTCGGCCATAAGACTAAACAACTACAAATGTTGTAGATCTAACAAGACTACACAATCAAATGTATTCCACAAGGCCAATACTGTATGAAAAATGAAAAGGAGTTTGCAACCAAAAATACCTTAGGCAACTAATTCAATTAGATACACCAAACCATCAGCAAAAAGGAAAACCAACCTACTCAAAAGGCAAGTGTTTACCTCCTTTGACAAAATTTTGAGTTCCGAAACAAGGGCCTTTATTGTCTTGTCAATGCCCCTAGTAATTTGAATGGGGTTTGCACCTGCTGCAACAACCTAAACAAAAGGTTTCATTTCAAATTATTTTCCACAAATTTAAGATACAACCATTGTCAGTTTTGTATTTCCTAACAAGCTCATAAATTTTGACAAAAGAACCAAAATTTTTTAATACCTGATAGCAATTTTTTTCACTCAAAAACTATCTTAGACTCAATAAGCCCAACCCAAAACTAAAAAACCAAACACCATAAGACCCTACAAAAATGAATAGATGATCTTAATCTAGTACTATCGACAAAAAGTTACCTTTACACCCTCACTTATTAAACCCTGTGCAAGAACAACAGATGTTGTGGTTCCATCCCTAGCTAAATCATTTGTCTTTGCCGAAGCTTGCCTTACCAACTTGGCCCCAATATTTTCAACTGGGTCCTCTAATTCAACCAATAAAAAGGCCAAAACCATAGCATTGAGATACATTTCATTACACTATCATTAAAAATAAAATTTGACTCAGCCATAACCCTTTCCTTTTATTGTTGTGAAAAGCTTTATGCATTACTCTAATGTGGTTAGTCCATAGGCCAAGTAGACCACTGGGTAACAAATATGTTTCCTTTCACCTTTGAGTTTTCAAATTATGCCTACCAAATCTAAGACATTTAAGAGGGGTAACTAATACAACGTTAAAAAGAAAACCAGAGCACACATCTACAAATTACCTCCTTAGCTACTGTCACACCATCATTAAATATTTCGGAGAACCATGCTTGCCCTCCAAGACAACATTTTTCCCTTCGCCCAAAGGGTGACTCCAACAAGATCAGTAAGTTTTTTCACACCGCCTGCAAGACAAATTGACAATGCTTTCAGTAAGTGTGCAATTGAATGCCAGACCATATGCCAAAACAACCCTCCATGAAAAAGTAAAATAACACATTAAAATTGAATAGAAGTGGACAAGGAAATATCCACCGTAGTGAAGTTTCACGTGTAGGTGACCTTCCTTTAAACATAATTTTTTCTCTGACCTGCAATTTTTTTGTCATTGAGCCATCCTTGTTGAATTACAACTCCTTTTCCATAGCTCTTGTATTAACTACCTTCTCTCTATCGCGTAATCTCAGAGTCCCTCTTCTGCTTGAGCGATTAAAGGAAATGGGTGAAAAAACTGAAAGAGAAGAAAATTGTCTGCCATAATTATCAAACATTGCACCCAACTTCTTCCCCTTTCCATTGTTACCCAATGAGGTAGATGTGGCAATTGTTGTCATACCGCCCAAAGCAGAGGCCATCTTCTCTTATGCTGAATATAGAATTACAAGGTCTTCATATTAGTATGAACCTTAAAAAACATGACTCCCATTGCTAAAAACCACTTTTAAGTTGTAACAAGCAAACTAAACAACTATCGCAACTTTTGGCAACTTCTGGAGCATTAAGAGAGAAACAACCAAAGAGAAATACAACCACAATCCTCATTTTAATGAGACCGGAATATATATTTGCATTAAGTTAATAGAAATAAATCACAACTATATTAAGGCCAGCACAAAACAATCTTTAACCAGTGTCTCTCGCGGCCTTCAGGTTGCCATGCTAGAGGTTGCATATTTTTAATTTAAATTCTTGACCTCTCATGCCCATCTATGAATGCATCCGATGGGATATCTACATCAAATTCTCCTTTATATCCCCAAAAACAAATTCCCTACTACAAGAGCACCAGTATTGATGGATCACCCCACACCATCCCACCCACTAGAAATGGTGAAAAATGACACCCGAGAAAACTTCTGAAATGTCTCAAGATAACTATATGAGTGGTTCTTATGAATCAACCAACCATTCATAGCATGCTCATCAATCCAAACCATGAGTATTATGTGACGATATTCAAGCAGGCATTGAATCGGATTTCTGAAGTTATGTTAGAGAAACCCTAAACTCTCACTAAAAAAATAAAAATATACTCAGCAACAAAGATGATCACACTCTGGGTAGCCCTGGAGGCTATTTGGGGGTGATGAGTCCAATAGGTCTCAATGAACTTTTGCCCTCACCGGGGAATACTATTGTAGTGGAATTTGATACTATTTTGGATGTTGAATTCCACGATCCTAATGGAAAACAATACCTTTAGCTCCAGTACCTGTTCATAAAAGAGGGTGCCATAGTCATTCATGCGTGCAGAGAGGGTGAATTGCAGGCATTACAATAGGAGGTGTTGTTGTTGTTGCATTGTCCACTAGATTGTTTGTCTGGTTCTGTTACAAGCGCAGAGTATTGAAAAGGACAGACAAATTTAATTCAGATATTGTGAAATTGCCTCAGAAATTCACCTACAAAGAGCTCAGCAATGCTACGAAAGACTTTTTTTTAATGTGATTGATAATTGATAATTGCAAGCAAGGGTAATCCCCTTGTGAAACCCAAATTTCTGAGCATTTTCTAAAACCTGATGATAGAGTCATTGTAATGAACAAGTGCCTAGGTCCATATTACGTCCAAATCTACCAAGCACCAAGATATATAAAAAAAAATCCATAGTATCTGCGAACTAAGAAGAAGAGGAAGAAAATGTATTCTGCTTACCTGTTCGAATAGTGGTTGGGGTTTACGTCACGACAAAAATTTGACAGAGCCCATGTAGCATTTCTTATCATTGAAATTCTGGCAGTATCATTCAACTGGGCAAGCACCTGCCTCAGAGCTCCATGACTGAGGGCAAGATCCCTAAATGTTGCAAAGTCTCCAGCAATATTTCCCAAAGCCCAAACAGCCTTACACGAACACCAGTTGAACTCAAAGTTGGGTACTAGTTTTTTAAATCAAATTCCAAAATTACAGACATATAAAGATAGTTGGGAAGAACAATTTTATGCCTCTAAAATAAACGTGCTACCTGTTCTCGAACATTATCATTCCCAAAGGTAAGAAGTTCCACAAATATAGGCAGTGCCTCGTAATCAATCACAACCTTTGTATTTTCAGAGGTTCCTGAGACTATATTAGTCAAAGCCAAAGCTGCTTCAAACTGCATTATCAATCACAAGGTATCACCATCAAAGCTATAATTTTAAGATAACAATTTATCTACCATTGAAACTATAATTTTAAAATAGATACACCTAGTGATATAGACACCTAGCGAGAGTAGAGGTTAGAAATTATAATAAGAATTATTACAAGATATCACTCACAGTGCAGTTGATTATTCATTGTCTGCTGTAACTATACTTTTAAAGAAGACACACTTAGTGATATAGACACCACCAAGTGAGAGCAGAGAGCAGGAAATTATAATGAGAATTATTTCAAGATATCATATTTATAAGATGTTTAATTGTTTATTTGCTTTTATGTATTAATTGTTTATTATTTATAAACACAATCAAACATATTATGAGGGACTAGTTTAGGGCCGGTTCTGCAGGTATCCTCTTCTTGTTCATTTTCTTCTTCCTCTTCACAATCTATGTAAAATAATTTCTTCTCAGCACACTTATGACCTTTAGTATATTTGCTATCACAACTGTAGCAAAGCCCTTTTTCTCTTTTTTCTTCCAATTGTTGTGGTGTCAACCTTGTAGGTTGTGGAAATCTAGGCGTAGCAACACTTCCTTCTTAATAGAATTGAGTGGTAGGCTTCCTTGTCGCCATAATTTTACATTCAACTTTTCTTGCCAACCTGAATGCCTTCTCCAATGAATCAGGTTCCAGAACACGAACTTCATGTTGGATGTTATCCTTTAAAGTGCCCATGAAGAGATCAATCATGTATTCCTTTGGAATATTAGTTACCCTTATATTCAATTTTTGGAAGTCCTCAATGTGCTACCCCACTAAACCCTTTTGTTTCAAATTTATCAATTGGCTAAAGAAGGTGTTTCTCTTTGTATCCTCATAATGTGCTATCATTTCCTCCGTAAAAATTGACCAAGTTACAATTTTTTTACGGGAGCAAAGCCATCGATACCATACAAATGTATTTTGTTCTAAATGTAAAGTTGCAATGCGTACCTTTTGTGTGTTTTGCACATTATGGAGATCATAATATTGCTCCATCTGTAGTATCCATGTTACAGGATCCTTTCCATCAAACTTCCTCATATCCATCTTTGGAATATGGTGGTTCTTCCCGCCAACATTAGAGTTTATGAAATCACAATTAACATTTATTTTGTTCTCATCATGAGGTTCTTCTACAATCTTTTCACCATTAGGAAACCTTTCTTGTATAAACTTTGTCAAACCTTCCATGTCCGTTTAGATCATTCTTCATGTTTTTCCATGTTGTTCTTCTCATGTCATCCATCTTCACTTCCACGCCATCCATCTTAGCTTCCATGCCTTTCTTCAAACCGTCCATCTTCACTTCCATGCCTTTCTTCAAAACTTCCATTTCATTTTTTGTTGCTCTTTGCGAGAGTGAAATTTGTTGCACTTTCTCTTGTAATTTTGATAGATCATGTTGCAATTATTCATCTTCATGAGTCATAGTAGAGCCTTCTAAAGGCTTAATGGGTGTTGAATTATTTTTACGGGGCATATTTTAGAACCCAATATTGATATCTATTCTACAATATGCCCTTGGAATCAATTCAAATTGATTCTTCAAACAAGACTTATGCAATTCGGAAAAAAAAATACACACATTTTTCTTGATTTTGAGGAGATTGATATTGAAATTAGATTATCTCGGTGATTGTAGTACTTCAATATTTGAATTTCGGTACCAACGTATCCCTCTGAATTATCTTTCGAATGCCATAGGTCTAACCTAATTTGGATTCTCCAAGACAAAGTTGTGTCCAATCTCCCACAATGACCTAATTATGGATTGGTTCAGTAGAGTGAACTTGTGCGACTTGCCACGTGTCACTTGTTTGTCCTTCAGCTCTGAAATTAATATCCAAGAAACTAAAATCCATTTACTTGTGACCACTTTTTACGGCACTCCAATCTGATGCTCAGAGAGAGAGTTATGAATATTTTCCCACGATCACCTCTTTGAGATGAAATTCTGGAGCCTGAAAAAGCACTACATTCCACAGATCATATCTCCAAAAATATTGTGAACTAAGATCTGAAATTTTTTGACACGTTTCCTTAGGATTTCAGCTTCGCACCCTAAAACTTTCAGATTCTGAACCTTCGTAGAACAAAATTTATAGCGCAAATTCCACGATGACCTGTTTAGGAGCCTGAAAAAAGACCTAACTTCCACAGATCATATCTCCTAAAATATTGCGAAAATAACTCTGAAATTTTTTAACGCTATCCCTCAATATTTTGGCTTCGCACCCTAAAAATTTCAGCTTCTTAAGCTTCGTAGAGAAACAGTTATAGCGAAAATGCGACGATGACCTATTTGGAGCAGCGAAACCCTAGAATCCAAAGCTCTGATACCAAATGTTGTGTAACCAACTCCAAAAATAGAAGAAAAGAGATATAAAAATCTTAGAAATAAGCCACTTCGATGGGTCAATGTCCAATACATTACATAAATGAACAATTCTTTGATTATACAATTTACAAAACCTCCTTTCTATATATAGGAGTCCATGGGGCCACAATGTAATCCTAGTCGACCTAACAATAATGATTTAAGGGCACAATAATAAAAAAATGGGGGTTACAATGGTACAATAATAACAATAAGGGGGTTACACTAACAACAATAAGGGACTATACTAGTAATATAGGGACCTAACACTTTCGACCCGCACTGCTGACCTAGTTGCGTAGTCACGATGTTTGGCCTCATCCAGTGACAGGGCATCGCCTACAAAAACAGATAATATTAAATTTTAATTGTTATTTTTTAAATATCATTGAACTAGTTCGGTAATATTAATAAAAAAAATTGCAATGAGATTATTTACCTGGTGCATTAGATGTCGTCGTTGGGACTGTTGCCCTATCTTCCTCTCTGGTGGTAAGATCCTCAAGGGAAACATTCTCTGTCATTTAAACAAAAAAAGTTATAAGGACAACCATCAAGGTATAATTAGAAAAAATTATAAGTGGAAATTAATTACCATCACGGCCCTCACTAATAGTAGCATTGTTGGCCTGGTTCCCACTACAATGATCAGGTTGCATGTGAGGAGCATCTACATCTGGCTCTAAAATTGGGTTATTTGCCTCATCGGTAGTGTTGCTACCCTGATTTAAACAAAGTAGTTAGACATTAAATTTATGGACGAAAAAAAACATATTGAAAGGTTAATGTTTTACCTTATCAGTCATTATGGATCTTGGGACCTGCCCCAAGCTTCTGCGACGTTCAACTACGGCTTGAGAGCCGAAATGGAAAGCGATATTTTTATCTTCCTCTGTAGTTTCTGTTCCGAAGTCATCACCCTACATTACATATGATTGTGTATTTTTAATCATATTTTATAGGATTACAAAAACGTTGGAAGGCGATACAATTAATTATAAGATGTTTAGCTACTTAATTACAATTCTTGCGGCTAATTCAAGTAGCTGCCCTGGCTTAGCTTGTGATGGCCCTTTTTTTCAATCCTAGCTTTGGTTGCCTTCAAAGTTTCAGGCAACCTAGCATCAAAATATTGAAGTTAGATATGACGTAGCACACTTTTATTTTAGACATAGAGAAAATTAAAGCTATTGAATTAAAGTTGTAATTTACCTTGCGGGTCCAGTTGTCATTTTTCCTTCTTTATTTGCCCTTTTCTCTTTTCTGTCATGGATGAGTGCTCTCCACTCACTCTCTGGAACTGTGAGAGGACACTTGTATCTAGGGTTAAATTTCAATTGCGTCCTATAGGTGTCCCTGGTATATTTCAAATATTTGCCGGCTACCCGAGCCATCGCTATTCTGTCAAATGTGCCGACCCCAAAAGGGCTTCTAGATAATCTAGAAGTTCTTTTTTCAGGTTGGAATTCTGGGAATTCCACCTTGTGCGTATGGTTGGGCCAAAAATTACCAATGCATGGCTCTCCAAAAACCTGTAGAACTCATTGTTTCCTACACAGAAAAAAAGATATTATCATTAATTTAAAAATAAAAATCATGATAAATATGTTTTAGATAGAGTACATGAAATAGTTAAAATATTAAAATTTACCTGGGATTTTTACGTGCTTTATAGGGACACCTTCATCGTTCACCAACAATGTGCCATTAATGGTCCCGATGGAGCTGACACGTGTAGCTCCAGGAAACGCAATAATGTAGTTGGCCATATCAGCCTTATCACTGCCAACATGTTTAGCGGTTGGCTGGGTGTCTGCTTGGGCAGGGTGTGTTTCTTGGCTGGCACCTAAAGGAGTAGAAGGTGTACGAGAGGTTTGTTGGGAAATCTCTTGCCCTTGTGTCCCACTACCACCAACACCGAGTTCAGCAAGTGATAGAAAACGCTACATAAAAAAGAATTTTTTGTTAGTTTAGTCAATGTAAAAATTAAAAATCAAACTATCACAATTCATCTCATGTAGAACAAAAAAAATATCCTTTTGAATTTTTATTATTACCTGATATGTTTCTAGCTGGGTCATAAGTTGTTTTATCCTCTCTTCTGTTTCAGGTGTTTGAGGCGCATCTATCAAAGTATTAAATTCTGACCTTGCATCTCGTGTATTTTTTCGCAACAAGAGCACTGGAGATAGGGATGAGGAAAGCTCTTCCTCAAAGAGGGAATCATCAGGCATACCATGGCTAGGTGTCTGCATATTTGAACAAAATTAATATTATTTCAATTATTTAAATAACTAAAATACCTGAAGATAAAGCAATGCTGGCACTTTACATGTTCTTCCGCTGGCCTCTTTCCGCGATCATCCCGTCTCGGGGTTGTTCCTGTACTGCCCTGATCAGTCTGCCACATTGCAATAAAATTATAAACGTAAAAACTTGAAAACAATATCTAACTTGAAAACATAAAATGAAAACTGAAATAATTTCTAATAAGACACCGGAAGACAGAGTTAGAGTTTCAAATATGCCTTGCATTAAATTCAGTCCTGGAAACATGTCATTGCACATTAAGGCACCCAAACAAGAGACGAGTTGACAATGAAGACCTTATTGAATATATTGTTGGAGCAACTTCTAGTAAACTTGTTGTGAAGACCTTGAGGACATTTTTTGAGCAACATTGTTGAAGCTGATGGTATATCATTGTTGGAGACGATCTTGAAGGGCCTTGAAGTGAAGCTTTTGGAGCAACTATTGAAAAATCCTTAGAGCATTTAAGTAAGGCACTTTCTATCTTCCATCACCTTTTTCCTTTCAATATCCCTTAAATGATTTTGTTGATATTTAATGTTTGAAATCACGTTATAATTCCTTGATTATATGTGTTTGGGGACTTTCCCTTTGAAATTACCCAAAAATACCCTGGCAATTTTATCTTCAGGATGCATGTCTGACCCTATTGTTCAATATTTTGATTGATAGTAGTAAACATAGAGAGTCAGGGGGCTCTTGACTTGGTTTGGTTGGTCCATTAGATCCCTAACATCTACTAGGGAGAACCCCCCTTGAGTTGGAGGAGAGCTAGCCCGAAGTGAAAAGAGGTTGGTGAGGTGACAATGGGGCTATGGAATTAGACATGGTATCACACTTTAGCTTTAGGACTTTATCTTGAGAAGTGCGAGATTTTTCTATATCAATTCTCAAATTGTTTACAACACTATTGTTAAGAACTAATACGAAGTGATGTTGAGGGGTTTTTGGGTATAAGAAACAATACCATTTAAAAACTAGGGTTATCAGTCCTTGGCATTCCTTCACCTGGGCCTAGGGGCACACTAGAATAATTTCACACTAAACCATGCAAACTTAAAAGTAACTTAACATATCCATAAAGTAATAATAATCATAATTCCTAATTCCCTATTGTACGATATGATGCAAATTATTCAAACATGAAGCAATGAAGACATGCAATGTATGAATTTCAAGATTGATGAACCAATACAAGAAGTTAGAAACTACAACTTTGATTCAATACTCTGTGTCCTAACTCTAGGAAGGAATCTAGTTTGTAGTACAGAACATGCATCGTGTATTATCAATTCTTAATTGACAACAACTAAAGGTCATCTACCTCATCAATTCCTTCCCATTTTGTGTTTTTATGTTATATTCCTTTTAAAAGTGTCAAATTTCTCTCAAAGTAAGCAACCACTGAATAAAATAAAAAATAGTTGAGATATGATTGAGAAATGGTCATTTATTTCTTGAAAGGATCTTCACAATTTCTTTGGTTGTTTTTCATGTCAAGAAACAAGAAATGACCTAAGAAAATATCGTGATGTAATATAAGAAACAACACGGTGCAATGGCCATTTTCAAAGCCAAATGATGTCCATTGAGGACATGGCCTTTATTTGGTGTTCCTGTTTCATAAGATTTTCGGGTAGAAATGGAACTTTGTTGTACCATTTCTAGTAGTAAAAAGGGAAAACCTTCTTTTTCCATGGGAAATAATTTACCTTTCCTTTTTCAAGATAATCTAAATTACAAAAAATATGAACTATACTGCACACATTCTTGGATAATGTGAAAGTGGAAAAGGAATACCCTACACAAGTGATGCACACATGTACATTTGAACACTAATATATTTTTGTAGTTGAAATGCAATGCTTGTTTTCATTTAAATGTAGGGTTTTTAAAGCAGGGAGAAATAATGGCTACCAAATTAATAAGCGTTTCTTTGGGAAAAATTTAAATCTTGTATTGGGTGATGAAGATAATAGAGGGTATTGAATCTTGATTCTTGACATTGTGTTTAACTTGAATAACTCAAATGATTATAAATATCAGTGGATGAGTTCTTTTTTTCAAGTATGTCACTGAAAAATCTTATGTCAAAGCATTGTATGATGGCTAGAATTTGCTTGTTTCCCTTTCTTCAGTTCAATGTAAAAAGTATATTAATATATTGGAGCATGAATGATAACTACAATTGTTTGCTCTGCAATATATCCAGCCCCAGGATTCTGAAAATTTTTCTCAAGTGGAGCTATTGCTTATTGATGAAGCAGCTGCAATTCCGTTGCCTGTTGTAAAGGCTCTGCTCGGGCCATATTTATTGTTTCTGTGCTCGACTGTAAATGGGTAATAATTATAAATGAGCCAAACACAATCAGAGATTTTGTAACCATTCAGTTTCCATGGATAGTGATGATGATATTAATGCTATATATCAGTAACCTATATGTATATGAGAATGATCTCAACATTGACCTTGATATGGTTGTATGGATGTGACCTTTGGTATGTCATAAAAAAATCCCCAAATATCAGACAATCCCCAAATCTGGAGAACTAAAGCTCATCACTTTCGATCTGGAGTACTACCCTTGTGATAAAGTTGATGACTTTCGATCTCCCATTCTCTACCACTTTGCACTTCACCTTGAATATAGATCAGACCAAGGGAAATTCGTTACTAGGTGTTGAGATGGATGAGTTTTTCGAACTAAAATCCATAGCTTAAACTTCATGAAACTAGTGGAGTCAAATTAATGCAAGCACAAACACATATTACACATTCTCTTTGAAACTCATCCGAAAGAACATTGGAATACATCTAGAGAGAACCCTATAGCCTAACACAATCCAATGGAATTGACCAAAAAAACCCAAATAGAGTCAACCCTACTATAGGAGGAAGGGCCTGCAGTAAGAACTTACCATTTTGCAAGAGCCGAGGGTGAATGCTGTTCTGCAAGAGCTGAGGGCGAATGCCGAGGCTTAATTGTACTTGCAAGAGCTGAGGGCAAACGCTGAGGGCGAATGCTTTTTTGCAAGAGCTGAGGGAGAATGATGAGGGCGAATTTTGTTCTGCAAGAGCTGAGGGCAAACGCTGAGGGCGAATGCTTTTTTGCAAGAGCTGAGGGAGAATGCTGAGGGTGAATGTTGTTCTGTAAGAGCTGAGGGCAAATGCTGAGGGAGAATGTTGTTCTGCAAGAGCTGAGGGTGAATGCTATTCTACAAGAGCTGAGGGCGAATGCTGTTATGCAAGAGCTGAGGGCGAATGCTGAGGGAAAATGCTGTTCTGCAAGAGCTCAGGGAAAATGTTGAGGGAAAATGTTGTTCTGCAAGAGCTGAGGGCGAATGCGCGTGTGATATCAGATGTTAATGTAGTTTTTAATAAAATCATTTTTATGTACCGCGCATATAAGTGTCGTTATAGTGACGACGGCCAAAGCGTCGCTATTGCGACACTTATACATTGTGTCGCACTTGTGACATTTGGAGGTAGTCGTCGCAATAGCGACGCTTTGGGGCATAGTGTCGCAATTGCGACGTCTTCCTCCAAACATCACAATTGTGACACGTTTTCTAAGTGTTGGTATTGCGACACTTTTCTCTAAACGTTGGTATAGTGACGGTTTCGGGCGAGATTGAAAAAATTTGGGGAAATTTCCGGCATTTGGTCAAAAGCATCAGAACCAAGTGTCGGAATTTCCCCCAAATGTACTAGTGAGAGGAGCTAGCAACTCCACCTATTGAAGAATAATTTTTGAACTCATCTTGGTATACTAAGATATTATATGTGATTTTTAATCTTAATGTTCCTCCTATTTTTTCCAAAACAAAGGCTACATTCTTAAAGTTAAAAACTGTAAAATTCTACATTTTCAATAAAATTTTATATTGGAAAAATGCTAGTGGAATATTTCTTAAATGTTTGCCTAAGGATGATGCAGATAAGATCAAACATGAATTTCATGGAGGAGAATGTGGAGGCCACCTCTATTGGAAAACCACTGTCAATAAAATCCTTAGAGTTGGTTACTATTGGCCCACCCTCTTTCAAGACATCCATAAAATGGTGATTGCCTGCCATAAATTCCTAATCTTTGAAGGCAAGATAAGACTGCTGCCATTGCCTTTACATCCAATTTTTGTTGAATATCCTTTCCAACAATGGGGCCTTGATTTTATTGGAGAAGTCCATCCTGCCTCCTCTGCCCAAAATAAATGGATCCTCACTGCAACTGACTATTTTACAAAATGGATAGAGGCCACCCCTTCTAGAACTGCCACAGACTCAGTAATTATCAAATTCCTTGAAAACTACATTCTATCTAGATTTGGTTGTCCTAGAAAAATCATTACTGACAATGTTGCTACTTTTAGATCGAAGAAAATGGTGGACCTTTGCCACAAATATCAGATTACCTTGGGACATTCTACAACTTATTACCCTCAAGGTAATGGGTTGGATGAATCCTCAAACAAAATTTTAGTGAACATCATTAAAAATTTGTTGGAAGAGAAAAAGAAGCCATGGCACAAAAAACTACTACTTGCACTATGTGTAGACAGATTAACAAATACAAAGTCAATTGGAATGTCTCACTATCAGCTAGTCTATGGAGAAGATGCAGTTTTTCCAACAAGTTTGGGAGTATCAGTGATGAAGCTCATACAAGAAGCACAGTCTAAAGAAAATGATATGCAAAGAAGAATAAACCAGACCGTCTAGCTGCAGCAAAACAGAGAAGAAGTATACAATAGAACACAACAAGTGTAGGAAAATATCAAATTTTTTTTTGATAAGAGGACCAAAGCAAATGATTTCAAATTAGTGACAAAGTGCTGAAGTGGGATTCAAGAAGAGAAGACAAAGGAAAGAATGGAAATTTTGACAATCTATGGAAAGGTCCATACATCATCCATTCTGCAAGAGGTAACAATGTATTTTTCCTGCAAGAAATGGATGGAACATAATTATTTGGAGGTCCTGTCAATGGCAGGATGCTTAAGCATTATTTCAGTTAGGATCTCATTTTAAAGCTTTGTTCATTGTACATAACATTGCTTGAATAAAAAGCTCAGAAAAATAAACATAAAAAGAAATAAAAGAAGAAAAGAGGGCAGATTAAAAGAGAAGATTTAAAGCCCCATACCAAAAAGAATGTTTCTAAAAGTGTGCAAGTCCAAATGCCTCTACTATTGAAAAAACAAGTCTTCTTCAATCATACAACCTAATCATGATTGGACAAATTTTGAATTTCTGCTGATAAGTTAGAAAATGAGGATTTTCCAAACTTTTTAAACTTGGCCTATCAGTAGATTAAATAGGTAGGAATATTGGTTCCAAAGTTCAAATTTGAACCAAAGAAAAAGAGAGGGATGAATGAAAAATTCCAGATTTTAGCACTCAGTTTTAGTTTTACTTTTTGCAAAAATAAAATATATATGCAACTTGTTCAATATGCCACAATCCATGACAAATCAAACCGCTTAATCTTGATTCAGTCATGCTTTAAATTTCATTTTGATAGATTAGAGAATAAAAATATTTCAAATTATTTAAACTTGAAAGATAAGTAGATTAGGTAGAGAATAAGAGAGCTCATCAGTCTAATCTGAGCCTTTGGATGATATAAGAGTAGAAGAAGATAGTTTTTTCTTTCAAAAAAGAAAAATGATGTCAAGGGTTTGCCAGTCTAAATGCACCCAAATGAAGAAAAAATGCTAGGAAAGTATGATGGGTAGGTAGAATTAAGTTGCAACAAGCATGTTTTTTATATTTTAAAGGTCACAACTTGAAAAGAACATCAACAAATCAACAATTACAGAATGAAAAATCTGCCAAGTACAAACAAGGCATTGATCTACAAATTCCAGAGATCTCAACTCTGAGGTTCTTGAAACCTCCTAAAGGAGTTTCCCTCCCCAGCTGGAGCCACTATTATCCTCATGTATTCTACATTTACACTAGGTGACTATGGATTTTATATAATCTGCTAAAGATAACATTTCTTAACTATTAGCTATCTTCAGAAATCCCACTGCCTTCATTATCTTCACAAAACCTTTTTCACTATATCTCATCTTGCCTTCTCTAAATTTCCCTCGACTACTCCTAAACTTCTGCCACATCTGGTTACCTAACGCGGGCATCTCATTAGGATTAAACCTCCCATTATCCCCCTTTTCCCCACCCAAACACCCACCTTCATATCTAAAACCCCATTAACGCCCTCACCTTCATCATTCTTCCTTATTTACATTAAAACAATGTAAAAAGTCCATTTTTACATTGTTTTAATATTAAAAAAAAACCTTTCCAGACCCATATTTTATATTAAAACTCTACTTTATTTAATAAAGCTCGACCCTTTATAAATTTTAGAAACCCCTGCTTTAAATTTTTTAACCCTCGCTTTATCAAAAAACCCCGTTATCATATAACCCTACCCCTTTCCCTTATAAATAAGTGCCGCCGCTTATTTCATTAACCCCCGAGCCCCGCATTTTATCAAACTCCATGCTACAATAAGTTTCCGCCATGTAACCTCCTAGGCCCTACCCCATCTAACTTACCTGATATTCCAAAGCCCACGATCACCATTGGATCACCTTCGCCAGATCCAACAGTTTATGATCGTTATCGTACCATTCTCCGCTCGGCGTTTAACACTTCTAAAATGCATCAAATGGGTGGTTTTATTGTTTGTACCCTCCGCCATGCATTGCCTGCCCAATGGAATCGCTTCCGCCAGCCCAAACCCACTTACCACATTTGATTAGCGTGAAAATCACCTCCCTCGCATGTGAAAACCACTTTTTCGCCTCCCGCCATAACTCAATACCGCCACCCGATTCAAATGATCCAAAGCCTTGAGGCTTTGCGATAAAGCCCTCATCCACCATTAACACCTATGGAACCCTCCTAAAGGTCCAATCAGCCCAAACAAATGCAGAAAAGCCACGAACACGGGTTTTAATTAATGAATTGTTTTCAAATGTGCACATAGCCAAAGTGAGAATGTGAGAATTGCATTCCAAAGGTCCAAAATTGTTTTAGTAAGTGCTCTGGGTGATGACCCAGAGGATATTGTTTCATTAGAATACTGGAGGCATAAGATCAAGCATAATCATCAATGGATCATGAACATTGATGGTTATTTAAGCACTCCAATAGTAGTGAGATTGCTCCACAATGTAGGATAAAGAAAACAAAGAGGTTTATAATAGTGGCATGCAAAGATGTAAGAAAACGAAGAAACACAGTCAACAAGAGTAGGAAAAGGCTCAAAAGGGTTAATCAAAGTTAAAGGCACAAACACATGAAGTTCAAGATCAAATCAAAAAACAAAGATGAACATGAAATATTAAAAGCAATTAACCAAAGATTGAAGGAAAAAGAGGCAAAGATAAAGCAGATTAGAAGAGTTAAAATGATAAATCCAAGTTTAAAGGCCAAATCAGGGTTTAAGAGATAAATTAAAGGTAGATAGACATAGAGGCAAATCCGAATGTCTCAAGAAACAACATATACTTCTTCAGGGACACATATTTACACCT
Organism: Pinus albicaulis; assembly: GCA_034641835.2. NCBI lineage: Eukaryota > Viridiplantae > Streptophyta > Pinopsida > Pinales > Pinaceae > Pinus > Pinus albicaulis. Next base: position 1,418,518,966 of record CM076579.1, on the reverse strand, counting down.
ACAACCTGTTTTATTTCAATAAAAACATCAAAAATTATTGAAACAGTCAGAGATATTTCTCAGCTACTCAGCAGCTATTGTAAAATTTATTAGAATGCCTTAAAAAGTCAACATATCTTACAAGTTAGCTGAAGCAATTAAGTTAGAAGTTATATTACAGTGAGTCAGTCTCAGATATTTTTCCCTGGGCCTTGCATGGTCTCAAAGGTAAAAAACACATTAAATCTATAATAAATACAAATCTAAAACCCTAGCTTAGGATCACCTCCTCATTTTTCAGATAAGTACTGCATGTATGTTTTATTTTTAGTGTTGGTTATTTGGTTGGTTGGTTAGTGGATTGATAATTGATGACCTGCTAGGTTGGATTTGAGAAAACTCTGAGTTGCAGATATCTGTTGCACTGGAGTAATGTAACTATTTTGAACATCAGTAATACAAGCATGCTCACATGATTCTTGAGCTATGTTAATGGTGAAGTTATCCTTCTCTATCAATTTTTTCCTTCTTTTTTCCATTCTGCCCATTATTTCTCTGATAAAAGAACATAAATTTTAGATTAGGATATGCTGTCTTAACAACCTGATTCTGTTTGCTTTATTTATCTTAATGTTTTCTTTTGCAAGGTCTAATTGGAGAATTCTTAATTTCTCTCTGGTTCCACCTAGCATGTTGTCTTGGAAATTATTTAGTAGAGTCCAGCCAAATAATTCTATGGTATGCCCTATCCTTTGGTGTATCTTGAAATATTGTTTTAAAGACCTTTCTTTTAAGTTTACTTAGTAGGGTCCAACCAAATAAGTATATGGTATGCCCTGTCCTTTGGTATGTCTTGAACTGTTGCTACAAAGTTCTTTCCAGTTGATTAAAGAATTCTTAATTTCTCTTTCATTATGCTGACTGTTATCTTGAATGTTTTCTTTGTATGAAAGTAATTCTAGGATTACTAGATTATTGTCTTAAAGGTTTACTTATTAGAGTCTAGCCAAAGAATTCTATGATATGCCCTATCCTTTGGTTTTTCTTAAATAGTTACCTAAAATTATTTTCTTGTTGAAGTAGAGTTAAAGGATTCTTAATTTCCCTTTAGTTTTACTGTTTTCACAACTTACTATCATTTCATATTCCATCTAATCTAAGAGATCCACTTGATATAGTTAGCTTTCCCTATGAAAACCCTTGCAGAGTTGACGAACAATTAAATCATTTTATGACTACATAGCCCAATGGATTAATGCTTCTCATAGTCTATCTATCCAACTGAAACACTTCATCAAGTAATCCCACCATTGATCTATCAACCAATCAAACAAAACAAATTGTCCTAGAACTTCATAACAAGCCTAAAATTAGAAAAAAAAGCATAAAGACATATCATTTACAAATACTTACATAGAGAGAGTCCTCTCTGATTCTAGGAAGGCTAGGTCCTTGGACTCCAAAGTGGTTTGATGTGGTTCCCTAGATACTTGTTCTTGCCAATATTTCAAATCATGGGGAGCCAACAGGCCCCACTCATTAAAGGCACTACATCCATGCAAAGGATCTCCCTCCAAAACTGTGTTGTCCCTCATTGAATGTCCACTACATCCATACCAACGCTGTTGATTTGGTCAAAGTTGACCCATTCCACATGCTTCATCCCTTGTTCACACATTGGGGAGCTTTATCCAACTCTTTTGATGCCCTCCATTGACATTTGGAGTGGTTTTATTCCTACTAAGGAGATTTATGGGTCTCCCTACCCTCTTATTCTTCTAAGTAAGAAGAAAAATTATATTTTAATATTCCAATTAGTTGCATGCTAATTTAGAAATATTACAATCCTCCCCTCCCAAATGTTTCTTGTCCTCAAGAAACTACAAGGATAGATCTGAAAAATGTAGGGAACCTTCATTCCCATGTGAAGCTCCAATCTCCAAGCTATCATCCATATAAAATGAATCACCTTCCAGAATGGTAATTCATAGAAAAACTCCTCCCACATATTCATGAGAGGTTTCTCCCAAAGATTCAAGTCAATCATATGGCTCACTTCATAAAGAAACGAGTGATACACTGTAGCAACAATATAATGTCCCATGCTCCTCCTGAAGCATGAAGAAGTGTGGGAAGTTTCATTCCCAATGGACACATCCAACCAATGTGTCATTCCCCCGATCATGTTCCCAACAACAATAAGAACATAATCAACATATGGGATCACAATCAAAGTCATGCTAGCTTCCATGTGTAGTAATGGAGAAGGACAATGGTCCCTCATGTGCAACCAATGGAATTTTTCTCCTAACTGCAACAAAGTATGGCATGATGAGTGGTTTCCCAACCACTTATTTTCTGCCCCAATATTCTCACATGCCAGGAGAAGGCGCATGATGTATGGTGCAAATTGAGTAGACCCTGAACAAGATATCATCTCCCCAACATCTCTTAGGGAGTGGCCATCATCAATACTGCTTATGGCCTCAAGTAGACCATGAAGTCTAGAAAGAAGAGTGCCCCTTCTTGGAGCAATGCCCTTCACATGAATGGTAAGGAAATACAAACACATAGTAAATGAATCATGATGTACATAAATACAATCTTTACCATGTACTTGGCTCAAGCTAGTAAGGTGGCTCATAGATGGGCCTCCTCTCACTCCCAATAAGAAAGGAAGTGGCTATTATAACTCTATCAAAGAGTCATATTTCTCCTCATCCTCCAAAAAATCCATGAATTTCCTCATATGATGGTGCATATCCTCTTTGAAGCCTTCCCAAGTGAATCCCTCCAAGATAGTACAATATGCTCATATAAAACTAGTGGGTTTAGAGAGAAAACCCTCATATGCTGCATGTAGTAGCTTCTACTTGAGCTTAGAGGCTCTAGTCAAGAATATTATACTCTGAAAATATATGACCCCATATCTTACTGCATATCTCCCATCTGACAACTGGCCATCAAGAATCTTGCATGAAAGGAGATCCTTGGAGCATTCTACTAACAATTGGGATCTCCAATGAGGGTCAATACTCAATAATGACAACGCTACTGATCAATTATGTAAATCACCTATCGTGTTTCTACTCTCTTCTTTGACATCTCCCATGCCAAAGTCATACACCGGGATGCTGCAATTTTGCCTCTACTGCTCCTCCTATAACTGCTCATGCTCTAGTGAAGGTGGAAATTTTTGGAGGCTAGCCTTCCATGAGAAGCTATCACCCATCAATTTTTTTTTGAGTTTGGCCAATCTAAGCATGAGTAGCCACCAACCTCTACCAAATGTGGAAGGGTCCTTCCTATGTGTAAGTATCTTCTGATTCTCCAAAGCCATTGAGTGGTCTCCTTGCACCATGATGGTGCCATCCATCCCTGAAACATCTTCTCTCAGCACAATATGTTTGGTGAGAGTGGGTAATAATGATATTGGGAGAATGTGTCCCTCCTCCTTGAGCCTACCCCGGACTCTCTGTGCCATGTCAAGTCCTCCCAAGGTTCTCACTCCTCCGGGATTAATGAGTGGTGTAACTAGATGTGAAGCATCTCTCATCATCTCCTGATCTGGTGGTCTCCTAGGTGGAATTCCTCCATGCAATGAGACATCAATATCAAGATTAGAATTCATATATGAGTGGAATAATTTTTCCTTGCTCTTGTAGGTTTTAACCCTGGACAGAAATTATCTACACAAGAATCTTATAATAGAAAATAAACAATAGCGAGAGCATAAAACATAAAACAGATAAACACAGAGATTTTCCCCTGGATCCCAAATTGGGATGACCAGCTTGATTTTTCATTATATTCCTTTTAGTGTTACAACACATATATATACATGCCGAAGCATACATAAGCCCCAATCCATTAACCCTGGATTAGAACATAACCGTAGTTCCCTTGACCGGATCTACAAAATACCAGGGGCCGAAAACCATCGTACCCCAAAACCATGTGCAAACTCATGCAAAAAACATGGGTGGGTCCACCTATGTTTGGGACCCCCTCCCTGTGACCCCCATGCTATGCCCGACACAACGTATAGTGCGTGGGGCTAGTCATGGAAAGAATATAACACATACCCAACAACTCTCACTGCGCAAATCAGTTTTCATCTTCTGTGTATCAACCTTCTGAAATAGATATGGGTGTGTGCTCCTAATCATATGATGATGGTATTCCTCCCTATCTTCTTCTTTCATATTCAAGGTTTCATAATATATCAATGATGGCACATGATGTTCATGGATTGTGCCCTGATCTCTACATGCGAGATTATTTGGAACTTCTTGCAAGGGTACAAAAATTCCTCTCATTGGAGAAATTTCCCCATCTTCCTCTCCCTGAGATACTAGATCTGCTCCTGATGTGACAAAGTTGTTACCTCTTGTCTTCTGTTCATCATTAAAGGAGGTTACCTCATCATCATTATGAGGCTCTTTTTTTGGATCCTATTTTGGAAAAGAGATCTCCATGTCTTTCTTTTGAGAAGAGAGCTCCTATTGAAGTGAGGATCTTGCCTCTAGCAAGGTATTCTTCAAGTTTTTAACCCCCTCAATAGCATTTTAGAATGGAGTTGGGTTTATAGGTCCTTCCGTCTCATGCAAAATTTTTGTTCTTTTAGGCTTGGCTAGCTCAACCAAGGATGTTTCAGAATGTTTTACATCAAATATTTTCACTAACCTCCTATTGAACTTTGCATAAGTAGATACATTTACATGTTTCAAGGAAGAAGTTTCATAAAACCACCAGGAATAAGCCTTACCTTCACGATGCAGTGCTGCTACTCTAATGTCTTCATCTTCTGAAACTTGGTGCTGCCGTAAATAGGTGTCTAGCTCCTTTACCCAAGCCCTAGATGAACATTTATCTTAGGTCCCTATATTACTAGTGTAGTCCCTTAGAATGCTAGTGTAGACCCCCTTATTGTTATTCTTGTACCCCTGCAACCCCCATATTGTTATTATTGTGCCCTTACATTATTATTGTTAGGTCGGCTAGGATTACATTGTGGCCCCACTAGGATTACATTGTGGCCCCATGGACTCCTATATATAAAAATGAGTTTTTATCATTTGTATCATCCAAGAATTGTTCATTCATGTAATGTATTGGAGGTTTCCCCCTCGAAGTGGCTTATTTATAAGGCGTTAATATCTATTTTCTTCTATTTTTGGAGCTGGTTTCACAACATTTGATACCAAAGCTTGAGATTCTAGGGTTTTCGTTGCTCCAAACTGGTCATCGTGGCATTTTCGTTATTAATTTTTTTCTACAAAGGCTCCGAAGCTAAAAATTTTTGAGTGTGAAGCTAAGTTCTTGAGGAATAGTGTCACAAAATTTCAGAGCTTGGTTCACAATATTTTCGGGGATATTATTTGTGGAAGTTAGGGCTTTTTGCAGGCTCCTGAATTTAACCTAAACAGGCCATCACGAAATTTTCGCTATAAATTTTTTTCTACAAGCTCCAGAAGTTGAAATGTTTGGAGTGCAAATCAGAAATCTTGAGCAACATTGTCTCAAAATTTTAGAGCTTGGTTCGCAATATTTTCGGACATATGATCTGTGGAAGTTAGAAATTTTTGTAGGCTCCTGAATTTCACTTAAAACGGTCATCGAAAAAATTTCGCTATAACGTTTTTTATACGAAGTTTCAGAAGATAAAATATTTAGAGTGCGAAGCAGAAATCTTGAGGAAAATTTTTGCAAAAGTTCAGAGCTTGGTTCACAATATTTTTGGAGATATGATCTGTGGAAGTTAGGTCTTTTGTAGGCTCCTGAATTTCATCTCAAAGAGGTGATCGTGGGAAAGCTTCATAACTCTCTCTTTGAGCATCGGATTGGAATTCTGTAAAAATTGGCCACAAGTACACAGACTGTCATTTTCATTATATCAATTTCATAGCTGAAGGAGGAAACAGTGACATGTGGCAAGTCGTACAAATTCACTCTAGTAAACTAGTACATAATTAGGTCATCGTAGGAGATTAGGCATAAATTTTCCTTCAAGAATCCAAATTAGGTCAGACCTATGGCATTCAAAATAAGATTTAGAGGGCTAATTCAGGGCCGAATTTTAGATATTCAAGATCCGAAATCACATAGATAATTCATTTTTAATATCTAGCTCGTCAAAAGAAAAAGAAAAAAGGTGTATATTTTTTTCCAAATTGCATAAGTCTTGTGTAAAAAATCAGTTTGAAGTGATTCCAAGGGCATATTGAAGAATTCTGATTAGTAATGGGTTCTATAATGCCTCTAAAGAATAAGTCCATACCCATTAATCCCTCAGAAAGCTATACTATGATGCATGAAGAGGAAGAATTGCAGTATGAGATTTCAAAATTACAGTACCAAGTGCAACAAATTTCGATCTTACGAAGAGAAACAAAAGATGACATAGATGGTTTAAAATCAGAAATGGAGGCTAATTTGGATTGTTTGAAGGATCAAATAAAATCTATTATGGATGATAAAGTAGTGGAATATCACATCGAGCATCAACAACAAGTTCTCCAACTCTCAAAGGATAACCTAACTTTGGTGCAAAATCAAATGAAACAACCAGAAGATCAACATCACAACGAAAGAAGTTCTGAAGTAGTCAAAAAAACAAGAAATTGAATAGTACAATCAATTTCAAATTATCTCAGCAAGTGGAAGAACTTTCCTGAAGAAGATTCCACATGGGCGGATGAGAATTTTATACAAAAGCATCAAGAAATAATCAAGCATTGAGGACAACACTTGTTTGAAGGAGAGGGGCATGTTAGGTCCCTATATTACTAGTGTAGTCCTTATTATGTTAGTGTAGACCCCCTTATTGTTATCTTGTACCCCTGTAACCCCCATATTGTTATTATTGTGCCCTTACATTATTATTGTTAGGTCAGCTAGCATTACATTACGGCCCCACTAGGATTACATTGTGGCCCCATGGACTCCTATATATAGAAAGGAGTTTTTATCATTTGTATCATCCAAGAATTGTTCATTCATGTAATTTATTGGAGGTTTCCCCCTCAAAGTGGCTTATTTATAAGGTGTCGATATCTCTTTTCTTCTATTTTTGGAGCTAGTTTCACAACAATTTAGGTGACCCATCAAAAGTAGATAGAAATAATCTACCCACATCATGCTTCTTGCGCCTCTTGCCGTTATTGTGATTACTAGGCCTTCTATTCTCCTTGATCTTGAAAAACCCTTGGAATTTTAGATGATCTTGGAACCTCTAAGATTGAGATTCATACTCTTGAATATAGTCACCAAGAGTATCCTTCTTTGGCACATCTCCTTCATCCATCTCTCTTGCTATGAACATAGGCATGGTAGAGCGCTGTAGATCTGATTGTGTGGCTGAATTCTCACACCCATAATATTAAGAATTGGAGCTTTCTTCATGTGCAAATAATTTTGAGGTATCTTCATTTCTTTCCCTCCTCATTCCCTTGATTTCTTTGTTAAGCTCATGCATAATTTGGAGAAGAATATTTGAAAAATTCTTTCCCTCCATTTCTCCAAATAATGGAGACTTGCCTTTGTCTCTTTTGTGAGTCTTCTCCTTTCTGTGAGAAGCTTCTTCTTATTTTAATAACCTAGATCCAATGTCTTCTCAAGTTGAGCCAATATTATGCTTCGATACCACTGTAATATTCCAAAATGGGGAAAGCAGCAATATAGCTCAAAATAATGGAAATAGCAACAAATGTTAACACATTACATATGATCCAAATGATAGATCCATGGTATTATGTATAAAAACAATAAAAAAGTACAAGATATTGGGGATCAAGTCCCTCAAGATAGGAAAAAGAAGCCTCCAATGCCCAAAAGCACCCAAAACATGTAATACACTGCTACACAAAATATTAAAGCAAGCACAATGCAGTTTTAATGGCTAATACAATAGCTGGAAAATGTAAATAAATGTATCTAATGATACCATGCTCATACAAGGCCAAAAATGGAGATCTATGCTCCCATACACATTTTCTAGATAACCTAGGAAGGGTTTTCGGAAATACACCAAATACAAATGGTGAATCTAAGGTCCTAGGGTTGAAGAATCACTACAACTGAAGCACAAAGAGGAGGTGGCTGAAATGATGTATATCTGAATGGAACTCCTCCAATGGACTCTCTCAATGAAGGGTTGATCGCTTCAATGGAAAGTAAACACTCCAAATGGAGCATTGAACTCACCCTTGCAACAGATCTCTAAAATAATGTAGTCATGGGCTGGAACTGCATTTTAGGTGATGATGTAGACTTGGCCTGATGCCAAAATGTGAAATGAAGCTCAAGGACCTTCCTCGCTGGTCCTCCAATGGAAATAAACCTTCCTCCACTGAAAAAAAATCTCTGGAATGATCCAAAGAAACCCTCCACTACTGCACCTTGCAACTCAGCACATATAACATAATCTACATTGTAGAAGAAGATGTAGCTTGGAAAAATTCCAGAATGTGGAAACAATGCTCTATAACTTCTCCTGAGTAGGCACTCTAAGTCCCCCGAGGATGAAGGTGGGATTCCTACTTAGGAACACCCTTGTGATAAACAACACTGCAATCTTAGCTAAACAGCCGAAGAGAGCCAAAAGTTTTAACAAACCACAATCAAACAATAATCCAAAAAACATCCTCACAATGGATGCCATCCCCTTCCTTATATTCTTGGTGAGCTTCCTCACCCTTGGCCCTACTCATTAAAGGCACTACTTCCATGCAAAGGATATCCCTCCAAAACTGTGTTGTTCCTCATTGAATTTCCACTACTTCCATACCAGCACTGTTGATTTGGTCAAGGTTGACCTAGTCCACATGCTTCATCCCTTTTTCACACATAAGGGAGCTTTATCCAGCTCCTTTGATGCCCTCCATTCACATTTGGAGTGGTTTTACTCCTACTAAGGAGATTTATGGGTCTCCCTACCCTCTTATTCTTCTAACTAAGAAGCAAACTTAGATTTTAGTATTCCAATTAGCGGCATGCTAATTTAGGAATATTACACCCTCAACCAATGATTCCACCTCACAGTCAGACATCACTAACCACCACCTGATGAGTATTTACTGAATTTTTCTAGGGATCTAGATAGTTTGTTCCAACTAGGGCTTCTAGGACTAGTAACTCCACCCACAACAATCGTCGAGTTTCAAAAGCATTTTTCCAACCACAGTTTCCAAGACTAGTAACTCAACCCACCAACAGATTCTAGAGTTTTTTTCCAACCAAGGCTTCTAGGACTAGTAACTCAACCCAAGCCGTTAGAGGGATTCTAGAACATTTGTCCAACCAAGGCGTCTAGGAACTATTAACTCAACCTACAACCATAAGGAACATGAGCACCAATAAGAAAAAAAGGTAAACCCACAACACCATTTCTATCCAGGAAATAGAAAGGCTAGGAAAATCCACTATCAATCAAGGAAATCTTCCATGCCAATGATAGATCATAAACAAGAAATGACATGCATGTGCCATGCATGCAAAAACTAGCAAGGAAATCATACATGTAACTCAAAAATTACAAGCAAAAACCATTGTAGTTGTTGATCTCGACGTCCTCTTACAATTTCTTGCTTTTTCTTTGCCTTCTTTCTCCAAATACAAATTATTGCACACTCCTCCAAGAGTGCTCTAAGAAAATCTAATTGTCTAAGAGTATGAAAGAGAGAGAGAAAAGAGAGAGCTCTAAGCTAAAGCTGACAAAAGGTTGAACTTAAAAAAGCCAGGAACTGATCCTTAGAATATTTTTTTATTAATGAGGGCTCTATTTTCTTCATTTTCCATTATTTTCCTCCTCACATGAAATCTGTGACATTTTACCTTCCCTTTCTCCTATTTTCCATTATTTTCATAATTAAATGCCAATAAATGCCACTTTTCCTTTCCAAATTCATTTCCATTTCCTTTGCCAATTTCCAGAGCCATTAATTAATCACAAGTGATCCCCATCACTATTTTGTTGCCAAAAATTCAACTTGGAATACGTGTCCCATGACCATGGTTATTATTTTTCCTTTACTAAATTTATTACATGAAGTTTTAACTTGGGGCTGCTATAGACCCCTCCCCCTTAGGGGAACACTGTCCTCGGTGTTCAATGACACCTACAACCAAAAAAACCACTGAAAAAAATATACTAATTATGGAGCTGTATAGCTTTGCTCGATGCAATATTTACAATGATAAACCTTCTTAAAACATAAAAAAAATTATAAATACAAAACATGATACCCATACTACTTATTAGAGCTTCATAACATAGCTTGATGCAATATTTACATCATACATATACACATATACCAAAACTTCTTTGCCTCAAACAAAAAACATAGAAGGATACATAGCCCGCATCTGATTAACCATCTCCCATGTAGCTTCCTCGAGCCAAAAGTGCTTCCACTACACTTTAACCTACTCAATTTCTCATTTCCAGAGCATGAGCATATTTCTCTTCATAGCGCACTGAGGTTTCGGCTGAAATTATCCTTATGGCTCCACCTGCAATACAAACCAATCAATCACATGATCAACACCTTTAACATGCTTCTTAAGAAATGAAACATGGAAAACATCACAATCTTTCACTATAGGAGGCAGTGCAAGTCAATACGCCATTGGTCCAATCCTCTTAAGGATCTCAAAAGGTCCACAATACCGAGGTGCCAACTTCGCACATGTCCTAATCCTCAAGGATCTCTTCTTGGGATTGATGCACAAGTACTCCTATTATCCAACCTAAAACTCCTTAAACACCCTATTATTTTCTGCATAAATTTTCTTCTCATCTTGTGCTGCCTTTAAATTCTACTTGATAAGCTACATTTCCTGTTACATCTCTACCAACATGTCCGGTCCAATCAATACCCTGTTAACTAGATCACTCCAACTGATAGGAGTATTACAATTTTTCCCATAGAGTGCCTCAAAGACTCCTAATAGCCATTTTTGTAAGAAAACTCAACCAAAGGTATATACTCTTCCCATTTTTGCTGTTGATGCATAACATAAATCCTCAAAATGTTCTCAAATATCCTATTGATCCTCTCCGTCTATCCATCTATTTGCAAATGATAAGTTGTGGTAAAGGCAAAATATGTACCCAAACTTGAAAATAACTCTTTCCAGAACTTATAAGTGAACTTAGCATCCCTGTTCGACACAATATTCCTCGACACACCATGCCACCTCACAACATCTATGACGAATACCTATTCTACCTCACTAGCCGAGCTAGTAGACTTCACTGGAATGAAGTGCGCTACCTTTATCAACCTATCCACCACAACCATAATGGAATCATGTTGTCTATATTTTCTTGGAAAAGATATGGTGAAATTGATATAAATGACCTCCCATTTCCAATCGGGAATCAGAATTATCTGTATTAAACCTCTTGGATGCTTAAAATTTTCTTTTACCTATTGACAATCCAAACATCTAGCCACAAACTCAGTTAGTTCCTTATTCATGTTAGGCCAATAGTAGAACTTATTCACTGCATGCAATTTTTTCTGATATCCTGGTTGACCTGAATATTTCTTAGCATAAAATTTCCTCGAGATAAAATTATTGATCTCACTGATGTCTGGCACATAGATCATATCCCTAAATCTAACCAAACGAGATACTGTGAGTTGATAGTCCACATCCTCATCAACTATAACCTGTAACCACCTGTGCATAAGCTCCCTATACATGTCATCTTGTTGACTTGCCTGTAAGAGCTGATCCTATAGATCTGTACCATAAGAGCACATAGATGCAATGTGATTTACCTGTACTCTTATGCTGATAGCGTCTGCAAATCCTGTTCTCTTTATCTTTAATGTACTTGATATCAAAGTCAAAATCACTGATCGTGGCTAACCATCTGTATTGCATGTAATTCAAATTTAGTTGGTCAAATAAGTACTCAATCCACTATGATCACTCATCAATACAAACATCCTACCAAGAATATAGTGTCTCCACATCTTCAATTCATGTATGATCGCTAGTAACTCAAGACCATGTGTGACATAATTATGCTTGTGCTCATTCAGTTTCTTGAATTCACAGCACACTACCTATCCTTCCTACATCAAGACACCACCAAGTCCCCTTTTGTAAGCATTTATATATACCAAAAAATATTTTTCCATATCTGCAATCTTTATAACTAGAACTTTTGTCAACAACTGCTTCAATTACTCAAAACTAACTGCACATTCCTCTATCCATTCAAATTTCTTACCTTTCCTTTGCAATGATGTAATAAAATAATCAATTTGCGAGAAGTTCGTGATAAATCTCCTATAATAACCTACTAATTCCATAAATGACCTTACCTCATCCACATTCCTAGGTGCTTCCCATTCCATGATATCTTTTATATTTTCCAGGTTCATTTCTATACCTTCCTTGGAAACCACATGCCCCAATTATTGTACCTTTTTTTGAAAGAAATTTCATTTGCTAATATTGGCATACAATTGATGTTCTCTTAGCAATCCTAATACTTTTGTTAAGTGCTTAGCATGCTCTTACCCATTCTTATAATATATCAATATATCATCAATTCACACAATACAAAACTTTTCCAGATAAGGACACAATACACTATTCATCAAGCACATAAAAGTAGTCAGAGTATTAGTCAAACTGGAAGGAACTACAACAAACTCATAATGCCCATACTTGGTCTAGAAATATGTATTCTAAATGGCCTCTTATTTAATGTGTACCTAATGGTATCTTAATTACAAATTAATCTTCAAGAACACAATTATTCCCTTCAATTGGTTGAAAAAGTCATTGACCCTTGAAAAAAATACCTGCTCTTGATTGTTACCTTGTTCAACTGCTTGTAATCAATGTATAGCCCTAGAGTACCATCCTTCTTCTTCACAAATAATATTGGTGCACCCCAAGGAAACACACTTGGCCTAATGTATCCCTTTACAAGCATTTCCTTCAACTGCAACCTCAATTCCACTAGCTCTGGTGTGCTCATCTTGTATGGTGCCTTCGATGTTGGTGCTACCCTTGGTACCAACTAAATAGAAAATTCCACTTCCTCTGAGGTGGAAACTTTGAAATCTTTGTGGAAACAACATCTTGAAACAATTGTAGAACCCGGTACCTATTCAATAACTCTGCATCCTCAACATACTTACCTTTATCACTAGAAATATGTACTACAAATATCACACACCCTTTCCTGCGACTTCGCTTTTCCTACATAGTTGTAACCATTCTAAATGATGTAGTTTTCTTCTTACCTTGCAAGATTCTATGTTCCCCATTGTCATCCAAGCACCCAATAACCTTATCATATCAGTCTACCTTAGTCTTGTGAAGATATAACCAATCCATACCCAATAACATACTATATGATACCAACAACAATATATTCAAATGTGTTGATGCAGGCATACCATCCAGTTCAAATGCACAAGTTCTTACCCAATGATGAACTCTTTTCTTAGTACATGTAGCCAACTACACTAAAAAAGAATTTGCATGCAATTCTTTATTCAAACCAAAATTATCCACCAGGTCAAGATTAATATAACTATAATTAGATCTATGGTCAATCAAAATAGAAACAACTTGATCACAAAGATTACCATCCATCTCAATAATAGATGCATGATGATCTTCCTGCCTATTATCCAACACTGCATAAATTAAAGGAATACGTTATCCAAAATCCCCAACTTTCTATGCCTCCCAAGCACTATAGATCTATGGTCTACCACCTTGATGTTGTGGACATTATCACCTGCGATTATCCTTGCCACAAGTCCAACACTGTATAGGCTTCGAAATTGCACCCTTGTTATGCTCCTAAGACTATAATTCATGTCCTCTGTCAGATGCATTAAAGTTCTTAGGAAATGTTGCATTCTCTCTGTTACATGTGTCTTGAGGTATTTCTGGCTTCTTATGCCATTTTCCTTTATAATTTGCGTTGCCTCTCCAATACTTCTTAGTCTCAGATCTATGCTTTGATTTCTAATAACAATTATTTAGCTTATCGATGGCTTCCTCCAATAATCTAGGCTCGTCAAAATTAATCCTTTAGTTGAATGCTACCAGCAACCCACTAATGAATTTTTGAACCTTCGATTTCTCCTCCTTTAGATAAGGAACACACCTCAATAAATCCAAGAATTTGCTAGTGTACTCCTCATCAGTCATAGATCCCATCTTCAGTTCATAGAATTATTTTTCCCTTTTGTCATAGCATCTTTGTGATCTTCCTAAATACTCTCTATGCACTCCATGTCAACTCCTCTTTGTGAATACCTATGACATTATTTTCATCTTTCCACCAGATGTATGCTTTACCTTTAAGACTGAACCTAACTATTCTAGCCTTCATGTTTGCTAAGTAATCATGCAATTTGAAGAACTTATTCATTCCAAGCAACCATGCTTCTGCATCCTATGAATTATTCATTTCTCCATTAAATGTAGGTGCCTTTTATTTCTTGAACTCATCCAACAAATATCCCTTGTAACTACTCCTATAAGGATGATAATGATTATGACCATGATACATGTCTGAACCAGAACTAGAGTAAATCCCATGTCCATTGGCTCATCTATCAGGTGTATCCAAGAATATTCTATTTATGACCATGTGTTGTAGCTACTACAACCACCCGCCACTAATTTTTCCCATGATTTGATTTTGGAGCCTTCCTCTCTATCCATAGGAGCTTATATTTTAATTTTTTTCAATTATTCATGTTATGATCAAGACTTATATTTTCATGTTGTACTTGTGATGAAGTTGATCCCAGCTTGATATCTTTCAAACACAAGCTAACTCCTAACTTGACCTTGTAGAATTTTTTGGCTTGCCTCCAGTCAATACGCAATCTTGGAAGGCACGCCAACCTTGAAGATCATAATTGCGCAATCGAAACAAGAAGGCCAGGCTTGAGCCTAGAAACTATGCAATCCTAGATGATAGCCTAGGCCTAAGCTCATAAACTATGCAAAGAATCCCTTGAGCTCAGAAACCGCACAATGAACTAAGTCAAGGAGTTTCCCAGTCCTTAGGAACTCTGCAATCCTTCTTGGTAGTGTGCATGGAAAGTTTCCTAAAAAATAAAAAATGAAAAAAACAAAAATCATCCCTAGAAAATAGGGAGTCATTATTAGTTTCCCGAAGGTGGCACACTTACTATTTTTGGAACTTTCCGCTAAGTGTTTCTTTTTCCTTGATTTTAGGCATGCTCATAATAAACCCTAATCGAACTAGATATAATTAATATATCCCTCTATAGATTTTTTTCACATTCAATCTCAGATATCTATCATTCCCAAGGAGATCGAGGATCATTCAGTGGAGATTGCGACATATTTTCATGTGAGTCTTGCTTTTATCAACTTTTGTCGCTTTTTCTATCACTTTTTGTCGTTTCACTTCTATCAATGTTGTTTTTCTTGTTTCTCTTCATGGTTTTTGGCATTTTAAATGGTATTAGTTTGTAGAAGTGTTGCTTCAGTCCGTCATTTTCCTTTTCCAAGTGTTGCATCAGTTTTCTTGTTTTTTCACACTAGTGATCTCCCATTCGACGACTCTCCATGCATGTTTGTTTTTCCTTTTGCATTTTTGTATTCCACACTTGATTTAAAATGATCTATATATCCTTAGTAAAATATGCACTTGAAATTACACCATCAATCATATTTTCTAGTTTCCCACACTCTCTATGGGCAGATCTGCACTTCACTTGGCCAGTAGTTGCCTTGTCCAGCTGGGAATTCCGTAAGTCTAAGGCTCAAGATATCTTCTTGGACTCTGAGACTGCACAATGCATAATACCAGGCTGACCCTAATGCACATTATGTATTTCTAGGGCTCAAGCACGTTCCCTTGGCCACTAACACTGTACAATGTGTAGTCTCTCCCTCAATCTACCTAGGTTGAACTGCGCAATGCATAGTTTCTAGCCTCAAGTTGCACCACTGGATGTTGAGAGTGCCAAATGCACAGTTCAGGCATCCAATCCCTCTCCCTTGACCTCAATAATTGTGAAAATTTCCCCTTCATTTCAGTGGTTTCTATTGTGATCTTTCTTTGTGAGTTGATTTTTTGAAGCTAATTTATCTTTTCCATGAGTGCCTTTCGCTCCTACAGGTAGAAAAATTGTTGAGAAATTATCTTCATCAGTCACCAATATATCATGGAAACCAAGAGATTTGATTCAAAGGATACCACAGAGAGAATTATCAGGGAGGTAGTTGAGAGCACACCAGTAAATTTATAGTTTATTCAGATACTCAACTATTCATAGAAAGAAATCAGACATCACATGGGAGAAATTGAATGAAGAATTTTCAACAAGAAGGTTCAAAGTAGATCTGGAAGACCAACAGGTATATATCAATGTTCAACGGTCAAGACTACATAATGATGCATGCAGATATTTGAATTTCCCATGTGCACATGTTGTCAGTAGGATAATTCATATAGATCTCAAGACTCTAACCCTGAATAATTCCAGTGGAAAAAGCCTTGCTTATTTTCTATAAATGAATTATCATCTCATGTATCATTTTTTGGAGCTAGAATCACTCATGGATTCTTAACTTTATGCTACCACTAGCTACTTGAGTACAACAAACATTTTTAAAAGATGGGTGAAAGAGCCATCAAAGTTCCATCAGACACCCACCAAAATCTAAAAGAAATAATATCTTAGGAGGGCCTATCAACTCTTGATTGTTATATGTTGCAGAATATATGTTTAGCATAGCACTGATACCTTCACCGAAGGGTGGGAATTATTACTGAACCAGGTTGCCAATGAAGAGAAAATTTTCAATTGGTTAGGCTTGTTGGCTCGATAATTGGGTGTCCATGTAGCTAATGCCCTGAATCCTGCCAAGGGTGGGAAAGCTAGATTTTACATGTATTCCTACTTACTGGATGAAATTTGTGCTCACAATTCATTCCTTCACAAGAATTGGACTTGGACATCACTAGAGCCTGCTATGCACATATACTGTAGACTTATTTCGAAGTAATGGAAAAGCTAACTGACCACTTCCTCATTCTATTATACAAGTTTATTTTTTAGGAAGAGCCATATTTCATGTCATATGGGTAAATGGAATCAGTTTCAAAGATATAAATTAGTTTTCCTCACCAGATGGCACTTTCCTCAGAGTGTTCAAAAAAATAAAAGTCGCCACATGTTTTACTGAGGTATGCCACGGATAAGCTAGTCATGAAAGAAGTTGCGTATCATCTCTCCAAAGGGATGTTAATAGATTTTTAGAGGAATAATAAAGACTCTTGGTCATCTATTCCAATTCAAAACATATTGTACGATATAAATAATCTAAAAGTTACGAACACCGTAGGAAAGACGATAGAGAAATTTGCATTTGCTACTTTGGAATTTAATTTGTACAGTCCCAAGAATGTGTGTAGAGACCACTATGCAAGAATTCATTTCCAGTGGCTAAGAACGTCATTCTATAGGGTGGAGGAGGAACCATGGGAGAATTTTTATAGTTCCTCCAAGTCCCATGAGCCTGTCAGTTTTGTAGGAACTTCACAGATTACTCCGTAGAAAGAGGTCACTCCAGAAGCAGTACCGGTGGAAAGGTGCAACCAATGCATGGAAGAGTTAAGAGGAATTTTGTAGGTATCTTGGGGGGAGAGCGAAGCCACAAGATGAAAGAGGATCCAATAATTATAAGAGACGCCTTAACAGTAGAGTCAAGGAGGAAACATATGATAGAGGAAGCAGAACAAAAGTAGAGGGAAGAACAAGAGAAGAGGAGATCGGAGGAAAAAACAAAGAGGTAGGAAAAGGAAGAAAAGCAGAAGCAAGAAGAAGAAGAAAGGTGAAGAGTATAAGAAGAAGAAGACACACCGAAACAAGTCAAGGAGAAAGAGAAAAACCATATACCAAGAGAGGAGAGCGAAAAATTGTAGTAAAAGGATATCACTCAATAGATTGAAGAGTTGAATGTGATTGAAGACCTGGAGGTGGAAGCCGAGCTACAAAACAAATATATAGAATTGATTCCAATTACACATCAGGTCACCATTCAGTCCCCCCCTACTCCAATAGAGAAATATATGTTTATTTATGGTAGCATCGGATGTGCTCTAAGTCTCAAATTTTGTAGGGAGGCTTGGACACATGTATTCCAGAATACACATAAATAGTTTTGGTAAATTCCACATGGATGAGGTTTTATTAAAATAATTAATTATTTTTAATGGATGCACAAGTCTAAACTTAGGGAATTAAAATAATTAAAGTGTATTAATAAAAATGGATGTGAATCTTCTAGAAAAATATGAAGATGAAGTCAAGTTAATCTTATCCCTTGATTATGTTTTGATCCGGGCCATTGATTTCTCAACGAGAAGGTTATAAGAGAAGGATTGATGGACATTTGGAAAATACACCAGGAGAGGATATAGAGACAGATTTCTCAAGTGAGAAATGCAGAGTAGTCGGAGAGATATTCTCACATATCCTTTAAAAATAAATAATATTAGGCACACATACACAATTATATCTAAACCTTCCTAAGAAGATATTAAATCTTAAAAAACATTATTAAGTGTAGGAGAGATTTAATATATCCTTTATGTGCCTAAGAAAGGTTAGATGGGCCTTGATTTATGTCTAATTTGGAGGCCCATCAGGAGGTTGTAGTGTGATGTATTCACTTTTTCTCGTAGAAAACTAAAAATAAATTAATAAGTTAAAATTAACAATTAGGTGAATATTTTATAGTTGCTGCAATAGAATTCCAATTTTAGGAATTTTCACATGGTATCAGAGTGTAGGTGAAGCAAGAGAGAAGAGTCGGAAGAGTGAACGTTGAGCAGAAGAGGGAGATCGAATAATTGCGTAGGCACCAGATCGAATCCCTAGAGGAATTTTGCAGTCCATGCCAGGAGGAAAATATTATTGAGAAAAATATCTCCCTAAGTGAGTCAATAGAGAGGTAATGTTTCTAGTTTGTGAATTTTCAGAAGAAAATGGAGCAAAATAATAGTAGATTCAGCACAAAGAAGTCTACTGGTGGGATGAATTTTTTTGTTGTAGCAGTTGTTGGTGCAGAAAGCGTCAGAAGAAGTTAGAAGAAGCATACTGAGGGAATTATGACCTCGAAGAATTTATTTCCTAAGAAATTATGATTTCCCATGTAGAAGCAGCATAAATCGAGTTTTATTTGGCTCACTCTAGTAGGGAGTGCGCGGAGCCAACTGTCCAGAGGGTTAGAGGCAACATTTGACATTTTGGTTGGGTGATATGGCAACCACCATATTGTGTGATAGGGATCGGTTGGAGGGTGCCTCCAACTATGCAATTTGGAAGGAAATAATCTCCTTCATTCTGGATGAGCATGATCTCAGGACCTTCACCGACATCATGGTAGTTTTCCCTGCAAATCCAGATCCATTGAAGGCCTACAAGAAAGATACGGCAAGGGCCAAGAGATTGATCCTTGAAAGGGTGAGGGATCATAATTTTTCACACATTTCTGGAAAAGGGACTGTGAAGGAGATGTGGGACGCATTGGCTACACTATACCAGGGGTGTTCTGAGAAGAAAATGTTCTTGTAGGAGAAGATGCGATTTAAGAGGATGCAGAAGGGATAACACATAGATTTGTTCCTATCAAAGCTTTAGGATTTTCAAGATCAATTGGACGTTGTAGGGTCAACACCTCAAGCCACAAATATGTTTAGTTTGGATCTAAATTCTATTTCTGAAGAGTGGGAAGTCTTTGTCCAACGTATATTTGGAAGAGAGAAGTTGCAAGTTTGGGAAGGGATGTGGGCAACTCTTCAGGAGGAAGAGATGAGGAGAGACTTAGTCAAGTGAAAGCTTGATGACAGCAACAATAGTGGGACAAACCTCAAGGAGGAAGAGGAGAATGCAAATCTTTCATCAAAGGGGAAACAAGAGTAGTGGAGGTGGAAGAAGGATGTATCAAAGATCAAGTGTTTCTGGTGTGGTGAAATTGGTCACTATGCTACGCAGTGTCCTCTTAAGAAGAAGGACAAAGACGAGAAACATGATCTGCAGGCTGCAACCATGAGAATCGAGGAGGAAGAATTTTTGATGATTTCCCACATATCTCGAGGGGAGAATTGGGGTGATATAGAACTCTAGTTTGGAAGAGCTACAGTTTGAAAAATCCTTGAGCAGTACACCTCTTGGATCAATACCTTGTTACGGGAGCCCATATCAGAAGTAGTAATATGGACCAATGTAATTTGGTGCAGAGGAGTGCCATAGTGACAATGCAGTGGCTACAGAGCATTAGAGACTCAGTAGAATAAAGAAGATTTGGAGGCAGTGCAATTGGCACAGTGCAGAGTCAGATGCAATGCAAAGGATTTAGAGGGTCAGCAAAAAATCATGCTGAAAAATTATTTCAGTATTTTGGATGTTTTTCTACTGTAACAAAAATAGAGTTATAGTGCAGATGTAGTTGGAAAAACATGTAGGGTCAGTAATAGCACCAATGAAACAACGTAGTAGTTTGTGGGATGTGATGTCAAACATCAGCAACGCAGAGGGAGATGTTACAAAATCAGTGTGATGCTTCAACATGATGCATTACTAGATGACATTCCTCGCTACAAGGGAGTGTTTATTTTTTGTAGCATCAGATGTACTCTAAGTCTCAAATTTTTTAGGGAGGCTTGGACACATGTATTCCAGAAAACCTAGAAATGGTTTTGGGAAATTCCACCTAGATGAGGTTTTATTAAAATAATTAATTAATTTTAATGGACTCCTGAGTCTAAACTTATGAATTAAAATAATGAAAGTGTGTTAATAAATCTGGGTGTGAAGCTTCTATAAAAAGATGAAGATCAAGTCAAGTTAATCTTAGCCCTTGATTATGTTTTAATCTGGGCCGTTTATTTCTCAACGATAATGTTATAAGAGAAGGATTGATGGGAATTTGGAAAATACATCGAGAGAGGATCTAAAGATCAATTTCTCAAGTGAACAGCCAGAGATATCATCAAAGTGATTCTTGCAGTGAGGCAAAAGATAATTTCCAGTTGGAGAGGTTTTTCCCGAGCTGTGAATACATCGTATAGAAGGCAGAGAGAGAATCAGAAAGGCAGCTTTAGGGCCACGCTAGGTAGTGTAAAGCCACGCAGACACAACATTGATCCTCTAAGGAGATCCGTTATTTTGTTGAGGATCAGATTAGATCCAGTTCTACGAGACGAGGTGTGAGACCGGATGGCTAGAGGATCGAGCAACCAACCAGTAGAAAGATCAATTAGATGGAGTGATGTAGTCCCCAACAGTTGTGATGCATAGTTACACAGAGGAAACTTGGGGCTTATCAAATTGGAGTCAGATTAGTGCCATATCTCCCATGTTAGTGTGAGGTAGTCCTCACCAATTTTCTTCCAATCAAATTCTCTATTGGATTGCCAGATTTGGGCATCTAGATTGTATTTAGATATTACTGCTTAATAATACAAACATTAAACTATTGCACCGGTTTTCCCAGATTGGGTTTTTCTGGGGACATTATTCCAAAAATAATAGTGTCATATGTGTGTTTGTTCTCTTCTTTCCCAGTTCTTGTTTCCACATATAATTTAAATACTGGAGGTTGCAGTGTTATGTATTCATTTTTTATCGTAGAAAACTACAAATAAATTTTTAAGTTAAAATTAACAATTAGGTGAATATTTTCCAGTTGCTGCAATAGAATTCCAGTTTTAGGAATTTTCACAAGCTCCAAGTGAGGGATAGGAAATTTTTCCTCTTGATGAGGGTCTATTTATGGATACATACTATATGACTTATGATGAGATTCAGAAAAATATTGTACAAGCACATAATAAACAATTTTCATACGATATTGTATATCTTGCATTTATTAGAGAAAGGGTGATTTTGGTGTACACCAGAAGGAATACAAATGCCATTGCCACAACCAAATGGTTTTTAGAAGTGCAAAAAATTCAAACACTGAGTATCTAATGGCCAAGAAAATACAATTGGGAAAAAACTTGCAGGCTGTTAGGAAAGAGGTTGAACATCTCCAAGTAGAGGCTTAGAACACAACTCCTACATAGGTCTATTTGGAAGAACTGAAGGAAGAGATACTTGGTGAAGTATCGACATTGGGAGAGACCATGCAAAATATTTACGAGGAGCTTGTTACCATGCATAAGAAAATTATCCTCTTGCATGGATTGCAATAGAAGTGTAAAGATCATGTCAAACCTCTTAAGGATGTACAATAAGCCATTGTTGTCATGCATGAATGGTCAATGCGATATAAAGGGGCATTGCTTGAACTGGGAAATAAAAAATGCAAGAGACAGAGTTGGAGAAAACAAAGGTTCAGATGATCATCCAGAATAATAAACAACTCGACTTTTTCATTTCCAACATTCATGCCTCGTATACATGATTGTATGATAATGTGGATTTCTTGGTGAAATCGCAAAAGATCCCATTAATTGGCTCACTAATTGAGGCCAAACGTAGGAATAAGGTCATGTAGGAGATTGAAGAATACTTGGAGTAGTTCAAAAAGATCACCACAAGGGAAGATCTTGAGGTAAATAGGTGAAACATGAAAAGTAAATTGGTGGTCTTGTACAAATAAACACAATGTTTCTCTACTAAAGATAGAAGTACATACCAGTTCCAAACCAGTGTATCCAGATGTCATGGAGGCTATGGTTTTCTTCTATCTTGACACAACCACATGGTTTGAGGGACTCATCACTTAGTAAAAATATTGGCGCCGTTATGTGACCAAGGAAAAAGAAGTGGAAGTTGTTGAATTGGAATTTCCTAAAACTCAATCTTAATATTTTTTGTCTTATTAGGCTGTCAAGTTGGCTCTACCGAATTTTGTCCTATATGGGTATGAGTATATTGTAATATTATTTTGTAAATAATTTGTAAGTGAAATTCCAAGTGTCAATTTTGGAATGTGAAGAATCATGATGTAATTTGAGTGTCCTTTGTAAAGAATTTGAAGAGTCATGAGGGAAGTCCAAGAGTCAAAAGAGGAGGTGAAGAGTCGCACCTTTTGTTGTAAATATATCCTCATAACTCATGTAAAGGGCTTTTGGGAAGCCAAGATTTTGGCTAGGCTACTAGGTCCCTATAATGCTAGTGTATCCCCTTATTGTTATTGTTGTGCACATGTTGTCCCCATATTGTTATTATTGTGCCCCATAGATGCCCACTATTGTTATTGTTGTGCCCTTACATTGTTATTGTTATGTCGGCTAGGATTATATTGTAACCCCCTAGACTCCTATATATAGAAAGGAGGTTTTTTCATTTGAATCATCCAATAAATTCTCATTTATGTAATGTAAAGGAGGTTTCACCCTCAAAGAGGTTGATTTCTAGGTCGTGGATCTATATTTTCTTCTATTTTGTGAGCTGGTTTCATAACATAGGCTAAGGCTTAGAATCAGGAGCTTGGGATTTTGTGAGAGCCTTGGCTTCTCTGTATCACAGAAGGAGTATATTTATTTGGAGGAGCAGGTGTAGAATTCATGTTGCAATATTGGGGCTAGTGGTTAGTCAATGGTATATGTATGATTGGAACTTTCACTTTAATAAAAGCTTAAAGCCGGCACATTTCAATGCCTATGTTGTGAATATAGTAGGACTATTCTTACTGTATTTTCAATGTGTTATTTCACTTATGCTTATGCTTTTTAACTATGTCATTTTCATTAGTATGAATTTTTGTGCATGCATGTTGTTGTATATTTCCATCATTGTTAACTTGTGAACTATTTCACATATTAGCTTGTGATGTCTTCATGCTCGTATGGTCCTTTCAATTTCCATACTATTATATGCTTATAAGGGGCTCACTCACTTTCCCCTCATGTGTTATAACCTTCATTAATTACACTTTAATTTCTATAGAGTCACACACTTGTTCCCACCAAAGTCACCATAACCACTCTATGCATTATTGCAGCCAAGAAACATCATTAAAATCCACTACATAAAAAATAGGCCCATATTCTGGATGGGACTCCTACATGAAACAATGTGAAGTATAATTGGGACTTCATATCATGGAGATCCCATGAATTTTGGTAGATCGAACACCGTCAATATTATTGGCTTCGGAAGGAGGGCCAGATGACAAGTTGAGCCCATGAATTTTGGTTGAAATTTCCGCACCCTTAAATGGCTTCTTCCCAAATCTTAAACACATCGTGTTTTTCTAGAACCGAAAATATGAAAGTTCCTGTGGGAATAATTAATGACTTTTCAAATCTAAAATTCGACAGCGAGGCTGGAACAACCATTCTCGACCACACTTCTCATTTTTTTTAAATTTTCACTAAACATAACAGTCATTGTGAGGATATTGCGTGTATATTGTTCATCCTCATGTTTGAAGCGTGTGTAAAGTAGTGGTGTTACACATTTCCAACTGGTTCCACACACTATTTTGAACCTCTTGTCAAGGAGCTTTATCATTCCTTTGACAGGTATGATTACAAATTTATTTTCAAGAAAATCACGTGATTGCAAAAAGTACCTGATAAATCTCTTCATTATTTTCACGATTGTTTCATTCATTTTTGTTTCAAATTTTCTCATGATATTGTTTATAATTTAATGAAAGATAAGTTTGAAATTCTTGTTCATATTTTGATGAATGCATAAGAATACAATTTTTTTTAAAGTATCCCAAAATACCTTGGTTGTGGAGGTCCTAAATCTGTGACAAAGGGAGATTCTGTTCCAAGTGACTCTTCATTTTCTACTCATAAAATAACTCCATTTACATAGGTTGAGGTGGGAGAAATTGAGAGTTCATTCAATGATTTACCACCATCTTCTCCCAGCCCACATACTCAAAATTTCAACACAAGTTTGGACTGCGAATCTGATGTTTGTGATGATGTTATAAATCCTCTTCCTCCATCCGTTGATTCCTTTGGTACTTCTAATTGTGAGTTGTTGTATTCACCCATTTCAATCGTTTCTTTTGATGTTCATGAGTATCAAATTTAGGATGGGGTTGGTGTTTATAAAAAAAATGTGATATAATTTGCGATGACTATGTGTGGGAGTCTATATCTGAACAAGAATCTAAGATGAAGTCTATTTTTTCTCCTTCCACACTTCTTCCTCATTATCTGAATATTTTCCACGACTATTCCATTAATGTTGAATATTGTGAAGAATAATTTTATGATGATTTTATTTCTAATCACACTCAAAAATCATGCAATTTTAGTTTTACATCCGAATGCAGAGAGGAAAAATATTCTCTTTCGAATCTCTCCAATCCATCATTTGATCATTGTGAATAAATAAAGGGTAAAATTTATTATTCTCAATATCTCCCTCTTTACAATTCATCAGATCATGAGGATGCATTTATTTTTTATCTTGAAATTTCTGATCATGGTCGTTGTGATCTTTTACTGATTCATTCGGTCATGACCCTAAATTTTCTGCTATTGATCTTTCTAAGTCACCATTTTTTGATGATCTACCATCTGATGTTTTGGAACAACCCCAAGATATCAAGGCACTTCAACCCACACTGATGGTTATGTAAGGTTCTCATATCCTTGAGGATAGTTCCGATTCCGATCAGAACAACATCGTATCTTTCAAGGCTCCTAATCACTCCTTCACACAAATTGAAAATAAATCTCTTTCACAATTTTCGCATCCTCCATTTGTTTTACATGATCTTATCACTCAATATTTGGAGGAGTCATACCTGGCGAGCTTTGCTACAAAACACAAGTTTTATTATTTCTTTATGTTCGCCCAATTTGGAAGTTGGAAAGATTGGTATTACTTTTAATTTTATCGTAGTGTGTTCAAACACCATCATGAACCCACAAAATGTTTTGCATGCGCTTTTCTATCATATTTTTCTTCATGTATTTTCAAGCTTCAAATGTTACGTTATGTATCACAATATATTTTTTGTTTTTTGTTATTGTTGAATATATTTGTTGATATGCATCCCTCTCCTATATAGGCCAGCCAATGCATCAATGATTATACTGGAAATTTCATTTTACGTAAGCCTGGACTATTCTCAGTTAGTTAGGAGAAGGGGTAGTTTGTTATTTTCTTTCTTTGTGTTTTGTTTTCATTTACTTTCCACCATGCTCTTTTCATTACTTTCTAGTTGTAGGATAACTACCACATGAGACTGTGTTTGGTTTCTGAAGAAAGCACGATGAAATTTAAATGGAATTTGAGCTACTATCAATGATATATTATATGTTTATTCCCTCTCTTTGTGTGGATATTGCATATTTTATTCAATGATAATCTAATGGAAAATACATTCTTTCTTGGATAAAACTGTAGTGAAATCATGATGCTTGAATATATAACTATTTCCACCTACTCTAATCGTTCTTTTATAATTTCTCAGTTTTTCCTTGTCAACTAAGTTGAGCAGAGTAAGGATGGGAGGAAAATTTAACAAGCATGTCAGAGTTATATAAATATCCTTCTCTAACGGGACAAACTCTTTCACTCTCAATAAGTTGGGATCCCTCTTCTACTCCATGAAATTAATATGTGCCTATGCACAATTCTATAAAAAAAATGAAAAAAATGAAAAAAAAAAGTAAAGGACCAAAGAAGAGAAATGCTTCCCGCACAAGGAGGTGAAGTAAGAAAATCTGTCGAGGTACTTTCCAGGCTCACTGGAAGTGGAATAATGTTTGTGTTCTTGAAATGACTCTGTCGGGGTACTATCGAGGCCTGCTGGCAGCAAAGTAACACCATAGGTGAAAACTAGGACTCTGACAATCCTTTTACTTATATATATATATATATATATATATACTCATGATCCCCAATAGAAACAACAAAGTTTGACTTAGCTTGGCTAAGTGTCTTGCTGACGAAAAGAATGGTCCATACATATATATTCTACAACCACCCTCCAAAAATTTTCCCATGCTTTTATTTTTGAGCCTACCCTTCTATACATAGGAGCTTATCTTTTACCGTTGTCATGTATTCCTGTTATGATTGATACTTATAGTTTCATGTTCTGCTTGTGATTAAGTTGATCTCGGATTGATATATTTCAAACAAAATCTAACTCTTGACTTGACCTTGCAACATTCTTGGGCTTGCCTCCAGAAATTGTGCAATATTGGAAGGCAAGCAAAAATTTAAGATTATAATTTTTCCTTGATCTTAGTCATGCATGTCATAAACCCTAATTGGCCTCTAGAGCTCATTTTTACATCCATCTCGTAGCTCTAGTATTCCCAAGGAGATAAAGGAGCCTTCAATTGAGTTTTCAGTGCTTTTTTGGGTGAGTCCTACTTCAGTCTGTTGTTCACCATTTGCAAGTGTCACATCATTTTTATTTTTTTGCACACTATTGTTCATCATTTTAGTGACTCTCTGTGCATTTTTTTTTCCTTTTTGCATGTTGATAATCTGCACTTAATTTGAACTGATTTTTCTAACCTTAGTTATATATGCACTTAAACTTGCACCATCACTCAGATCTTATATTTTCCCACACTCTACGGGTATATCTACACTTCACTTGGGCAATAGTTTCCTTGTCTAGTTGGGCATTGCGCAAGTCTAAGGCTCAATTTGTATGTTTTTCCTCTAAGAATGTGCAATGCATAGTACAAGGCTGACCCAACTACACATTACAAGGTTCTAGGGCTCGAGCTTTTTCCTTTGGTCACTGAGACTGCGCAATACACAACCTCTCCCTCAATATTCCTAGGCTATGTTGAGATTCAACAAGATGATGAGCTTAGTGAAAAGAGTCGCCTTCACTAAGTGGGCCTCACAGGCTATTTTTGGCGTAAAGTCTATTTTTAGACTATGTCTATATTTAGACATGTCGATCATATTCTATGAGTTTCAGGATGCTATTTGTGGATGGTTGGTCAAGTTGGAAAAATAGACGGACTTCTATTTTTAGACATTTTGGGTGAAGTCTATTTTTAGACTGCCAGTCTAAAAATATACATGTCGGATATTATTAGCTCTTAATAATATTTGGACTCTAAACATTATATTATTCTCTTGGAGCACTGACATTCAGTTCATAGATTTTTTAGATCAAATAGCTGAAGGAATTACACAATTACTAGAGCTACTGGTGGTTCATGCATGGAGGAATTCAGTTAGAACTCAAGTGGCAGAGTTTGGTGGAGTTGGAGAAGTAGTTGGTGGAGTTGGTTTCTAGTTTAACTACACTTGTGGAGTTAAACTCAGTTGAACTGATTGTGTCTATTTCTAACTGATTGATACTTTTAGTGGAGTTGAGTGAATTAATTAGTTAAATTAATTCACTAAATAAGAACTCATTATTTAACTGGACAGAGACAACAGTTAACTACAGTGCAGAACAGATCAGTGGAGACTTAGTGGAGAGATTGGTGAAAGAGAAAGTGTGACTATCAGTTGTGACTATAGTGTTGCATTGTATGCACCACACATTCATTGGAGATGTCAATGAGGATTGCATGAGCAAGGTTGGAGAAATTCAAACTCATCCAAAGCCATTCTTCAGCAGGGATTATGCAGTAGAGGCAGGCTATCAAGAGGGCAAAAATCAATGCAGGTTTTTGCTGATTATTCTTGATTAGTGTGTAGCGATTGTATTGTATTGAGAGCTTGATATGATCAGCTTTGTATGAGGATTGTTACATGATCTCTATGACATATATTATATATACAGATATTTGGGGTTTTCAACTTCGGGCTTTCCCGTTAAACAACTGTGTTAATGTGTGTGAATTTTTATTGTTTCATGTGTGCATTGCAATCTTGATTTAATTTCTGCAAATGATCAATGGTGGAATAGATTCTATATTTTGCATGAAGTTAAAATAGTGTGAGATCAGGATAATATTGGACATATAACACATAAGTTATATAATTTCTACATGGTATCAGAGGCTTGTTGATCATTGGAGGAGATTGTAATTATTGAAGTAGTTGAGTTTTGTGCTGGTGGAATTCGAATTTGCTGCAGTGTTTTCTTGGTGTCAAAGTTGAGCATTCATTGAAATGTCTTTCAATGGATTGCGATTGGAGTATTCCCTTGAGGGCAGCTCGAATTACATAGCATGGAAGGACATGATGGAGGTGGTTCTGGATGATGATGGGTTGAAGGAGTTCATAGATGTTGATATTTCGAAGCCTGCTTCTAGCGATGTAGCCGCACTTGACACATGACAAAAGAAGGTATCAAAGTGTCGAAGGATTTTGTTGGAAGGTGTGAAGGACCACATTGTTTCCAGCCTTCATGTGAAATCCACTCCATTCTTAATGTGGAAGCCTTTGACAGACTTGTTCCAAAGCAGAAGTGACCAGAGGAAGTTGGTGCTTAAAGACAAGCTCAGAAAAATAAAAATGGAGAAAGGTGATAGTATTCCAAAATACCTCACGAAGTTTGTCCACCGCAAGGATGAGCTGGGAAGTGTGGGGGTTACTGTTGATGAAGAAGAATTGGTGATCTTGGCTCTCCTTATGCTTCCGAAGAGTTGGCATAGCTACGAAGACTCTATCAATGGACGGGAGAAACTGCCAGGATGGGAGTGACTTTGGTCAGATCTTGTGCAGGAGGAGATAAGGCAGGGTTCCAGGGATGGATCTTCATCAAAGAATGAAGATGAATAAAATTGTGCTTTGGCTACCAAATCTTGGAAATGAAAAGGGAATAAATATTCCAAATCCGAAGCTAAAGGCAAGAAGCATGATTTGTCCAAGGTGAAGTGTTTTCACTGTCACCAGCACGGGAATTTCGCCACTAATTTCCCACAGAAGAAGAAGAACAAAAGCGCTGCTAGTTCTACAGTAGGAGAGGCCTTAGCCTCGTAGTTTGAGCTCAACTTTTCTTTGATCGCATGCTTGGTTTCAAGTGTGATGGGATCAGTGTGGTTTCTTGACAGTGGTGTGTCTTTCCATATGATCGGAGACAAATATTTGTTTAGTGATCTGGAGGAAAAGGATCTTGGAGTGCACATCGAGATGGGCAATGATGGTAGATACAGTGCGACTGGTATTGAGACCATTTCCTTTGAGAGGGATTCCAGTAAACCTTTCATCTTGAAGGATGTCATGCATGTTCTAGGATTGAAGAAGAATCTGATCTCTGTGGTGATGTTGGAAGACAAGGGTTATGATGTTTTTTTTAGAGAGGGAAAAGCTTTCCTGCGCCATAAAACAACTGGTCAAACCAGAAGGATAGGGATTCAAGTTAAGAATATTTATCAATTGCAGGTAGATGGCTACGCTGCAATGGTAGGCAAAGCATAAGGAGTGGTGAGCCGAGATGAGGGTGAATTGTGGCACAAGAGATTGGGCCATCTTCACCATGGCGCTTTGAAAATTTTGTAGCAGATTTCTACCGGGCTTCCCAAAGGTACACTTGCGCAGTTAGATCAGTGCAAGGGATGTACTTTGGGAAAATTTGTGAAGACCACTTTTCATGAGAAGGATAGTCGTGTTTCGACGATCCTTGAGAGAATTCACACAGACGTGTATGGACCTTTCTCGGTTGCTTCAACAACAAAGCACAGGTATTATGTGATATTTGTTGATGACTTTTCTCGTAAGTGCTAGATCTTCTTCATGCAGAAGAAGAGCAAGACATACTCAAAGTTCTGTGAGTTCAAGGTGCTGGTTGAGAAAGAGTCAGGGAAGCAAGTGAAAGCTCTGTGGAACGATAATGGTGGTGAATACATCTCTGGCGAATTCAAAGACTTCTGTAGCAAAGAAGGAATTCGAAGAGAACTCATAGCGCCTCATAACCCATAGCAAAATGGGGTTGCTGAGAAAAAGAATAGAACGGTCATGGGTGCTGCACGGGCGATGTTGCATGATCAGGGCCTTCCCATACACTTGTGGGCTGAGGCATGCAACACTGCAGTTTATGTGCAAAACTGTTGTCCTCATAGAGTACTTGGCATGAGTACACCCGAAGAGGTGTTTTCTAGTAAGAAGCCTAATATTTATCATTTGAAGATTTTTGGCTCACCTATTTACATTCATGTGATGAAGGATGCCAGGAAGAAGCTGGAGCCAACTGCAGAGGTTGGGATATTTTTGGGGTACAAAGAAACACCCCACAATTATCATGTGTATTTTCCAGATAGTCGAATGACTGTCGTGCGACAGGATATCAAATTTCATGAGGAGAAAGACATGAAGTTGTCACTTGAGAGGGAGATACACTTGCATGCAAAGGAGGAGCCACTTGTTCCTAAAGATGAGCCTCAAGATGTGGATCATCCACAATAGGAGGTTCATGGAGTGGAAGAAACCACTCATGCAGCGCCCAAAATCAAAGGGTGGAAGCGCACTATAGAAGTTGAGCGACTGAATCTTGATGCAATGCAGAATGTAGGAGTTCCTACATCACAGCGCAAACAGAGACAATCCCCTGACCGATTTACTGGATACATGGCTCTGATGAGCAAGTGTATCGTGATGGAGCCATCCTCTTTTGAGGAAGCTATGGAGGATCCCGCATGGGTAGATGCCATGGTGGAAGAGTATGATTCGATTGTTAGAAACAGTGCATGGGAGATTGTCCCAAGGCTAGAAGGGAAATCAGTGGTAGGTTCAAGATGGATCTACAAAGTGAAGAAAGCTGCTGATAGAAGCGTTGAGAAGTATAAGGCAAGATTTTTTTCCTGGGGCTTCTCAAAAATCGAGGGGATCGACTATGAAGAAACCTTTGCACTTGTCGCAAGGTATTCTTCCATACGGACCATCCTTGCTCTCTTAGTGTAGATGGGTTGGCACATTCATCAGATGGATGTGAAGATTGTGTTCCTCAATAGAATCATTGAGGAGGAGGTGTACATTGAGAAACCTGAAGGATTCAAAATCTTTAGCAATGAGTCGCATGTGTGCAAGCTCAAAAGAGCGTTGTATAGGCTGAAACAAGAACCTCGTGCCTTGTACACATGGATAGATAGTTATTTCACCAGACTTGGTTTTGCCAAGAGTGAGGTGGATCCAAACCTATACCAGATTGTGGTGGAGGGTAAGCTTTTGTTCATTGTGCTTTATGTATATGATTTAATACTAACGAGTGATGAATTGTTGATACACTCATGCAAGGTAGATCTTGCAAAGGAGTTCAAGATGAAGGACTTGGGCCTCCTTCATTATTTCCTGGGATTGGAAATTTGGCAGGGGAAAGGTGAATTGTTTTTGTCTTGTGGCAAGTACACTTGGGAGATACTGGAGAAGTTTCACATGCAAGGCTGCAAGCCTATCGACACTCCTCTTCCTGGTGGTTGGAGGAAGGAGGATGCTACATCGGTAGAGGTAGTGGATGCCACTATTTATCGACAGTTGGTTGGTTCACTCATGTATTTAGTCAATACACGACCGGACATATGCTATGTTGTGAACCAGCTTTCAAAAGTGATGGTGAAGCCTACCAAGCTCTTTTGGAAGGTAGGCAAGCATGTACTGAGGTATCTCAGGGGCACATCCGAGTATGGATTTGTGGTACAGATAGTCAGATGAGGTGAAGCTGCATGGCTTCACGGATGTAGATTGGGCAGGAAGTCTAACGGACAGAAAGAGCACATTTGGAGGGATTTTCAGTATTGGATCTACAGCAATTTCTTGGTATAACAAGAAACAAAGATCTGTGGCACTCAGTTTAGCGGAGGCCGAGTACATGGCAGCAAGTTTGGCTGCATGCGAGGCTATATGGATGATGAAGATTCTGGTCGGTTTGTTCGATTCTCATTTAGATCCTGCTGTGATATATTGTGATAATTAGAGTTGCATTAAACTCTCGGTTAATCCAGTATTTCATGATAGATCAAAACATATTGATATCCGGTATCATCATATCAGAGATTTTGTGCAGCAGTGGATCATGTTGCTTTCTTACATTCCTACGGAAGATTAGGATGCAAATATTTTGACGAAGGCGCTCACCAGGAGAAAATTTGAATACCATAGAGACAAGATCAGAGTGGCAGATAATCCCTATCTTTTTGAGAGGGAGTGTTGAGATTCAACAAGATGATGAGCTTAGTGAAAGAGTCGCCTTCACTAAGTGGGCCTTGCAGGCTATTTTTGGTGCAAAGTCTATTTTTAGACATGTCGATCATATTCTATGAGTTGCAGGATGCTATTTGTGGATGGTTGGTCAAGTTGGAAAAATAGATGGACTTCTATTTTTAGACATTTTGGGTGAATTCTATTTTTAGACTGCCAGTCTAAAAATAGACATGTCGGATATTATTAGCTCTTAATAATATTTGGACTCTAAACATTATCTTATTCTCTTGGAGCACTGACATTCAATTAACAAATTGTTGAGATCAGCTAGCTGAAGGAATTACGCAATTCCTAGAGCTACTGGTGGTTCATGCATGGAGGACTTCAGTTAGAACTCAAGTGGTAGAGTTTGGTGGAGTTGGAGAAGTAGTTGGTGGAGTTTATTTCTAGTTTAACTACACTTGTGGAGTTAAACTCAGTTGAACTGATTGTGTCTATTTCTAACTGATTGATACTTTCAGTGGAGTTGAGTGAATTAATTAGTTAAATTAATTCACTAAATAATAACTCATTATTTAATTGGACATAGACAACAGTTAACTACAATGCAGAATAGATTAGTGGAGATATTGGTGAAAGAGCAAGTGTGACTATCAGTTGTGACTATAGTGTTGCATTGTATGCACCACACATTCATTGGATATGCCAATGAGGATTTCGTGAGCAAGGCTGGAGCAATTCAAACTCATCCAGAGCCATTCTTCAGCAGGGATTGCGCAGTAGAGGCAGGCTATCAGGAGGGAAAAAATCAGTGCAGATTTTTGCTGATTGTTCTTGATTAGTGTGTAGTGATTGTATTGTACTGAGAGCTTGATATGATCAGCTTCGTATGAGGATTGTTACATGATCTCTATGACATATATTATATACAAATAGTTGGGGTTTTAACTTCAGGCTTTCCTGTTAAACAACTGTGTTAATGTGTGTGAATTTTTATTTTTTCATGTGTGCATTGCAATCTTGATTTAATTTTCGCAAATGATCAATGGTGGAATAGATTTTTTATTTTGCATGAAGTTAAAATAGTGTGAGATCAGGAGAATATTGGACATATAACACATAATTTATATAATTTCTACAGGCTAAACTATGCATTGCATAGTTTCTAGCCTCAAGCTGCACCATTGGCTGCTGAGAATGCATAATGCACATTTAAAGCATCAAGTTCCTCTCCCTTGACCTCAATATTTACAAAAAATTTCCCCTTCAATTTAGTGTTTTCATATGTTATCTTCTTTTGTGAGTTTATTTGCTAAATTTAATTTATATTTTCCACGAGTTCATTTTTCTTCCCATAGGTACAACAATTTTTTAGCACTTCTCTTCATTAGTCACCAATATCATGGCACCCAGGAGAGATTCTTCAAAGGACACCACAAAGATCAGTACTAGGGAGGAAATTGAGAGTATTCTAGTAAAATTTCTAGTTTATTCGGATACTCAACTATTTATATAAAAGGAATCAAATATCACACGACAGAAAGTGAATGAAGTATTTTTAGCAAGAAGCTTCAAATCAGATTTGGAAGACTAGCAGGTATATACCAATGTTTAACGATTAAGACTACATAAGGTTGCATGTTGATATCCATCTTTCGCATGTGTATATGTTGTCAGCTAGATAATTTTGTGTATGGATCTTTAGACTTTGACACTGAAAAATGTCAGCAGAAAAAGGCTTACTTCTTTTCTAGCAACAGATTATCATTTCATGTATCATTTTTCAGAGCCGGAATCACTCATGGATTCTTAATTTTATGCTACCACCAACTACTTGAGTACAAAGGACATTGTTAAAAGTTAAGTGAAAGAGCCATCAAATTTCTATGATACACCCACCAACACCTATAAGAAAAAATCTCCCAGGAAGGTCTATTAGCTCTTGATTGTTCTATGTTGTAGAATATATGGTCAATAGAGCACAAAGACCTTCCATGAAGGGCGGGAATTATTATTGAACCAGATTTTGAATGAAGGGAAACCATTCAACTGTTCAAAGTTGTTGGCTCAACAATTGAGTTTCCACGTAGATACCCCCTGAAACCTCCCAAGGGTGGGAGAACTAGATTTTACATGTTTTCCTACTTACTAGATGCAATCTGCGCTCATAATTCATTCCCGGGAATGAATTGGAGTTGGAAACCACTAGATCCTGCCATGCACATCTAAAAAAAACTACTTTTGGAGTGTAACCAAAAAGGAGCAATGAAAAATATAACTAACCACTTCCTCATTTCGTTATACAAGTTTATTTTTGAGGAATATCCACCTTGTATGTCATGTGGGGAAATGGAAGCAGTGTCGAAGATAACAGGCTGGCTACCTCACTTGATGGAACTTTCCTTAAAGTGTTCAATGGAAAAAAGTCACAAAATATTTTACCGAGGTATGCCACTGATAAGTTATTCATTTAAGAAGTTGCATATCATCTCTCCATAGGGTTGCCAACAACTTTGCAGAGGAATAAGAAAGCACCTTCTCCAACTCTTCCTACACAAATTGGATCTAAGAAATCAAGAATCTAAAAGTAGCAGAAAATGAAGGAAAGGAGATAGACAAATTTGAATTTGGTACTCTAGAATTTAATTTGTATGATCCACGGAATGTTTTTGGAGACCATTTTGTGAGAATTCATTCCCAGTGGCTAAGCGAGACATTCTACAGGCCGAAGGAGGAAACATGGAAGATGTTATAATGCCTCTAAGTCCCACGAGCCACTTAGTTTTGTAGGAACTTCACAGGTTACTTTGAAGAAAGAGGTCACTCTAGAAGCAGTACCTGTGGAAGGGTGCAACCCAATGCATGGAAAATGTAAGAGGAAGGTTGCAAGTAGCTCAGGGGAGAGTGAAGCCGCAAGATGAAAGCACATATAATCATTCTGAGAGTGGAATTAGTAGTAGAGTCGAGGAGGAAAAATAGGATGAAGTAAGCAGAATAGAATCAAAGGGAAGAATAGGAGTAGAGGAGGTTGGAGGAAAAAAAGAAGAAGCAAGAAGAGGAAGAAAAGAAGAAGCGGGAAGAAGAAGAAAGCATAAGAGTAGAATAAGAAGAAGCCACATGGAAGCAAGCCGAGGACAAAGATAAGAAACGACTATTAGGAGAGGAGAGTGAAGAGTTGTAGGATAAGGACCTCACTCAAGAGATTGAATATTTGATTGTGATTCAAGATGTGGAGGTGGAACCAGAGCCACAAAACTAAGATGTCAACCTAATGTCAAGAACACAAAATGTCACCATTCAGTCTCCCCCTCCTACAACAGAGCAAGATCCATGTGAGGGAGAGGAAAATTAGAGGAAATTTTAGCCTAAAAGTGGCCTCCTAAGGAAAAATAATAAAATAATAGTTAAAATAATAAAATAAGAGTTATGAATTTTGGAGGGAAAAGAAGAAAACTATTTTTGTTAATTGTATTTTTGGATTATCTCTTTATAGGTTTACTCAAATATCAAGTGTATACACTCATTGGATATAGAATTAAATTATGCATCCAATGAGTACCCATCATGCATAATTTTGAGAAGACCCACATTGATTAAAAAAATGAATATACATTAAAAAAGCGTGACAAACACACTTTTTTAATGTACCTTCATTTTTTTTTATCAATGTGGGTCTTCTCAAAAGTATGCATGATGGGTACTCATTTGACGCGTAATTTATTTCCGCATCTAATGAGTGTCTACACTTGAGATTTGAGTAAACCTATA
Organism: Pinus albicaulis; assembly: GCA_034641835.2. Taxonomy (NCBI): domain Eukaryota; kingdom Viridiplantae; phylum Streptophyta; class Pinopsida; order Pinales; family Pinaceae; genus Pinus; species Pinus albicaulis. The sequence goes on along the minus strand of CM076579.1, from coordinate 1,418,482,187 downwards.
AGATATAAGCCAAACATACAATAAAAAAAGTAGTTTTTCTTCTTTTCCCTCCAAGATACTTACATGTACCTCTTTTTAAATTTAAATAATTTTGATTGGTTTACATATTATGACATGGAAATTACGTGAATTTTTCATGAGCACTTTTAGGCTAAAATATACTCAAATTATTGTTCCTCTTGATGAGGGTCTGGTTATGGAAACGTACAATTTGACTTATGACGAGCTTTAGAAAAATATTGTATAAGAATGGAAGAAACATTTTCTAGTTAAACTCACATATCTTACATTTATCAGAGAAAGGGTGATTATGGCGAGCACCAAAAGGAATCCCATTGCCATTTCCAAAACCAACTTGGCCTTCACAGGTGCATCAAATTCAAAAACTGAGTATTTGATGGCTGAGAACAAATAGTTGGCAAAGAACTTGCAGGATGCTAGGAAAGAGGTTGAATAAATCTAAGCAAAGGATCAGAATAGAACTCCCACACAAGTCTATCTAAAAGAACTGAAGGAAAACATACTTGGAGAAGTATTGACACTAGGAGAGACCATGCATAATCTTTAGGATTAGCTTTTTACCATGCATACGTCAATTTTACACATGCATAACTTGCAACAAAAGTGTAAAGATCATGTTAAAACTCTTAAGGTTATACAAGAAGCCATTGATGTCATGCATGAGTGGTCAATGCGATACAAAGGGGAACCACTTGAAATGAGAAAGAAAATAAGGCAAGAGGCAGAGTTGGAGAAAATAAAGGTTTAGATGTTCATCCATAATAACAAACAAATCACCTTATTCATTTCCAAAAGCCAAGCCTCGTATGTATGATCGTATAACAATGTGGATTTCTTGGTGAAATCGCACATGATGCCATCAGTTGGCTCACTCATTGAGGAAAAACATAGGAATCGAGTTAGGAAGCAGATTGAAAAATACTTTAAGTAGTGTAGACAAGTCACCAACAAGAAAGATATTGAAGTAAATAGGAAAAACATGCAAAACTACATTGGTGGTCATATCCAAATCAACACAATGTTACTCCTACTAAAGACAGAAGTACATATCGGTTCCAAATTAGTGTAGCCAGATTCCATGGAGGCTAGAGTTTGCTCCCTTTCTAACACCATCGCACAGTTTGAGGGACTCCTCGCGTAGTTCAAATCTTGGCATCATTATGTGACCAAGGAAAAACAAGTGGAAGTTGTTGAGCTCGAGTTTCCTCAAACTCAAGCTTAATTTGTTTTGTCTTGTTAATATGTCTATTTGGATCTACTAAAATTTGTCCTATATGGGTATGAGTATATTGTAATATTATTTTGTAAATAATTTGTCTATGAAATTCCAAGTGTCAATTGTGGAATGTGAAATGTCATGATGTAATTGAAGAGTCATTTGTAAAGAAGTTGAAGGGTCATGAGGGAAGTCTAGGAGTCACAAGGAGAGGTGAAGAGTCTTCCCTTTTGTTATAAATATATCCTCATAACTCATGTAAAGGGATTTTGTGGAGCCAATATTTTGGCTAGGATTAGGATTAGAATTACGAGCTTGGGAGTTTTTGAGAGCCTTGGCTTCTCTATAGCATAGGGGGAGTGTCTTTCTTTGGAGGAGCAGGTGTGGAATTCATGGTCCTCCATTGGGGCTAGTGGTTTTTCAATGGTATATGTATGATTGGACCTTTCACATTAATAAAATATTAAATGAGACACATTTTCATGCATATGTTGTGAATATAGTAGAAATATTCATGTTATATTTTCAATGTATGTTATTTCACTTACGCTTATGATTATGAACTATTTAATTTTCATTAGTATGAATATTATTGAATGCATGTTGTTGTATATTTCCATCGTTGTTAACTTGTGAACTATTTCATAGATTAGCTTGTGATGTCTTCATGCTTATGTGTTCCTCTCAAGCTGTGTATTCTTATAGGATTCTGTTAGGTTCTTGTAATTTGTTAGATTGGTGAGAAAAAATGAACACGGGTAACATCAGACCATCCTTTGGAGTCCTAGGACCTAGCCTTCTTGGACTTAAAGAGAGCTCTCTCTATTTTGTGCAAAGGATGTGAACTTGTTTGCTTCTAGTGTTTGATTTTAGACTAGTTGTTAAGTTTAGGGTTTGTTTGTTTGTTTTAGCTGGGTAGATGATCAAGTAGAATAGATGGAGTGAGGAAAAATTAAATTCATTGGGCTATGGAGTCTATAAAAAGTCATGGAAAGTTTCAACAATGAATCAGGGTGCATCATGGGGCAAATCTAACATGTTCAAATGGATTTTCAAGGTTTGTGTGAGATGAAATGAACATCAAGTTTGTGAACAAAGTAGGGCAAAGGGCAGTTAAGAATCCTTTGTCAAATAATTTAAAAATAAGGGCCTTCAACACTGTTTAGCATAAAGAAGTAATAATAACATAGGGAAAACCAATAACTCTTTGATTAAACTCAAGAAAATAAGCATTTAAGACAAACAATCCAGTGAACTATAGAAGGCAAGAAAATTATTTAACTTCTAGTGATTTCACCTTCAAGGTTAGAAAAAATTTAAGATATACATATAACACAAATAAAAGAAGAGGGAACTCCTAAAAATAATTTATAATAGCCATAAAGACCTCCAAAGAAACCTTTCAAGAATGAACAAAGGGTATGATTGAAAAATAGCCTCTTTGGCAAAACCTAATTAGTGATACTTCAAAGAAAGATCTCAATAAAAATGTTTTAGTGACACCAAACAAGAAGGGCTAACCATAAAACATCTTTTATATCTATTGTATTGAATCATTCATAAGATAAAAAAGCTTGGTTGGGTCTAGAGAGCAACTAAGAATTCTCTAAATTGACCTAGCAGAGGAAACATAAAGGCAGTGAAGAACAAACAAAGCTAAGGTGCCTTTGAAAAACATTTCTTAGTCTAAAACCTTTTTCCTACTATAATAAAAAAGGATGAAACACAATGATACATAATAAAACAAGAACTTAATAGAAGCACATCACCATTAACCATGCTCAGAGATCCTGCAAGCAAGCCTTCTCCATCATCAATCAAAACAAGCCATCCACAAATTCCACAACCCCAATTTCTCTTGAACCTCCAAAAAAACTATGTATTGCTCCCAAGAGTCATCAAATCCCAACCTTTTACAATAAGGCCCTCATGCTCTATTTATCTAGCAAAGGAGGGCAAAAACCCTAATTAGGGGTTGAAAATGTCAAAAACACCCATAAATGTCATTTATGTCTAAGAGACCATGCAAGGCCCAAGACACAAAATATCTCATGAAATAAATGCAAAAATAACTCTTAGCACCTAACTTTGGAGTGATTTGCCCCAAAAAACACTAAAATATCATTTTTCCATAAATGAGTGTCTTTTGTTGACTTTTTCACATTAAAGGCACAGCAGTGAGGTCTGAAGGTGTAGCACATGCACAAGAAAAATGGGTCCACTTGCAGCCAAGTTTTGATGCCCTTCCCGATGTCGGAATTTTCTCCGTGATGTCTTGTTGGAAAGCTTGTCTAGTATAATTTCCAAAACTGCCCTTGGTTTTCTGATTGGGCTCCATTTATCTATCCAAAAATTGAATCTCCCAAGGCTGCTCTAGATGCTGCGCCAGTCCTGAAAATGAGGCAGAAAGGTGAAAAATGAGGTGTTTTTTAGCCTTTTGAGGGACCAAAAATGCTCCAAATTCTCTGAAATTTGGTGAGCATGCTGCACTTGAGCTGAGTATTCCAAATATGCAAAATTTTTCTCCTGAGGATGCCTGAGGTGAAAGCGTGGTGCCAAGGGTGCTATGCCTTCAGGCCTTAAAATTAGCAAAAAACCAAAATTTGTGAAAAAGTTCCCAAAATTTGTTGATATCTTCCTCACGGGGTTTGGGATGCCTCTAGGGGATGGATGAACCATTTTTCTAAGTTTTTATTTGTCGTTAGCCCTTGGTTCCATCATATTTTTCATAAGCCTCTTGGTTAGCAGCCTCACTTCTTTTTCATGGTTTTTGACCTACCATCATCATACATCTTTTATGCTGATACCATTGCTCTTTTCTTCACTTGTACCAACCCTGCCTTCATTACCATTTGTCCTAATATCATATTTTTTTCTCTCTGTAGTGCCTTTATTCTTTTTACTGCCTTTGTCAACACCATGAGCCTCACTGTCCTTTGCTGCACCATCATCATTTCCACTGTGAGCCTCATTGTTTTCACTGTCCTCATAGCCATTATGACTGCTTCCATTATCATCATTTATATCAGCCTCACTGTCTTCTTGGTTCTGTGAGCTATTGCCAACATCATCATTATTATCTTGGCTGCCTTCTTCATTATTTTCCTCATTGTTTTTACTATCCTCATGGCCATTATGAATGTTGCCATGACTGTTAATACCTCCTTCCTTGCTGCTTCTTGCCTCATTATATTCAATATCAGCCTCACTGCCTTCTTGGTCTTTGGTGTCACTGCTGCCCTTGGCATCATCATTTTTATCAGTTTCCATGTTTTCTGCCTCGTCATTTCTAACCTTTTTTTCTTCATTATCTTTTTCTTCAATGCTTGTTTCATCATTGGTGCCCTCTCCTTCATTGGTATTTGATTTCTCACCATTATCACTTCCCTCATTTCTTGGTGAATTGTGAGAGGGTGATGACATCCACCTACCAGTTTTAGAAGTGCTCTTGAAAACCCTTTGATGGCAGCTTGCAGGTATTTTTTTGAGGTTTTTGGGAATTTTTAGGTGAAGGAAGAGTTTCAAGTGAAAGTGCGATGCCTGAACACAGATTTGGGCCTGTCAAGTTGCGAAAGCGCAACGCCTGAACACAGATTTGGGCCTGTCGGGCTGCCCTGCCCAACGCGTAGCGCCAACTCCTAAACGCGCAACTCCAATTTGCAGAGGTAATTTGGAGGCCTTATCGATGTAAAAATTGGGCCCATGATAGCTCTTTGGAAATATTATCCTATCTAATTTCAAAATATACATTTTTTTCTCTGATTGGAGTTGATTTGACCTGTCAAAAGTTGATTCTCCCAAGACTGGTCAAAAAGTGTTGAATGATGGTGCAGAAATGCAGATTGCTGGTGCAGACAAATTTTGGAGGCCTTCCTAAAATACAAAGTTAGCTCATGATATCTCATTGGAAATATATTCTAGTCTAGTTATCATGTGACCCATCAAGAAAGTCATTTGGATGCTCTAGCTATGAGAAAACATGATTTTCCCAAGGTCACTCTAGAAGTGCAACAATTCTCCCGTGACACCTGTATTTTTTACATTGTTTCCAAACCATGATGCCCGTGTAAAATCTAAAGGATTTTTTTCTTCTTGGACCTATGATGGACAAAAACCTCTCTCATGTTTGTCAAATTCATCTTTTTTTGTTCGGAAACACAATTTGAAGTGAAAATGGCCTTATGAGTGGCAAATGGCTTGACTCTTGGAATGAATCCTTGGAAAATGATGGAGGCATGATGTTGATGAATTGGTATGGCTTTATTCTTTCTGATATGACCTATCATATGGATCCTCTTCTCCTATGCCTCTATTCCATATAAAACCCTAGCTTAGTTGGAAGAGGAAATTAGGGTTTGGTAATGGAAAAACAGGGGATTTAGGACTACCTTGTAGAGGGAGGAGAATGAATGGTTTAAGGGTTGTATAAATTCTTGGGGAAATTTTTGGGGATAGGGATAGATGTTAGAGAGTAGGGGAAAGTGGAATTTCAAGGATTGAGTGAGGGGAAGGGGTCCAAAAGGGAAAAACACAGGCATAGTCTCGAAAAGTGTCAAATTGTAGAAATAGGCTAGGTTTTGTAGAAAAATGATGAGTTTGAGGAATAGGAGTGATCAAAAGTGTTTATGAAGGTATATTAAGGATAGGGGAAGGTGTAAGAGCATCAGGATACAAGCTTTGTTGATGATTTAACCATGGAAGTCATAAAACCAAGGAAAACCTAAAAAACCCTAGTCATCTACCAGAACAAAGGTAGGCAAAAGCACATAAGAAGTTTTTTTGGGGCAACAGGGTGACCATGAAATGGCAAGGTTGATAGAATAGTGAAAATTTTCATATAAGGATAATTAAGGTAGTGAGATTTCTAAACTCATAATGTTCAAAGAATGTTGTTTTTAGAAATCTAGGTCATCTTCAGATAGTAAAAATTATGGATGACTAACAAATTCTAAGGGGCTCACTCACTTTCCCCTTATGTGTTAGAACCTTCATGCATTGCACTTTAATTTTTATAGAGTCACACACCTGTTCCCACCAAAGTAACCATACACCACTCTATGTGTTATTGCAGTCAAGTTACATTATTAAAATTCACTACATCGGTAACCAGGCTGTATTCTGGATGGGACTCCTGCACCAAATAGTGTGAGGTGTAATTGAGACTTCATATGGGGGGGATCCCATGAATTTTGGTAGGTCCAGCACCATCAACATCATGTCATTTATATCCAACCTCTGCCCACCATGTGACCTACTACCATATGCTCTAGTAGTCCTATCCTACTTCCAATGACTGATTCTAAGAGATCCTTGTCTCTGCAAGTATGCCAATCCCTGAATAATAACTGCATTTAATTATGCTTGTTTCTCATATTCCCTAGAAATAATTTCTTTTGATTTAGTGATTCAATTATTTTATTCTTTGAAACTCCTTATTTATGCCTTCAAACTTTCCAAAGTGTCTACTATGTGAGTGGAGTACCCATTGCTATGCAGATCATATGATCAATAGGAAGAATCTCGTCAACTTTATTCTACCATCTTGCTAATCATATTTTTTCTTCTCCTCCTGCATGGTATACCATGTCAGCAAAACCAAATCATAAGCAAACCAACATACCTATGTTTAGTTTAGGGGAGGATATCTCATCTACAAAATCCACCAGATTAGCATAATATATGTATAATCATAATCATAACAATATACAGATATCATCTCAATCATAATCCAGTTACCATGCATGATTCCACAACTACAACACTAGCTAGAAAAAATGCATGGATAACAACATATGTATGACATGCATGCATACACAATACAAAAAAACACTGACATGCATTCATGACAAAAATATTCTGACAATAGCACCATCAACTTCTGAATGACATTGCAAAAACAAACATGACCACCATCATGCATACAAAATAGGCACATAGACCACAAGCATAAGGGCACATATTCCACCGACATGTACATATGACAACAGATTCATCCAAGGAGAAGGAAAACTAGACATCACCCAAGGAGAACATAACCACGCTCTGATACCACCCTGTAACCACCCTCCTACCACATTCACCCAAGCTAACCTGTCCACCAGGGTAAACATGTTATGAAGAGTTACTATGATATGATTTAACTCCCCAAGTATAGTTAAGGAAGTGTAACTGACATGAAAATACCAATATGACCTTCCATATATGTTATAAAATTTGTAGGAGCCAACAAACCCTTTTAGGTGACCAACCCCTGAGAAACATTACTATTTTGCTGAACTAGAGCCCTAGTCACACTGATGACAAGGCATGCATGCGACTAAGGCCCTCCAATCGTTATCACAACAAGGAATCGATGAGTTAGCGGAATTTTTAAGGCATTCCTATGTGAGTGAACTCGGATTCTGAGCCACTTTTTTAGGACTAGGACTCATGCCACTACCCATAAATTCACGAAACTGTCAAAAGTGATAAATAGAATTGAAACAAGGTTACTAATGAAAACAACTGAATAAGGACTTGAACTGACACTCACTATCCATGACAAGAATTTCTTCAAACATATCACAAGCATGTAATCTATAGGTCATAACAATAGATCTAAGCATAAGGATCTCATACTTATCTGAGAATCGACAAGGAGGACCATTATATCCTCCTAATATCTGCAATGTTATCTACTAGGTCATTCATTCATTAGCATTTCACATACTAACTATAACATGATGAGATTCATAACTCAAGTCTCGCATAAACCATGCTTATAACCAATTTAATAAAAATGATAAAAAAAAACCATCAAGATCACATAATAACAAATACATATTCCCATAAAATGCCAGAGGAAAAGAGCTCTTATTGACATATGAAAAATGAAACTAGGTATGATAATTCCACATACCACCCCACCATAGATTTGGCTAAACCAATTCTTTCTTTCAGCCAATCAACCCCACAACATATTCCAAGCATGAATGTGGGGTCTCATGGAATAAACCAATAAAAACCAAACCGAATCTTCCAGAGGAAAAACCACATCAACCTTCAACCAACGATTCCACCTCATGGTTGGAATCACTAACCATCGCCAGATCAGTCTCTACCCAAGCTGTCAAGGTATCCAAAGAGTTTGTTCCAACAAGGGCTTCCAGGACTAGTAACTCAACCCACAGTTGTTGTTGGGATTCTAGAGCGTTTGTCCAACTAGGGCTTCTAGGACTAGTAACTCAACCCACCAAGGGCTTCCATAGAATTTTTACAACCAAGGATTCTAGGACTAGTAACTCAACCAAAGTTGTTATAGGGCTTCTAGAGTGTTTGTACAACCACGACTTCCAGGAACTAGTAATTCAACCCACAACCATAAGGAACATGAGCACCAATTAGAAAATAAAGGTAAACCCACAACACCATGACTATCCAGGAAATTGCAAGGCCAGGAAAAATCACTTGCAATCTAGGTAATCCTCCATGCCATTTACATATCATAACCAAGAAACCACATGCATGGGTCATGCATGCCAAAAATCGCAAGGAAATCATACATGCAACTCGATACCTGCAAGAAAAACCCATTATAGCTACTGCTATCATTGTCTTCTTATGATTTACTTTTCCTTTTCCTTCTTACTCCAAATCCCAAGTATGCCACACTCCTCCAAGAGTGCTCCAAGAAACTCTAAGTGTCTAAAAGTATGAGAGAGAGAGAGAGAGATTGCTCCAAGCTAAAACTGACAAAAGGTTGAATAGAAAAAAGCCATGAACTGATCCTCAAAATCCTTTTTCTTAATGATTCCTCTATTTTCTCCATTTTCCATTATTTTGCTTCATTTTCCTCCTCACATGTAGTATATTACCATTCACGTTCCTTTTCTCCTATTTTTCATCATTTTCATAATTAAATGCCAATAAATGCCACTTTTCCTTTCCAAAGCCTTTGGCATTGCCTCTACCAATGTCCATAGCCATTAATTAATCACAAGATCCCCATGAGTATGTTTTTTCCAAAAAATTATCTTGGAATACATGTCCCATGACCATGGTTATTATTTTTCCTTTATTAACTTTATTACATGAATTTTTATCCCGGGGTCATTACACAAGTGAATATATTCTTCCCATTTGGTAGGTTGTCGCATGAAATACATTCTTAGCCTGTAACTAATACTTGATTTACTCTTTATGTTTTCCCATTAGTCTATGGATTTTAAGTAATGCTAAATTTCACTTGGGTGCCTAATCCAGTAAATAAATATTTCCAAAAAGCAGAAGTAAATTTTACATCTCAATCAGAAATCAATGTTTTAGGTATGCCATGTAAGCAGAGAATTTATCTCAAAACTATATAAATAGTTTGAACCACCTTATAAGTCAATTGTATTGGAATAGAATGTGATTTTTTATTTAACTTATCTACCAAAACCATTATTGAGTCATTTTTCCTTTGATTTGGGTAAACCTGTGATGAAGTCTAGGGTGATAGTTTCCCATTTCCACTCAAGAATGGGAAATGGGTGAAGTAGACCTAGTGGATTCTGGTGTTCTGATTTCACCTATTAGCACTCTAGAAACTTCGCCAAATATTATTTCTATTTCCTTTCTCATGCTAGGCCAAAAATAATCCTTTCTTAAGGAAATGATTAACTTCTGATATCTGGGGTATACATCATAAGGACTTTTATGATATTAATCCAAAATCAGTTGTTTAACAAACTTCTAGTTAGGAACATAAATCTAGTATCTATAAATGAAGAAATCATCACTATTATTACCATATCCAAATTGTTTCATAATTCTTTTTTCTTTCTTAATTGTATGTTGAAATGGCACCAAGAAATGGCACCCAAGGGGGCTTCTGATTTAATTTTCCCTTAATTAAATTGGAAGAGAAATTGTAATTTCATCTCATGACAAATTGTATTAGTTAATTGAGTCAGGAAGACTTAGATATCTTAGGAAATTCGAGTTGAGGGTCAAAGAGGAGGAGTGTAGAGTTCTCCCATGATTTTAGAGGGTCCAGTTATAGTTATTTGTGAGTTGTAATTAGTTAAATCAATTAATTGAGTTAAAATCAATTTAACTAGTTTTAGATGAGATATGAGCTATTAATAGGTCCAGTGAATTAAATCTGATTTAATTAAAAAGTAGTGATCAATCAGTTTATTGATAATTTACTATAAATAATTGTTACATGTCAGTTCTAGGAAGGATCAATTGAGATTGAGGTTAAAGGGAAGATAAATATCAGTTGTATAATTAGAAAAACTATACAGGTCATATATGAGATCATCAGGAATTCTTGCATCATTTGTGCAAGAAATTATTGGGAATTTCCCATTTAATTGGGCTATAATTCTTCTAGGAATGCGTGAGCAAGACTGGTCAGACAAAGGATGAAAATTGGTTAATTATTTGATTTATTTTTCCTAGATCAGAGTGAGACAATCAACATAGTGCAAAGGCTTCTCTGTGAGAGAAAAACATTGTATTGTTTCTTGGTCTTCACTTTATACAATATAAATATAGTGGGGTTTTGAGTAGTTTCTTTCCCTAGATACATCTTGTATTGTGTGATTGATTATTTATTTCTCTTACTTGTTATGTCATTGTGTGATCATATTTGGTTTCCGCAAATTGTAGAAGGATTAAATATTTTGTTTTAGTACATTACAAGATCATATTGAATCCATTGGATATATTTTCTACATGGTATTAGAGCGCCAAGAATCACAATAGAAGAGATGAACCAAATTTTATTTTTAACAGGTACAACAAATTTGCAGATTTGTTCCTTAAGACCAACAACAGACCAAGATATCTTTCAATGGCTTGAGACTCGAATATTACCTTTAGAGAAATTTGAATTTCATAGCATGGAAGGATAAGATGGAGGCAATGCTTGAGGACAACGAACTAAAGGCATTCATAGACAATGATATTCCCCAGCCCAGAAGTAGCAAATGCTCAACAACTTGATGCATGGAAGAAGAATGTAGAAAAGGTGAGAAGGATCTTGTTAGAGGGAGTTTGAGATCATATTGTATCAATTATCCATGGGTAGGTGACCCAAGATGCTACGTGGAAGGCCTTGACAGGTCTGTTTCAGAATAGCAGTGACCACAGGAAGCTGGCACTAAAATATAAGCTCAAAAATATCAAGATGGAGAAGGGCGACACGATCCAAAAATACTTGATGAAGTTCACTCAATGTCGAGATGAGCTTGGAAGTGTTGGTATAACAGTTACCCAGGATGATCTGGTAAGCCTAGCTCTTCTAGGCCTTCCCAAGAGCTAGCATAGCTACCAGGACTCTGTGAATGAGAGGGAGAAGCTACCAGGCTGGGAGTGATTATGGTCAGACTTGGTACAAGAATAGATTTAACGAAACACCAGAGATGGATCCTCATCAAAGACTGATGATGAGGAGAATTGTGCCTTGACTGGAAAGGCAAACAATGGGAAAGGGAAGGCGTCCCATTCCAAATTAGAGTTCGGGAAGGCAGGCAAGAAGTGAGACTTGTCAAAGGTATAATGTTTCAACTATAATGAGCATGGAAACTATGCCACAAATTTTCCACAAAAGAAGACTAAAAACAAGGAATAAGGAGGAGCAGTAGGTGAAGTACTTGCCTCATAGTTCGAGTTCAATTTCACTCTCATCGCATGCATGGTGTAATCGATGATGGGTTATGTTTGGTACATGGACAATGGAGCTTTGTTCCATATGAAAGACAACAAAGAGTTATTCAATAGCTTGGAGGATAAGGATCTCTAGATATACATTGAGATGGGTGATCATGGGAGGTATAGCACTACCGGTGTAGGTACAGTTACCTTTTAGAGGGTGTCATGTAATCTACTCACACTAAAATATGTCAAGTATGTTCCTGGTTTAAAGAATAATTCAATTTTTGTTGTTATGTTGGAATACCGTGGATATGATGTGATATTTAGTGAAGGAAATACATTCCTTCGTCACAAAGCCAAGGGATAGGTGAAAAAAAATTGGGTTCGAGTAAAGAACCTCTATAAATTGGATGTATAAGACTGTGTTTTGAACAAAATCAGAGAAGGTGGAGAGTTGAGACATCGGTGAGTTATGGAATAAGAGATTGGGCCATCTACACCACAACATTTTGAAAATCATCTAACAAATTTATAAAAGACTTCCAAAGGGTGCACTTGTGTAGAGATATACATGCAGAGGGTTTGCATCCAGGAATTATACCAAATCTACCTTTCAAAATAAGGAAAACCGAGCAAAGGTGATCATTGAGAGATTTCACTTAGATGTGTGTGGACTGTTCTCAACGGCTTCCACAACAAAACACATGTTGGGAATCACAATTTCCGTGAGACCAAAACCCATAGGTGTTAGTCAATATTGGCATCGATAGATATAAGGATCCACGAGAGGAGGATCCTATATAGAAATTATCTGCAAACGAATGTAGAAATTTATAAACACAATAATGTATTTCCGAATTCTCCTGATCTAACAATTTAATCTTATGTTAAATACAGAACCCTTCTACTCAATTCTTTGTAGAAATTAAATTTCCAATTGCAAAACATCTGAAGAAAAATCAAGCGCACATAACAAGATGTTTTTTCGAGAAAGCTTGAAGCTAAAAACCCCAACTATCATATATTATGTATATCAATGGAAAATGTAACAATCTCATACAAAGCTCAGCTCACAGATCTCTCAGTACAATATACAATCATCACACACTGTCATGTAGAAATTTTCATATCTATGCACCAATTTCTTGCATCCCGACTGTAGGTTTTAACCCTGTACAGAAATTATCTGCAAACAAATCTTAAAAAACAGAAAATAAAAAATAGCGAGAGCATAAAACATAAAACAGATAAACACAGAGATTTTCCCCTGGATCCAAAATCGGGACGACTAGCTTGATTTTTCATTATATTCCTTTTAGTGTTACAACACATATATATACATGTCGAAGCATACATAAGCCACAATCCATTAACCCTGGATTATAACATAACCATAGTTCCCTTGACTAGATCTACAAAATACCAGGGGCCGAAAACCATCGTACCCCAAAACCATGTGCAAACCCATGCACAAAACCATGTGCAGGTTCGCCCACCGAAAAATAAGGACCAAAAAAAATTTCCTGGGGCGTTGCCTCGGACCCCAACAGGGGGGGCTACCACCCCCCCTGTGACCCCCCTGCTATGCCTAGCACAATGTATAGGGGGGGCTATCACCCCCCCGTGCATGACTAGTCGTGGAAATAATATAACACATACCCAACATCGACAACTTGCCTCCACTGCGCAATCCTTGATGAAGAAGATCCATGAATGAATTCTATCTTGCCTTGCCTTGACTGTGCAATCCTCATTGGCATCTCCAATGTCTGTGTAGATGCATTGAATGCATCACTATAGTCACAAATGATAGTCAAACACACTGTTTCACCTATCTCTCCACTGGGTCTCCACTGGATCTGACATGCAAGTAGTTAACTGCTGTATTTATTCAGTTGCAAGTAAGACACTACTTGTGAATTAATTAATTAATTAATTCACTCATCTTTCACTAGTGTATCTTTAGTTACAACTAGCACAACTGAGTTTAACTCACTTAATTGAGTTAAACTAAATAACAACTCCCATAACTACTCTTCCAACTCTGTTACAACTTGCCACAATAAGTTATAACGAAGTCCTCCATGCATGAGTCACCAACCACCCTAGGAATTGTGTAATTCCTTCAACCCACTGATGTGCCACATATGTTCACTGAAATCAAGTGCTCCAAGAGAATAAGTTACTATTTATTGTCTGATTATTATTAAGGGCTAATAATAATCGACATGCATTCTATTTTTAGATTTGTTATCTATAAATATACTTCACCCATATTCTAATAATATAAATTCATCCAAAGATAGAATTTTCTCAACTATCTAGAATCAACATCCTGCTAATTTTAGAAAATGCTCTCCATTCTAAAAATAGACATACACCTAAAAATAACCCGTGGGCCCCACCTAGTGAAGGTGCTTAATTTTCACTAGGCTCATCATCTTGTTGAATCTCAACACTCCCTCTCAACAAGATAGGTATTATCCTTCACCCTGATGCTGCCTCTATGGTATTCGAATTTTCTCTAGGTGAGTGCCTTCGTCAGAATATCTACATCCTGATCTTCCATTGGAATGTACTGAAGCAACATGATCTTCCATTGCACACAATCTCTGATATGATGATATCGGATATCTATATGCTTAGATCTATCCTGAAACACATGATTAATTGAGAGTTTAATGCAACTCTAATTATCACAATGTCACTGTAGGATCTAAATGAGAACTGAACAAACCGACCAGGACCTTCCTCATCCAGATAGCCTCACATGCAGCTTGACTTGCTACCATGTATTACTCTTCTGCTGAAATGAGTGCCACGGATCTTTGTTTCCTGTTGTACCAAGAAACTGTTGTAGATCCGATACTAAAATCCCCTCTTGATGTGCTCTTTCTATCTGTTGGGCTACCGGCCCAATCTGCATCCATGAAGCCATGCAACTTCACTTCATCCGTCTATCTGTACCATAAGCCATACTTAGATGTGCCCGTGAGATATCTCAGGACATGCTTTCCCACCTTCCAAAAGAGCTTGGTAGGCTTAACCAATTGCTTCACTAAGCTGGTTCACCACATAGCATATGTCTGGTCTTGTATTAATTAAATACATGAGCGAACCCACAAACTGTTGATAGATAGTAACATCCACTACCTCTACCGATGTAGCATCCTCTTTCCTCCAATTTCCTGGAAGAGGAGTATCCATAGGTTTGTAGTCCTCCATGTGAAACTTACCAAGTATCTCCCATGCATACTTGCCTTGAGACACAAACAGTTCACCTTCTCGCTGCCATATTTTCAATCCAAGGAAATAATGAAGGAGGCCCATATCCTTCATCTTGAACTCCTTTGCAAGGTCATCCTTGCATGAGTGTATCAGCTTCTCATCACAAGTCAGTATTAAATCATCAACATAAAGAACAACGATTAAAAACTTACCCTCCACCACAATTTGGTATAGGTTTGCATCCGCCTCACTCTTGGTGAAGCCATGTCCAGTGAAATAGTTGTCGATCTGAGTGTACCAAGCATGGGGTGCTTGCTTCAGCCCATACAACTCTCTTTTGAGTCTGCACACATGTGACTCGCTGCTGAAGATCTCAAATCCTTTAGGTTGCTCAATGTACACTTCTTCCTCAATGATCCCATTAAGGAACGCAGTCTTCACATCCATCTGATGAATGTGCCAACCCATCTACACTGAGAGAGCAAGGATGGTCCTTATGGAAGAATACTGTGTGACAGGTGGAAAGGTTTATTCATAATTAATCTCCTTGATATGTGAGAAGCCTCGAGAAAAAAATCTTGCCTTATACTTCTCAAGACTCCCATCAATAACTTTCTTTACCTTGTATATCCATCTTGAACCTACCACTGATTTACCAACTGGCCTTGGAACAATCTCCCAAGCATTGTTTCTGACAATGGAGTCATACTCCTTTGCCATGGCATCTACCCATGTGGGCTCTTGCACTACTTCATCAAAGGAAGATGGATCTATCACGATGCACTTTCTCATGAGAGCCATGTATCCAGTGAATCGGTCAAGTGACTGTCTCTGTCTACATTGTGAAGTAGGGACTCCTACATTCTCTGTCGCATCAAGCTTCAACCTCTTAGCTTCTGTGGTACGCTTTCTGCCTGTTCTGTGTTTGGTTTTGCATGAGTGGAATCCTCCACTAAATGAATATCCTCTTGTGGATGATCCACATCTAGAGGCTCATCTTTGGGAACAAGTAGTTACTCCTCTACATGAAAGTGTAGCTCCCTCTCAAGCATAACTCATGCAGCACCCATGATCATTCTGTTCTTCCTCTCCATGACCCCATTCTGCTGTGCGTTATGAGGCACTATGATTTCTATTCAAATTCATTCTTTGCTACAGAAGTCTTTGAATTCATTCGAGATATATTCACAACCATTATCGCTCTGTAGAGCCTTCACTTGCTTCCTCGACTCCTTCTCCACCAATGCTTTAAACTCATAGAACTTTGAGAATTTTTGATCCTTCTTCTGCATGAAGAAGATCCAACATCTACAAGAATAAGCATCAACAAAAATAACATAATACATGTGTTTTTTTGTTGAAGCAACCGAGAAGTTTCCACACATGTCTGTGTGAATTCTCTTCAGGATCACCAAAGCATGGTTCTCCTTTTCATGAAAGGTGGTCTTCACAAAATTACCTATAGTACATCCCTTGCACTGATCTAATTGTGCAAGTGTACCATTGGGAAGTCCAATAGAAATATTCTGCAAAATCTACAGGGCGCCATGGTGAAGATGGCCCAATATCCTGTGCCATAATTCTCCCTCATCCCGACTCACCACTTCTTCTTCTTTGCCCACCATTACAGCACAGCCATCTACCTCCAGCTTGTAGGTATTCTTGACTCAAATCCATATCCTCTTGTTTTGACCTGTTGTTTTATGTCGTAGGAAATATTTTCCATCACTGAAAACAACGTCATAACCTCTATCCTCCAGCATCGTGACTGAGACCAAGTTCTTCTTTAAACCTAGAACATGCATAACATCTTTCAACAAAAATAGTTTACCTAACTCCCTCTCAAAGGTAATGGTTCCAATGCTAGTCGCACTGTATCGCCCATCGTCACCTACATCTATATGCATTTGGATATATTTCTCCTCCAAGTCACTGAACAACTCCTTATCTCCCATCATGTGGAAGGAAACACCACAATCAAGATAGCACACCGATCCCATTGCGCTTGAAACCAAGCATGCGATCAAAGAGAAATCAAGTTCAAATTGCGAGGAAAGGGCCTCACCAGCTGCAGCTCCGACAACCTTCTTGTTCTTCTTTTTCTGTGGGCAGTTAGTGGCGAGATGCCCATATTTGTGACAGTGAAAACGCTTCACCTTGGACGAATCCAGCTTCTTGCCTTTAGCCTCGGATTTTGGATGGGATTTATTCCCCTTCCCTTTCCTCGCTTTGGAAGCCAAAGCACATTCCTCTTCATCATCATGTTTTTATGAAGATCCATCCCTGGTACTTCGCCTTGTCTCCTCCTACATAGATCCGACCAAAGTCGCTCCAAATCTGGTAGTTTCTCCTACCCATTGATAGAGTCTTGATAATTGTGACAACTCTTCGGAAGTCCAAGGAGAGCCAAGCTCACCAAGTCATCATTAGCGACTGTAATTCCCATACTCCCCGGCTCATCCATACATTGGACAAACTTCATGAGATACTTTGAAATACTATTGCCCTTCTCCATTTTGATTTTTCTAAATTTGTCTTTCAGTGCCAACTTCCTATGGTCGTTGCTACTTTGGAAAAGATCTATCAAAGCCTTCCACATTGCAAATGGAGTGGATTTCCTGTGAAGGCTTGACACAATATGGTCTTTCACACCTTTCAATATAATTCTTCTTGTCTTCGCTACTTTATTTTTCCAGGTGTCAAGTAATGCAGCATCCGTCGAAGTGGGCTTAGGAACATCACTATCGATGAACTCCTTCGGACCATTATCTTCAAGCACCACCTCCATCTTGTCCTTCCAGGCTATGTAGTTCGAGCTGCCCTCAAGTGCATACTCCAACTGCAAGCCATTGAAATCCATTTCAATGTTTACTTAACTGTCGCACCAAGAAATTCTTGTAGCAAATTCGAATTGTCCCACGAGCACAAAACTCAACACCGCTTCAATATTGCAATATTCAGTGATTGACACTACTCTGATACCATGTAGAAATTTATAAACACAATAATGTGTTTCTGGATTCTCCTGATCTAAAAATTTAATCTTATGTTAAATACATAATCCTTCTACTCAATTCTTTGCGGAAATTAAATCGCCAATTGCAAAACATATGAAGAAAATCAAGCGCACATAACAAGATGTTTTACCGGGAAAGATTAAATCTGAAAACCCCAACTATCATATATTATGTATATCAATGGAACATGTAAAAATCTCATACAAATCTCAGCTCATAGAGCTCTCAGTACAATATAAAATCGTCACACACTGTCATTCAGAAATTTGCATATCTATGCACCAATTTCTTGCCTCCTGATAGCTTGCCTCCACTGCGCAATCCTTGATGAAGAAGATCCCTGAATGAATTCTATCTTACCTTTCCCTGATTGTTTAATCATCATTGGCATCTCCAATGCCTATGTATATGCATTGAATGCATCACTATATTCACAACTGATGGTCAAACACACCCTTTCATCTATCTCTCCACTGGGTCTCCACTAGATCTGACATGCAAGTAGTTAATTGTTGTATTTCTTCAGTTGAAAGTAAGACACTACTTGTGAATTAATTAACTAATTAATTCACTCATCTTTCACTAGTGTATCTTTAGTTACAACTAGCACAACTGAGTTTAACTCACTTAATTGAGCTAAACTAAATAACAACTCTCATAACTACTCTTCCAACCCTATTACAACTTTCCACAATCAGTTATAATGAAGTCCTCAATGAATGAGTCACCAACCACCCTAGGAATTGTGTAATTCCTTTAGCCCACTAATGTGCCACATATGTTCACTGAAATCAAGTGCTCCAAGAGAATAAGTTACTCTTTATCGTCTGATTATTATTAAGGGCTAATAATAATCGACATGCATTCTATTTTTAGATTTGCGATCTATAAATAGACTTCGCCCATCTTCTAAAAATATAAATTCATCCAAATATAGAATTTTCTCAACCATCTAGAATCATCATCCTGCTAATTTTAGAATATTCTTGTTGAGTCTCAAAAATGTTCTCCATATTCATACATATTTCCATTATGTCATAACCATTTAGCTCTTATTTCATAGCCATTTGACCTAAAACCCTACATCAAGTAACCATTTTCATAAATATATGGGTTAGGATCCTTGTTTTCCAAAGTTATTTATTTTATGTATTTTAAGTGAATTTATGATTAGAAACTAGAAAATTAACATAGTTTCATATCTCTATATATGTGTTATGAGTTTTGTGACATGTGTAGGTCAAAAGGAGACTTCTAGAAGACCCTTATGTGGCACTCTAAGGCCAAATTCGAATTTGGTTGGAGAAGATTATGGGATCAAGAGGATATGTGTCTCACTTCCTCGTTGTATTGAAACTCTAAGAGGATATGTGTCTCATTCCTCAAGTTGTGTTGAAACTCTAGAAAGACATGTGTCTTATCATTTCCTATTTTGATTGTAACTCTAGAGAAGGAGGGAGAGATTCATGGACTCCCATTAATGAGATGTCTCCTCATATTTTGTATAAATAGGAGAAGCTTTCTCCTATCATAGGTAATGAAGAAGTAATGAGAAAGTAATGAGGAAGTAGATTTGTAACAAAGTTCAAGATGGAATGGGATGTAGATTTATGAGTTTTTGAATAAAGAAGCTTAGTTCTTTGATGCTATTGTGATCTTATCTTTAAGGAGCTGAAGGACTTCACCAAATTGGTAGCAGAGGGCCCCTGCTATCCGAGGAGGCTTTTACATGTTTTCTAGATAAGTTGCTTTCAATTCTGTTTTGTCATATTTCCTTACTTAGATTGCTTTCTGAAATCATAGCTTTTAGCATAATTTTTCATGGCAGCCCGGACATTTGCATATCTTTTGACTAATGACATGGAATCAATATTGTTCTGCTGTTAATTTATTTATTTTCTTAGTTTTTGTTTAATTCCAGTATTTCTTTGTTTATTTCAGTCTTGCACATTTGCTTCAGTAGTTAGATTTAGATATATTAAATTGCTCATGTCATTTTCAGTTACCTCCGAAAGCCACAGCTGGACTGATGGTGAGGGATTGTATTATGAAATGTGTAGTTTGATATTAGTTTCCTTTCTGCAAATTTAGATATATTAAACTGCTCATAACATTTTCAGTTACCTCCGAAAGCCACAGCTGGACTGATGGTGAGGGATTGTATTATGAAATGTGTAGTTTGGTATTAGTTTCCTTTCTGCAAATTTAGATATATTAAACTGCTCATAACATCTTCAGTTGCCTCCGAAAGCCACAACTGGACTGATGGTGAGGGATTGTATTATGAAATGTGTAGTTTGGTATTAGTTTCCTTTCTTCAAGTTAGAAATATTGAATTGTGCATGACATCTTTAGTTACCTCCGAAAGCCACAGCTGGACTGATGGTGAGGGATTGAATTATGAATGTATGGTTTGATATTAGTTTACTTTCTGCAAGTTAGATATCAGTTACTCAAGTTGTTTATGGTTACTTCCGAAAATCATAGCTGGACTACTGATGAGGGATCAGAAGACAAATTGATGTAATTTGATTTAGATTTACTTTATTGCAACTTTTGGATTTCTTTCAGCATAGTTTCTTTTTTGTTTAGACAGCAGCAAGAATAGTTTGGTTTCATGCTCACTAGTTCACTGTTTTGATTTATTAGATTAGCAGCACCTTTTTCATTTCAGTAGCACATTTTCATTTCCTTTCAAGTTTTGTCATTGTATGTTTCAAATTTCTTTTTCAGTTTCAAGTTGGTAAATCATTATAAAGGACATCATTGCCTTGAATATCCATAACCATACTTGTCTTTTAGAATTTCATAAAAATCCAAAAACGACAAAAAGTAAGAGATAGGTTATCTTGCACATATAGTGCGCCGCACTTCGTCAGCTTACGAATCCCTGGTTGATAATTTATGTTAGCAATTTAGGACACACTAAATTGACCAAACAATTCTCACCATATTAAAAATAGACATACACCTACAAATAGCCTGCGGGCCCCACCTAATGAAGGTGCTTAATTTTTAGTAGGCTCATCATCTTGTTGAATCTCAACAAAAAATATTAAAATACATAAAATAAACAATAGCGAGAGAATAAAACATAAAACATATATACAGAATTTTTCCACTGGATCCAAAATCGGGTCTACCAGCTTAATTTTTCATTATGCTCATTTTAGTGTTACAACACATATATATACATGTTGAAGCATTCATAAACCCCAATCCATTAACCCTGGATTAGAACATAACCATAGTTCCCTTGACCAGACCTACAAAATACCAAGGGAAAAAAACCATCATGCCCCAAAACCATGTGCACACCCATGCATAAAACCATGGGTGGGTTCACCCACTGAAAAATAGGGTCCAATTTTTTTTTTTTTCCCGAGGCACTACCTTGGACCCCGCACAGGGGGCTACCCACCCCCTGTGAACCCCCGGACATGGGAGGCTGTAATATCCCCTATGACCCCCCTACTGCACCTGATGTAATGTATAGGACGGTTATCACTCCCTATAACCCCCCCCCCCCCCCCGGCGCATGCGACTAATCCTGGAAAGAATATAACACATACCCAATATTCTCCCACTTTTTTTCTTTTCACATGGGGCCACATGAGAGCTTATTCATTAGTCGAGCTCTCCAACACCCGTTTTTTCTCTACACCAAGAGAACGTCTGAGTGCTCATAGACTTCGTCAATGCATCTACAACATTCTTCAAAGTGTCCACCTTTACCAACAACACCCTTTTATCCTCAACCATATCTCTCACAAAGTGATATTGAACATCAATGTGCTTTATCTTTGAATGATAAACAAGGTTCTTTGGCAAGAAAATTGCACTTTTTCTATCACAGTCTATCCTTATAGCTCATTGCACCAACCCCATACTTGAACACAATCTCTGCAACCAAACTGATTTTTTGCTTGAATGAGTGGCTGCCATATATTCTGCCTTTGTAGTTGAAAGAGCCACCACAGACTGTCTTTTACTCATCCAACTAACTACACCTCCAAATAGGCTAAACACATACCCAATTTTAGATCTTATTTGGTCCAGATCTCTAGCCCAGCCTGCATCAACAAAACCATGAATTCCTAAAACTCTATCCAATCCTGGTCTTCCCTGGTAGCACAAACCATAATCACGAGTGTGACGTAAATATATGAAATCCCACTTCCTTGTTGTCCAAAGCTCCTTCCTTGGCTTTGACATAAAACTTCTCAATACTCCCAATGCATGTGCAATGTCTGGTCTAGTACAAACCATTGCATACATCAGCCCACCCACTGCACTTTCATATGGAACACGAGACATATCCTCCTCTTCTTCTTGTGTCTTGGGACACTGTTCAACAGATAACTTTACACCTACAGGAATAGGAACCTTCACCGGTTTACTATCCTGCATATTGAACCTTTTCAATATTGTCTCAATATAATTCCTCTGTTTTAACCAGAGCTTTCTCTTTGCTCGATCTCTCTTAATTTCCATGCCCAAAATATAGTTTGCAGCACCAAGATCCTTCATGTCAAATTTGGAGAACAATTGGGTCTTCAAATCTTGGATAATTTCTTTGTCATTTCCAATCAGCAACATATCATCCACATATAAGACAAAATAAATAATATGGTCATCAATTAATTTAAAATAAACACAATGGTCCTCTTTTCTTCTGGTGAAGCCAAGTCCCCATATATAGGTATCAAATTTCTGATACCACATCCTTGGTGACTGTTTTAATCCATACAGAGACATTTTTAACCTGCATACTAGTTCTTTCATACCCTTTACCATAAAGCCTTCAGGTTGCTTCATGTAGATCTCCTCTTCCAGATGCCCATGAAGAAATTCTATCTTCACATCCATCTGTTCTACCTCAAAATCAAAATGCAGCATCAACAAATAAAAGTAATCTAATAGAATTAACCTTGGCAACAAGAGAAAAAATATCACCAAAATCAATTCCCGACACCTGGGAATAACCTTTTGCTACCAACTAAGCTTTTTATTTCTCCACCTTGTCTTCTACATTCTTCTTCTTCTTAAACAACCGTTTTCTCCCGATGGGCTTCCTTCTAGCCAACAACTCCACTAGATCCCATGCCTCATTTTTATGCAAGGATGGTATTTCATCAACCATGTCCTCCTTCCAAATTTTTCCATCCTCTGAATCCACTGCCTCCCTTACAGTTATGGGATCATGATATTTGATAGTTAAAGAAAAATTTTAACAAAAAGCATATGGGCTATACCTTTCTGGCTATCTTCTTTCTCGAACTAATCTTCTCACAGTTGGAGTTTGTGGCTCTTCCTCTTCTGAATCTTGTTCTGTTGTAGAGTCTGATTCATCCTCCTTTAGCTCAAACTCTATCTTCTTAGGTTCCTTCGGTAGGATGTCATGTTTAAAAACATATTTCACCTCTCTAAACACCACATCTCTACTATACACTACCTTCCTTGTTTCCGGGTTCCAAAGCTTGTAACCTTTTAAACCATCCTTATACCTAATAAAGATGTACCATTCAGATTTATTATCCAACTTGGCCCTTTTCTCCTTTGGAACATGTACATATGCATCATATCCAAATACCCTAATATGTGAAAGAGATGGTTGTTGGAATCACGATTGCTATTAGACCAAAACCCACGGGCATTAGTCTCTACTACAATCGCCAGAGTTAGGATCCACGGGAGGTGGTTAGTCCATGTCGCTCTGATACTGGCCCAATGTCCAACAGTATCCCCCCCAATGCGAGCCAGGTGAGTTTAAAACTCGAGACCTGTCACTCTGATAGCGCTTTTTGGAATCATGATTTTCGTTAGACCAAAACCTGCAGGCATTAGTCTCCGCTATAATCGCCAGAGTTAGGATCCACGAGAGGCGGTTAGTCCATGTCGCGAAACACACGGGGAGCGTTGAGCCCAATGTCCAACAATGGTTTCTTACTAGTCCATACCTCATGTGGAGTCTTATCCTCCAACACTAATGAAGGTGATCTGTTAACCAGATAACATGAAATCTCCACTACCTCTGCCCAGAATTCCCATCCTAACCCAGTACCACTGAGCATGCTTCGTGCCTTTTCCATCACCATTCTGTTCATTCTTTCTGCAACTCCGTTTTGCTGAGGTGTGTATGGAGTAGTACTCTACCGTGATATACCAAAATTCTTACAAAAATCTTCAAATTCCTTCTTGCAGTAATCTCCACCATTATCTGTCCTTAGCACCTTTATTTTCTTCTCTGTCTAATTTTCCACTAGAGCCTTAAATTCTTTAAATCTGCCAAAGACTTCATATTTCTTCTTCAAGAAATATATCCATGTATTCCTTGAGAATTCATATATGAATGAAACATAATACACAAAATTACCCAGTGATGGAACTGATACAAGTCCAAACACATCATTGTGCACAAGCTCTAATATCTTGTTCGCCCTCTTAGCACCAAAAGGAAAACTTACCCGATTCTGCTTCCCATATACACAATATTCACAGAAATAAAAATCTAGAGAGAAATTAGACATACCTTCTACCATACCATTTCCATGTAGTATTTGAAGGCCCTTCTCTCCAATATGTCCAAGCCTTTATTTCCATAGCATGGTATTTTCTCCAGAGACCGCTAGGTTTTCTTCTCCACTTTTAGGAACCATAGAACTGTTGCACCCATCAATAACAATGCTACCCTGAAGCTTGTACAGAGTTACAATCCGAACTCCCCACATTAATACCAGTGCTCCCCGAACCATCTTGCAGGTATTCTCAAACTCTATTTTTACACTTGCATCATCCATCTTGCTTATAGAAATCATATTTCTGCAAAATGCAGGAATATGCAGAACGCCAGGAAGTGTTCTAATCCTTCCACCTTGCAGATTCATCTTGAATTTTCCACGTCCGAAGATTCTAGCCTTCCTATCATACCCTAAGAAGACATCACCACCATAATACTTCTTATACTCATAGAACCACTCCTTATGGGGAGTGAAGTGAAAGGATGCACCTGAGTCAATCAACCATGCCTCATGATCTACATGCGTATTTGAAGAAGAAGCCAAATACACATCCCCACCTTCATCTAAGGTGGTTTTTGCCTCTGTAGAAGGAGCATCACCTTTTCCCATTCCTTTGTCAAGAGATTTATATTTGTAGTCCTTTTTGTAGTGCCCATCCTTTCCACATTTCCAACACACCTTTACAAAATTTCCTGGAGATTTGGATCTCCCTCTAGATTTATATCTCCCACTCGAAAAATTATTTTTTCTTATTTTCTGAGACCTTCCTCATATAGATAAGGCATATCCATTTTGCAACTCCATATTTCTTCATCTCATTTCCTCCAACAGCAAGGCAGAGACAATTTCATCAAAATTCAAGGTAGTATTTTGCTACCTATTGCAATAACCATGTTGTCCCACAAATCTCATAGAGAACACAACAAACTAATGCACTTATCTTCATCTAAGATTTTAATATCAATAGATGAAAACTGAATTAGCACAGTATTGAAGGCATTCAGATGCTATGACCAAGTCTCCATCCTTCATCCTCAGGTTATAAAAAAAATTTCCGCAGGAACAATTTATTCACCAAAGGCATATATTGGTACAAATTCCCTAGCTTGTCCCACAAATTATTCACCGTAGCTTCCCCAAATACATTTAACAATATCGAATCTAAGATGCAAAACCGTATTGTGCTCTTTGCCTTTCGATCCAAATTTTTCCAGTCTTCATCTGACATTGTCATTAGATTTTTATCTAGATCCATTGATCTTTATCCACCAGTAGATCCTCCATATTGAGCTTCTACAACTAAAAAATATGACCATTAAATTTATCAATATCTATCTTTCCACTTCTCACTATATTCTTTCACCAAATAATTGATCCCGTAAATATCCTGCTGAACAAGGTCTACCACAGGCTCGAGCAAAAAACTCCTGAGTAACAAAGGCATCCCCTTGAAGCCGAAACAACTCTCACACCACTTGTTGGGAATCATGATTGCCGTTAGACAAAAAACTGAAGGTGTTAGTCAACAACTACATCTCCAAAGATAAGGATCCACGAGAAGCGGTTAGTCCATGTCGCAAAACACAATGGGAGCATTGGTTTATCCAATGCCCAACAACACAGGTATTATGTGATTTCTGTTGATGATTTTTCAAAAAAGTTTTGGATTTTATTCATGTAGAAGAAATATTAGACATTCTCCAAGTTTTGTGAGTTCAAGTTACTTGTCGAGAAATATACAGGGAATAAGTTGAAGGCTCTAAGGAGCGACAATGGTGGAGAATATATCTCTAAAAAATTCAAGAAATTTTGTGCCTTCGAAGAAATTCGAAGACAATTGATAGGACCTCATAACCCACAAAAGAATGGGATTGTAGAAAGAAATAACATAATTTTTGGGGGAGAAACATGAGCTATGTTGCATGATCAAGGCCTATCGTTGCATCTATGGGCGGAAGCATGCAATAAAACAATATTTGTGTTGAACAAAATTCCTCATCGGATACTTGGGATGAGTACACCATAGGAATCGTTTTTAGGTAAGAGACTAGATGTGTCACATTTTAGAATTTTTGGTTCATATATTTATTGCCATGTAACCAAAGATGCCTGGAATAAGTTAGAGCCAACGATAGAGTTGGTGATATTTGTGGGGTATACTGATTCACCTTAAAACTATCAAGTGTACTTGCCAACACACAGGATGAAAATGGTTAAAATATATGTGAAATTTGATGAAGAGAAATCCATGTGAACTTCCCTTGAGAGGGATCTTGATTTAGATGTATTTTAAGATCTCTTAGCTCCACAAGAAGAAACTTAAGATGTGGAGCATCCACAAGCATAGTAATCGAGAGTGGTATAAACCACTCATGCAGAGCCATTCACCAGATATTGAAGGAAGTGCACCATAGAGGCTAACAGATTGTTGCTAGATGTGAGAGAGAATGTGGGAGAACCCACATCACAATGTAGGCAGAGAAGGTCCCATAGTGGTACAATGGATACATGGCTCTTATGAGTGAAGGTATTTATATAGAACCATCCTCTTTAGAGGAAGAATTTCAGTAAATAGTGTGGGTTGATTCCATGGTTGAGAAGTATGACTCCATCATCAACAACATTGCATGGAAATTTGTCCCAAGACCAATGGGGAAGTCATTTGTAGGATCCAGGTGGGTCTACAAGGTGAATTAGGCATCAAATAGGAGTGTGGAGAAGCATAAGGCTAGATTTGTGGCCAGAGGGTTCTCTCAGGTGGATGGTATTGACTATGTGATACTTTTTCACCAGTCACAAGGTACTCATCTATCAGATCCATCCTTTCACTCTCATCGCAGGTGGGATGGCAGATACATCAGATGGATGTAAAGACAATATTTCTCAATGGAGTGATTGAGGAAGAAGCGTATATTGAGCAACCAGAAGGTTTTGAGACCTTAGACATGGAGTCCCATGTGTGCAGACTCAAGAAAGCACTGTATGGGCTTAAGCAAGCACCTCATGCTTGGTACACCAGGATCGACAACTATTTCACTGGGTTGGGCTTCACCAAGAGTCAAGTAGATGTGAAACTATATCATAATGTGGTATATGGTAATATTTTGATTATTTTACTTTATCTCGATGATATGATACTCATAGGTGATGAGCAAATCATCAATTACTACAAATAAATGGGGTCATTTTTGATGTAGTGTGGAAGGAAGTGTTATACCACCATTCAACCAGAGGTAACCAATTGACCCATTGTGTTTTTTTATTAGATACAAAGAAACAAATATATCATTCCAAAAATTTGTTCACTATGTCAGTTTTCCCATTGGATTGAGGATGATAAGATAAGCTATGAGCTAGTTGAGTACCCAAACAAGAAAATAATTCCGTCCAAAAATTTCCTATGAAAATGGGATCTTTATCTCTTACAATAATATTTTGGTTTCCATGTAGCTTTTGAGTTGTTTCCATAAATGAAGTAGAAAATGTACTTGCTTTAAATGGATGAGATCATGCACAAAATTTTGCATACTTGGAAAGCCTATAAACTACCACCATGATGACACTCTTTCCTTCGGACTTAGGTAAACCTATGATAAAATCCATTGAAACCTCCTCCCAACATTGATTTGGAATGGATAACAGCTGTAGCAGACCCAAGGGTCTTAATTGTCTCAATTTTATTTTGCTGGAAAACCATACATTTTGCCACAAAATTTTGAATATCAGATTTATGGCCATCCCAAAAAATTATTTATTCACCCTGTGGTAAGCTTTTAAACATCTCGAGTTTCCTCCTAAGGGAGAGGTGTGCAATTCTAAATGAATATTTTGTTCTATGTTGGAATTCTTACAAAGATATAAGCGATATTTGTACCATAAGGAATCATTTTTCCAATTAAATGTATTAGATGTACTAGGATCTTGCTGCAACTTTTGAATGAGTGTCCATACTTCTTTGTCATTCTTCCATTCCTCCCTTGCTTTGTGTTGAGGAGGTAAATCCCCTCTGCGGACAGAGGCGATCCCTACTAGCCCAGCAGGGGTCTAGCGACAAACAAACAATGCTATGACGCAAGCTCCTAGTTACGAAATGAAAGACTTGGGATAAGAGCCTACCTGGATTCCAACGCTAGATCTGAAGAAGAAGATGTCCTCGTCCTTCAGCCTTGGCAGATCACAATCCTTCCACGATCTCCGTGGATGAACACCTGCACACAGAAGAAACAAACAGATACATGCATAGGAACCAGCATACGTAACTAAACATCGGTCAGAAAAGATATTACTCGCATTAACATGATGGAAAAAGGAGTGGAACCATAATCATAGTCATCTATTAAAATGATAAACGAACAGAAGTTACAACCAAGTTCTGACGTCGCAGCTTCCTTCGAACGGGTCTCCGGTCGTCCACGTCTCGCAAAGCTCGCCAAGGAAAGGGAAACCTCTCCAGAGTCTCGTAACAATGGTCTCCTCGCTTGAATGGGCCTTAAGGGAAAGAAGGGATTCTTTACAGCACAAAGGCACTTGGGAATAGGGAGATGCAAAGCTTCAGCACTTCAAGACTATCAGCCCTTCAGCCCTTTCATTAATGGATGAAGGCTATATTTATAGAGGAGAGGAGGAGGTTGGGATCCCTACAATAGTGGAAGGGAGGCCTTATCCTTTGGGAGGTTTCCCATATGGTTAAAACAAGAGGCCAAAGGAGGAAGGCCGTGGTTATCCAGGCGAAACCACTCCTGATGACTCATCCACGAAGTTGTTGTAATCGAAACTTCGCCTCTTTTTTAAAAAACTTTCCATAAACAGAGTGGCGCGGGCACAACACTGGGACAGAGCGCCAATTGGCGCGGGCTCAGTGTTAATTTTCCCCCATTGGCGCGAGTACATAACGGGCTACCAGCGCCAATGCAAAAACATGTGTTTTTAGGGGTCTGTTCATGAAATGATAAACAGGAGAAATGTTGTCCTCATGGAAAGGGATGCAATGAAGGTATTTTCAAGGCTTGACATTGCTCACAGGTCACATAATGGGTCCTCCATTGTGCGGGATGGGGAATGGTAGGGACGGTGACAAATTACTGTGTAACAGATGCCCCCTAAAGCATGAGGCCCGAGAGAGAGAGGGGTGAAATGCTTTACGAGAACATGTCCAACCGAAGGCCCGCCGTCGGAAAACCTGCACAGAAAGATACAACTGATATCTCAAGTACATGATGTATATATATGGTATGGACGCAGCCATCCGAACAGAGTATGCTATAATCCGGATCCAGGGTATGGGCGCAGCCATCCAACTAAGATCAAACAAACAGACTCAGGTATGGTCGCAGCCATCCAATCAGTGAGTCATGTACATAATGATAATAATCCACAATCGCAGCCTGGATTACAACAGACACAATCCAGGGTCTTGCGCTCCATCTCGATCCAAACAAGTACAAGTTCGAGCATGTGAATATGTGAGCTGATGTCGAACATGCAAGAACATCGTCTGATTACCAGCCAATGATGAAAGCTGTTAACAGATGCGAGAGAAACCACCAATAATGACAATGGTCCTCAAGGTACTACAGGTACAATCTACGGCGTGTGAATAAATGAGTTGACGTCGAACACCCGCAGAATCATTCGATCGGAAGTTAATGATGTAAACTTCACGTCGAATGCGACGAACCTGCCATTGAGGCATGCAGGCTCCAAGGTACCATCAGGAGTCTCTAGACCAACTTCCCGGATAATGAGTTGAAGTCGACAGGAAGTGACCTTGATCGAAGGTGGGCCATAATGATTCCCACATCATCGACACGAGACAGAGGAACATAATGTTTTGTTGTGAATTAGGACCATATGAGAAATAGAGGAAGGTTGATATTTGCAGAGGCCAACTTCTCTTGAACATATGAACGACACGACAATGGACTTGGCAGTATTTGACATCAACGGATCAAAGGTCATGGCGACGAGGCAGTGAACAGATGAGAGGTCAACAGAGATTACCCAAACCTATGGAAGCAAAGTGAAGCAGCGAGATGAGATGTCCCCAACCCGACACGAATGCAGACAAGTGCCATGTTCAAGAGCGACATACTGCCGACGACAACGACGATGGTTCCATTTTTCCCCCACCATTTCTGGCGAGTACCCCAATTATTTTTGATAACAAGCTTGAAGAGGATAGCATATGCTTGTGATATAAGTCCGCCCTTCGGGCGAATCCATCCTAGTGCATTTAACGAGTCCTAGGAAGGAGAAACTCGGAGAACGTCATTGCGACGGAATCCAATGTCATCAGGGTTTAACGAGTCTGACAAAGGAAGAACTCGGCGTCTTTTCATGTTTAAAGAGTTTGAAAAGACAGCGGAAAAGAAAACTCCACAGGTCCCTTTTCGTAAATAGTTCCCCAGATCCGAAAAGGTAGAAAACAATATCCGGGGAAACCTCCTAGTCGCGATAGGCTAGGGTATTCCTTTTTCGTAATCAATCCATCCCAGCCCGAAAAAGGGTTAAACTTATACTGGGTGAATGTCGATTCGTGTCTATTTTAACGAGATCGAAACGACAAGGGCCTCGGCGATATTTTCATATTTAGAGAGTCAGAAAAGAGCTGAAAGATGACTCCTCCTGGAGGAACGAGTGGTATAAAGGGTAGCAACTGGTTCCGGTAATGGTGGAACTACTCTGAACAAATAAAGGTCGAGAGGCTGGCTAACAAGACCACTCATAGCAGCGGTTCCTCAAGAACGGGTAAAACAACCAAGTGAAGGCATATGATCGGCCAAGCAGATAGTGACAATGGAGTGAGAAAACCAAGGCTCATCTGGTAGAAATAGGCTGATAAAATGGCAATCACAAGAGGTAAAATAAGAATGGTTTCATTTTTACACAAGCTTGAAACAAAGATAAACTATGCTTGAAACCGGTTTCATTTTTACACAAGCTTGAAACGGAAACAAACTATGCTTGAAAAGTAAGCATGCCCCCAGCATGGTGACTCAATTCGAGGTACATGCCCCCCAAGCTTCAGTCCATATGAAAGGCAGATGGAGTGAAGGTTCAAGTTACGAGATCTAAGAAAGACTCGACTGGGATTTTACGAGAACTAACCAAAGACTCGAATTGAAGAGGAACGTGTTTCATTATTTTAACGAGGTTGACACATTAAAAGAACTATCCTCAAACACCTTGTTTCATGGTTTAGGGAGCTTGACACAAGACCAGGAACTGTGCTCCGACAAACCTTGTTTCATTTTTTAAGGAGCTTGACACAAGACAAGGAACTATGCTCTGACGACCTTGTTTCATTTTTTAAGGAGCTTGACACAAGACAAGGAACTGTGCTCCGACAACCTTGTTTCATTTTTTAAGGAGCTTGACACAAGACAAGGAACTGTGCTCCGACCGACTTCATCATAATGAACAAGAAGTCATGGCTTCCAAGAGTTCCACACCAGATGGGAGGAAATCATCCTGGAAGTCAGGACCTAATGCCCCCAGCACTCGATGCACGACGACATCATCACTGAGCACAGGCACGGGGTAAGTAGCCACATAGTTGACCTGCGGCGGAGCAGATACAACGGGTGGATAGAAACCAGGAGGGGGTGATGGCGGACCAGATGCCATATTAGGACCAAAGAACGAAAGTTGATCAATGGTCACGATCCGTCCTTCATGTGGAAAGCACATCACGCGAAAGAGGGAGGAGACAAGTGCTCCCATGGCATAGGTGTAATCGCGCCCCAGGAGCAGATTGAAATCCAAAGGGCCTGGAACGACCATCACGTCCATATGGACGGTTTTACCTCCCAAAGTAACAGGTAACCTTGGAAGGATTCCCAACGGTTGACTCGTCCTTCTGTTAAAAGTGAGCAGATTCTGCGTAACAGGCGCAAGCGGCGGCGAACCGAAAGCTTGCCAGGTAGTTGAAGACAGAATACTAACAGACGCACCTTCGTCTATAATGGTGCTAGGTACAACCAGACCAAGAGCCTGCACTGTGAGCTCGAAAGGCACATAAGACGGAAGGCGAAATCCTGCAAATCGATTCCAGTCAAAGGAAGCGACCAAACTACTCGGAGGGGCTACCATCGACAAGCGAAGGTCTTCCCCTGATGTTACGGTAGAAGAAGCATCCTCCATGACCTCCATATCGAAGGCGGGAGGGATATCCTCTGGAGCCTCCATCATGGGAGGTGGAGGAGGGGCTTCTTGAAGTACAGGGGCAGGAGAATCTTTCTCCAAGCCTGAAGAATCTGAAGAGACCAGAAGGACATGAGGGGTGTGAGATCCACTCTCGACAGAAAAGACCTGGTGCACCGCGGACGGGGCTAGTTCGACCGATCCCACGACCAATGGTTGGTCGGGAACGGATTCTTGAATCTGAATTTCTGGAGGAGTGGGATCGACCAAGGATGACCCTTGACCAATCACGGCATCAGCCGGTGGAAGACTCAAAGAAAGCTGTTTATAACCAGCCGGGAGGCGTGGTGTAGAAACAGTCAAGTTGTCCAAGACTCGCTTGGCTTCATCCATATAAGGACAAAGGTGAATAGCATGGTGCCCTTCACACAACTTACAGGGATTGGTGATCTTACCCTGCTTCTTAGGAGCCTTACCAGTGCCCCCAACCTGACTCCCGGAAGCCAAAGACAACGGTGGGCGACCGTTGGACATACTTCGAGCACCTTGGGAATGCCAGGGCAGTCTCGAAGAAGATGGTCTCCCGTGCACAACATGCACGGGAACTTGACTTTCCGAGGAGGGTTGGAAAGACTATCGAGAGGAGATTCCTTAGGGATAGTAGCTGTACATTTAGCCTCTCGCTTATCGGACTTCTTCTTCTTTGTCTTCTTCTTCTTCTTCTTAGCCACCTGGTTACTTGAATCCAGACTTTCACCAGGCGAAGTAGAAGAGGAGGACGCAGAAACAGGAAAAGAAGGGGAGAGGTCCACCTTGGAATCAACATGATGTTGTTCAGGTGGAGGAACTGATTGAACAGTATGGGAGACATTTGGGACAACAGAGGTTGAGAACAACCAAACAGGCAACCCAACAGTTAACCCAGGAAGGGACAATGTCGCCATGTAAGGAGCACCAACATTTTCAAAAGGAGGAAAATGACCAGGATTCCCTTCTGAGGGGATTCCTTGGTTGGTAAACTCTGAAAAAGTTTCCATCAAAACTCAAAACCACACACGGGCCGAAAAAGAGTTAAGACACACGATCAAACGGTCAACAAGCAATGTCTAAACGGGTGTGTAATCGTGGGCGATTAATTTTACCACATTGGAAAGTAAGAAATTCTACCGTTTCATATTTTAAGAGTTGAGAAACGATAAAAAGATGACTCTATCTCTTTCAGAGTTGACACAAGCGTGAAAGGACAAGCGCTTGACGGTCTTTTCAAGTTTAGGGAGTCAGAAAAGACCAAATGACTGCTCAGGAAAAACTAGGCACAAAGGGTGTACCAAATATCCTTGAACTGCAATATACACCTTGGTTTCAAAAATGAAACAGAAATCGACCAAGGACTTTCCGTACGTGCAGGTAGTCTCCCCGTCGTGTCTTGCATGTATAGGGCGGCGTACCTGCCTGTGGATAAAGGATTGAAAACCTAGAGGGGTATTAAAACTGGTTGGATAATAGAAATGGCACAAATCAATGCTTCCACATCCTCATCCTTTCTTGAGAGTGCATCTGCAACAACATTTAGCTTCCCTTTTTTGTAGATGATTTCAAAGTCATAACCCAACATCTTTGTGATCCATTTTTGTTGCTCTTCTGAAGATATTATTCATTCCAAAACGTATTTAAGACTATCATGATCAATTTTTACCTTGAAGTGTCTTCCCATTAGGTAAGGTCACCATTTCTTTAGTGCATGTAGTATTGCCAACATTTCCTTCTCATAAATAGCTTTGTGTAAATACATTCCTTTGATTAGATGGATTTTAAAAGTAATGGGTCTTCCTTAGTGCATTTAAACAACACCAATTCCGTTTCTCGAGGCATCACATTCCACAATAAAGGTTTTTTTGAATTTTGATGTAGCTAAGACCGGTGCTTGACACATTGCATATTTAAGATGTTCAAAGGCCTTAGTTTCTTCAGGAGTCCATGAAAATGCATCTTTCTTCAATAATGTTGTTAGAGGTGTTGTTATTTTCCTATAATTATTAACAAACTTGCTTTATGGTTGTGGGGAATTTCCATTCCTTAATGGATTTAATTTTGTTAGGATCTACCTTAACACCCTCCTGAGATACAATATGACCCAGATATTCCACCTTTTGTACTCCAAAGAAAAATTTGGAGGTTTTTGCATATAATTATTTCTCCTCCAATAGTTTGAGCACCCTGTCAACATGTTGAACATGATCCTTCCAAGACATGTTGTAGATCAGTATATCATCAAAAAATACTAACAAAAATTTTCTAAGGAAGGGTTTGAAAATGGAATTCATCAACTCTTGAAATGTAGAAGGTGCATTGGTAAGGCCAAAAGGCATGACCAAAAATTCATAATGACCATCATGAGTTTGAAATGCTATTTTCAGAATGTCTTCAGTCTTAATCCTAATTTGATGATATCCTGAATGGAGATCCAACTTGGTGAAATAATTTGCTCCATGTAATTCATCCAATAATTCATCAATCATAGGAATGGGAAATTTATCTTTAATAGTGAGGCTATTGAGCTCCCTATAATCCAAACACATGTGCCATGATCCATCCTTCTTGTGCACCAATACTACTAGAGCAGAGAAAGAACCTTGACTAGGTTGAATTATACTAGCCTCTATCATTTTTGCAATCATACGTTCAATTTCGCTCTTTTGGACATAAGGATGTCTATAAGGCCTATTGTTTGGAGGAACACTTCCTAGAATCAAATGAATAACATGATCATGATCACGAATAGGTGGGAGTACTTTGGGAGTTTCAAACACCTAGGAATGATTGTCCAAGACTTTTTAGAGATCTGGATAAATATATGATTTTGATGTTGGAACTTCTAGTGAGAATAATTGTGCAATGACACCTTGCTATTCTTTCCTTACAATATTTGTCATGACATTAGAGCTTATTATCTTTCCCAACTTTCCTGCAATACCCCGTAATTCAACTTCCTTTCCTTCCAAAAAATTTCAAGAAAAATTCTTGAAAATTAAAAGCTACCGTCCCCAAATATTGTAACCATTGTACTCCTAGTACAACATCAGCACCACCCATTGGAATGGAAAGAATTGGACTATTCAATACATATTCCCCCTTGGTTAGCTTGATATTATGGAATTTTCAAGAGAAATATATAGTTCCTCCATTTTCCACCATCACTTGACACTGTGGCACTGGGCATAGGAAGAAATTCAATTCCTTGGCTACCTTATAATAAATAAAATTATGGGTACTACCCAAATCAATAAGCACTATTACATTTTTGTTCTTGACATGTCCTTCTATCTTGAGAGTTTGAGTGGTAATTCTTGCCATTACATTACATGACATGGTCAGATTTATTTCGAGTCTTCCTCTAGGGTTGGTTCTTGGTGTATATCCTCTTCTTTTGAAGTTTCTTGTTCCTTTTATCCTCCCTCTTCACAATCTATGTAAAATAATTTCTTCTCAGCACACTTATGACCTTTAGTGTATTTGATATCAAAACTATAGAAAATCCCTTTTTCTCTTTTTTCTTCCAATTTTTGTGCTATCAACCTTGTAGGTTGTGGAAGTATAGGAGTAGCAACACTTCCATTTTTATAGTTGTGAGTGATAGGCTACTGTTGGAGAGGTAAATCCCCTCTGCAGACAGAGGCGATCCCTACTAGCCCAGATCGGGACTAGCAACAATCAAACATGCTACAGTGCAGGTTCCTAATCGCAAATAAACCAACTATGATGGAGGTTTACCTGGAATCCAACGCTCGTCGTTCGTAGAAGAGGCAGTGCTCCCATTCGTCTGCTCAGCAGATCACAATCCCCATGATCTCCGTGGACGAACACCTGCACATGCGAAGAACAACAGAGACACAAGCATAAAATCCAGCATATACAACTATATGTCAATCGAAGAGGACATAACTCATGAACATAAACAAGAACAGGAGTGGAACCATAACAGATAGTCGCTTATCATTAATATGTCAAAAGAAGAATACAACCATAGCTTCGATGCAGTATTCTCCTTCAGCGGGTCGTCAGCAGAACAAGTCTCGTTAAAGCCTGTCGGGGATGGGACAAGCCTCTCTGTTTGGATACTTGACAATGATCTCCTCACTTGGATTTGGCCTTAAGGGAATGAATCAAGGCACTTGCAGCATAAGGCTCTTTGGAACTTGGAGACTAGCTTGCCTAAGGAATGGGCAAGCTTTTATAGATGGAGGAAGGGGAGTTGGGATCCCTATGATCATGGGATTGGCCCTATCTTCATGGAAGGTTCCATGAGAGGTGGAAAACCATTTCCTCTCTATGGAGATCCGTAGTCAAACTTCCCAACTCAAGATAGATATCAGTCCAGCAATCTGTTAGGACGAAACTTCCACCATTTTTTTTTTTTTAAACACCTCTTAATATGGTTGGCGCGGGTGCGGCTCTATGACAGAGCGCCAATTGGCGCGCCCTCTTTGGAGGATTTTCCCCCTTGGCACGAGGGCTGAATTGTGAAACCGCGCCAATGGAAAAAGAGCTATTTTTGGAGTTTTTTGCAAGGAGATGTCTTCGGGGAAATCAAAGCTCATGTTTAGAGGGATTCAATGCAAATGTTTTCAAGTCTTGTCTCTTCTCACAGGTCACAGAATGAGCCCTCCAATGTGCGGGATGGGAATTGTAGGGACGGTGACAAATTGTTGTGTAACAGATGCCCCCTAAAGTATGAGGCCCGAGAGAGAGAGAGGGGTGAAATGATTTATGAGAACATGTACGACCGAAAACACTACTGTTGGAGAACCTACGGAGTGAAATACAACTGATAGCTCAGAAACATGATATAAGTGGTATGGGCGCAGCCATCCATAATAGAGTATACAGTAATTTGGATCCAAGGCATGGACGCAGCCATCCAGTGAGGATCGATAAAAGACTCAGGTATGGTCGCATCCATCCAATCAGTGAGTCATATAATAATCCACAAAATCGCAGCCTGGATTACAATAGACAAAACCCAGGGTCTTGCGCTCCATCTCGACCCGAACAAAGTACAAGTTCCAACATGCGAATAAGTGAGCTGAAGTCGAACATGCAGGAACATCTCTTGATTACCAGCCAATGATGAAAGCTGTTAACAGACGTGAGAGAAACCACCAATAATGACGATGGTCCTCAAGGTACTACCGGTACAATCTACGGCGTGTGAATCAATGAGTTGGTGTTGAACACCCGCAGAATCACTCGATCGGAGGCCAATGATGAAAACCTCTCGTCGAATACGAAGAACCTGCCATTGAGGCATGCAGGCTCCAAGGTACCAGAAGGAGTCTCTAGATCAACTTCCTGGATAATGAGCTGAAGTCGACAGGAAGTGACCTTGATCGAAGGTGGGCCATAATGTTTCCCACATCATCAATGTGAGATAGAGGAACATAATGTTTGTTTGTGAATTACGATCAGACGAGAATCAGAGGAGGGTTGATATTCTACAGAGGCAACTTCTCTTGATCATATGGCGGCACGACAGTGAGTTTGGCAGTATTTGACATCAACGGATCAGAGGTCATGGTGACTAGGAAAAGAGTAGATGAGAGGTCAAAAGGGATTACCCAAACCCACGGAGGCAAGTGAATACGCAAGATGAGATGTCCCCAACCCGACACAAATGCAGACAAGTGCCATGTTGAAGAGCGACATACTGCCGACATGACAATGATTCTGGTTCCATTTTCCCCACCATTTCTAGCGAGTACCCCAATTATTTTTTATAACAAGCTTGAAGGGGATATCATATGCTTGTGCTGTGAATCCATCCTAGTACATTTAACGAGCCCTAGGAAGGAGTGACTCGAATAACGTCATAATGACTGAATCCAATGTCATCAGGGTTTAACGAGTCTGACAAAGGTAGAACTCGGCGTCTTTTCATGTTTAGAGAGTCTGAAAAGACAACGGAAAAGTAAACTCCAACAGTCCCTTTTCGTAAATAGTTTCTCAGACCCGAAAAGGTAGAAAACAATATCCGAGAAAACCTCCTAGTCGCGATAGGCTAGGGTATTCCTTTTTCGTAAATAATCTATCCCAGCCTGAAAAAGGGGTAAA
The DNA here is from genome assembly GCA_034641835.2 of Pinus albicaulis. Lineage (NCBI taxonomy): Eukaryota > Viridiplantae > Streptophyta > Pinopsida > Pinales > Pinaceae > Pinus > Pinus albicaulis. The sequence continues at coordinate 1,418,443,311 of CM076579.1, read as the reverse complement.
CGTATACTGGGTAGATGTCGTTTCGTAGCCACTTTAACGAGATCGAAACGACAAGGGACTCGACGATCTTTTCATGTTTAGAGAGTCAGAAAAGAGATGAAAGATGACTCCAAAGTGACTTTTTCGTGTATTTACCGAGTCCGAAAAAGTATAAAATATAACTCGTTTCGCCGTTCAAGTCGCATAAAAACCTGTTACTGCATACAGAGGCAAGTGTAAAATCCATTTTCGACAAAATATATTAAAAAAAATGACATTTAAAACCTAAATAGAGTTCAAAATTTATAGATAAGTCCAAAATGGTAAAAATAAAATTACTTTTACTTTTTTTACCTCATTGGAGAGCAATAGTGGTCCATTTTGTGTGCGATCTTCTGACGGCGATTGCGACCGATCCAGGCAACCATTCAGATCCTCGTCTGTCTCAGGTAAAAGGCACTTCCTTGTACTCCATTTCAATCCAGTTCTTTATAGTTTTCCATTGCTTATTGGATCTTTGAAGAAGGAATTGAAAATTTTAGGGCTTCGCCCATTGGCGCGACTATCGGGCACGGAACCGCGCCAATGGGCTTTCAGATCTACAGGGCCCACGCCAACTGGCGCGACTGTTTTAGAAACAGTCGCGCCAATGGCGGAGCCGAGTTTTTCGCCAAAAATTTCGAATTTAAAATGAATTTTGAAGAATTTTCCAGCATGCCAGAGATCTAATCAAAGGGTTTTAATCATGTTGATGCAGGGAACCAAGAAAAATGGTCATTGAGTGGAAAGAGAGAGAGCATGGGGAAGAAGACGAACTCGCCATGGAAAATTAAATTTGCATGAATGCACTCAGAAATTGCGGGCTCAAGAAATTCTTCATGACACCATGTCTATGAGCTCAGCCTGAGCTACTGCAATACTTAATCAATATTTGGGATGCAGACGAACAAGTGTTCAGAATACGGGATCAGGTATTGGAGTTGGAGGTCTCCGATGTGTATTTTATTACAAGACTGTCGCGTAGAGGCTCGGTCCCCATACTGACATGGAGCAGACCATCTGGTGAAAAGATGGAACAGGTGATGGCACGAGTGTGCCCGCAGGCACGACTGGGATCGGGGAGCGGGAAAGTGGACATTCACACGATTCCCGATCTGGCACTCAGAGTAGTGCTACATACCATCATGCGGGCTGCGGGATCGCAGGCACCACACGAGGTGACGAAGTTCCAACTCCTTCTAGGCTCAGAGTGTATGAGCCCCCTACTATTTGACTGGGCCATAGCAGTGACAATTAGCATGAAAAGACAGCTCACGAAATGCAAGCAAGCCAAACTGAAGTAGTTTGGCTACGGTTCCATCCTGGTATCGTTCTTTCTGGAACGAATACCAATCTTCCAGGGCCAAGGGGCCGTTGTGGCTGAGCTAATACCACGAGAGCCAAGGATGGCTCGCTGGGCAGCACTCATGCCCAGGTCAGGAGGAGGCCAACAAATGTCGTGGAGGCCGGAGTTTTTCGGGTGGCTACGGCTTCAGTTGATTGTAGTTGAAGACTGGCCATATGCAGGAACCAACTTTATTGGTGATCCAGATCTCCCACTGCCGGAGGGAGATGAGTGGGACGAGGAGTTGGTAAGACTCTCTTTTTGATTTTTTATGTTTTATAATTTTTTAACAATACATGTTTGTTCTAACAACGTTCGTTGTGCATATGCAGACGTCGGCCCAGAGAGACCCGAGGGCATGTCGCCCATTGCGCGGAGGACTCATGTTGTAGATGTCCCTCAAGCTAAGGGCGGCGAAGGGGGCGAGCTGATTCAGAACCTGGAGGGTATCGCTCGAGGGATCCCGAACTATTCCCAGCTAGCGGATGTTCCACTAGCATACCAGAGACACACTGTAGGGGTGCCTAGTCGCCTCCATCGTCTATTGAGACGTTTAGTGCATGCCGTGACTTGTTATCATGAGCATCATGCAGATTAGACGCCTAGGGCTTTATTTCATGCATATTTTTGAGAGACATGTCGTCTCCGGCTGTATTAAGGTGAACATGTATATTTTTTGATTCTATGCGATGCACACTATGTAAACATTTCGACACTTATATACATATCTATTTCTGGATGGATTTTTCTTTTATATGTAATGATGTTTTAAAATTTGCGCAAATGTCTGTCTAAAACCAAATTAGCTACTGCATCTGTCAATGTATTCATGCATCTGGGTATGTGTTGATATGTAATATAGTCAAAATTTCTTTCCAGCAGATGAATACGCAGATACAGACGTAAAATGGATGGATTTCTTACAGAATAATGACCATTAAGTTGTGACACAACAAGCTGTGAATCTAGATACACAAGTAATTCACGGATACCAAGGTTTACGGCCTCGGTTAATAATTCTAACACAACGCTATGTTCCGCGATGTTATTTGTAGTACGTCCTAGACACACACCTTGCAGGTTGACCAACTCACCAGCAGGATCGTAGATTACCCAGGCTGCCGAAGACAGGTTCCTGGTACTGCGGGAGGCACCATCCGCGAAACCAACAAATGGAGTAATGCACATCTGCACAATCAGGAAGACCCGATCAGCAGAAAGGCGCTTACAATGCACACCACACCACACATGCACACAAATGAATATACACACCTACGTACACACACACCACACCAAAATAATTCAAGCGTAGTATTTCTTAAGGTACAACCCATTTCTGGGCTGCACCAGCGGAACTGCTTCATAGTCTATAAGCTCATAAGCCCCATTTTTTAATGCCCGTTTGACTATATAGGGGCCATGCCACATGGGTTGGAACTTACCAGCCCCAATTTTATCGTGTGCCTGGTCATACAAGAGGACAAGGTCCCCTTCGTTAAAGGAACGTGGAGAGACAGATTGATCAAAATGAGCTTTGACCCGCTTCTTTTGTGCCTCAGTAACTAAAGCAGCCAAGCGGTGGGTTTCATCCAAACGTTCCAAATAGAAGAGTCGCTCTTCCTCAGGAGAAGTGTCTGGTAACAGTTCCACAGCTAATTTCAAATAAGGAATCTCGCACTCAACCGGAAGAGTTGCTTCCAGCCCATACACCAACTAGAATGGTGTGAAGCTGGTCGCACTCTTTACTAATGTTCGGTATGCCCAAAGAGCTGAGAACAGTTGCAGATGCCAATTGGACTTATGAATTCCAACTGTTCGTTGAAGCATGGTGACGAAAACCTTGTTCACAGCTTCAACCTGGCCATTTGCCTGAGGGTAATATGGCGTTGAGCTATCATGCCGTAAGCCCAACCTTGATGTCAGCTTTGCCATCATATAATCTCGGAAATGAGTACCATGATCGGTCACGATGGCCTGAGGGACCCCGAAACGTGCAATAATATGGCTGAATATAAACTGAGCTGCTGTTTTACCGTTGGCAGCAAGTGTAGGCATCGCTTCGGCCCACTTCGTGAAGTAGTCGACAGCGACGATTATGTACGCATGCCCCCCGGCCGAACGAGGGTTACACGTCATGAAATCCACGCCCCATTTTGCAAAAGGGCCGACAGTAATAACAGGATGCAATGGGAGAGGCAGCGCGCGCATCTTGTGCTGAAAAATATGCCACTCATGACATTTACGGACTGTGATGATACAGTCTTTGAATATAGAGGGCCAGAAGTAACCTGCTCGCAGAATCTTCTGGGTAGTAGCATATCCAGACATATGACCGCCACAGGCGCCACTGTGATAGTCATTTAAAACTTTCTCGGCCTCCTCCAAATTCAAGCACCGACGGAGCACCGAATCTACTCCAACGCGATATAATGTATCTTCTACGATACGGTAGGGTTGAGATTGATGCCGAATCCGACGTCGAGCATCCTTAGTCAACTCAGACCGAAATGTCAAGGTCTGAAGATATATAATAATTTCCCCATACCAGGGATCGCGAGTGCTAATGAGGAAGAGGGTATCATCCGCAATATGGTCTTCAACTTGGGATGGAGCAGATTCTGTCAGGAGAGAGCAAATTAAATCCGCAAAAACGAGTGATTTGGTCGACTTAGCAGTTGTAAACTCCAAGTCAAACTCCTGCAGGATGACAATCCATTTGGAGTATTTGTCCCCCAGTAATTGGCTGGATAAAATATACGTCATGGGGTTGCAATCCGAAACCACCGTTACCGAACGCAACAGGATGTAATGGCGGAAGCGTTTTACAGTGTGTACTGCTGCTAAGGCCAACTTCTCGACGTGTGCATAACGCGTTTCTGTGTCAAGAAGGCTCCGTGACAGATAATAAACAACATGTTCATTACCGTCATTGTCATCCTGTACCAGAACCATAGCAATGGTGCTGAACGCGGCGGCCAAATATAATGTAAAATCTCGATGATAATTCGGAGGACGAAGCAAAGGAGCATTCACGAGTAATGTCTTGAGCTTCTCAAAGGATTCTTGTGCAATTTCGTCCCAACGAAAGGGAACGTTCTGTTTTAAAAGACGTGTAAACCCTTTAGCAACCTCCGCGTAGTTCGTGATAAAGCATCGAAGGAAGTTGGCTTTACCCTGTAGACTCTGCAGCTGATATAAGGAGGAGGGAGATGGGAGATTAACTATGGCCTCGACCTTTAACGGGTCAAGGCGAATTCCGTCTTTGGAGACTATGAATCCCAAAAGACGGCCAGAATCTACGCCGAAGACACATTTATGAGGATTGAGCCTTATATTGTAGTGTTGACAGCGTAAGAAAACCTGGCAGAGATGTTCAGGGTGGTCCTCCCGCCGAGCTGAATGAGCTGGTAGGTCGTCCAGATATGGCTGAACGATATTGCGAATATCGTGGAAAGCATAGGACATCGCACGCTGGAAAGTGGCTCCAACGTTTTTCAAATCGAACGGGAGCTTTTTGTAGGCAAAAGTTCCCCATGGACAGATGAATGCGGTCTTATGTTGATCGGAGGGTAAGATATTGATTTGATTATACCCCGAAAACCCGTCCATAAGGGAATAAATCTCACTCCCAGCACATTCGTCGATAATCTGGTCTATGACAGGAGTGGGATAGTTATCCTTGGGATAGGCGCGATTGATATCGCGATAATCAACACAGACCCGAATAGTGCCCTGTTACTTATCCACAGGGACAATATTCGAAACCCATTCTGTGAGTGGAATAGGGTAAATGAAGCCTGCCTTCAAGAGCTTTTCCACTTCCGCTTTGATAGCAGTGGCTTTGCGAGGATGGACTGGGCGTAAATGTTGGCGTATGGGTTTCGCACTAGGGTAGGTAGGAATCTCGTGCACCACAATACTGGGATCAATCCCAAGAATTTCCTCATAGGACCACGCGAAGACATCTCGAAATTCCCGGAAAATATTGGTATAAACCTGAATCTCTTCAGGCAAACAAGTGACTCCCACATGAATATTCTCGACTATCCCCGGTTTGATGGAGATGTCGATCGGGATGGTTTGAGTGATATTTCCCAGGTTACCTTCCGAAAAGACCTCGTGAGTGAGTATCGGCATCTGCAGAGGCGGAGTAGGAACCTGGGATGCAAAACTCTCTAGACAGTCTGACATTGCCCCTAGGCTAGGTGTGAAAGAGGAACGATGATGTCCATCATTCCAAGGTGGTTCCTTGAGAGACATAGTTTCCAAAATGGCTTCATCTGAAGGGAAAATCTCTTTAAGAGGATCCGACGAATCGGCCTCACCTAGCCAGGGGGATTGAAAGTAGGCGTCCAGAGCCATGCTCGGAGGAGCATATGGAGGAGGAGAAGGATCAGATGCGGTGACGATTTCACAGTAGCTAATCTCTACTGGAGTTAGAGGCATTGATTCTCCCAGATATGGCACCTGTTCAGGTGAAGGGATGACCCAAGGGTCGTCAACCCTAGAGATCATATTGTGGCGGTGCAGGAAAAATACCCATGAGGAGGGGGTCTTTGAAAAGACCGGGTCCTACACTCTCAGGGGGATCTGGGATCTGATCCACATACGGAACATTGTTCTCAGAAGAGGAGGTGAAAAATGACAACTGATCCACAGTAACAATCTTGCCCTCGTGCGAAAACTTGATAAGTCGAAAGAGGGTGGATGGCACGCACAGCATGGCGTGAGTCCAACTGCGGCCAAGAAGTATATTGTAGTTGAGTTTGGCATCAACCACTTCTACTTAGACATTGACTATCTTTCCCTTCAAGTTAATCGCTAAGCTTTCGAGAACACCCATGGGTTTGGATTCCCGACCATCGAATGCTTCTAGAGCATTAGGTGATGATGAGAGAGCTGGAGAGCCAATCGCCTTCCAGCAAGCAGATGACATGACACAAGTGAACGCACCTTCGTCCACAACGGCCCTATGAATGTTAAGACCGTTAATCCTGACTTGAATGACCAAAGCGATTTGATGCGGAAGTCGAGGGGTGAAATTATCTAAATCAAAGGTGAGAAGACCCGAATCGGCGAGATCAATTCCACCGATTGTTGACAATAAAGCCTTCCGTTGTGAAGGGAAACTTTGAAGGACTTCCAGAGCAGACATAGTAGACGGCACCTGTGCCAAGTTCTCAACAATACTGTAATGCTGGGCGGCACGGGCGTTAGGATTATAGGAAGACCTTCACAGGACACCTTTAGAAGGTGGCTTCACAACGGGTTCGGCAGTGGGTTTCTCAATCTCTAGATGACCAGGGACAGGTGGGGGAGGTGGACCATCCACCACCTCCTTTCCAGCTGCCTGAAGGGTACCAGAATAATCCTTCGATCATGTGGCAACAGAAATCAGTGCAGTGCCATTCATCATGAAAACTTGGGACCCAAACGGTGCAGATGGTGAAGGCTGCTCAACCATTTGGGTCTGCTGCGACGGAAATGGTTCTTTGAGAACTGCCGGAGTCCCCTTAGAGCCTTTCAGGAGTTGAGTGACTTCAGATCATCGAGGATAATCTTTCGTGTAATGATCTCCTTCACAGATAAGGCAGAGGTACTTCAGCTTACGTTGAGAACCGTCCTCAGTACGAGACCTAGACTCTGGCTTGGGGGCGTCGGATTTGGATTTTCCTTTGCCCTTCTTCTTCCCCTTGGAGGATTTTTCTGCAGGATTGGCCTGAACGGTGTTAACCTCCACAGTTTTTCCAGAATCAGGAGGATTGGGGGAAGCAGAATTCTGGGATGCATTGGATTTCTGCTTCCCATTCGAAGATTTCTTCGAATTGTGAGACAAGGAACCGATAACACCATCCACCGAGGGGGTAGATGGGGCTTTAGAGGTTCCGGACCGTGGAGCATCAGGCAGGATATCATAGAGCATGCCAGATTGAGAATATACTAGATCCAAATATTGGGCACGCGCGATGGCTTGTTCTTCCGTCACACACTCTCCCATTGCAATATCTTGGGCGATTTTATTCACAAAGGAGGTGGTGAACCAGTGAGTCAGTATCTGATCAGGTATATGGAACTTGATCAGTCTACGACGTCGTCGCCACTCATGAATGTGATCAGAAATGTGAGTGGCTTTATCCTGCTTCAGAGAAGTCAGGAGATGCGTCTCGGCTTCTTAACGAACCGGTAACTGGAAGTGCGTGAGAAAAGCCATGGCTAAAGAGTTGAAATCCTGGAAGATACCACGGGATAACTCGATGTACCACTTAGCAGCAGCGCCAATTAATGTGCGCTGGAAGAGGCGAAGACGAATTGAATCGTCTGTCCAAGAGTTAGATGAACACCAAAGATGGTATGTCATCACGTGTGCTTGGGGATCCTCTCCAACTTTCCCCTCAAACTTGGGGCAATCTCCAGGTATCTTGGTAGGAACCGGAGGCCAATAAGGATTATGCAAAATTGGATCATTGGTCAGTTTCGAAACATCCGGTAAATCCAAGGTAGCAAGGAACAACAATGGCGGATTAACCGGCATGCCGGGCCCTTGATGAGGACCGGTACCTGTACTCCACACCAGTTGAGAATATCCTTGCCCCCATGGGTTATGTCCCGTAGGATTCTGACCGTAGGGGGTATAGGTCGTATAACCAGTCTGATTTGGCTGCTGGTAACCAGTGTGAGGGGCTTGATAACCAGAATATGGATTCTGATTATATGATTTCCCGGTATAACCAGCATTTGGATTTGGCTGCTGAGTATATGTATGACCCGGTTGATGGGGATAATATTGAAAACCATGGGGCTGGTTATAGTTTGGTTGAGATTGACCGTGCGAATAGTAACCGCCCTGGGGTTGAGTAGGCTGCTGATAAGTGGAACCCTGCGGAGCCTGATAACTTGGACGTAACTGTTGATTTGGTTGTAGCATTGAATAAATCGACTGTTGGGCAGGGTTAATAGAGTGAGCAGGCTGGCCTGGTTGAACAGGCTGACCTGGCTGAACGGGCTACCCTGGGTTAACAGGTTGACCCGAGTGAACAGGCTGCGCCAGTTGCACAGGCTGACCTGGCTGTGGAAAAGCCCCAGGTTGTGCCGGATGGGCCGGTTGGCCTGGAGGCGGAACACCGGGTTGTACTGGATGGACCAGTTGGCCTGGTGGAGGAATAGAGCCAGGTAACGGCTGGTAACCGGTTTGACCTGTGGCAGGACCATGGGATGATCCTGGCTGAAATGCAACGTTGGGACCGACAGGATACTGCGGTTGAATAGACTGAGAAGGCTGGACTTTCCCCCCAGGACCATAGACCGGCCCTGGTTGGTACCCCGGTGGAGGTTGCGAAGGTTGACCAGAAGGGTTAAAATACTGTCCTTGCGGATTGTACGATGGCCCTTGCTGACCTGGAGGGTAACCTGGCAAGGGTTGACCCTGCGAGGTATAAGAATAACCTGGCTGGCCCGAAGGTTGGCCTTGGAAAGGTTGTCCTTGCGGGTTGAATGTCTGTCCAGCCTGGTTATACGGTAAACCTTGAGCGTGAAGGTAGGCCTCTGGAACGGGTAAACGCAACATGTTCCCATGCTCATCATATTGATCTGGGAAAGCATACACGGGCGTACCATCCTGAGCATAATGTGAAAAGTACGAACGGTTAGGGTCTTGAGAGGAAGGTCCAACCTCAGGGTTCGGCTGCTGTAAATACAACCGATACTCCTCCGGAGAGATGTTCTCCGGTATAGCGGATGATATTTAAACATCTTCGGGGAATGATACGGTCCTAGCAGACTGAGCTGGCATAGCAAATGCAGACGCAGCCACACAGACAGTGGGCTGTACGGGTACAGAAGTGACCTGGGGAACTGCCGTAACGGGAGTGTGAGGGGACATCCCTAATGAAGGGGCAATGGTCCTTATAGAAGGAGCTGGTCCCCCAATAGAGGCAGCAGCAGCAATAATTTGACCCAGGGATCTATACCCGGCTGGTAATGAGGGAACTGGTGCAGACACAAGAGATGTTTGAGGGTTGTCCTCTGAAAATAATCTCCGAGGAAACAACTGGTAATCTTCAGCGGACGAAGGAACTTCCTCACTGGATTCACTCATGATTGAGCCTGCCGCTAATTCTCGTAATAGACGGCGAGGACTAGGAGGAAAGACAACAGCTATAAAAGGCGAACCCGATGTAAGAGAGAGGAATTCCGCCCCTACTCTTAATTCAGACAAAGGGTTTGAAAAAGGCCAATTGAACTCAACTGATCCTCCAAAGGGTTGCTCAGCAAGAACCGGTCCTCCGTCAGGGAACTCGGGAACAATGGGCTGCTGGGGTTCAGCAGAGGATCGAGAAACCTCTGATGAATGGTCTATATAAGGACTACCAGTAGACGAAACTGAGGGTTCTGCCACTGTGGTAGCAAAGACAAGAGATAAATGTCAAACACACACACGGGCTGAAAAAGAGTCAAAGAACACAATCAAACGACCACAAGCAACATCTAACAGGGCGTGTGATCGTGGGTGATTTATTTTTTACCACATTGAAATTTAGAAACTTTACCGTTTCATGTTTTAAGAGTCGAGAAATGGATAAAAGGTGACTCTATCACTTTCAGTTTTGAATCAAGCTTGAAAGGACAAGCGCTTGGGGATCTTTTCAAATTTAAAGAGTCAGAAAAGATCAAATGACTACTCAGGAAAAACTAGGCAAAAGGGTGTACCAAATAACTGTGAACTGTAATATACACCTTGGTTTCAAAAATGAAACAAAAATCAACCAAGGACTTTCCGTACGTGCAGGCAATCTCCCCGAATGCTGTGTCCGGTGTATCACGGGTATAGGGCGGCAGACTTGGCTTCCCGCGGATAAAGGATTGAATCCTAATGGGGTCTCCCTTTATATACTCAACGGTACGGGGAGCACAAGTCCATACTAGCGTTGTCTAAAGCCAAGAGGCGAGCGACAGCTACTAGGTTTTAAGACGCTGGAACACGTCTCTAGCCTAGACCTTCTAAATGTGTTTCGTTAGATTTCAATGTTGCCTTAGTGTAAATTGAGTAAATTTTACAGTTTATCTTCAATTACGTTTCAGTTTTCAGGCCCTAACGAATGTGATATCTGAAAAATCTCCTAAATGCAAAACTATATGCCACAGTTTATCATTCCATTCGATGAAAGTTGGCTAATAGAGTCGAGAGCTTTTCACATAAACGAAACGAACAGAAAACAACCAACAGTATCTCTAATGCAACTAATGAAAACTAAAACTTTCTTTTCAACATCACTAATCACTAATAACACTGAAAGGATTTTTTAATTTGCACTAATCAATCAAATCAAAAGAGATTTTTATTTTCAATGTTTAAAGGCTAAATGCATTAAACGAGCTTGAAAATTAATGAAAATAGCAACTTGAGAAATGAAAACAAGAGAGCAAAACCGAGTAATTCCCACTCAATTAGCACATACACCAGATCTCAAATTGACCCAAAAGTCCCTCAAAACCAAGGAAAAACCCAAAGACTCAAATGAGCTGTGTAATCTAGGCTCAAATGAAGAGAAGGTGGATTTCAAATGAAAACAAATCAATCATTCAAATCATGAAAAGGAGCAGTAAACAACCATGGAACGAATGCAAGGAACCGATCATAAAGTCGACTGAAACAACGAGAACCAAGAACTCTCAAGGGAGGCTTGACTTACAAAGCACCTAGATGACCTAGGGCTAAAATGCGAAATCGAAAGAAATAGGCAAACACCCAAAAGAACGGAGGCTTCAGTTAGTCAAACCAGGCTCTACTGTACTCACACAGTCGTAAAATCCAAATCAAAATCACAAATCAGTCCCAGAAAGCTTCAAACACAACAAACCCTAATGGCTCACAGGATTGGCGCGACTGTGGGCTTGAAATTAGCGCCAGAAAGGAATTGGCGCGGGTGATACAGAAGCAACCTGCGCCAATGGGCGCGAATGTCGGGCTAAAAAGCGCGCCAGCCGAGTTAACTATGCAAAAATAAAAAAGAAGCAAACTCAGACACAGACCAGTGATGATCAAGGCTAAAAAAAATCCAAACAAACACAAAATAAGTCCAAAGAGTCAACCAAGCAAGCGAGGTCAAGAGTTAACCAAAGAGACAAGACAACACTCCAAGTTGTTCAGTTTATAAACCAAACCGGAGATTGACTGAAGCAGCGTTGATCTACTTTGCTAATGCCAAGCACAAGCGTTTCGAAGGCTATTTGGCTGCACTTCAGGCTCCGTCTAAAGTTTACAAATCAAACAACAAGCTAACTCCCCAGCAGAGTCGCCAAATTGTTGGAGAGGTAAACCCCCTCTGCGGACAGAGGCGATCCCTACTAGCCCAAATCGGGACTAGCAACAATCAAACACGCTACAGTGCAGGTTCCTAATCGTAAATAAACCAACTGCGATGGAGGTTTACCTGGAATCCAACGCTCGTCGTTCGTAGAAGAGGTAGTGCTCCTGTTCCTCTGCTCAGCAGATCACAATCCCCACGATCTCTGTGGACGGACACCTGCACATGCGAAGAACAACAGAGACGCAAGCATAAAATCTAGCATATACCACTATATGTCAGTCGAAGAGGACATAACTCATGAACATAAACAAGAACAGGAGTGGAACCATAACAGATAGTCGCTTATCATTAATATATCAAAAGAAGAATACAACCATATCTTCGACGCAGTATTCTCCTTCAGCGGGTCGTCAGCAGAACAAGTCTTGTTAAAGCCTGTCGGGGATGGGACAAGCCTCTCTCTTTGGATACTTGACAATGATCTCCTCACTTGGATTTGGCCTTAAGGGAATGAATCAAGGCACTTGCAGCATAAGGCTCTTTGGAACTTGGAGACTAGCTTGCCTAAGGAATGGGCAAGCTTTTATAGATGGATGAAGGGGAGTTGGGATCCCTATGATCATGGGATTGGCCCTATCTTCATGGAAGGTTCCATGAGAGGTGGAAAACCACTTCCTCTCTATGGAGATCCGTAGCCAAACTTCCCAACTCAAGATAGATATCAGTCTAGCAATCTGTTAGGATGAAACTTCCACCATTTATTTTTTAAAAACACCTCTTAATATGGTTGGCGCGGGTGCGGCTCTATGACAGAGCACCAATTGGCGCACCCTCTTTGGAGGATTTGTCCCCTTGGCGCGAGGGCTGAACTGTGAAACCGCGTCAATGGAAAAAGAGCTATTTTTGGAGTTTTTTGCAAGGAGATGTCTTCAGGGCAATCAAAGCTCATGTTTAGAGGGATTCAATGCAAGTGTTTTCAAGTCTTGTCTCTACTCACAGGTCACAGAATGAGCCCTCCAATGTGCGGGATGGGAATTGCAGGGACGGTGACAAATTGCTACCTTGTCGACATAATTTTTCTTTCAATTTTTCTTGCCAACCTGAATGCCTTCTCCAATGTATTAGGTTCCCAAAAGTGAACCTCATGTTGAATTTTATCCTTTAGAGTTCTTACGAAGACACCAATATTATGTTCCTTTGGAATATTATTTACCTTTATATTCAATTTTTGGAAGTCCTCAATGTGCTCCATCATTGAACCCATTTTTTTGATATTTATCAATTGGCTAAAGAAGGTGTTTCTCTTTGTATCCTCATAATGTGCTATCATTTACTCCATAAAAATTGACCAACTGACCAGTGGTTTACTAGAAAAAATCCATCGATATCATACAAACTGATTTTGTTCTAATTATAAAGTTGGAATGTGTACCTTTTGTACGTTTTGTGTATTATGGAGCTCAAAGTATTGCTCCATTTGTAGTATCCAAGTTATCATATCCTTGCCATCAAACTTCCTCATATCTATATTTGGAATATGGTGGGTCTTAAATCCAACATTAGAGTATATGAAATCACGATTAACATTTCTTTTGTTCTCATCATGAGTTTCCTCTACTATATTTTCACCATTAGGAATATTTTCTTGTAGCAACTTTGCCAAACCTTCCATGTATTTCTTCAAATATTCCATGTTCCTTCTATACCATCCATCTTATCTTCCACTCCATCCATCTTAGCTTCCACACCATTTTTCAAACCATCCATCTTAGCTTCCATGCCTTTCTTCAAACCATCCATATTAGCTTCCATGCCATCCATATTAGCTTCCATGCCATCCATGTTAGGTTCCATTCCATTCTTCAAACCATCCATCTTACTTTCCATGCCTTTCTTCAAACCATCCATATTAGCTTCCATTTCATTTTTTGTTACTCTTTGCGAGAGTGAAATTTGTTGCACTTGTTCTTATAATTTTGATATATCATGTTGCACTTCTTCCTCTTCATGAGTCATAGTAGAGACTTATGAGGGATTAATGGGTGTTGGATTATTTTTAGGGGTAATTTTAGAAGCCAATACTGATATTTATGCTTCAATATGCCCTTAGAATAACTTCAAACTAATTTTTCAAACAAGACTTATTCAATTTTTAAAAAACATACACACATTTTTCTTGCTTTCGAGGAGCTCGATATTGAAACCGATGTATCTCTGTAATTTCGGATCTCCAATATTTTATCTTCAGTCCTTTAGTATCCCTATGAATCTTATTTCTAATGCCATAAGTGAGACCTGATTTGGATTCTTCAAGACAAAGTTATTCCCAATCTCCCACAATGACCTAATTATGGACTCGTTCAATAGATTGATTTTGTACATCGTACCACGTGTCATTGTTTCCTCCTTCAGCTATGAAATTGATACACAGGAAACTACAGTCTGTGTAATTTTGGCCACTTTTTCTAGAATTCCAATCTGATGCTCAGAGAGAGAGAGTTATGATGATTTAACCAAGGTCACCTCTTTGAGATGAAATTCGGGAGCCTACAAAAAGCCTAACTTCCACAAATCATATCTCCGAAAATGTTACAAGCCAAGATTTGAATTTTTTACAGAATTTCCTTTGAATTTATTTGAAAATGGATTTTTGTTTTAGCTTCTGAACCTTGGTAGAAAAAAATTATAGAAAAAATTCCACTATAACCTGTTTTAAGTAGCGAAACCCTAGAATCCAAAGCTCTGATGCCAAATGTTATGAAACCAACTCACAAAATAGAAAAAAAGAGAGATCAACGACTTGGAAATCAACATCTTCAAGGGGGAAACCTCCTTTACATTATATAAATGAACAATTCTTGGATGACCAAATGACAAAACCTCCTTTCTATATATATGGGGTCACAATATAATCCTAGCCGTCCAAACAATAATAATTTAAGGGAACAATAGTAACAATATGGGGACTATAGGGGTGAAAAAATAAAAATAAGGGGGCTACATTAACAACAATAAGGGACTACAATAGTAATATAGGGACCTAACAAGAAACTAGAGGAAGGACGACGCTACTTCGGGTGAAGTAGTGGATGCTACTATTTACAAGCGGCTTGTGAGTTCACTCATTTATTTGGTGAACACATGACCAAACATATGCTACGTAGTTAACCAACTTAGTCAAGCTATGGTTAAGCATACCAAGCTCTTTTGGAATGCAGGAAAACATGTGTTGAGATATGTCAGAGGCACTATAGAGTATAGGCTATGGTACAGACAGACAAAGGGATTGAAGCGTCAAGGCTTCACCAATGCAAATTGGGGCAGGGAGTCCATTCAATAGGTAGAGCACATTAGGGGGCATCTTCAACATAGGATCAGTAATAGTTTTCTAGTATAACATGAAACAAATATCAGTTGCACTCAGTTCAGAAGAGGCACAATATATGGCGGATAGTCAGGCAATGTGTGAGGCCATGTAGATGAGGAAGATACTTGTTGGTTTTTTTGGTTGACAGATGGATCTGACGGTGATACATTGTGATAACCAGAGTTACATAAAACTCTTGGTTAATCAATTTTTTCATGATAGGTCCAATCATATTGATATCTGGTATCACCATCTCAAAGATTGTGTGTAGATGCAGATTATGTCATTAGAGTACATTCCCACGAAGGAGTAGGATGCAAACATATTAACGAAGGCACTGGAAAGAAAAAAATTCGAATTCCATAGAGACAAGATCATGCTAGCAGATAATCCCTTTGTTGTTGAAAATTGAGAGGGAGTCTTGAAATGGTACGTAAGGGGGCTCTTGATTTGATTTTCTCTTAATTAAATTGGAAGAGAAATTGTAATTTCATATCATGACAACTTTTATTAGTTAAATGCGTCAGGAAGACTTAGTTATATTAGGAAATTCATGTTGAGGGTTAGAGAGGAGGAATGTAGAGTTATCCCATGATTTTAGGGGGTCCAGTTACAGTTATTTGTGAGTTGTAATTAGTTAACTCAATTAATTGAGTTAAAATCATTTTAACTAGTTCTAACTAAGAGATGAACTAGTGATAGGTCCAATGAATCAAATCTGATTTAATTCACAAGTAGTGATCAATCAGTTAAATGATAATTCAATATATATAGTTGTTGCTTGTCAGTTCTAAGGAAGGTCCAATTGATATTTAGGTTAAAGGGAAGATAACTATCAATTGTATAATTAGAAAATCGTACAGGTCATGTATGAGGTCATCAAGAAGCCTTGGATGAATTACGCAATCAATTATTTGGAATTTCCTATTTAATAGGGACACAATTCCTCCAGGAATGCGTGAGAAAGGATGGTAAGATAGAGGCTGAGAATTGGTTAAGTATTTGACTAATTTTTCCTAGATCAGATTGAGATAGTTATAAGAGTGCAAAGGTTTCTCAGTGAGAGAAAAACATTGTATTGTTTTATGGTCCTGAATTTATACAATATAAAGATAGCGGGTTTTGAGAAATTTCTTTCCCTAGATACATCTTGTGTTGTGTGATTGATAGTTTCTTTCTCTTACTTTTTATGTGATTGTGCGATCATATTTGGTTTCCGCAAATTGTAGAAGGATTCAGTATTTTGTTTTAGTACATTACAATATCAGATTGAATCCCTTGGATAGATTTTCTACATTGTATGATATAAAAATTGATATTATTGGTCCTTTATGGCTGCAATTTTATTTTCATATGAAAAACAGTCTTTTCTTGATTGAATGAAATTTCATAAATAAAATTCAGTCTTCTACTTAGAGAATTTTCCACCTAGTTCTCTTTACCTTTCAATTTTTTAATGTCAAAATCGAACTTGCTCAAGAAAGTGGTCCATCATGCTTTCTGAGCATTAAGTGTAGGTTGTTTGAAAATATTAGTCAAGCTACTATGATCTACGATTAGAATAAACTTTTTGTTAGAAGGCAGTTTCACCATACCTTCAAGGCGTTAACCATCGCCATTAACTCTAAATCATAGATTGAGTGCCTTTGATCATGTTATTTTAGCTTCTAGGATTCATAGGCTACCACCTAAACTTCTTGCATTAACACTTCCCCTATTCCCTTTTTGCATCATCCGTATAAACAACAAACTCCTTTTTTGGATCTATAAATCTCAAAAAAAGGTTATAGTCAATAGGTGCTTCAGCTTGTCGAAACTATTTTGGGGTCCAATTAAATGTTTTCCCTTTATTTTTTAATGAGCTTATGGGGTAAGCTACTTTTGAAAACCAAACTATAAAGAAACATAAGTAGCATTCTAATCCCATAAAGGACCAAATGTCAACGAAATTCTTTAGAACTTGCCACTTCATAATCGTCTTTATCTTTTCTGGATATACAACTATTCCTTCTTGGGTGATCTCATGCCCCAAATATTGTATTTGGTTTTTAAATAATTCACACTTTTATATTTGGAAAATAATTGATTTTCACTCAAATTTTGTAACACAATTTGCAGATGTTGCTTATGCTCCTCCAAACTCTTTGAATAAACTAATATATCGTTAATAAATATTAACACAAACTTGTCTAAATACGGGTTAAATGTGTTATTCATCAAGCACATAAATGTGGCTGGGGAATTAGTAAGCCCAAAAAGTAGGACCATAAACTCATAGTGTCAATAACACGCCCTAAATGAAATTTTACAAATATCTTCCTCTTTGATTCATATTTGATGGTATCCTGAGCATAAAAAAAATTTCGAGAACATAGTTTCACCCTTAACCTAATCAAAAAAATCATTGATTCGAGGTAGCAGGTACTTGTTCCTAATTGTTATTTTATTTTATTGTGAGTAATCAATACATAGCCTCAGGGTACAATATTTATTTCTGACAGAAAGCACAAGAGCTCCCCATGGCGACACACTAGGATGAATGTACTTTCTCTCTAACAACTCCTATAATTTTATTTTCGACTCAGTTAATTTTGGGATGCTCATGGGATATGGTGCCTTAGACACTGGTGTGGCCTCAAAAGCTAGTTCAATTGTGAAATAAATGTCTTATTAAGGGTGAATTACAGGGATCTCAGGAAACAAATTTTCAAAATTATGAATAATAGGCACATTTTCCAAATTTATTATCTTTTATTTAGATTTAGAGTGATCAAGAGCTCAGTATTTAGCTAAAAAAAAAAATTTCTTAGAAATGCTTCAGACCTGAACGACCAGATAGAGCTCGTCTTGGAAATTGGGTTCAATGCTCCCTGTGTGTTTCACGACATGGAATAACCGCCTCTCATGGATCTCATATGGAGATTGTAGCGGAGACTAATGCCTACGGGTTTTGGTCTAACGAAAATCATGATTCCAATAAGTGGTATCAGACCGACAGGTCTCGAGTTTGAAACTCACTCAGCTCGCGTTGGGGGGAGATTGTTGGACATTGGGTTCAACGCTCCCCATGTGTTTCGCAAAATGGAATAATCAGCTCTCATGGATCCTAAATTTGGTGATTGTAGCGGAGACTAATGCCTATGGGTTTTTTTCTAACGATAGTCATGATTCCAACAGCTTGCCACCAAATTCCAACACAACTCGTTTCATCAAAATATGAGTTTGTATGAGTGAGTTATGGTCTGTTGTTCATTTTCCCAAATAAGTAAAAATTCTGTAGAACAATGATAGACTGATGACTTGGCAGTACAGTCAGCATCTCAAGAATCTTCAGGGACTATTCTTCAGTTTTTTAGCTAGTGACACTGTGACAAGTTTAATCTCCATATTCTCCAATGTTGCTTGGGGAAGTTGAATTTTTCTCCTATTTCCTAAGTTCTCGCATTGGTAGCTTAGGAGCTGAGGACATAAGGCAAAAAAAAATTTATTTGTGATTTGAAATTGTGCGATAAGTGATGTGGTAATAAGGTGGGTCCTACAAATTGCATCAGGGGTTTTTAGGAGAAGGAAACATAAAACGTTAACAAGGTGGCAGAATTTTGATGTGATATATCGCATCAGGGTATTGCAATCACAAGACGGAGGAGGAAACATAGAATGATTTATAGTGGGGCTGTGATTTGCAATCTGTGACTAAGTTGCGATCTACGATCTACAATAAGTGACTGTGATGCAATGCAATCCGCAGAGATTTAAATGTGGTTAAGCCAAGTTTTAATATGATAATACGTGGGTTTTATTACAATAATCCAAAGTTTAATGATAAGTGTGGGTTAGCTCTAAACGCTTAACCCCACTTAAACACCACTTATCTTAACATTAATCGCATACTTATCTTGGCGGCACCTTTGGCGGACCCACCAGATTCTGGAGACTTCCACATTTAATGGAGTTAACCGGTGGACATCCAGATTTAGTGGATAAAAACTAGGAAAAATTGGTTTTTCCATAACTGAGGCAATTTTCAACCAATTTAGGCTCAGGAAGATTCATTCTTGGTATATTATGATGTTTTGGAGCCATTGGAGCAGGTTTTAAATGCAACAAGAGGCTATAAAAAACACTTTTTCACAATTTAAGCTAATACAAAGGCCCACACTATGAAGTTGGACCAAGGAGATATAGCCCAAGAGGGGCGAAATCCTTAATAAAAAGCTTGTGTATTTTTCTCTGTTATTTGTGCTTGTTGTGTTTTATTATGTTGTTGTTTAGCATTGAGTTTCCATTCTTTTAAGTTCATGAAATACACGTAATCTCACCAAGTTCAATGAATTTCCAATCATAAACACTTGTATAAACCCTTGTATGATAAGAAAACCAAAGAAATTTCATGTTAATTATGAAATTGATATTAGCACAACATTAAATAACAATCAATTTCAGATCAAGTTGGTATCAGAGCAAAATGTTGCTAAATGTTTATTTCTTTCTTTGCTTGAGATTGTATAAGAAGGGTTTTAATATTTGCAATTTTGTGATTCTTACAAGGTTGAAGTTGCAGGGAGGAGAAGGGAATCTATTTTTTGTTAGTCCTGAGATTAGGACAAGGAGAAAGAGAGTTGAGAAAGCATCTTCTTCACCAAAATTTCCACTCAAAGCTGCACTTGAAGCACCTCCAGTTCCATCTCCAAAATTTGAGATTGAAGAGGTACAAATTTCACAAGAAGCTGAAGTGATTGAGAAGGTACAAGTATCAGGGGTTGAGCTTGAATCCTTAGCCATTATGTCAAGAGTTGAAGAGACTCATGGACATTTAGAAGAAGAGGATGTTAAGGGAGACTTCAAAGACATAAAAAGAATGGTTAAAATCACGTTTGATGCATCCAGTGAAGAAATAGCAAGAGAAGATTCTAAGCCCCCACATGGAGAAGGATCTTCAGATGGTAAGATGGATGAAGAGAAAAGTTCAAAAGAAAGTGGAGGAAATCCACCTCCATATCCACCATCCTCATCCTCATCATCTTCATTAGCATCTTCATCTTCCACATCCACCATAAAAACCACCCACACTCATTCAAAAACCCTAGAAGGAAAAAATCTATTACTCAAGTTGGACATCAAGTTTGAACTTCCCATGTACAATGGTGAGGTAAATGCATAGAAGTTAGAAAAATGGATCTGTCAATTGGAAGTATACTACAGAATTCAAAATCTACAAGAGGATGACATAAAGATATAATTAGCTTAATTAAGGATATAAGGAATAATACTAGTTTGGTGGGAGGCAAAGACTCAAGAGGAAATGCGAATCCATGGTAAGATATCCATTTCTTGGGTTGAATTCATTTCTTCCATTAAAAGACAATTTTTGTTAGGATATTTTGACACATAGGAAATAGTTAAGAATAACTTAGTCTAGTGTAGAGTTAGGTAAAGTGTGTTTCTTTACCATGTACATTTGTAACTTATAATTTGATGGTCACGATTTGTAGTGATTCGATGGTTATCTCTCACCTCAGTATTAATGACACTTGAACCGTGGCTTACCACCCAATTGGTCCATGATCTCTATTTAAAGAGCATGGAGGGTCATTTGTCCAGTAAGCATTTATTTGATAAACTTTTGTATCAAACCCACACCCATCCTGACCTTTCCTTTGTCATTGGTCTTGTCGCTCAGTTTATGCACTAACCTCATGAAAGTCACTGGAAAGTAGCTAAAAGAATACTTCGATATATTTGAGGTACAGTTCAGTTCGGGATTCATTACAGTGCAGGAGCATCTCCATTGTTGATTGGTTTCATTGATTCTGATTGGGTTGGTGACCCTGATGATCGAAAGTCTACTTCCGGATATGTATTCACTCTTGGTTCAAGACCTTTTACTTGGTCTTGTAAGAAACAAAGTGTCGTCTCTCTTTCTTCAGCAGAAGCAGAGTATCGTGGTGCAGTTGAAGCCAAAAAGGAAGCCATGTGGCTTTTTCAGATTCTGTCTGAATTTGGTCTTCATCAGCAGCATCCAACTACACTTTGGTGTGAGAATCAGAGTGCCATTCAACTATGTAAAGATCCAGTTCAACATCAGCGTATGAAACACATTGAACTCCACATACACTTCATCATGAAGCTCATTCATGATCATGTTCTTGAAGTGCAGTACTGTCCAACCAATGATCAAGTAGCCAATATATTTACAAAAGCTCTCACAGAAGCGAAGTTTACCAAACTTCAATCCATGCTTGGAGTTCAAGAAAGTTGTCATTAAGGGGGGATAGGCTCTAATGCCTCCTTCCTTCTCCTATTGTGTCACTTTTGTAAATCCTTCAATCCTATCCCAATTTGTTCTTAAGGGGGGATGTTAGGATATTTCGACACATAGGAAATAGGCTCCTTTTGTGTCACCTTGTAAATCCTTCAATCCTATCCCAAGTTGTTCTTAAGGGGGGATGTTAGGATATTCCGACACATAGGAAATAGTTAAGAATAACTTAGTCTAGTATAGAGTTAGGTAAAGTGTGTTTCTTTACCATGTGCAATTGTAACTTATAATCTGACGATCATGATTTGTAGTGATCCAACGGTTATCTCTCACCTCGGTATTAACAACACTTGATCCATGGCTTAACATCCGATTAGTCCATGATCTCTATTTAAAGAGCATGGAGGGTCATTTGTCCTGTAACCGTTTATGAGAGAAACATATGTAACTTTTATTTTTATATTAATAAATTTCCTGAAGTCGTCGCGTTGGCTCAAGCTGTGGATTTTTTCCCTCTTTGAGGGTTTTAACCACGTGATTATACTGGTGTACTGATTTGTGATCTGTTTGTGAGCGGTGACCTTTGGTTCTTGATCTAAGGAACTTACCCTGTAAATTCCTACAATTTTATCCATTAGCATATATGAAGAAACCAATAATGAGCTGGAAAAACTTTAGGCAACTCAAAGGCCAAACTGTTCAAGAGTATACACAGGAGTTTATAAAGAGGGCTTTGTTGTTAGGAGTAAACTTGAATTCGCAAGACACACTTGTTATCACTGGAAAATTAGAGAAGCAAAGATGAAATTATTAAATGTCAGGCAGAAGGATTTACAAGGATGAGACACATTAGAGAATCTGAATAATTTAAAAAATATCTAAGGTCCATAAGAAAAATCAAATTTCACACTCAAGAAACTAACATTGTGTGCCTTTGCACACATTTTCTTCAATAGGCATGCATTTTTGTGGCTTTCCCTCAAAAATCCGAGACCACAAGGCACACTCTAGGAAAATGATCCCACACTTGAGGCCGCCCAAGGATAGCCACCTAAACCTCCTTGGGACCTTAAGGGAGCATACAATGGAATAATGTTGCACACAATGGAATCATCCCCCTCTCTTGTGTCACCATCCACCAATGTACCAATAGAGAGAAGGAGAGTTTGAATTCATATATAAAAGGCCACCAAGAGATGAAAAAAGGGAGAGCACCTTGTTATGCTGGAAAAAATTTCTTCCAAGAAATCCAATAGTGTGTGATTTGGAACAGAAGTAGAGAGGCGATTCAATTGTTGGCCATCCAACAACTCCAATCTTTTGGAGTAGAGAGAGGGACCTTGCACCAAGGCAACGCGGAGGTAAAAATGTCCTTGCATTGGGTCTTAGAACTCCCTAGTTCAAAGGACCCCTTGGCAAGTGTGTAAAGGTTCTATATTTTATTCCTAATAGCACTCAATAAGAAGGGACATAGACACCACCATCGGTATTATTTTGTTTTTTGACTCTATGTGAGATTTCGTGTTATTTTTTTAGTTTAGCTTTTTTTTCTCTCTACATATGCATACTATATCATTATCTAGTGTGTTTTGTTTTATGGCACATTCACTAACCTGATAACTCTTTTGTTTATCTACTTGTGACTAGAAACGTAAGAGGAAACAACTACTCCTCTTAAGCAAGTGTGGATTGGTACACTTGTGCATCAAATCCACCAACATAGGATTTGCAACTCCACTGATTTTAATTCCTAGTTAATGTGGTTGTACCTTTTGTAGAGACCTCTTTCTCTGCTCTAGAGTTTGGCTTGAACAACCCTTCTTCTCTTCTTCTCTTCCTCTTCACCTTCAGTGAGAGGCTGAAGCTTAGAAGCTCCAAAAAATTTGTTTCCAGAAATTCGTGTGCATTTTACACAGACAGGCACACCTGACATCGTGCGTTCAACACTGACCTGCGTGAAAATTTTCGCACTTGTGCGAAAATTTTGCGCGCAAAACCCAGAGGCAGAAAATTTTTGTTATTTCCCTTTATTTCCTATTTTTAAAGTGACTGGCAGCCCATAAGAAATCTGCCAGCACTATGCGAGGTGTTCCATGACTTTTTAAAACTCACTCTTGGCTGCATTTCAGTAGTTTTAGGTGTTAGTTTTAAAATTTCAAAGTTTATTTTCGCAAAGTGAACACATATTTTAAGTAGGGGGAAATTAAATTTCATTATGAAATAACTTACGTTTTACGAATTTAGACACCAAAAAACACATAGGTAATTAGCCAAAGTAAGTGGCCCTCGTCCGCACATGCTTAGCTAGTTTTTTTTTTTCATTTTTCGTAGTTTAAAGTCATTAATTTTAGTTCATTTTTTGGCACTACGAGTCGAGACTAGGATTTAATTATCCTTAGAGAGCAAGTAATCTATGCTACCTTTGCACCCTCGGGTGACCCTAGGCAAGCATATGAAAACTCTCTGCTGATAATTTACCATCTCCCTTTAGTTAATCATTCAGATTAGCTAGGCAACATTGTAAGTGACCCATATCCACACATGTTTTTCTTTTGAGCAAGGAACAAAAAAATGTAACTTAATCAGGGATTTGAAAAGGATAACCACATATCCACATGTTAAAACCATGCGATTTTTCACCTCTTGCTCACACACTTTCACACCTTATGTGAATCAAAGCCACCCTAAAACTAACTTAACTAAACTCATTAAACTCTCCCCATAGGGGCCACAAGAGAGTTTATAGTTTATGTTAGGACCAAGGGGGTACACATCCAATAAGCTTCCTTGGTCAGTTTACATATTGAAACATAGAAGTTGAATTTTTAGGGAACTTTTAAATCTGTCTATTTTCCCACGACAAAGAAAACCTGAGTGCTACAGAGACCCGATTCAGAGGGGGTTAAGCTTAGGCCTAGTGCGTGTGGTATTATTCGGGGCTACCTGACCCATCTAATACTCGGTACTGGTAGCTGAATTACCAATCAGCTCAAGAATCGAACGCTCATGTGGGATGATGGTACTTAGTGAAAAAAAATAGGGCATCCTTCCCTATGGGTGACAGTGCAGGCAACACTACATCCTCTACCTTTAAGTTGGTTGATTTTCTTCAGTTGACTTGGGGCGTCACTAGTTCTTTCAAGACGTTGTGCCAACCTTCGCAAGATATCCTTTCAAGGCCCAGTTACATTTGAGGGTTTGAGGATGATTAGGTCTTCTAGGGTTTGAGTATCATACGAAAAAACAACAAAAACCATATTTTTTGATGGACTGCTCACATAGGATTATTCTGAAGGGAAAATTTACCTTCATTAGGGGAATTTTGAGGTCTAAATTGGCCCCCCTATGAAAAATGTACAACCAAAAGAAAATTTATAAGAACTAATAGGATTCAATATGATGATGTCAACCATGGGGGATGATTCACCATTTTTGGGGTAAAAAGGTAAAAAGATTAAAAAATAATAAAATAATAAAACTTCTTTTGCAACTCGTATTTTCAACTTATCTCACTAAGGTTTTTGTTGGCGAACAAACAGGTCTCGCAGGAAAGACACAGGTTCAGAGATTGGGGCCAACAAGAGAATCCGCTGTAGTCTAGAACCACGCCAGCATTGTCACCCTACTCTGGAGAGCAGAGAGTCTCACCCGAGGCATGCCGCGACCACATGCAGAAGGGGAATAGATCAATAGTGGTGGAAGGATACGCAACTCATGATTAATATAGAATTGATTGCATAAACACCATCATATATGCAAGAACATTCAGAAGAGTGAACAGGTATTAAGAAAATAAAATTTTAAGGCATCACAAACATCATGCATGCATGTAACTTGTATAATAAGACAACAACCTACAAGTATATTGATAACTTTCGGCCAGATCCATAGTTACATTGCTTCCATAGGAAGGGCTTAAAATTTTGCTATAGACGTCTCATAGGACAGAAAGATAGATAAGAGAAGCCTAGGAACTACAGAGATATCATGCTCGGAATGGATCTCTCCTGCAGCATCTGCTCGATCCTCTTCAATCGCTCTGCATTCATCTCTCTTCTTTCGGCCGGGTGATGGCTATTTATTCACCCGCCATCGCGAATGCTAGTTCCTCTTGCGTTCTTCTTTGGTTTCTTCCAGCTTCTCTCTTGTTGTCTATGAGTTCTGCTCTCTGTCTTCTGTTGTATCTTCTCTTCGTCTGCACTCATGCATCCACTTTCTTTAGCTATCTCATGTTCCCTCGCAACCAGCTCGGTAGCTCCGTTACTCACCGTAGTTATGGCTTGGTTGCGGCTGCCATGTGTCATTCCGCAACCCAAAAATCTGTTCTTTATTCAAAATTCAAAACAAGGGCCCCAACAGGCCCAACCATAGTTTCTTGACTCATCCTGAGTCAATCACAAATCACTGTCTCTATTTCCATCACCCCATCGGACCTCGTGCCCTGTTCTTGTTGTGCGCCTTCAGCCTGCTGCCCAAACAAGGGCCCCAACTCTGGGACCTTGCTAAACGCTAAAGCCTTAACCTAATTGAAGGTCTTCACAGCCTGCTGCCACCCCTGTAACAATGAATTTGTCTCTGCGGCGATCTTGGTGACAGCTGCCTCCTCGACCTGCGCTGGTACAGTCTCGAACACCGTGCCAGTTTGGGTTTCGTCCTCGGCGGCTAGCTGCTACATTGTCTTGGCACTGAGTTGGAGGGGATGGCGGAGCTCTCGAATTGCTTGTTTGGCCATTGCTGAGCTGCCCTCTGTTTGCTGGATCTGGACTTCCAGAATATCCGCCTGAGCGTATAGCTAGTCCAATTGCGAGGGGTCTGTGGCATCTTGCATTTCCTTCGAAAGTTGCTGCAGCTGCGCTGAAATGGGCTACATCTTGACCATAAGGGCCATCAAGCACTCTTGGAGACCTTTCAGGAGGTCGTAAGCATTGCGCACTGCAGAGTTGAGAGTTTTCTACATCTGGGTGACCTGGCCCTATTTCTCTGCAATTTATGCTGTATAAACTGCCTCTGGATCAGGTAGCGTTGGTCATGCTGCTAATGCTCCTTGGATCTTTGCATTTTCCTTGTGGAGGTCATTGAATGCGATCCTGAGGTGGAGGGCCTATTCTACGTTATTTGTCTCTGGTACATCTGCAGGCATCCAAGTGTAGTGAGCCTCTACAGATGGCCATAGCCCTGTAAACACCCTGGCCACTTCATTTATCTGACCTTGTAGCTGCCCGTGTGCTGCTGTGAGTTGTTCGCGCTGTTCAGTAAGTGAGGTGATCTGCTTTTGTTGCTCGTTGCAACTCTGTTATAGTTCAGAATGAAGCCTTTCTGCCTGATGGGCCGCCCTCTGGATAAAGTGGTACAGCTGAGCCGTACCCCATGTTTCTAAATTGGCGACACCTGAAGTGCTTTGATCCGGCCGCCGTTCCTATAGGGGTTGCCCACTGGCAACTGATCCGGTGGAGTGCTCTAGAGGGGATCGCGGTGGGGTCTGATGAGGCACCGAGTCGGCCATATTCAAGTCTGACCACTCCTGCTGATTTGTGTGGATGGTCTGTGAAAATACAGTAGGCTCAGGCTGAGCCCCGGCTGAGTCGGCAACAATTTTTGCCATCTGTGTAATTATATCAGAAAAAGAGACTTGGGGTTCCCCAACGGGGTTGACCGGCGGTACCACTGCTGCAGTACTGGAGTCAACCTTGGCCCCATGGTCCCCATTATGTAGATCTCGGATGATTGGGTCAGACACGATGGTAGATGAATTGGATGGTGCGGACAAAGTGGTAGGTGGAGGTGGAACAGAGTGATAAGATGGAGGTGGAACGGTCCATGGTGGTGAAAGTCGAATGTTGATGAACTCAGAGGGGTCAATGGGTGGTTCTTCCTGTATAGGCACCCCTGTACTTGGTGGCCGTTGTGGATCCTCCTTAGTGAGGTCCACCACCGGACTCGACTGTATGGTTCGGGCCCACTTGGCTTGAGGAGCTTCTAAGGGGTCGGTGGACTTTCTCTTTTCCCCCATCGGGGTTGTCATCGGACTTGGAGAAGTAAATAAAACATTAGGGATGGGGGAGGTGATGGAAGTTGTGTGGAGACGCGATGTGGACTGAGAAAGCTGGAACTCAGAGAAAACAGGAAAAGGAACGGCACCGCTTGAGACGACCTTGGCCACCTCATTAAAACTGTGTACCTGAGTGTTTAGGTGGCGAATGAGGGGGACGAGCTGCATGGCGGAGTCCTGTTGTGCCACCTCTGTGTCTGTCTCGGCAGGCCGTTGCTGCAGTAGAATCTGATCAAAATTGTATCTGGGTACCCCATTGTGGATTTCCATCATGACCCCCGGCCACGAACAAACTTCATTGTGGAAGGTTGTGTCTTCAAGCTGGAACTTCAGCGGCACATGTGAACTGCGAGGAGCCTCCATCACCAAGTTAAAACCTAGGTACCATGGAATGAGTTGTATGAAACTCCGACCACGAACCCAAGTTATTCCAATAATTTTGAACATATCCTTCTCATCCATAAAATGGATGCTAAACCACCCATTCAGAAGCGTGCTCACCTATGGCGAATATCCAATAATGGGGTTCCATTTATGATTAATCCATGCTACCGTACCAAAATGCATATTATCAGGAAAAATCCATCTGCTAATTACTGCCCGTTTCTGTAAGCTTACCACCCGCAGACAGAGATCTTCATAATCCAGGGATATCTCCTTGATCTCCATATTTTGTTTGAAAGGGTTCCTATTGCAGTGACCTCTACCGCGACGCCTGTTCCTTCTGGGCTGACGCTGCTTGTTCACAATTTCCGCAGAACAATCCACCAGAGCCTGTCTAATTATGAAATCATCCACCTCAAAATCACATGTGAGACTGTGATAATTCACAGATAAAACTTGAATGGGATGTATTTGGGGCACAAAATCCATCGAGTTCTCTGACACCATACCATCCATAACTGAGATGTTGACAAGCATACTATGGTCAATTATTCCCTAGAGAACAGAGTGCCACCACTGCCAAGTTGACCAGGCAAGTGTCACATAAATGTTCCTGACTATTTGACACCTACGATATTAAAATATTCAGACATAACCCTGTACATCCCCCTACCCGATATATGGGGCAATTTTTTTATTTTTAAAAAACGATGGGGGAGCAGGCCAAATAACATACGGACTCATCATATAGTCATATAGGCGCATTCAACAACATCCAAATATATGCTCTTGACAAGGTAAAAGGTCATGACAGAGATCCCCAATCCCAAAGAAGCTATCCACCTAGACAAATCTAGCAATAACATACTACAATGAAGTCAGCTTGGAGCATGTGTACATCCCATAGAATAAATTAATACCCCTTGGATACATAAGCCCTTGTGGTATCATCCCACCAACCTACACCACCCAAAAGAGGAAGTCGCTAGAAGAAACGAAGACGTGAGAAATACCCATAATTGTCGAAAAGACCTCTGCTGACAGTTGAACATCCCAAGAGAACAATCTAGCCTGTTCTGAAAATATCACCAACTTGCAACAGAATCCTTCGATATCCTCATCAACCAGAACTTGTAGCCTACACTGAACTCCCAAGGCCAAATGCTCAGAGAGAGAGAGAGCCTCTAGAGATGGCATAAATGATAGCCATGATGGACTGTTTACCAACCTCGGTAAATAATTCAAATTACTTTCGGACAGAAAGTCGGAAAAATAATTTCGGAATTGGAATGACGGTAGGTCACCAGAATGACCAGGTTTAGGACAACCTCGCTAAACATGACAATAGCAGCAGAAGATGCAGCCAGGGAGTGACCACCATATTTTGCAAAACTGAAAGCCAAAACTCTTGCATGGTCAGGATATGATAATTGAATCCACCCACTTACGCCACAATAGATACCATTTGCTATAATGGCTTGGGCTTACTGTGTATGAATCAGACGAGGAGTCCAGGGAAGAGGTCGATAGTTTCAATCTACCATCGTCGTGGACTACCATTAGTCTTATGGAAAATGTAGATTGAATTTAGGATAACTACTACTAAAATGACCAGAAAAGTGGTCACGCCAACCTCAACCATCTTCGAAAAGCTCAAAAATTGAACTTTTGTAAGGCACATCATATATCATTCAAGCATAGGAGAAGATCATAGAAAAGCGAAAACATCTTGCCTAGAGTTCGCTACTCACCCCTCACAGGCAATAACCCCAAACTGCAGAAGCTATCTGTCGATGTTCTTCTCTGGAAGGGTCCCTAAGAGCGAATTCCTCCCTCCCTTCAGACATGCTTCTGTGGTGATTCTCCTCTTGTGGTCATGGGCAGATCAAGGAATGTGAAAATGAAGAGGGAAAGTACCCTAAAGTAAGGAATCTCGATGCTTTTGGATTTAAAATGAGGCCTGAAGGACTGCATTATCCCATAGTGCAAGATAGTGGAAAGGCAGATTAGTAGGAAGAGGCTGAAGGAAACTGTAGAGAAAGAGAGCAAGGTTTTAGTGGATAGAATGGGAAGCATGAAGCAAGCATTGGGCAGACTGCGAGAGGATGTGGGTCGAACCAAAAAGTGCATTGAACCATGGATGATAGTAGCCAACACCTATCCCATCTATCACAAAGAAACTCAGTACTACTGATGGTCGAATTTTTTTTTGTTTGCCCTTTAAATATTGCGTAGTCTAAAAAGGTCGCGTTTTCACCTAGAATTCGGCAATGATTTTCAAAAAATCTAGTAAAATTTTTTCCAGAATCTTGTTTACAGTTGTTAAAATTTAATATTTTAAGTTCCCTAAAACTTTTTGATAGTGTTGAATCCATTTATAGCATTAAAAATGGATTCTAAACACTCCAAGCACATGATTTTTCGAATTTTAGTTGACAAGATTCCAACAATTTTCTGCCATCCAAGCTATTTCATAGACTGGGTAGACAAATTCTTTAAATATTGCAATTTTCAAAGGAAAATGTATCTTGGAATGAGGATTTTACACTTTTTAATTTTATAAGAGAACTGGGGGAGCTTGAGGAACACCAACAAGACATAGATGCGGCACTGGAACGGCGTAGGTCCCTGGAACAGTTAAGGTTACCAATGTTACCAGTAGTGTAACATGTAGTTGCTCAAACTTTGGTACATCCCATTACTATTTCAGGTGAACATATTAGTTACAACAATACCATTACTTCTTCATGCCCGATATGCCTTGACTATGTTCCCCTGCGATTGACAATGTTCCCCTGCGAGAGGACGTGCGTCGATTTCACCAAAAGTGCATTGAACCATGGAACTATCCCATCTGCCGCAAAGAATTTCACATGCAGGAGGACGTGCATCCATTTCATTGCGGTCACATATTTCACCAAAAGTGCATTGAACCATGGATGACTGTAGTGAACGAAGTTGTCTACCCAGGGTACAGAATAGCCAGGACGACAGTTTTTTGTCAGAATCTGGTTCAGTAAAATTCAAAAAATGAGGTAGTTACAGTGTTTGGAATCCATTTTTGATAGTGGAAATGGATTCAGAACTATCAAAAACCATTAGGGAAACCAAAACACTGAATTTTAACAACTGTAAACAACATTCTGATAAAATCTTTGCGATTTTTTCAAAATCTCTGCTGGATTCTGGGCCATTCCGTTAATTTTTTAGACTATGCGGTAGCAAACACCTGTCCCATCTGCAGCAAGGAATTTTAGTCCTAAAATAGAATTATATATCTTGGAATGGAATGAGATTTGTAAAATTTTATTATTATGAATATGATTATAAAATTGTAATTTAATTCTTAATAATTATTATATATATGGTAGCCATTTCAAGTGAGTGCATATTGGATTTTATGAAAAGAATACGATAAAAAAAATAAAAATTTGCATAACTATTTTTGTTGTCTTATTTGTATATTTAAATTGTATTTTCAAGGCTTTTCTTTAAGTTTGAGCAAGGTGAGTTCTGTTATTTTTTGGGGGCTCTAGTAGGCCATGAAAAATTTAGCCATATTTTCAGTTTTTTTGCATTTTGTTGGATTGCATTTTCAATTTGCTTCTCTGAGCTTAAGCAAATAGATTCATGTACTTTTAAATTTCAATCTCCAGTTTAAATTTATTTTAATTTTAGATTTATTAAGTATTAAGAGAGATAAGTTTCTAAAAATCCAAATCTCAATTTTTAATGTAAAAGAGATTTAATCCTTGAAATTACATAAATCAGAAGTTAAGGAAAATCTAAACTAGCTAACTCATACAGTTTAGTGAAGTTACAATATATTACTTGCCCTTTAAGCAACTCAAAATACTAATATTTGTATATGTAAGGTAGCTTTAATATTCTCGCATTCCAAGTTTTATCGACTGCAAAAACTCCCAGTGATGTAGGGATTTGTATGCACTTTGGAATCTGTTTCAAAATTTAGCTTGATGGAAGCTGATGCAACTAGTACTATGTAGCTTGAGACAACAATCTAGACATCAAGAAAAAATAAAGTGATATGAGATTGGTTGATGAACTAGTAAAATATTCACCAAACCCACCTCTTTCTCTTTGCTTTGACAGAGATGGTAATGCTTGTCTGACAACAGGTGAAATACTTGAATTTTGTGGTGTTGGTAGAGTCAAAGTGACAATGTATGTGACTTCTTATGAAATGAATGATTTTTTTGGAGTTTCTGTTTGCATCTCTAATATTTTGTGTAAAATGGATTATAATAATGGTCATATATATATATATATATATATATATATATATTTGCAAATATTGTTTATGTAAAGATTTAATATTTGATGCATATGAGTGTCTATACTTGGATGCTTATGTAGGACTCATGTGTATTTCTTATGGGCACTATCACCCTAAATTTGATATTATTGTAAAATAGAGAAAGCTCCTAAAACATATTACCACAATATATCTTCCTGAAGTAGTCATGGAGCTCTTCATCATCGAGCTCTTCCTCAACTAGTATTGGAGCTAGCAGAGGCATTAGCTTCAAAGATTCTTAGCTTCAAAGATTCTTGGGAATGTGAAGCTATTATTAATTGTTTTGTTAAATTTGTCCTCCTTAGCTTAATATTAGAATATGTATACTTATGTTATATCCTTTTATTGGGAGAGCATTTCAAATTTCCAAAACAAAAATTCCTGCTTTTTTTTTCCATAATTGACTTTCTTACTTGAATGATATTGTTAGATAAATTCTTTTATGTTCATATTCTATAGCTTCTTTGTTTTAGCTATTGTCTTTTACTTCTTCAAGAAGAATATGGTTAATTTTAGGCATTTTACATACCATAATACCATAAATCTAGAGATATAATTTCATTTGGTCTTCTAATTTCTATATAAGAGAAGCTCAAGTTATAACTTTTCATTCCTTGTGAATTGCAAGTAGTTTTCTTGTAAATTCAGGTACCAAGGTAAATGAATTAGCTACGATGATGACTAGGTTGTACACTAGTAACCATGATATGATTTCAGTGAGAAATGCATATCATGGAAATAATACTAACACAATGGGATTAACTAGTCAAAGCAAATGGAAATTTAACATGTTTCATGTTCTTAAATAAAACGTTGTGGAAACTTTTGTGAGAAAGCAAGGAGATTATTTTTCCCCATGAGTGTTTAGGTGTGAGTGGGAAGACAGGTTAGTCTAAGTGGGAAGACAAGTTTTAGTACCCACAAGTCAATAACATGAAGTAAATGCTAAATATAGAAATGAGAAGTAACATTAGTTGTGAAATTGTGTGTATGTTGTGGATTGGGAAGAGCCCTAGTCATGAAGGTGAAGCTTTATGTTAAACTCAGCCTCATTGCGTCCTTAAGACAAATTCGAAATTATAAAAAATTAGGAAAAGTGGAGTGTTACACCATTTTTTGGTCATCTAACCTATTCTCATTAGATGGACCCAAGTACACCATGTAAGACCAACTTTACCCTAAGTAAAATTTCTTTCACTATGTGAAATAACTTAATAAAACACATTTATTAGGTTGTTTATGGTCTAGATAGGAAACCCCAAAGGGAAATATTAAACAAACCTATATTTGTTTGATTTTCCTCATGGAATAATTAATTAAACCATAATTTAATTATTATTCCTAGTCATGTTTAACCCAAAACAAAGAAATTAATTAGATAAACCCTTATTTATCTTGTTATTTTCTAGGAATAATTATTTAAATCTTATTTAGATAATTTTCCTTGTTAAATATGACCAAATCACCCACAAATAATTAAATAAATCATTATTTATTTGATTATCCTTCAACCACTTCCTTAAAAAGATAAATAAATCATTTATTTATTTATTATTGACAAATAAAGGGATTTGACCCAAGTCAAATACTTTTGCCCTCCAACAAATATAATAAAATATTCCATAAAAGGTGGATCTAGATTTGGTTAACATTATTTTAATCATGCACCAAGATCTAGAATGACCCAACATTTTGTTATAAATAGGAGGGTTTTTCCTACCATTCTTCACCTTTTGTTGCCTATTAGATCACTCTGGATCTATACACTTGGTCACATTCTTCATTATTTGTTGTGTGAGCTCCCTTTGAGTTCTATCTTTGTCTGGGTTTTCTACACCAACAAGAGAGAGAGATTCTAGATCTGAAGTGCTGAGGACTTCCAAGAACCTATCCCATTGAGGAGAATTGGATACACCTTCTTGTTTTCCTCCCAGGTGCCCTTAATACAAAAATTCTTTCAAAAAACATTGTTCTTGTCTTGTCTATTGATGGTGGAGGCAAAATATTTTTTTATCGCTTAAATGTCTTTTCATGTATAGACTGATGTTTGGTGCACTATTCCAACACCAACCTGCATCCGAAGATATCGCGCCCCATTTCATGCTAGGCTATAAGTTATGCATAGCTAAAGTGGTATTTTTTCGTACACTTCGACAAAAAATTCATACTAACAACTGGCGACTCCACACGGGTTTTCCATTACGACCGCTGTCGTTTTTCATATTCCTGCATAACCAGCTGCTTCAGACCCAAGGGTTTCTTTCCAGCTTTTTGTTTTTTCTATTTTTATGTCATTTTTCACTCCTAAAACCCTAAAAAATTAAAATTTCTAACTTCCGCGTGTTTTTGGCCCTATTGCGCAGGTGACAGACATCAGCCGCAACTGAGACGACAAATTTTGTGAAAATGTGCCGCCGAGACAACCGGAGCGGGAGGTCGCACTTTTTGGCCCAAAACCTGCGACCTGGACTCCAGGTCGCACTTTTCAGCCCCTTTTCTACGACCTGAACAGGAAAATAGGTCAGAACCTGCGACCTGTGCTTTTTTCTGCTGTTTTTCTGCAATTTTTCTGGGTTCTGCTGCAGCTTCTGTCAGGGTTTTCCAGCCTCTGTCTCAGCCCGTTTAGACCTATTCCTGATCTGTTTTGCTCATCTAAGTGGGAACATAGCCCGCTAGGGCTTCAATACCCTCCACTTTTGGTGGAAGAGTTTTAGCTGTTTTAGGTGTCTGTTTTTTTCAGAGTTTCAGCCCTCCCTTTTCAGATCTGTTACCTCCCTTTCAGATGCCTTTAAATCAGCTCTTCTTCCTTTCAAATAACCTCTTGTAGTTTTGTTTGGACCTCCCTTTAGGGCCTCCTCCTTGTCCCTTCTGCTTTGTGTTGATTTCCTCCTGTTTTCCAGCCACCTTGCCTCTGTCTTTTGGCTGTGATCTGCACCTCTTTTCAGCAGTTTTCTCCTTTAGATCCCTGTCCCTCCCGACCTTAGATCTATTGGCCTCTTTTAATGCATTTAGATTAGATTTTTTCCCTCTTTTAGACTAGTTTTGGGAGACCTGCCTCCTTGGGTTACCTTGATGCATTGTTAGCTGTTAATTTTCTGTTATTTCAGCATTATATATTGTTCTCTACAGATTTATTTTCAGTTACGCAGCACACTTTTGCTTTTGCTCTCAAAACTTCTGGGTTTAAAAATTAAAATTAACGCACACCACACACTCACCCTAAGCGAAGAAGAGCCTGGTTACCACCGCTAGGCAAAGACTTTAAAACATTGTAAAATCAATTGACACTGCACCTCTTCTGCCCTTGTTTCGACATTGTAATCACTTGATTCTGCACCTCCCTGCCCTTGTTGGTCAATCTTCTTCCCCTTGTGCCGTGTTTGTGTTGTCACCATTGTGCCCCCAAGGCGCACATCTCGGAGACTTCTTGGCCTTCACCCTCAGTTTCCAGTCGGTCGACCTGCTCCGTCCCGCCGTCATCGAGCCAGTCCCCCTCCGAGTCCGCACTCCGACTCCTCTCCTGATTCATCGGGTTCTCCTTTCACTTCTGGTTCTCCCCCTGTCACCTTCACCATGTCTGGTCCAGGGCCTAATGCTAGCGGTAATCCTGGCCCTAATGCCGGACCTGCCACTAGCGGAACCGCCACAGGAACTACCTCGGCTACACCCTTGCTCCCTTACATGGCAGGCCTCAGCCTTCCCGATTTCAATCAGTTGATCAATGACCCTATCCGCCATGATGCTAGTTGGCCTGCTATGCCGAAAAAGCTCCCTTCTGACATCCCTAAGTTTGAAGGTCTAGCTAGCGAAGATCCCACCAACCACATCCGTTCCTTCCACATGTGGTGTTCTTCCAACTCTATTACCGATGACTCCATCCACCTTCGGTTGTTCCAACGCACGCTTACTGACGAAGCTTCGAAATGGTATGTTGACCAGACCACCTCTTCCCATACCACCTTTGCGACCATTGCCCAAGCCTTTTTATCCTATTTCCAGCTCCCTCTCTGATACGACACTGGTACAGAGCTTTTGACCTCTTTCCGTCAATCCTCTTCAACCCACCTTTCCACTCATGTCCAGGAATGGCGGAGAAGAAGGAGCCTCTGTCGAGCTCCCCCCTTTGAAGATCGTGTTTATATGGACTGGTTCCTCCGCACTCTCCTAGCTCCCATTGGCAAAGATGTCGCCTCCCATTTTCCTCAAACCGAAGAAGCCGCCCTCCAAATAGCCTTGAAATATGACTTGATCTAAACTCAGTCTGGTTATGTTTATACCGTCCTTCCTGACCTCCCCAGGCCCGGCGGCGCTGATGCCCCAGGGGCATCTCATTCTGCCGACGGTATCATTGGAACCCTCTCTCATCCGCCTGCTCCACCTCCTATGGGCTACGGTCTCCCTCCGGGAGGGGCCAGCACCTCTAGCACTTTTCCCCCTCCCAGTAGCATGTATCCAGGATACAGCATCCCTTATCCTTTTTCCCAACCTCCTGCTTACCTCAATGTTACCCAACCTAACCATTATTCTTATCCACAGCCTGGCACGCCAGCTCCTCCAGCATTTGCGCTTCCACCTCCCTTGCCTCCTCAACCCCAGCACCAGCACCTACAGCCCCCTCCCGGGCAAGTATTTGTACAGCAGGGCGCGACTAACTCCCCTTCCTCTCAAAGAAGGCGGAGAGGCAATCAAAACCAATCTTCCCCTGGTACTCGTGGACCCAATCCTCATAGTGTCGACTCTAGCCCCGCTACCTAGCAACAGGGCTCTCAGCCCAAGCCGGATAGGCCTATTTGCACAAATAAGCCCTGTTCGTGTTGTGGTGTCTACAGTCATTACACCCACGATTGTCCCCTTTTACCACAGATGCGGCAGATGTGGGAGTCTCAAGCCACATTGTGAGGACAACATGCCTCCCCTCATGCTCCCCCTAATGTGGCCACTACTCAACCGGCTGTGTTTACTGATCCTTTCCCTCAGCACGGTTTCATGGCTACCCAACCACCTGATAGACAAGCGGCCACTCAACCTTCCCCTTCTGGTTCCTCTGATTACCAGATCCTCATGATGAATGCTAATCCTTTTCCGATCGTCGACCTTAATCTTCAAACTCGGTCTCGCCAGTACCCCAAGCCTCCTGCTCAGTCTGCCTCCGAGCCCCCCTCTTCGGGTCCTACAGAGCCTCTTTTGACACCAAATGGTCCCTTACATCTCCCTCAACCCAAAGTCGAGGTTCATGACAAGATTCCTATGGGACCATTACACCGAAATGCTGCTCCTGGTCGAGCTGCTCAGTCATATAGTATAGTAGATGATTTGGCACAGTCTCCTGCTACCATTTCCACATTGGAACTCCTCCAATCGTGCCCTTCCCAAAAGAAGGCTCTACTATCTGCCATGGGCGCTGTAAATCCTGCTGACAACCTTATGATCGTTTTCGACACCCATCAGTCAGAGCATCCTCCTCTTCCTGCTTCCATCACTTTCCAAATCTCAGTCACAATCCGGAACGCTAATGTTTCTCGGTGTATCATTGATGAGGGGGCATCCACCTGTGTGATATAGGCATGCTAGAAGGTCCCTGACCCCCGAGCCATGGAGTTGGCTCCTCCACGATCACTCTTCGGTGCTGGAGCAGCCATCAGCCCCGGGGGCCCCATCTCGCTTCTCTCATTATTGTCCTGTATCACCAGGGCAAGATCTTGGCGTTGACGTCGAAGTCATCGATGCCCCTCTAGATTACAACATTCTATTGGGGCGAAGCTACACCTATGCCATGTCTGCTGGCCCGTCTGCGGTTTTTCGCAAGATGTCTTTTCCTCACAATGGAAAGATAGTCACCATCGACCAGTTGACTTATCATGAGCCAAAGTCTCAGACCTCCCCTGAGACGACCATCTCTTCTGTAGCCAATAAGAAAACCATTGATTCCTTGACCAGTGCCTCTCCCGACGTCTACAAAGACTCCTCTTTGCTTGGCACTCTCCTTGGTCTCCCTCCTCCTCCTATCTCTGATCCCAGCTTATCGAATGTTTGCATGATGCAATCGTCTCGGGCAGCCATTCCGCAACCCGCTACGGCTAGTCAGCCACCTCAACATCACCCACCGCAACCCGCTCCTAGCCATTCATCTTCGCCAGCTGGACCTCCTCCTCCTGGCCCCTCTCCTACCACTGGTATCCCTGAACCCCTCTATCCTCCTAGATCCGTTCCCCCAGGCCTCAACCACCTTGGTACCGTTCCTCCCGGCCATTTCCCCTCCGGTCAGATACCGTTACTCATTCCCCCCCGGGCGTGTATTTGGTACCTGTTATGGCCACCCTCTCTCTCCCAAACCTGACCCTGGGCATACCTGTCTGGTACCTTGACCCTCCAGCCACTACCCCACCTGGTCACCCCAAACCCTACCTTGCTTTGACCCCGGTCCAATCGGTCCCCCTTACTTCCCCCGCTACCACAGTGCCTCACACACCTCTGCCAGCACCATATCCTGTTGCGGCGGTCTCAGGAAAAGGGGGAAAAGCTCACACGAAACCCAATAAGGACCAAACCTCCCTAACCAACCCTACCCTTCCTCGACCGCCAAAGCACGCTATCCAGTGTGCTTTGTGCGATATTGTTGGTCACGCCACCCATACATGTCCTGAATTGCCACATCTCAAGACCCTGGTCAACGAGACGTTTCCAGAATCTGATCTCCCTGAAGTCTACGTCATGCTACCTGATTCTATCCCGAAACCCAAAACGTTGCGCACAAATCACCCTTGTGCTTTGTGCGATTTCCATGGCCATTACACACACCTTTACCCCTGCCTTGATGAGTATCGTTCCTCCTTAGCCACGTACCACCAATTCAAGGCTACGCATTCCCAGATCCCTTCGTTCTTGTTGGCAAGTTCTACCCCGGTAGGCCCAGAGGATCTTCCTACCCCTATCCACATTTCCCCCCCCGCCGTTGAACCAACACAGCCGCCGTCCACCATCTTTTACCTATCCTCCTCCTTGAGAGATGATTCCCCTACCCTCCTACCTGCGGACACTCTCGGTTCCACCTCAGTGGTCCTTGGACCTGCTGACGTCGCCCATATCAGCCCGTTTTCACACAATGACCAGTCTGGTATTGCTACGTCCTCGGGTGAACCCCCTTCCTCCAGTCTTCCCATCTTCCACTCAGATGAAGACATTATGGAAGCCATGACCCACCCTGACTTTCCCTGGGATGATATGCACCATCGCGCATACTTCCTCCCACAACAGTCCCATGACCAATATGCTATGGAAACCAAATATTTCATCCCCCATGCTGTAGACTGGTTCAAAAATCCCATTCCTGCACCTGATGCTTTCGAAGAAGGAAACATGACCAATATCTCTCCTACCATTAAAATTGACATTTTGGTCAAACCAGGAATCGAAGAATCTATCACCTTGGGCGCCCAATGCACCCCGGAAGAAATTGAAGCTTACACTAAGCTTTTCAAATAATTCCGCGATATTTTCACCTGGTCCTACTCCGAAATGCCTGGACTCGATCCCGCCATCGTCGAACACCACATCGACACATGGCCTGATGCCCACCCCGTCCATCAAAAGTTGAGACCCGTTAATCCTTCCAGACGCGATGCTATCAAAGCCGAAATCGATAAGCTCAAGCAGGCCGGTTTCATTTACCCCATTGAATACACCACTTGGGTGTCCAACCTCGTTCCCGTCCTCAAGAAACAAGGCACCATCCATGTCTGCACGGACTTTCGCGACTTGAACAAAGCTTGTCCCAAAGACAACTTCCCCACACCATTCATTGACCAAATCATTGACGAGTGTGCGGGGCATGAGGTTCTATCCTTTATGGATGGTTTCTCCGGATACAACCAAATCGTTATCCGTCCTGTTGATCAACTTAAAACCGCGTTCATCAGTCCGTGGGGAACTTTTTCTTACCGAGTCATGCCTTTTAGCCTAAAAAACGCCGGCGCCACTTATCAACGGGCCATGTCTTATTGTTTCCATGACTTAGCCCATATTATCCTTGCTTATTTAGACAACCTCACTGCGCGTTCTAAACATCGGGCGCAACACCTCCACGATTTGTGCACCATTTTCCTCCGATGTCGCAAGTATAATATGCGCCTTAACCCATCGAAATGTGTCTTCTGCGTTCCTGCCGGCCGTCTCCTCGGCTTCATCGTGTCCAAAGACGGTATCGCTCTTGACCCCTTAAAAGTTCAAGCCATTCTTGAACTTCCCATCCCTCGTACCTTACGCCAGCTACAGAGTCTTCAAGGCAAAGCTAATTTTCTTCGCCGGTTCGTTCCTGACTATGCCACCACCGCACATGGGTTCCTTAGACTCCTCCACTCTAACATCCCATTTGTATGGGATACCTATGCTCATGAGTCTTTTGAT
Source organism: Pinus albicaulis (assembly GCA_034641835.2). Classification (NCBI taxonomy): domain Eukaryota; kingdom Viridiplantae; phylum Streptophyta; class Pinopsida; order Pinales; family Pinaceae; genus Pinus; species Pinus albicaulis. Next base: position 1,418,402,861 of record CM076579.1, on the reverse strand, counting down.
GCCCTCAAGCAGGCTCTCACCTCTGCTCCCTTGATCCGCCCTCCTGACTTTGATAGGGACTTCATCTTGTATATCTCCGCTTCCACCTATTCGGTTGCTGGAGTCCTAATTCAGGAGGATGAAAATGGTATCGAGCATGTGATCTATTATGTCAGTAAAAACCTCGTAGGGCCTCCTATTTCCTACTCACATGAAGAAAAATTAGCACTGGCTGTTGTGTTCTCAGTCCAAAAACTTCGCCATTATATCCTCATGCATTTTACCAAGGTTGTGACTGATTCCAACCCCATGGCTTTCCTTTTGAGTCGCCGCATCCTCACTGGGAAGTACGCCCGTTGGGTCGTTATCCTTCAAGAATTCGACCTCAAATTTGTCACCCCAAAAAGTAAGAAAGGGTTAGCCCTCGCTGAACTCATTTCTGAATTACCTACCGGAACACAGGACCCTCCAGTTAATGATGATTTTCCTGATGAACACTTATTCGCCATTACTTCAGACGACCCGTGGTATGGCGACATTCTTACTTACTTGCGAACCCAAAAGTTCGCCCTCCACCTTGACCGTGAGGCTCGACGGCGTATCCGACACCAGGCTCCCTGATACCTTCTTATCGGTGACGATATCTATCGTCGCGGTATCGATACGGTCCTTCATCGTTGTCTCACACAGGCTGAAGCTGAACAGGTCCTCAATGCCTGCCATAGCGCCGCTTGTGGTGGCCACCTCTCCGGACTTGCTACTGCCTAGAAATTCATGCACGCTGGGTATTTTTGGCCTTCCCTCTTCAGTGATTGCATTGAGGCAGTCAAACACTGTCCCAATTGCCAACATTTTTCCCCCAAGGCACGAGCTCCCCCTGCTCCCCTCCATCCTGTCGTCACAACTGGTCCCTTCTGTAAATGGCCATCGACTTTATGGAGTGTCGACCTCCATCCACTGGTAACCATAAGTATATCATTGTGGCGGTTGACTATTTCACCAAATGGGCCGAGGCTATGCCCACTTTTAACAATACGACTGCTACCGTCGCCTTCTTTTTCTTTAACCATGTTATTGCTCAATTCAGAGTTCTGAAACAACTGGTCTCTGACCATGGCCGACATTTCGAAGATGAGATATGGCGTGAGCTATCCTCACTGTTGGGTTTTGAGCACCAATACTCCTCCTCCTATTACCCCCAAGGTAATGGCCAAGTTGAAGCAGTCAACAAAATCCTCAAGACCATGCTTCAACGAACGATGAATAATCACAAAACCAACTGGCATCTTATGCTCTTCCCTGCTTTGTGGGCCTATAGAACTTCTGTTAAAACCGCCACCGGGTTTAATCATTTCCACCTCGTTTTTGGAGAGGAGGTAGCCTTACCGATCGAATGTGAAATCCCTTCCCTTCATCTGGCCGTTGAAATTCTCCCTGACACCCAACCTCTAGAACAATGACTCATCATGCTTGAGCGTGCCTCCAAAGACCGTCGTGTTGCATTGCAAACCATGGAAGCGGCCAAGAAACACACCAAAGCTCAGTATGACCGAAAAGTCCAGCCTCGTACCTTTCATGAAGGTGACCTTGTTCTAGTCTATGACCAGGCCCACGATGCCCTCGGTCACGGAAAGTTCGACTCATTATTGTTAGGTCCTTACATCATCAGTAAGGATCTTGGTAAGGGGGCATACCTCTTAGAGGATTTCGAAGGCAATCCCCTTCCTAATCCTCGCAATGCACTCTATCTTAAGAAATATTACCCTTAGCATTTCCCTCTTGAAATGCATGTTTTATTTTCTGTTAGATAGCCAGCATCTTTTCATTTTCATACTTTGATACTTCACCCGGACTCACTTTTTCCAAGAAGGATCACTTCGCCTCTCCTCAAAATCGAATTTCCTCACTTACAACACTTGTACTTGGGGCACCACTTTTCCCCCATACTTTCCCCTGTTCGTGTCGATTTTCGTCATGAGATACCATCTTGTACTCATGTTTTCCTGGTCCCCCATAGGACCTATACTGTGTGGCAGCACCATCGAGTTGCCCTTGTTTAGAGCATCCAAGTTGAGTCATCATCGCATTCATGGAGTCTATCCTAAGTCCCTTTGTACCCCGCTTTAGTCCTCCATCCTTCATTGCTTGGTCTCTCTCTTGTGTCGCACATCATGGCCTTCAGCCCCACTGTCCCCTATCCCTTATGATATTGTGTCCAAGGCTGCCATGTCATTCATGCTCTTTATGCTCTAGCAAGGGAAATCGTCCATTCGCTACTCAGTTCCCTCCATTCCATCATCATCATTGGTATTAGTCTGTCCGTCGCTCTCCTATTTTCTCTCGTGCCTTAGTTGAGGATCTCTCATTGCCTCACCTATGGCAGACCTCCTTCTGTCGACATCAGATCCTTCATTCCAGAAGACAGGTCTAAAGGGCGGTATACCTTGGTTCCAACTTCCACTCTTGTTCGGTGCCTCGGATTAGGCAAAGGGATATTTCATTACCCTTTGACTTGATTGTTTCTCCACTCCAGCTCCTTTCAGCACGATCGAGATCCGTATGCTTGATGGTTTCAGTGATGCAGCAACAGCCTTTGGTGATCCCCGAGTGTGTGTGAGATGTCTCAACCCTCATGAGGGGGTGGCCCTACAGGTAGCCCCCCACATGCCCGGATGACCTCTCCAGTGCAGCCTTCGATGCAGCTCCAGATATTTGATGATGTTGGCCTTCGCCACTTGCAGCACCTCTTTGATTTGCATGTATCAGTTAGATTTTGCGAGCCCTTCCCCATTTACAGGGGGAATTTGGGTTGTATTCGTATCTCATGTACTCATATATTATTGTATAAGTCCTGGCTGTTATCTCAGGCACAGCATGTATGTGGGATCCTTCATTGTATTTTTCTCTGGCTCATGTTTTAGCCACTACTTGTTCCATTATTGCATTCTGTGGTTTTCCAGGCGCCTTATTCTTTGTACTATTGTCTCGGCAGGCATAGGTATGCCTCCCCCGCCGCCTTTCACATTGTTACCACATCATACACTTGAGACTTGTTGCACCTGCGAGTCTCGTCTCCTCAGGGTCTAGTTCTTCAGCGCACTAATCTACCTTACATTTCTCTCTCTGACTTCCCTCTTGATGTCTGGTGATTGAGTTCTTACAATGTACTTCGGTCATACGATTGGTTCTTGTTCACGCAGACGCGGGGGCACCGTTATTCATTTTTTGGTCATCTAACCTATTACTATTAGATGGACCTAAGTACACCATGTAAGACCAATTTTACCCTAAGTAAAATTGCTTTCACTATGAAAAATAACTTAGTAAACCACCTTTATTAAGTTGTTTATGGTCTAGATAGGAAACCCCGTGAGGAAATATTAAATAAATCTACATTTGTTTGATTTTCCTCAAGGAATAATTAGTTAAACAACAGTTTAATTAATATTCCTGGTTATATTTAACCCAAAAGAGGGAAATTAACTAGATAAACTCCTATTTATCTTATTATTTTCTAGGAATAATTATTTAAGTCTTATTTAGATAATTTTCTTGTTAAATATGACCAAATCACCCACAACAATTGTAAACAAATTATTATTTATTTGATTATCATCCAACCACTTCCTTAAAATGATAAAAAAATCATTTATTTATTTATTACTTACAAATAAAGGGATTTGACCCAAGTCAAATACCTTTTCCCTCCAACAAATATAATAAAATATTCCATAAAAGGTGGATCTAGATTTGGATAATGTTATTTTAATCAGGCACCAAGATCTAGAATGACCCAATATTTTGTTATAAATACGAGGGTTTTTCCTACCATTCTTAACCTTTTGTTGCCTATTAGATCACTCTGGATCTATACACTTGGTCACATTCTTCATCACCATTATTTGCTGTGTGAGCTCCCTTTGAGTTCTTTCTTAGTCCGGGTTTTCTACACCAACAAGAGAGAGAAATGCTAGATCTGAAGTGTTGAGGACTTCCAAGAACCCATCCCATTGAGGAGAATTGGATACATCTTCTTATTTTCCTCCCAGGTGCCCCTTAATACAAAAAATTATTTCAATATATGGTTCTTGCCTTGTTTATTGGTTGCATGGAGCAAAATCTTCTTCTTACTACTTAATGTCTTTTCATGTATAGATTTGTATGTTTGCAGCAATTATTTTGAACAACTAACCGCAGATCTGAAGATATTGGCAGCCTTACTTGCTATTAGGGCTATAAGTTATGCATAGCTAAAGTGGTCTTTTTTCGTACACTTCGACAAAGGATTCATACTAACATGGAGTGTAGCATGCACTCAAAGCTATCACATATTGAGGGATAATATGCTAAATATGTTAAGATATTATTGACTTTGGGACCACTGGACATGATGTTGGTTTATTGCTGAAACTATACATGTAGTTTATATTTCTTTGATGTGTTACTTCAAATGTAAAGAGAAGATTAAGGTTTATAAATGTGTGTTATGCTTTTTTTGGGGTGTGGTATTGCTAAGCTTTGATATTATATTGTAAGAAAACCTATTTAGATGTTAAGAACCTTGTTTGATGTTTTTTTTCTATACATTAAACTTGTTTTTCAATTATAATTAGTAAAAATAATAATTCTGCCAATATACTCTTAACAATATAGCATGGAGGACATATTATAGTGTCAAGAGAAAATAATAGTGGTACATGTAAAAATATGAAGAACTACATGGACGTGTTCCATTTTCACATCTAAGTATTCCTTCAATGCTTAATGTGGCAAAGATATAAGCACATTATCTTATATAATTTTTTATGCTTAATTCTTTTGTGTATAACCTTAAAAGAAACTAAATTAAATAAACTTATTTGTTGTTTATAAGACATCGTTTAAAATAGAAAGTATTTACATAGTATAGTAACCAACAACTACTCTCTTATTTTTATTTTTTTAACTAAATCATAAGATAAGGAATTGATTAAAATTTTTGGTTAGCCAACTAAATTTAGAAAAGTTCATAAAAATAAAGAAACATATCTTAAAATTATTTTTCAGTATATTAAATTTGAATTCAAATCACTTAGGTTTATATTTGTTTGTGGACAAGTAAAAAATATTAATTTGTTTAACTACTTTATCAATTCTGTGATGATTTTATTTTTCTAATTAAAATCATAATCTGTTAAAAATATAAAAAATATCAACAATAGTAACTTCAACTTTTAAACTTTTCAATTTTTTTACTATTTTCATTTTTATTTTTTCTTGGTTGAAAAAGACTGAAAAGTATTAAAGTTGAAATTACTTTAACTCTTTTCAAAAAATTTCAACTATTTTTTTCATTTTAATTGCTTCTTCATAAATTTTTTTATTTCCGACCATATTTTTCATAAATAATATAATGATCTTAAAAAAAAGGTTCAATGAATTTAAAAGTTAAAAATCCAAAAATCTATTACCAACCAGATTATAAAATCACTCTAACACTATCAAAAAGGGAGATATGTATTTACATCTTCTTATGTATTTTAGTGATTTTATGATTAAGCTAATGTAATTTTATAATTAAGCTATTAGTAAAAATTTTGATTTTCATAAATTTTGATTTTCATCTTGATATGATAGACTGAAATTCTAGAGGTTACTCATAATATGATATAAAAACTAGTATGCATATAATTTCTAAGTAGAAGAATTTAAGAAATAGTCATAAAAGCATTAAAGATACTTTGAAATTGGTCATAAACACATCAAAGATATTTTGAAATTATTTAGAAAAACATTAAACATTTTACTAATTTATTAGTTTTAGATAAATTAATTAATTTTTTCAAATAATTTGTGATTGTAGAATAAACACAATTATGAAAACCATATATTTCTAAGTATATAATTTCTTATAACTAGTAGACATTTAAAATATATAGAATTGTTGAAAATTTCAAGTAACTTATTAAAATAATCTTTAAAAATTCCGCCACAACGAATATAATTTTTTATTGTAAAATAAATTACTTTCGAATTCAAATTATTTATTAAAACCATAATGTGGCCGAACACTTTCTACAGAACAATATGAAATTTATTTGTAATTTGACCATAATTACTAGAAAGTTGATAGAATATATATTTTAGTTCAGAGATAATATTATTAATTGTTGACATTTTTTCTCCTGATTTAAATTTTAATTGTCCTGTAAATATTGATATTGAAAAGACGGAATTTGTCTTGTAAGTTTTTTGTGTTTAGTGTTTAGGACCAACATCTCTAGACTCATAAGTTTTTTGTTTCCATGTAACATTTGTGTTTAGTATTTAGAACCAACATCTCTAGATTGTAGAAGAGTGTTGCATTAATGTCCCATCAATGATGATGTAAATGGTAGTGATAGAGTACTTTCTATATTATCAAAATTGAATTTAAATAGTTAAAATATTTATTGGATTACAATGAAGATTTTTTTCGATCTTCCCATTAATTAATGAAGGGTAGATTTTTGTTTAATAATTTTTTTTCACGTAGGAAAATTCGTAATTTTATTAATGAAAAACAAAATTACATGTTACACTTTGCTGAAAATTGTCAAAGACAGGCAATAAGTTGCTACCTAGGTGCTATATTACATGGGGAGTATTAAATTTTCCTCCCTTTCTTCTTTTCCACCTTACACCATGGTTCTGGAGATGGTGAGGTGGTAATAAGTGTGAGTTGATTCTTTACTATGATTGCTCCATTGTCCTTGTCCGATTTTGAAGTATCTGAGTTATGATGTCTTTTGTGTCCTCCACTTTATGGTGCCTCTTGGACCAATGAGGCCTGAGCCATGTTGGAAGGCTCTTGCATCTCTTTTTCTTGTGTCTTAACTTCAGTTGTTGTCTGATTTTTTTCTATTGGGATGGGTTCCACCTCATCTTCTTCCATCTCCTGTTTTGGTTCATCTGATGGAAATTGCCATCCCTTGTTAGCTTTTCCTGTCTTTTTTTTTTTTTTTCTCTTTTAGCTTATGGGCATGTGTTTTGCAAATTCCCTGTATTCTTGCATATTCTACATCTGAATGCAGTATTTTCATAATTGAGATGCTGCATCCATTTTTGTTGTTTGTGGGTCAGTAGGATACATTATGAAAGTCCTTTGCTGAGATACACTTCTACACAAATGCATGCAAAGGTGAAGATCCTCTCCTCCATGCGTTGGGTATCAGTTTTTATGTTACTCCCAATGTTGTCGCTAATGCTTGCAAGTACATCTTCATTCCAGAAGTGTAATGGGAGGTTGTATAGTCGCACCCATACTGGTAGTTTGGTGATCTCTGTAGTATTTGCATCAAAATTTGGAAACCGTGGTGTGGTGAAAAGTTTGGTGGTTCCCCAAAACCACAGCCCAGCCTTGAGAATGTTTTCTCTGGCTTTCGACAATAAGAACTTAACAATGAAGAAGCCCTTGGAGCAGAGGTGTATTTCACAGTCTGTCATCCAGTTTGTAAATATCTAATGAAAAAGCTCCATTGGTTTTGGCCATAAGTAATTAAATCTGTAGATAAGTGCTTGTGATTCGAAGACAAATCGGTGATCATCAATCTCCGGAATCTCAATCCGCAGTTCTGGAAGCTGATTAAGTTTTTCCACAATGTAGGGTTTGGGGGAATTCGTTGCCGGTGTTGTTGGTGCAACAAATATATTATTCCCCTTTAGTATATTCTTGTATGTTGGTCTTTTGGGGTGTTCATTGTAGTTAGTGTTTGGTCCCCGATGCCCTTGAGTTCTGTTATGCCCAACAGCACCACCCCTCAGTTGTAGATTGAGGTAAATGGTGGAAGAAGGGCATATGCCATAATCCCTAAGTGTGTTGGAATCTTGGAGTGATCAAGTCTGTAACCCAATCAGAATCTTGTATCCAAATCAATAAACAATTCCCTATAGAGGGTTTAAGAAAAATATGGAAACTATTTGTGCTTACATGTTTTTCCCATGTGATGATGTTTGTAGCAGCCTCTAGTTGTTTTTGATTTGTCAGTAGCGGTAGTGGCCTAATAGATACTGGTTCCCATTCACACTTGCATTGAAGGTATGATGCCCTTGCTCTGCCTATGTCCGAAAATACCAAGGCCTTGATCCCACAGCCTCCAAATATATGCACATTTGGAGGGGAGCCGCGCTTCTTTACCACGGGTAGTAGATCACCCCCCTTCGGCGAAATACATAGAGCATATTTCACTCCGCCTCTAAACTGTCGAACAGTGGGCATAGAGCATCGAGGGGCATCGTGTAACTTGTCCCTTTTGGTTTCCGCTGGCAGAAGGTCTCCCCCTCTGCCTCCAGGCCTCAATACACAAGCACAGGTGCGAGTATCACACAGAGCATATAGTCGCATGTGGGGAGCCCTCAACATACTCCATTTCCTTCTGTCAATGCAGATGCAGGGGGTTCATGGGTCAGCCACCGTAGATAATGAGAATCTCCCAGCCTCTGATCTCTTCCCCCCCCGCCACAACATCACTGATGGGGAGTATGCCAATCTTGCGCCCAAAAGATGCGCCGCCATGAGGGGCAACAGTAGAGCGAAGTATGTAACCAAGCCGGTAAACCATAAACCTGCCATTTGCCGCCATTTATCTGTCACTCGTCCTCTCCTCCTCCCTCGACTCTAACTCCAATGATTTTTATTTATTTATTATAAAGTTAGTGTTGTTTTTTTATTGTTTTTCTAAATTTTATTTTAGTTTTTTCTTCATTGTTTTTCTAAACTAATTAGCAATATGAATTGAATGAAGATCCAACAATTTAAATTTGATTATTAATAATTATTATATATATGGAGAAATTTAAATTTAACATAATATTTTAATATATTTTTAGTGGTATTGACAAATTAAAGATTGTGGTTTATTTCAAAAGCATTTGTATCATTTTTCTATTTTAGTTAAATCAATATATTAAAAAAACAGCATATGAACGTATAAACATGTGTTATTTTTTTGCATGTGGTATTATTAAGCCATGATATTGTATTGTAAGGAATCCTATTTACATGTTAAGAAGCTTGTTGCCATGATTTCTGTTTTTTGACATTTTATACATTGACTTTTATTTTTAAATTATAATTAGTAGAAATAATAATTTTGTTAATTTATTGTTAACAATATATCATGGAGAAAATGTTTTAGGGTCAATAGAAATTAAGTGTTACATGTAAACATATGAAAAATTACATGGAGGTTTCATTTGTACATCGTAGTGTTCCTTGAGTGCTTGATGTGGAGAAGATAGAAGTAGATTATTTTGTATAAATTCTCATGCTTTTTAACTTCTTGTAGATAATCTCAAAAGAAAACAAATTGAACCAAACTTATTTGTTGTTTGTAAGACATCATTTGAAACGTAAATTGTTTCCATACTAAAGTAACCAACAACTACTCTCTTCAGTTCTATGTTTGTTTTTTAATTGAACCTTAAAATATGGAATTTATTAAAATATTTATTTATATGAGTAAATTTAGGAATGTGATGAAAATTATAGAAACATACCATTAGTTATTTTTCGCCATATTAAATTTAAATACATATGGCTTAGGTTTATATTTGTTTGTGGACATGTAAACAATATTAATTAGTTTATCTGCATATCATTCTCAAATTAGTCATGATTTTTTTTTCCTAATTGAATTATAATTTATTAAATATATAAAAAATATCAAGAATAATAATAATTCAAATTTAATAATTTTCCAATTTTATTTAACTATTGTTTTCATTTCTATTTTTCATTTCCAAGGATCGTTTTAATAAATAAAAAAATAATATTAAAAAAAAGGTGTTAAGTTAAAAATCCAAAAATCCATTATTTACCAAATTATAAAATCACTCAAGCATAAAGGAAGCGCTAAAGACTTCTATAAAATTTATCTGGTAAGGAATGAAATATTTACAAAATTAAAATAGAAAAAAAAGGAATTATATATATATATATATATAATGTGTTTGATAATTGTGTTTTAATTCTCTTTCATTTATATCTATTGTATAGAAATTCCCCTGATGGGAATTTTTCTCATTATAAAAAGTACTAACGTCAAACATATTCGAGGTACACATGTCTTTACATTTTCTTATGTATATTAGTGTTTTTATAATAAAGTTAATTATAAACATCTCGATTTTCATCTTGATATGATATGCTGAAATTTCCAGAGGTTGGTCATAACATGGTATATAAATTAGTATGTATATAATTTCTAAGTAGAAAAATTTAGCAAGTGGTTATAAAACAATGAAAGAGATTTTGAACTTAATTAGAAAATCATTGAATGTTCCACTAATTTATTAGTATTACAGATGTTAATTAAAGTCTTTTATGTTATTGGTGAGCGTAGAATAAACACAATTGTGGAAACCACATCTTCTAAGAATACAATTTCCTATAACTAGTAGCCATTTAAAATACGTAGAATCATTGAAACTTTCAAGTGACCTACTAAAAAAATGTTAAAAGTGTTGAAAACATTGGATATAGATTTTTATTGTAAAATAAATTACTTTCGAATTCAAATAATTTATTAAGACCATTGTAATAGCATACATCGATTTCCCTAATAAACACTTTCTACAAGCCAATATGAAACATAGTTGTAATTCTTTCCATGCTCAACAAGTAATTGATACACGATATATTTTAGTTCATTTTTATTATAAAAGTAACTTGCATTATAGTAAGATTGTAGTTATTTTATTTCTCCATGAATGTAGTGAAGTGAACAAAATTCCTTCTCAAGCTAAATACTCCAGAAGACTTGTAATATCAGAATATCCATTGAGGATAAAAATATTATATCAAATACTATGAATAAGAATCGATTGATTGTTACAAATGAGGCCTGCTTATATACCTAGGTAGGTGCCTCTTCACGAAAGGTCATGTCTCATCAAACATGCCTTTTCAACCTAATTACTAATTAAATAATTAATCATTATTTGTATTGTTTTATTCATTACATTGCCTTCCTCAAAAATATTTGTCCTCAAAGCTTGTTGATGAAAAGGCTTGATCTCTTTTTCTGCTATGCATATCTTCTCGTCTCGGGGAAGTCATCCTTGTCGATAGAAGTTGATATTATCCTCTAAGTGACAAACAAAATTGCCACACATAGAATGCATTAGACCGTCCTAAATCAATCTTCTGTCGAATCTTACGGTGACTTGAAACTTGTGATGAATTATCACTTGAGCGGATTGCACTGACATTAGTATTCTTCAAAACATCAATTTGTTGTTTCTATTCTGAATACATAGCTTGGTCGAGTCGTCTGCTATCGTGACTTGGATGTCGATAGGGAAATTTTTTGGTTTCATTTTCCCTTATTAGGTGTGTGTAATTTTTTTTATTTTCTTCTGGCGATGATGTCGTTACAAAACATTCACATGGGATGTTCATCGTCTGAACTACAACACCTATGTTTATATTTTCTGCAACTTTCTTGTCTGCTTCTTGAGTTGTGAAATTTAATGGATTAATGCTCATTTTTTCTTCAACTTGGACTTCTACATTTGAATATTTCGATGCTTCATTTTCGAGAAGTTGTTGCACCTTGTTTTCCAATGCCTTCTTGTCCTTCTTCAACTTCTTAATTTTTGTTAGTAAATTTTCATTGTGGTCCTTGAGGCGAGCAACTTCTTCATTCTTGTTGGTGGTGATTTTTTCAATTTCCTTTTGCATACTTTGGATCGCCTTTTTACTTTCTTGAAGAATTAATTTTGAGATTTCTTGTATGTCTTCAGGTATCACTGAATTTGGCTTCAATTTAACGTCCTGTAGCGTTATTTTCTTCTTTTTGTAGGATAATGTAAAAGATTTTTTTTGTATTTAAGATAAATGACCCTAGGGTCTCCATCCATGGTGAACCCAACACAATGTCGCTATCGTTAAAAGGTAAGGATTGAATAGAAAATTTTGATATGAATGTATAATCCCCAATGTTTAACTGTAAATTGGTTATATGTCATATATTTTGTTGCCAAAACAGTCTAATTTTTTTATTATATTTGACTCTGGGACCACTAATTGGTTTGTGATTTTAGGTGCCATATAATTTGTACCTTCAATGGGAGAGATACAAATAGCAACATCTTTTCCTGTAAGAATTCATTTAAATTTAAATAGCACTCTAGTGTTGGTGGGCAAGGTTTCTAAAAATCTCCCTTTCTTGAATTATGATTTAAGATCCATTTTTATTCTTGAATATTAAATACTTTTGGGATGAACTTAGGGTTTTTAAAAGTAGATTTTTCTAATATTTATAATAAAATAGTAATCCCCTTTTTACTTTATAAATACCTTCTTCACTTTTCTTTTCAAGACAGTTTAAATATGCTTTGATTTGAGAAATACCTTGACAATTTCCCTTATTATATTTTATATATGATAATTCATTTTTCTCTTTTCTTCAGAATTTACTTGTAACATCTCCATTTCAACAATTTTTTTTTCTATTTATAGTGCTAACACTAATTTCATCCCATGGGCATATTATCGTTTGTCACATTCTGACATATATCTGCTATCAACAGTTTACCTTGTTGTACTTTTAAATTTTTCAAAAACTTATTCATATAACAATGGGGATTGTAACTCCAATTATAAAATCTCAACGAGACTTTAAGGGTAGCAAGTCATCCCTATTTTACTTTACATGTAATTGTATAGAAATAGTTAAATTCCCCCTCTTAACTATTAACAAAAAGATCCCTTTACATGCTAATAAACTAGACATTCTCTAAACCTAACTCCCCCTCAACCATATATACCTTTCTCTAACTTTACTTTTAAAATTACAACCCCTCACTACTTTTTCGACATATGCATATATTTCATCACCAAAGAATTGATCTTGGTCTAGATTATTTCTAAAGCAACATAATTGTAACATAAGTTTAATCCTCTATCTGAAGCCTTATCAAGAGTTTTCATATGGGTGTCCGCATCTTATAATTAGTCAGTCTCATCAAAGCCCATTATCCCTCCATCAAAGTTATATAATGGAAATTTAACCTTATGTAAGACCTTTATACCATCCATTCAATATATCTTTCCAACATGGAGTTGAATGTGGCTATCTATGTGAAATAAATGAATGTATAGCCTATAAGGTTTAGTATTTTATTGAATTCACTTGGGTTAATTTTTACTACATCTTTACTCCATTGTTAGACTTAATTTCATTGTTGGGACTTCGAGAAGTCATAATTTCTATGGTTTAATTTGAGAGATTTCTCCGTATGAGTGTATACAAAATATTTGTACATGATTTACCTCATAATATCTCGAGATTCAATTTATGGTACCATGTCACATGGATTGTGTGATGACTAATTAAACCCTTCAATCCGAGAGAAATTCATCCAACACAAGATCTCTTCCATGTGGATGGTTAGGATCAAATCCACTTTAGGGTTTGAAGCTCCATAAATGTTTTCATTTTTTACTTACGCCTATTTTCCACTCTATGTCTCTGTTGAACGTCCTCCGTTTTGCTTCGACCCATCTTTCCCTTACTGTTAATCTATTTCGTTCTCCTCTCCACTTTTATTCACTCAGTAATGACACTAGTTCTAGAAACTGATTGGTGAGATTTGTTTTTCACGAAGAGAAATATCTCCTCACTACGTCAAGGTGTGATGTCCTGCTTGCTGCATGTTTTATTGAATCTTGTATTCGTTTTTTTTTAATTTTCCATTCTGTTAATTTAGATTTTCAATTATCCATCCATTGCTCTGGCCAGATTACGAAAGATGGGTTTGTTCGTCCACGAGGTGGAGTTCAGGTAAGCAGGGTTTATCAAAGTTTCAAAATCCCAGGTAACTTTTCATTTTGATAACTCCTTTTTATTAAAGTTAACCTGTCCTATATGTGGCTCTCTTTTACGCAATTTACACAACTATTTGTTAGATGTAAGATACGATTTTCACTCTCAAGTGTTGGCTGTAATAATTGGTGAGCGTTCGATGGTTTCTTGTAATTAGAGTCCACTGGGACTATTGTTTTACCTTATTGGGGTTTTTTATTTGGTTCTAAGAATTTTCGTTAATGGTTCCTATGATTCTGATGTCTGCTAAGTTTTAATGAGCAGGTCCCTGTGAACGTATATACTCTGGAAGCCCTCATATTTTTTCTAACAACTTTAATTTCGAGATTTGAATGCCTTTTCTGTGTTTTAATATACTTATTACTGTTTCACAAAGTTTTGATTGTCTTCATGTTAATTATCCATAGAATCACTGTTAAGCATCCATGCTTTAACAACGTTTTTGTGAAACGCAGATGGACAATCGGGAGGAATCCATCTCGTCCTCAAGTTGTCATCCATGAGCTATATTAAATTTTACAGGTAATTTCATATTACAACTTTGTCTCGTTTAAATCGTTGATTTATTTTACCATCACTCGTTTTCTAGTAGCTTTCCTAGTAAGTGGGTTTTCCTTGTCGGTTACATAAAGCGAGTCCTCTTAACTGATTTTTAAATTATTTGTGTCTGGGTTTAGAATTCATTCTGGGATTTTCATGGTTGTAAATTTCATTCTCTCCTTACAAAGAATCCCAGTTTCACTTTCAGGACTTAACTCATTATGCATATCACTCTTTAATTTCGAATTCATTTCAGGTTGCTTTCTATGATGTATTCCTTCTCATCGTTCCACCATTCATACATGATTTGTACTTCTATTTGAATTGAGTTTCAACTTCTGTCCGAATAGTTAAAACATTTTTAACTTTCTTACATTGTATAGGAATGGGGCTATTCGAATATATATTAATAATACTCTGAGACTCTGACATCCCAATTTTACTTCATTGTTTTTTATTTAGAGTGTACAATAAGTACTTCTCTACAATAACCAATTATCTTTTTATTAATGTAGGTGGAAAGTCCTATCTCTTTCCTTAAGGTAATTTATTTAATCCTTTTTGAATATTGAAATTTATTATTATTTGTTGTTGTTTTTATAATCCTGACCATAACTAATTCATAGTTCTGCCTTGTGTAGGTACAAATCACATATTTCTGGATTTGTATACGACTATTGATATTTTCTATTTGATCATAAATTGTGGATTGTTTCTATGCAGGTTCGTCTAGTAACCCACTTAGGATTTCTGACATGCAATATCTGCATAAATTCGAGAGTCTTTCGAGTTTATTATAAAGGGACAAAGTTCCCAAGTTATTAAAATTTGTTATACACAGGGTTAACTTGAATTATGTACCTCTATGGACTTATATATTATAAATTTTTGAAATTTGTAATGTATGGAATAAAATCTTTCTTATTTTAATGAAAGCTTGTGGGAATTCTTATGTAGTACTTTCATTGCAATTATTATTTCACTTACAGTACTAATTTTTGAATTCATCCTGAAAAGATATTTCCATTTCTGTCTAGTATATCTCAGTTCATAAACTAGTTTACCCATTGATACTACAAAATAGGAATTTGCTTGACTGTACTATTTACACACTATTTGTCAAGCACATGTATTTCCCTTATGTATTAGTTTCCTAATAGAAGTTACTAATTTGAAAAATAATACTAGAACAATAACATTATGCAGTAATAATTTTCTGAGAGTCACCTAAACTCATATCTGAACCTTCAAAAAGGTTTAGACATTCTGAGAGTTGGTACTCATCAGTTCTTGTCTGTACAACCATACGGAGGATCACTATATTTATTATAGTCTACTATGTTAAATGTATAGATATACTCTTGAACATATTTAACCAAAGACATTTTTACAATCTTACTTCACCATAATAAGCATATCAACACTAAAATCCTAAGTTAAAATGAGATTAAATTGTGCGTACCACTTAAGGTAGACTAGGTTCCACCGAATCTTTGAACTCTTTCCCAACAGCTCCCCCCGAGAAGAGATCAAATTTCCAGCAATAGACAACCTCTTGTCTATCCCAAATCTTCTTATTTAAGCTTGCTTTACCCTCAGCTTATTTCTTTAACTGTTTCCAATTAATCAAGATGTTGATTTTCCCTTTTGGCTAGGCTTTCCTTTTGTTTTTCCCACAAAAGTACTTTAAAACTAGCTTTTCCTCTTTCTAGTTTTATTCCACCTCTTCCCAATAACTTTCCTGTTTACTGGGTTAGCTTTTTAGATTTTTATCTCCAATCTAATTTTTAATATTTAATTTATTTCCTTCAAGGATTTTTGGAGAGGTGGGAAATTCTTATAAACATTATCCATCCTCATGGATTTCATTTCCAGATATCTATTCATATTATAGTCTTTACACAATTAATTTCTATTTTATTTTATTAAATTAAAATAATAAAATAATTCCACAACAATTGTTTTCCTTTGGGTCCACTTTAACCTTTAGGACTTCTTCAAATGTCTAATAAAGGCAGAAAAAATGGGAACATAACATTACTAAAAGGATTTTTTTTCAATATACTTTTCTTTTTCTTTTCTTTCTTTATATTCTCTTTATTTATATAATCCCTTTTTTTATTTGTGATAATATTTTTTTTTTTAATGCTCTTTTTTATTCTTTTCTCAAATAACCGTAATTCCACTTCCTCTTAAAATTTGTCTCCCTAATGAATTTACTTTTATAAAGTAAAGGTCATGCTATTTTTTCCCTTTTAATATCCTTGATCTTGTAATAATAATGTCGTAACTTAAACTTAAATTTTCTTTAATAAAAGGTGCAATATATTTAATAGATTTTATTCACCATATGACTTGAATGGTCCTCCAATTTTTTTCACTGCAATGGTCCTCCAATACTTTTTGTTTGGGAGAATGATTCGTTGCAAATAACTTTTAGTCTTCAGAGTTAATACAATTTTTTTCGATAATGAATGTTTTAAACAGATGTATTTGGTTTTCCCAATTTGACGTGTCTGTACGAGTAGTCACTTGGCCACACACAAATCCGATGTGATTTCTTAATTCCACTAGATTCTAAGTGTGGTTGTGGTGTGCGGTCATTATATTTAGGGGCAAGGTTCTAGTGTTTGGGTGTTGGAGCAGGTATGGTGGAATAGTTTGATGACTCTCACAGTGGAAAGAAGGTTGGATGGATGGTCACGATAGATGACGGTTCGTCATGCTACCCTTCTCTTGGGTAGACGTCAGCGATGGCGGTGGATAGTTCCATGGGGGTAGAGAATTGCGGGTTGAACAACAACGGAAAATATATGGCAGAAAGCAGTGATGGCAGACGGAACTGGACGATGGTGTAGATAGATCCGATGGTCGAGGGTTATGACGGTGTTGCAACGACATGGGGAAACTAGTAGAATGGCTAGGAAGCACGGAAGGTGGCACCGATAATACCGCAAAGGAGGGGATACACAGAGGAGGCATGAGCGATCTGAAGACTAGGAATTTTGATTAGGGATGTGGACAACAAATGAAAAGTAATTGGCTAGTGACACCGTGTGGAAGAATGGTTGAGTGGGGGCTAGCCTAGTGGCTGCGATTATCGATTTATTTTTTCATTTTTTTATGTGTTCATTGTGGTGGATTGCTGAAGAGTAGATTTATTAGAGAGGCCAATTGAGGCCAATTTGCTGCTTGAGGAGGCCGATTGTGAAGGTCAAGCAATTTATACAGAAGTAGAGGACATATTCAATGATTTGGTGCTTTCACACGAGTTGTTCACTATTTTGTTTGTTTTGGGTTTTTTTGTGATGAAGTTCTGTTGCATCTGAGTTCAGCTTTTAGTTTTTCAATATTATTTAGATTCTTACTATTACCATCTAATTCTTCGTGAAAAATAAGTTGTGGAAAGAGATTGCGATGCAAGCGATGAAACTCCAATTCTACTGGAAGTCCCAGACAGTGCTTCTGATTCGTGAGATGGCTAACCTACCCAATATAGGAATCAACCTTAGGATCATCAAGTTAGATTTATCTCTGATTTCCTATGGAGTTCTTGATCAGGGCTGTGTGAAGGTTGCGTGGCAGACTACATTATTTTCTTTAATGGGCAACAACACTATCTCTTTTTATCAAGGTAATTTACTATACAGACCCTCAGTTTCACTATTTTGATATATCTCACTACATATAGTGGTGGATAAATGAAACATCCTAGTTGATAGGGGGTGCTCAAATGGTGTCCATCTTGCAAGGATTATTATTTGCTGCATTAAAATATCAGATTGATCTGATGCTCGTTTGATGTAGTTTTTCGGGTGCGTTCTTATTTTGGTGGTGCTTTTTAAGTCTGATTTTTTATGGCTATAGGACGAGATCCATTTCTTTGTCGATTTCACTTAAGATTGTGTGTGGTAGCGATTTTGCCCCATTTTTTTCCCTCACGTTGCTTTTGTGTCTATCTAGGGAATTGGATACATAAATGAGAATTTTATGTCTAAAAAGCGTCGCATATTATGTATATCGACGGAGAATTTGTGGGTGCCACAAGATCAGATGGTTGATTCCTAGATTCTTATTCTAAGTCAAACTATTTGTTATTATTTTTCTTCATGTGGATGTCAGTGCCCACATCTCAATCATCTGTGCTGAAATGCATTGCATTGAGACCAATTGAAAAGACATTGATCCATTGCTTTATTAACGGACCCCTTTAAGGTATCGTTGGAGAAGAATGATTGTTGTTATGTTCAGGAAATAGTCATCTTTAGGCAGAGAAAGAGAAAAAAAAATTTCTTGTTAATATGAAAAGTTTATTTTGTTTCTTAGAATCATGTTTAAAATTATTGAGACTTATTGAGCCTAGCTAACTCAATGTAGGTAAAGTTATTTTGTTAGAATTCGCGACTCTAACAAATGACAGGTTGAGCATGGATTTCCATGATTAATTGAAAAAGATAAAGATGCCCAAGATGTGAACAATGATAAGATGAGGTAAAAACAATAATTATTATGATGGAGCATGTAAAGTTGTCTGGAGGCTTCTATATTCTTGTGTTTAGGATTGTCATGGTTGAAGATTGAACACGTTTCAGGGAAAATTTTAAGGATGGACATTTATTTTAAGTTTTAGAAGCCTTGGCGAATCTAAGTATTCCCCAATATGTAAATTATAAAAATTTTGATGTTATTTTTGTAAAAATATTTAGTTTTCTAATAATTTTATATTAGTATATATAAAATTTTGGCGAATGTTAGGGTAAAATGATTTTATACTATAAAATTTGGGCAAATCAATTTTAGAAAAAACTGGAAATTGGAAAATCTTTTTTTTGGAAAAAGCATGGAAAACTAGTCCTCCTCCGAATATTAGCCCCTAAAATTTTCCCTGACACATTTTTAGCGTGGCCTTATGGCACAACGGTGACATGTGGTACAATTTTTACTGCACTGGTTGACGAGAGTGTGATGAGCTGCCTGGACAAGCCTTTGTTCGTATACTAGAGTGACCTATGGTGATTTGTAGCTGAAGCATTGTGAGTTGCAGCAGATGGAAACATTTTTTGTAGCATTTGTGGCTAAGGAGGGAGATAGGATAAAGATGAAACTAAAGTTCCAACATATTTTCTTTGATGAAAAAAATTGTCTTCATGAATTCCTTTATTTTTCATGTTGATCCCGATTTAATTAGCATGTAAATACATTAATGTAAATTTTGTTAAAAGAATTAGATTTCGTATTGTTGTGACATTTAATTTCGCAAACTATTTTCATGAGTGTGAATCTATGTTATAATTTTCCATTCCAACAATAGACAAATTTATTTGTAAGATTGATTTACTACCAGATATGATGAAGATATTGACAGTGAAAATGGCATCAAAGGATAGTGGTTGAATCTATGTCAAAGATTGAAGGAGGATGGAAAATCAAGTTTGTGTGAGTTTTTTGTGAGCTTCTTGAAATAGACCCTTGATGATGAGTCACATAGTTGAATGGTAATCAAGTCTAGGATGGTCTTGTAGTGGTATTTGTATATACTTGGTAACTCTAAGGGTTGAAGTGTATAATGTTAGCCTTTTAAAGGAATATGTATCCCCATGAATTTTGTGGTTAGCTAGAAACCATTTTTTAATTACAGGTTTGTGGTCAGCTAGAAACCACTTTTGTCACTTTGAAGTGATGGTTATTTGTGAGCTAGAAACCACATGCGAGCCCCAGTGGCGACAGAGCCTTCACGGCTACATAGTCTTCCTGGATATAGTGCCCTGGATGCACATAGGAGCCTTAGTTCTCACAGATGAGACTTTGTGCTCATAGCAGAGTAGGTGGTTTGTAGAAACACCTTACTCATAGGAGAAAATTATCTTCTCAAATGTCTCAATTTACTGAGCGCAAAGTAGTAAACACTTATTTTGGGGGGATTTGCAGATACAGGTACATGTATGCAGTGGTAATAGTTGAAAAAACCATGTATGCAAAGGACATCCTATGAGACTAGCAGTTGTAGTGGTTGCTACCCATGCATTCCGGTGGATGGGTGCTCCTTTACATGGATGTTGACATATCCTTTTGTTGGTTCTGCACATGGGATTTTCCCTTTTGTGGTGGATCTGAGTGACAAACACATATTTTGTTGACCGCAACTAGATTTTGTGAATCGATATTGAGACAAGTAGTCATTAAGGGGGTGTGTTGGAATATATAATTCCTACTTGTTTGCAGTTGTGACTCTCTCTATAAGGAGTTTGTTCCTATATCATAGGAGGTAGCTAAATCTATGTATTCCTAGTTTGTTGTGTGGTTGAGATATTCTCTCAACCACATTATTGTACATCCAAGATAGTTTTCCTATCTTGAGAGTATACTTCATGTATAAATATGTAATCCCTTTGATTAATATAATATAGTGTGACTAGTCAAGAGAAAATAGTAGTGTTACATGTAAACATATGAAGCACTACAAGGAGATTTGTCATTTGGACATATTTTATAATTTATGATGCTTCATAATATTTTGTGGATAACCTCAAAAAGAAACAAATTAAACCAAAGGTATTTGTTGTTTATTAGACATCATTTAAAACATAGATTATTTCAGTATTAAAGTAACCAACAACTACTCTCTTCAATCCCATGTTTTTTTTTAATTGAACTTTAAAATAAGCAATTTATTGAAATATTTGGTTAGCCAAATAAATTTATGAATGTTCTGGTTATTATATAAAATTGTAGAAACATACCATTAATTATTTTCCCGTATATTAAAATTAAGTACATATGGCTTATGTTTATATTTGTTTGTGAACATGTAAAAAATATTGATTTGTTTAAATACATTATCATTCTCAATTTAGTCACAATTTTTTTTTCTAATTTAACTTATAATTTGTTAAAAATGTAAAAATTCTCAACTATAGTGATACTTCAAATTTAATACTTTTCCAAAAAAATTTCAATAGTTGTTTTCATTTTTATTTTTAATTAGTGATTTTTCATTTCCAATTATCATTTAATAAATAAAATAACAATATTAAAAAAAAAAGTGTTAGAGTTAAACATCCAAAAATTCATTATTCACCAAATTATAAAATCACTCGAACATTAAGGAAGCTCTAAATACTTGTACAAATTTCATCTATATATTTAGTAAATAATTAATTATTTACAAAAATAAAATAGAAATATATATATATTCTAGTGAACATGTGTTTGAGATCAAATTGTGTTTTGATTCTCTTTCATTTACCTCTATTGTATAGAAATTTCATTTCATTACAAAAAGTACTAACACCAGACATATTCGAGTTACAAATCTCTTTACATTTTCTTATTTACCTTAGTGATTTTATAATGAATTTAATAGTAAAAATTTGAATTTCATAGTTATATGATAGGCTGAAATTCTAGAAGTTAGTCATAACATGATATATAAATTGGAATGTATATAATTTCTAAGTAGAAAAATTTAGGATGTGGTTATAGAAGAATCAATGATATTTTGAGTTTATTTACAAAATCATTGAATGTTTTAATAGTTTATTAGTATTAAATATTTTAATTAAAGTCTTTTATGTAATTAATGAGTGTAGAATAAACACAATTATGGAAACCACATCCTCTAAGTATATAATTTCTTATAACTAGTAGGAATTTAAAATATGTAGAATCATCCAAAATTTCAAGTGACTTAATAAAGAATGTTAAAAGAGTTGAACACAATGGGTATAGTTCTTTTTATTGTAAAATAAATTATTTTCGAATTCCAATAATGTATTAAAACCATTGTAATCCCATAAATTGATTTCCCTTATAGACACCTTCTACACACCAATATGAAACATATTTGTAATTTTTTCCATGAGGAACAGGAAATTGATACACTGATACACGATATATTCTAGTTCATTTTAATTATCAAAGTGACTTGCATCATAGTAAGATCTTAATTATTTTTTTTGTCCATGAAACTAGAAAGAAAAATACGTATTTTGTAAAATTTTGTTTCTTATAAGTTGTATATTCCATGGTGGTGGCTTGATAGTGGCTACATAATGCTTCTTGTACTTCTTGAATCTTGTAAATTTCATATTTATGGCTTGGTGGTGAGTCCTACATAATTTTTAAGAAATATACCTTGGATATTTTGGTTTATTACATATGAATTTTTGATAAAATTTTATTTCTCAATACCATGGAGAGATAATTTTATTCTAGCTTATAATTGAAAAATATTTAAAAAATGATAAATGAATTCAATCCCAAGTAAAATAATATTCTAAACTATAAATACTACCCTTTTAATCAATTTTATATTCGGATTGTTATATATTTTTAATAAGAGTTATAATGTAGATTTGTTTCTTAACTTTCTAAATAAGTAACATCTGTTAACTTCCATAAAATGAGATTCACGGACATCCATAAACAATAATTAATAAAAAACCATAAATTGAATAATAAATGTATCCATAAAATCTCCATATGAAATGAATATTTAATTAAAATTTCATATTAGTGAGTATCATGAAAAAATTTAGTAGGTAATGAAGTGGCTCAAAACCAGGTTCTCCTCCTTGTTAGCACAGAAGAAATGAAGGACATAAGAACAACTATGACAGACCTATCCTCTAGGTATGTATGATATGTATAATCTCATCTTTGACCATAAATGGTTGATATAGGTATAGTAGATGTGATTACACTGTGATAAATGCTTCAAAATTGGGTCTTTTTATGTCTCTGTGTGTAGGTTTTACATGCATACATATTCCCTGGTGTTGGTGGCAGGGTTTTGGATATGGCATGTAATGCGATGGTCATGCACTAAGGGTTTACCAAGTTTAAAGTTCTCCCATGCATACTATCATCCATCTGTATGGGAGTTGTAATTTTATGGTGTCATGTCATTTGTGATGTGTGGCATACTGACGCAGTGACATTGTCTTATATATCGTAAGTTATACTATAGGGCTATTTATTTACTCTTGGCTTCAGACTCTGCAGGAATTTTAGAATGGAGGAAGTTTTGGGGTCACTAATGTGGTTTTCAATGTTATCGGTTAGGGTTCATGGTTACAGATTGTTAGGATTATCCTATTCCCGAACTGATACAAATATTTCTACTAGCCATTTGTGTTGTTTACATTTGTTTCTAATTTATAATGCAAACTTGATGTCACCACATAGGAGGCCAAATTCTTGGGTGGAGGGAAATATTTATTATAAATATACCAGAGGATGATATTGAGGCTATTTTTCAACAAGGACCACAAAACATTCTCTTTCTATGGCATAAATGGATAAATTCATTCAATATATCGTGCCCATGAAAGGATGTGAGTATTCAAATTTCTCATAGGTGGTGGAGTATTTTTGGTTGTTGGTCTTGTTATTGTTTCTAGAAACCCCCATGCTATATTTCTCTTTATATCTGGTAGCAACTACACCATCCGATTTTATGATCACATGTTGTGGATATCACTTTCAAGATATGGGAGTGCCGAGGTGGTTGATCGTGTTACAGTGATTTTCTGGTTTTTGTTTACCCCAGTTTTTTCAAATCATTAGAACACTACAGGTGTTATAAATTATCGGTAGTTGGTGAATTGATTCTTTGGTTGGTATCTTTGGTGAAAAGTGGTTGTTTAATTTCCCAT
Source organism: Pinus albicaulis (assembly GCA_034641835.2). NCBI lineage: Eukaryota > Viridiplantae > Streptophyta > Pinopsida > Pinales > Pinaceae > Pinus > Pinus albicaulis. The sequence continues at coordinate 1,418,378,839 of CM076579.1, read as the reverse complement.
ATCATATTACAATTGATTTTTATACCTATACAATACTTCTTCTAACAAATTTAATTTCGACATTTGAATTCCTTTCATAATTTTTAATATACTTCTTACTATTTCACAAATTTGTGATTGTCTTCATGTTAATTATCCATAGAATCACCGTTAAGCATCTATGCTCTAACAACGTTTTTGTGAAACGCAGATAGACAATTCAGAGGACTCCATCTCATCCTCAAGTTTTCATCCATGAGCTATATTAAATTTTACAGGTAATTTCATATTACAACTTTGTCTCGTTTAAATTGTTGATTTATTTTACCATCACTCGTTTTCTAGTAGCTTTCTTAGTAAGTGGGTTTTCCTTGCCAGTTCCATAAAATGAGTCCTCTTAACTGATTTTTAAATTATTTGTGTCTTGGTTTAGAATTCATACTGGGATTTTCTCTGTCGTAAATTTCATTCTCTCCTTACAAAGAATCTCAGTTTCACTTTCAGGACCCAACTCGTTATGCATATCAATATTTAATTTCAAATTCATTTCGGGTTGCTTTCTTACTTCATTGTTTTTTATTTAGAGTGTAAAATAAGTACTTCTCTACAATAACCAATTCTCTTTTTATTATTGTAGGTGGAAAGTCTTATCTCTTTCATTAAGGTAATTTATTTAACCCTTTTTTAATATTGAAATTTATTATTATTTGTTGTTGTTTTTATAATCCTGACCATAAATAATTCATAGTTCTGCCTTTTGTAGGTACAAATCACATATTTCTGGATTTGTATACGGTTATTGATATTTTCTATTCGATCATAAATTGTGGACTGTTTCTATGCAGGTTGGTCCAGTAACCCACTTAGGCTTTCTGACATGCAATATCTGCATAAATTTGAGAGAGTCTTTCGAGTTTATTATAAAGGGACAAAGTTCCCAAGTTGTTTAAATTTGTTATACACAAGGTTAATTTGAATTATGTAACTCTATGGACTTATATATTTATAAATTGGTGAAATTTGTAATGTATGGAATATAATATTTCTTATTTTAATGAAAGATTGTTGGAATTCTTATGTAGTACTTTCATTACAGTTCTTATTTCACTTACAGTACTAATTTTTGAATTCATCCTGAAAAGATATTTCCATTTTTTTTCTAGTATATCTCAGTTCATAAACTAGTTAACCCATTGATACTACTAAATCGGAATTTTCTTGACTGTACTATTTACACACTATTTGTCATGCATATGTATTTCCCTTATGTATTAGTTTTCTAATAGAAGTTACTGTTTTGAAAAATAATACTAGAACAATAATATTATGCAGTAATAATTTTCTGAGAGTCACCTAAACTCAAATATGAAGCTTAAAAAAGGTTTAGACCTTCTGAGAGTTGGTACTTGTCAGTTCTTGTCTGTACAACCATATGGAGGATCACTTTATTTATTATAGTCTACTATGTTAAATGTACAGAGATACTCTTGAACATATTTAACGAAAGACATTTTTACAATTTTCACCATAATAAGCATAACAATACTAAAATTCTAAGTTAAAATGAGATTAAATTGTGCGTACCACTTAAGGTAGACTAGGTTCCACACAATCTCTGAGCTCTTTCTCAACATCTACTCCCATTCAGAGATTAAATTTCCAGCAATAGAAAACCTCTTGGCTATCCTGAATCTTCTTATTTAAGCTTGCTTTACCCTCACCTTGTTTCCTTAACTATTTCCAATTAATCAAGATGCTGATTTTCCCTTTTGGCTAGGCTTTCCTTTTGTTTTTCCCACAAAATTACTTTAAACCTAGCTTTTCCTCTTTCTATTTTTATTCCACCTCTTCCCAGTAACTTTCCTCTTTACTGGGTTAGTTTTTTAGATTTTTATCTCCAATCTAATTTTTAATATTTAATTTATTTCCTCCAAGGATTTTTGGAGAAGTGGGAAAGTCTTATAAACATTATCCATCCTCATGGATTTCGTTTCCAGATCTCTAATCATATTATAGTCTTTACACAATTAATTTCTGTTTTATTTTATTAAATTAAAATAATAGAATAATTCCACAACAATTGTTTTCCTTTGGGGTCCACTTTCCCCTTTAGGACTTCTTCAAATGTCTAATAAAAGCAGACAAACTGGGAACATAACATTACTAAAAGGATTTTTTTTCACTATACTTTACTTTTTCTTTTCTTTCTTTATATTCTCTTTATATATATAATCCTTTTTTTATTTGTGATAATATTTTTTTTAAATTCTCTTTTTTATTCTTTTCTCAAATAACCTTAATTCCACTTCCTCTTAAAATTTGTCACCTGAATGACTTTACTTTTATAAAGTAAAGGTCATGCTCTTTTTTCCCTTTTAATATCCCTGATTTTGTAATAATAATGTCATAACTTAAACTTAATTTTTCTTTAATAAAAGCTGCAATATATTTAATAAATTTTATTCACCCTATGACTTGAATGGTCCTCCAATTTTTTTGATTGCAATGATCCTCCAATTTTTTTTGTTTGGGAGAATGATTCGTTGCAAATAACTTTTAGTCTTAAAAGTTAATAAATTTTTTTCGATAATGAATGTTTTAAACAAATGTATTTGGTTTTCCCAATGTGTCGTGTCTGTATGAGTAGTCACTTGGCCACACACAAATCCGATGTGATTTATTAATTCCAGTAGATTCTAAGTGTGGTTGTGGTCTGTGGTCATTATATTTAGCAGAAAGGTTCCAGTGTTTGGGTGTTGGAGGAGGTATGATGGAAAGGTTCGATGACTGTCACAGTGGAAAGAAGGTTGGATGGATGGTTAGGATAGATGACAGTTCGTCGTGCTACGCTACTCTTGGGTAGACGTCAAATATGGCAGTGGATAGTTCCACAGGGGTAGAGCATTGCGGGTTGAACAATGGCAGAAAATGGATGGCGGAAACCAGTGATGGCAGACGGAACTGGACGGTGGTGTAGATAGACCTAATGGCCGAAGGTTATGACGGTGTTGCAATGGCATGGGGAAACTAGTAGAATGGCCAGGAAGCATAGAAGGTGGAACCGATAATACGACAAAGGAGGGGATACACAGAGGAGGCATGAGAAATTTGAAGACTGTGAATTTTGATTAGGGATGTGGACAATGACTGCAAAGTAATTGGCTAGCGGCATCATGTGGAAGAATGATCGAGTGGGGGACGGCCTAGTGGCTGTGGCTATCGATTTATTTTTTTTATTTTTTTATGCTTTCATCATGGTGGATTGCTGAAGAGTAGATCTATTAGAGAGGCCAATTGAGGGAAATTTTCTACTTGAGGAGACTGATTGTGAAAGTCGAGAAATTTATATAGAAGTAGAGGACATATTCATCGATTTGGCGCTTTCACACGAGTTGTTCACTGTTTTGTTTCTTTTGGGTTTTTTTTGTGATGAAGTTTTGTTGCATCTGAGTTCAACTTTTAGTTTTTCAATATTATTTAGATTCTTATTATGGCCATCTAATTTTTCGTGGAAAGTAAGTTGTGGAAAGAGATTGCAGTGCAAGCAATGAAAGTTCAGTTCCAGCGGAAGTCCCAGACATTGCTTCTGATTCATGAGATCGCTACCCTACCCAATATAGGAATCAACCTCGGGATCATCAAGTCAGATTGATCTCTGGTTTCCTACGAAGTTCTTAATCGGGGCTATGTGAAGGTTGCATGGTAGACTGCATCAGTTTCTTCGATGGGCAACAACACTATCTCTTTTTATCAAGGTAATTTATTGTGCAGACCCTCAGTTTCACTTTTTTGATATGTCTCACTACATATAGTGGTGGAGAAATGAAAAATCCTAGCTGATAGGGGGTGGTCACATGGTGTCCATCTTGCAAGGATTGTTATTTGCTACATTAAAATATCAGATTGATCTGATGCCCATTTGATGCAGTTTTCTGGGTGTGTTCTTATTTTGGTGGTACTTTTTAAGTTTGATTTTTATGCCTATAGCCCAAGATCCATTTCTTTGTCGATTTCACTTAAGATTGTGTGTGGTAGCAATCCTGCCGCTTTTTTTGTTGTCACTATTGTCCTTGTGTCAGTAGGCAGGTGATGGAGACCATGTGGTTGCTTTTGTGTCTATCTGGGGAAGTGGATGAAGAAATGAGAATTTTATGTGTAAAAAGCATCGCATCTTATGTATATCGACGAAGAATTTGTGGGTTCCGCAAGATCGGATGGTTGATTCCTAGATTCTTGTTCTAATTTGAACTATTTTTAATTGTTTTTCTTCATGGATGTGAGTGCCCACGTCTTAATCATCTGCGCTGAAATGCACTACATTGAGACCAGTTGAAAAGACATTGATCCATTGCTTTACTAATGGACCCCTTTAAGGTATCGTTGGAGAAGAATGATTGTTGTTATGTTCAAAAAATATTCATCTTTGGGAAGAGATAGTGAAATTTTTTGTTCTTGTTAATATGAAAAGTTTATTTTGTTTCTTAGAATCATGTTTAAAATTTTTGGGACTTATTGAGCCTAGCTAAGTCAATGTAGGTAAATTTATTTTGTTGGAATTCTCGACTCTAACAAATGACAGGTTAAGTATGGAGTTCCAAGATTTAATTGACAAAGATAAAGATGCCCAAGATGTGAACAACGATAAGATGAGGTAAAAAAGCAACAATAATTATTATGATGGAGCATGTAGAGTTGTCTAGAGGCTTCTAGCTTCCTATGTTTAGGATTGGCCTGGTTGAAGGTTGAACACATTTCAGGGAAAATTCTAAGGATGGACATTTATCTTAAAGTTTAGAAACCTTAGTGAATATAAGTAGTCCCCAATATGTAAATTATAAAAATTTTGATGTTATTTTGTAAAAATATTTAGTTTTATAATAATTTTATATTAGTATATATAAAATTTTGGCAAATTTCAAGGTAAAATAATTTTATACTATAAAATTTTGGCAAATCAATTTTAGCAAAACCTAGAAATTCGCGAATCTTTTTTTTCGGAAAAAGCATGGAAAATTAGCCCTCCTCTGAATATTAGCCCCTAAAATTTTCCCTGGCACATTTTTAGCATGGTCTCATGTCACAACGGTGACGTGTGGGACAACATATTTTCTGCACTGGTTGACGCTAGTGTGATGAGCTGCCTAGACGAGCTTTTGTTTGTATACTAGAGTGACCTATGGTGAGTTGTAGCTGAAGAATGGTGAGTTGCAGCTGATGGAAACCTTTTTTTGCAGCATTTTTGGCTAAGGAGGGAGACAGGGTAAAGATGAAACTAAAGTTCCAACATATTTTCTTTGATGAAAAAAATTGTCTTAAAATTCCTTTATTTTTCATGTTGAGCCCGATTAAATTAACATGTAAATGCATTCATGTAAATCTAGTTAGAATAATTATATTTTGTATTGTTGTGACATTTAGTTTCGCAAACTATTTTCATGAGTGTGAATCTATGTTAGAATTTTCCATTGCAACATTAGACAAATTTATTTGTTGAATTATTTACTACCAAATATAATGAAGACATTGACAGTGAAAATGGCATCAAAGGATAGTGGTTGGATCTACGTCAGAGATTGAAGGAGGATGGAAAATCAAGTTTGTGTGAGTTTTTTGTGAGCTTCTTGAGATAGACTCTTTATGATGAGAGTTGAATGATAATCAAGTCTAGGATGGTCTTGTAGTGGTATTTGTATGTACCTGGTAACTCCAAGGGTTGAAGTATATAATGTCAACCTTTTAAAGGAATATGTATCCCTGTGAATTTCGTGGTTATCTAAAAATCACTTTGTAATTACAGGTTTGTGTTTAGCCAAAAACCACATGCAAGCCCTAGTGGCGACAGAGCCTTCACGGCTACAGAGCCTTCGTGTCTACAGTTCCCTGGGTGCACTTAGGAGCCTTAGTTCTCACAGAGTAGCCCTTGTGCTCACAATAGAGTAGGTGGTTTGTAGAAACACCTTACTCACAAGAGAAAATTAGCTTCTCACATGTCTCAATTTACTGAGCACAAAGCGGTAAACACTTATTTGGGGGGGATTTGCAGATACAGGTACATGTATGCAGTGGTAATAGTTGACAAAACCATGTATGCAAAGGACATCCTATGAGACTAGCGGTTGTAGCAGTTGGTACCCATGCATTCCGGTGGATGGATGTCGACATATCCTTTTGTTGGTTCTACACATGGGATTTTCCTGTTTGTGGTGGATCTGAGCCGCAGACACATCTTTTGTTGACCGCAACTAGATTTTGTGAATCGATATCGAGACAAGTAGTCATTAAGGGGGTGTGTTGGAATACGTAATTCCTACTTGTCTACAGTTGTGACGCTCTCTGTAAGGATTTTGTTCCTATATCATAGGAGGTAGCCAAATCTATGTATTCCTAGTTTGGTGTGTGGTTGATATATTCTCTCAACCACCTTATTGTGCGTCCAAGATAGTTTTCCTATCTTGAGAGTATACTTCATGTATAAATATGTAATCCTTTTCATTAATATAATATAGTGTGACTAGTCAAGAGAAAATAATAGTGTTACATGTAAACATATGAAGAACTACAAGGAGATTTGTCATTTGGACATATTTTATAATTTATGATGCTTCATAATCTTTTGTGGATAACCTCAAAAAGAAACAAATTAAACAAAAGGTATTTGTTGTTTATTAGACATCATTTAAAACATAAATTATTTCCACATTAAAGTAACCAACAACTACTCTCTTCAATACCATGTTTTTTCTTAATTGAACTTTAAAATAATGAATTTATTGAAATATTTGTTTAGCCAAGTAATTTTATGAATGTTCTGGAAATTATATAAAATTGTAGAAACATACCATTAATTATTTTCCCGTATATTAAAATTAAATACATATGGCTTATGTTTATATTTGTTTGTGAACATGTAAAAACTATTAATTTGTTTAAATACATTATCATTCTCAATTTAGTCACAATTTTTTTTTTCTAATTTAACTTATAATTTGTTAAAAATATAAAAATTCTCAACTATAGTAATACTTCAAATTTAATACTTTTCCAATTTTTTTCAATTGTTGTTTTCATTTTTTTTTTCCTTAGTGATTTTTCATTTCCAATTATCATTTAATAAATAAAATAAAAATATTAAAAAAAAGTGTTCGAGTTAATCATCCAAAAATTCATTATTCACCAAACTATAAAATCACTCGAACATTAAGGAAGCTCTAAATACTTCTACAAATTTCATCTATATATTTAGTAAAAAATTAATTATTTACATAAATAAAATAGAAATATATATCTATATATATATATATATATTCTAGTGAATATGTGTTTGACATCAAATTTTGTTTTGATTCTCTTTCATTTACCTCTATTGTATAGAAATTTCATTTCATTACAAAAAGTACTAACATCACATATATTCTAGTTACAAATGTCTTTACATTTTCTTATGTACCTTACTGATTTTATAATGAATTTAATAGTAAAAATTTGGATTTTCATAGTGATAGGCTGAAATTCTAGAATTTAGTCATAACATGATATATAAATTGGAATGTATATAATTTCTATGTAGAAAAATTTAGGAAGTGGTTATAGAAGAATCAAAGAGATTTTGAATTTATTTACAAAATCATTGAATATTCAAATAATTTATTAGTATTAGAGATTTTAATTAAATTCGTTTATGTAATTAATGAGTGTAGAATAAGGACAATTATGGAAACCACATCTTCTAAGCATATAATTTCTTATAACTAGTAGGAATTTAAAATATGTAGAATCATTCAAAATTTCAAGTGACTTAATAGAGTAATGTTAAAAGAGTTGAACACAAAGGATATAGTTTTCTTTATTGTAAAATAAATTATTTTTGAATTCAAATAATGTATTAAAATCATTGTAATCCCATACATTGATTTCCCTTATAGACACCTTCTACACACCGATATGAAACATATTTGTAATTTTTTCCATGAGCAACAAGGAAATTGATACACTAATACACGATATATTTTAGCTCATTTTAATTATCAAAGTGACTTGCATCATAGTAAGATTTTACTTATTTTATTTGTCCATGAAACTAGAAAGAAAAATAAATATTTTGTAAAATTTTGTTTCTTATATGTTGTAGATTCCATGGTGGTGGCTTGATAGTGGCTACATAATTCTTGTACTTCTTGAATCTTGTAAATATCATATTTATGGCTTGGTGGTGAGTCCTACATAATTTTTAAGTAATATACCATGGATATTTTGGTTTATTACATACGGATTTTTTATAAAATTTTATTTTCCAATACCATGAAGAGATAATTTTATTCTAGCTTATAATTGAAAAATATTAAAAAAATGATAAAATGAATTCAATCCCAAGTAAAATAATGTTCTAAACTATAAATACTACCCTTTTAATAAATTTGATATTCTGATTATTATATATTTTTAATAAGAGTTATAATGTAGATTTGTTTCTTAACTTTCTAAATAAGTAACATCCATTAACTTCCATAAAATGAGATTCATGTACATCCATAAACAATAATTAATAAAAAACCATAAATTGAATAATAAATGTATCCATAAAATACCCATATGAAATGATGATTTAATTAAAATTTCATATTAGTGAGTATCATGAAAAAATTTAGTAAGTAATGAAGTGGCTCAAAACCAGGTTCTCCTCCTTGTTAGCAGAGAAGAAATGAAGGACATAAGAATGACTATGACAGACCTATCCTCTAAATATGTATGATATGTATAATCTTATCTTTGACCATAAATGGTTGATATAGGTATATTAGATGTGATTACACTGTGATAAATTCTTCAAACACGGGTCCTTTTATGTCTCTGTGTGTGGATTTTACATGCATACATAATCCCTGGTGCTGGTGGAAGGGTTTTGGATATGGCGTGTAATGTGATGGTCATCCACTGAGGGTTTACCAAGTTTAAAGCTCTCCCGTGCATATTATCATCCATCTGCATGGGAGTTGTAATTTTATGGTGTCATGTCGTTTGTGATGTGTGGCATAATCATGCCGGTGAGATTGTCTTATATATCATGAGTTATACTATAGGGCTATTTATTTACTCTTGGCTTTAGACTCTACGGGAATTTTAGAATGGAGGAAGTTTTGGGGTCGCTAATGTGGTTTTCAATGTTATCGGTTAGGGTTCATGGTTACAGATTGTTAAGATTATCCTATTCCTGAACTGATACAAATATTTCTACTCACCATTTGTGTTGTTTACATTTGTTTCTAATTTATAATGCAAATTTGAAGTCACCGCATAGAACGCCAAATGTTTGGGTGGAGGGAAATATTTTTTATAAATATACCAAAGGATGATTTTGAGGCTACTTTTCAACAGGGACCACAAAACATTCTTTTTATGTGGAATAAATGGATAAATTCATTCAATATATCGTTCCCATGAAAGGATGTGAGTATTCGAATTTCTCGTAGGTGGTGGAGTATTTTGGGTTGTTGGTCTTGTTGTTGTTGCTAGAAAACACTATGCTATTTTTCTCTTTATATCTGGTAGCAACTACACCATTCGATTTTATGATCACATGTTGTGGCTATCACTTTCAAGCTATGGGAGTGACGAGGTGGTTGATCGTGTTACAGTGATTTTCTGGTTTTTTTTACCCCAGTATTTTCAAATCATTAGAACACTATGGGTGTTATAAATGCTCAGTGGTTGGTGGGTTTATTCTTTGGTTGGTATTTTTGGTGAAAAGTGGCTACTTAATTTCCCATATAATATTACAATTGATTTTTATACCAATACAATAATCCCCTAGTAGAACATTTTTTGTACTCTAGTGTACTACTCCAGGCTTACTTGGGGAAGATCTATTTTGATGTGTTCCTAGGTGGGATATGTAGACTGGTCGCAGGCTAGTGGCTACTCATGTGGTTTTCAGTATAGTTACCTAATTTATGATTGGATAGGTGGACCACAATAGACCTTTAAGGGAGGTTTATTACATCATTTTGGAAGCATCCTTTTTCTACCCCTCGAGATTTTATATTTCTCGATTTGGTTTTCCCATTGGAGGGGTGGGGCATATGTGCAAGGAACATATAAGGCATTTTTAGGAGGTGGTATGTTCAATTTTTATAGGCAGATGGGGTGGGTGAAGGGTATTGTTTGATCAGGCTACGGCTTGTATAAATGACACACCTAATGCTAATGTAATCTCAAGTTGAGCATTGATTATAGATAGTTGAACAACGTGATGATCATGAACAATTTTTTATTGTAGTGGATTGATGAATTTGTTGATGGGTTAAATGGTTCAATGGTGTTGTTGAATATTGACTTCAGATTAGGATATCATCAGGTACATCAAAAAAGTGGAAATGAATAGTGTTTGATGAATAGTGTGTTGCATCTTTATCTAGACAAGTTTGTGATAATGTTCATTGATTATATATTGATATATTCTAAGAATGAGGAAGGGCATGCAGAACATGTGGCAGTATTATTGATATTGTTGAGAGAGCATAAGTTGTATGAAAATCTTAGGAAGTAAAATTTATTTCATATATAATTTCATTACTTGGGACATGTTGTTTAAATGGAAGCTAGAGCAGTGGATTAGAAAAATATCAAAGCAATCATGGAATGGGCAAAACCTAGGAATGTGGATGAGGTAAGACGATTAATGGGATTAGAAATTTATTACAGAAGTTCATTAGCAACATCTCATGGATTTTCTATCCTATTACATATTTGGAAAGGAAAGGAAATATGTTTGAATGGAGAGAGGAATATGCATCCATTCTTCAATAGTTGAAGAAATTGCTTATAAACGCTCCAATTCTAAGGACACGAGTAGACTACATTGCGGTCACATATTCCACCAAAAGTGCATTGAACCATGGATGATAGTAGCAAACACCTGTCCCATCTATCGCGAAGAATTTCAGTGCTACTGATGAGTGACAAATTTTTTTTATTTTCTCTTTAAATGTTGAAATTTTAACAAGAAAACGTATATTGGAATGAGGATTTTACACTTTTTAATTTTATTATGAATATGGTTATAAAATTGTAATTTGATTATTAATATTTATTATATAAATTGTATTGATTTAAAGTGATTGTCTATTGGATTTTATCAAAAGAATAAGATAAAAATAAAATAGTTTAGTAGTTTTTATATCTTATTTGCATATTTAAATTGTATTTTCAAGGTTTTTTTTTTTCTAAGCTTCAACAAGGTTATTTTTTCTAATTTTTGGGTGTTTTTTATGAAAAATTTAATCTTATTCTGAAATCTCTTTCATTTTGTTTTCATTTTCAATTTGCTTCTCTAAGCTCAAGAAAATAAATTAATGTATTTTTAAATTTCAATGTAGTTGAAATTGCATAGGTTGAAAGTTAAGCAAAATCTAAGCTGGTTTAATTATTAACTAATTATTAACCATTATTAATAGTTAATAATTATAATTATTAATTAATTAATTTATTTATTTATTTTAAGTAATTTCATTTGATCAAAATACTTGTATAACATAACATGATATAATTATATAATATCTTTTCCATACTAGAATATCCAAATAAATCGAAACATAAAACATTTAAATTTATATTATAAGATTCTAAACTTAACTTCTTCTTGAAATCTCAAAATTTTAGAGATAAAGAATAACCAAATTTTAATAAAAAAAACTCAATACAATAGCAAAAATTTAAGAAAAAACTCTTCCAATGATAAATATGAGATACTTATGAATAATTTGTTAGCAATACTTTTCAAAGTACACACTATTTATATTTATACTACTCACACTCTCCACTTTTCACTACTGCCTTTTCATTTTGAGGCTCTTGGCAATCTATAAATGAATTAAAATGTATGTTTCACTTAAATAATTAAACCAAACAAAGATAAATGAGAACATCATTAAAGTCTATGCAATTAATATTCATCCCAAAATTCTTCATTATGTGTTCGAAAGAATATGAATATATAATTATATGTAAGGTGGCTTTAAATATTCTATTAAACTGATGCAGAAACATCCAGTGATGGCAGACAATGTGTAACATAGCAGTGATTTATATGTGCTTAGGAATCTGTTTCAAGGTTTGGTATCCACTCTAGCTTGATGGAAACGGTTGCAACTAGTACTTTGTAGCTTAGAGACAACAATCTAGATCTCAAGAAAACTTAAAGTGATATGAAATTGGTTGATAACTAAAAAATTTGCCAAACGAGCCTCTTTCTCTTTGCTTTGACACCGATGGTGGTACTTCTTTGACAACAGATGAAATACTTGAATTTTCTGGTATTGGCAGTGTCAAAGGGACAATATCAAATGCATGATTTTCTTGGAGTCTATCATTACAGAAAATATCTTTTCTGTTGACATTTATTGTTCAAGATAATGATAATAAATTGGCAAAATATTAAAGAATTTAGGAATATATTGTGGGTCATTCCTTTAGCACAAGATTATTAACGATGTAGTTGGCTAAGTGCCCAAGTGTCTTTACTTTGGTCTGCATTAAATTCCTTTTGCATTCCTAATATTTCATGTACAATGGATTAATACATGGTCTTGTATGCATATGTCTTTTTGTAGTTTAATATTGTGGAAGGAAAGATTCAATACTTGTTTGATGCATACGGGTGTCAATAATAGGATGCTTATGTAGGCATCATGTATTGCTTTGAAAGACAAGGTGTTATCCTTGACATTATAACTATGACCAAGGACTTATCCCTGAAATTGTAATTTCTATTCTTTTTTATGTGAAATTTCCATAAATAGAGTAGATAATGATTTCATATTTGGCATTTTTATATTATAATTCTAGATTGACTGCACTCTTATTCTTGAAAATCAACTTCCAGATAGCTCTAAGCTTATACTATATACATCATCCTAGCTAGAGTATATATTTCAAACCACACATTGTTAAAGATTAATCTTAGTTAAGACTTAGTTTCTATAATTAGCTAGAAGTGAGTTGGTAGTTTCCTGATTGTAAGTGATTATCTGTTAAATTTGGACAACTAGGTCCAAACTCCATCTTGTGATGCTCAGATGAAGATTTCAATATTTGTATTGGATTCCTCTTTCAGAGAGGTGTAAAATCAATCTAAAATTGATTTTAATTTGATGAGCAGAACATTTATTTTGAATTTATTATTTATAATAAATTTAAGTGCAGGTCGTCCTTAAGGTTTTTACCCCGAGCAGATGTGTCACACACCTCTCATGCGTTGGAGCATTTTTCCACTTATCTCATCACACATCTCCTCCTCTTATATGAGCATCTAAGAAGCAGCTTCATCTCACACGTGGGAAAGGACGTCAAAGTTTACCACAGCAAGAAGGTCGAACTTTACCGCGGCAAGAAGGACGAAATTCACTGCAGACAGAAATCTGCGGTTAGGGTTTCTGGGGAAGTTTGACCAGCGTTGACTTTGGTCAACGCATGGTCCGATTAGGCTGAATTTTGGAGGAGACTTTGATCTAAGAAGGCCGTACTCTTTGGCACAGAAATCAAGGTCAAAGGTTGATAGAAGTTGAGCTATGTTAACTTTTAGTGCTGCTGCCCTGCGTTGACTTTTCTAGGTAGCATTGACTTTTCTAGGCAGCGTTGACTTTTGTAAGGTTGACTTCTGAGTTGACCGTGTGACTGTTTTGAGGAATGTCGTGACACATGCTGGGTTGGCTGACCGTGAAGTCTTTGTTGGTTGAAGCATCCTATTGACCGTCATAACACACCATCACCTTGATCTGTTTTTGACTTGTCTTCTAAAGGATCACTCGTATGTTCTATCTGTATTTTACTTGTAAATTCATGTGATTTCTGTTGATAAAAGTAAATTTGCATCAAGCATAGAACATCTACAAAATCTTACAGGGTATCAGAGCTGAGGTGAAGACAAGCCCTAGCTTATAGCAATCACCAAAAGAGAAAAATGGGTTCCACAAGTTATGGCTTCAAGGAGGATGACAAGCTGACTGGAAGGGATGACTTCCATGCTTGGAAGATGATATTAGATCTCAAATTAGAATACCATGATCTCATGGATTATGTACTGATTAAGATATAAGAACCTCCATCCACTGCTACTGCTGCTGCAAAAATGAAGTAGAAGAAGGGGGAGATCAAAGCAAAGCTAATGATCAGGGAATCCATACATAAAAGTTTGGTTGCCTACATATTTGAGCTAGGCACATCCAAAGATATTGTAACACCCCTAGTTTATGCTCTTCAAGTTAGACATTTGAACTTAAGTCCAAAGGGGAGTGGACCCCAATGGATAATTATTGTGTGGATGTAATTAATTATTTAATTATGAAAAATAAATCAAATGTTTTGTCTGCACTATGATGAAATGAGAATTTTGAGATCACTTGCCTAATCCATGAGGTTATGGAAAAATTAATAAGACTTTCCCAAAAATCTTTCAAAAAGCCTTGAAAGAATTTATTTCTAATTTAGATTTTTGAGGAAAAATCTAAATTTCCCCAATGATGAGGAAAGTAGTTGGGATGAGGTAAAAAGCTGGAAAATCAGAAAGTAGCTTTAAAGTACCTAAATAAGGGAAGCCTAGGCAAACAAGAATAAAAGCATCTTGGAATTCTGGACGCAGAATTAGAAGTAGGCTTTGGGGGAGAGCATAGCTTAAATAAGCTACTCCTGAATAGATTGGAGTTGGTCTATTCTTGGGAAGATCTCAGCTCGGGGGTGAATTCGGGAGATAAAGGAATTATATGGTTGGTAGGATTGGTCATTGAAAAACTGTGGTATGCACTCTTTTATGATATTATGTTATAAGTCTTATTATGAGTTGATAATATGTTATATTGGATTGAGAAATTAAACTGAGAAGTGTTAAATAATAAATTCCTGCATTTAACAGAATTAGATAGAAGAAATTGATCCTCTAAATTTTTGTATAGTAGCAGGAATAAATTCTAGGAAATACTATCAGCCAGAATTTTTAAACCATAGTCCGGTTTAAATCTGGAGATAATTAATTAATCCGAGAAATTCTTATAAGATAATAATTTTAATATTCTTCTGCAGTATAAAATAAACATTCTGTTAAAATCTATATTAAGTTAGCTATAAGCAAATTTATACCTAGAATTATCTAACTCAAATTAATGATAGAAAATGAAAGTGTTAAATATCATTAACGATATTCTGAAATAAAGGGACTACTTAACTATATTGTAGAAGAAAATTAAATAGCAGAAGTAGAATTAACATTCTGGTTGCTAGTGTATTATATAAAACAATTAAGAATGTTCATTGTATTGCACAAAGACAACAATACTATGTATGTATTGCACAGAAAGTTACAATTTTATCATTCTACCATTCTGGAAATTAATGGAAATTGTAATAGAGACAATAAATTAAATTTCAGAAATGCATATAAATCTTATGCAATGGAAATTGTACATTATGCATCAATTTACAGTAAACAGTTACTAGGTAAAAAAAAAATCAGAGGTCACTAAATTCAAACCATATGCATATGTATTATATAGGGGGTATAGCTATATATATAACTGATTAAAATTAACTTCGCAAAGTATGTATCTTGTTGTTACTAGAATATTTATTCATTGGCTAGTGACATAGAATAATATTTTGGTATAATCTGGTTGATTTCATTGACAAGAACTGAGAGAAATAAGATTAGAATAAACTACTTTTACCCAAATTTGTTATACTAGTTATATAAGTATTTTACCACAGGCAGAAATTTTTTATTAAACAAATTCTGTAATTATTCTGAGAAAAATAATAATAATGAAATCTAAAGATTTACATAGGTTTAATAAAAACCTTGAGGACAGTTTATATATATATTGGAATTCTGAAATAAATAAGTAAACATCAATATGAGTACAAAATTAAATAAAAATGTTGTTAGGAAGTCCTGTGCTTCCAGAATAATTATATATGTATACAAATTAAATATGAGTAAAATAAAAGATATTATGTCGAGTATCCAGTGTTTAGATCACAGCTGGATCCAAAAATATCTTACACACAAATCAATGTGGTTTAAAACTCAAATATAAATTCTGAGATCACATATAGACTCAATCTAGTGGAAAAATCTTTGATTCAAGCCAGATGAACGAAATAACCGACCTGGAATAGTGGAGAAAGAGTTGTTAAACCCGTGAATGGCAATGATCAAGGCATTAAGTGGAACACCAACGAAACTTAAAATAACATTAGCTACCTATAAATTCCATAACACAAGAAAATAGACTTAGTTCAATTTATAAACAGATAAAAATTGTAGATTATCAGACATTTCATTAAATAGAAATCTTGATACAAAAATCAAAATGAGCAGCTGAGAGTAGATTATCTCTCTCAAGAAGAGAAAAAGGGAAATCTGTGAAAAATAAACCCTTAGCAAGAAAAACGGAGTCTTAAAAATAAATTCAACAAAATTATTTCAGCCAAGAGCCATTTTGTTACTGGAAATAATACAAACTATGAATTGTTTTTAAAATCTAAAACAATCTAAGTCATATCACACAGAACCAAGGTAACTAAATGAGTGTGGGAGATAAATCAAAATCATAATGAAACTCTTAATGAAAAAAGGGGTAAAATAATATCAAACGATATTCATTCTTACCTGGTAAATTCGTCATAGAAGACGCTGAGAAAATAGAAGCCTCAAGCTCTAAAGATATGGAAAAGCTCTGACACAATAGAACATAACGAAAAAAAGAAATGACCGGGTAAAAGGAATTGCAAGACATTAGAACCAAATTAAATAAGAGCGACCGTGAATAAACCCTAATAAAAAAAGAGCATCACAACCCTACATTTGTCGATAGATCCATATCAATTGCAAAATCGATGTAATTCCTCAGGATTCATATAACATGTCCGGCGTAAAAATCTGGAGAAATCCCATCCATTAAATTCCATAGTACTCTGTTACATATAAACCAATTTAAAACCACATAAATATCTGATACTAAATCTCGGTGGAATAGATGTATTAAGGCGGTAGTACAAATTGGTGGTTCAATGTATAGGATTTCCATTAAGGCGAAAATACAATACATGATTTGCGTTTACCAAAACGAGCTAACCTCTTAAATTATACAGATAATTCATATCCATCTTTAATACCAAACCACCACATGTCAAGGCGTGGTATACAATGAAAATGAAATTTTATAATAGGGTTAATACAATTAACAATCATATGAGAGATATGAAATAATAATGAGGATTATTATAAGGTTAACGTAAATACCACCGGTGAATACCTATATATCCTATAGGGTGGGATTATAAGTTAAGAACAATAGTTATTACAACTCTTTTAATATATTAAATACATAAGAGAATGTATTTATATGAAATTTAGTTGAATACTAAGTGTATGAAATGTTACATACATGTATAAAGGTTTTACAAGATCTTAATAGATAAGCTTAAGGGTTATGAAAGATAAGTTAATAAAGATAATTTTTTTCCATAAAGCAATAAAAATGTTTTCCATATTACTTAAGTTACTGAAGTAAATGGGAACAGAGTTTAGAGTAATGATACATAATGTATCATAAAACACATTAAAGACTTTTGAAATTAAGTGGAAAAATTTAATATATAGAATTATATTATCAATGGATTTAATAACTATGGGTAAACCCTTTAACCAAAATACATATAGTGGAAAAGTTGGTTCAATAGACAAGAGTAACTATGAATTAGAAGATTTTGTAAAGTATTATCGTTACTAAACAATGAAAAATAAATAAAAAATTGAGGTATGTTACAAATGGTATGAGAGCCAAGTTTAGATAAAACTCGGCTGTTGTTGTGCTCACTGCATAAAATAAATTTTTTGAAAATTTTATATTGTTACTGATGTTGTGTTGTTTAGTGTACAAAGGTACTGAACTAAAAATTCAATGGCTAAAGAAGGTGAACTCTATGTCGATCTGGGTGGTAGAGATAATACACCAGATCCCAATGCTCCTTTAATGGCTATGTTGCACAGGTTGCAACGGGATATGGACGAGATAAGAAGCCAGAATGACAGGCTATCATTTGCCAGTGAGGAGCAGGAAAAACTAATAAGAGAAATCACTTCGCAGAATAGCCAAGAAGGTGAAGGAGGAGGAAGGAGGAGGAAGGTCAGGTTCTTAGATGATTCCAAGGAGGATGACATTACTAGACATCAGTCTAAACAGAAGAAGGAATTATAGGGTGAATTTCGAAAAATTAAACCTCCCTCCTATGATGGAGAGAAGGAGGAAGATGCTAAGGCATGGCTGTTGAATATGATTAAGTATTTTCAGGTCTATGAATATGAAATAAATTTGAAGGCTAGATTAGCTATCTACCAGTTGTAAGGTAAGGCTACCTTGTGGTGGGAGGAGAAAAAATTGGTTCATGCCATTAATGAAAAAACAGTGATTTGGGAAGATTTCCGAGTCAAGTTTAAAAACCGTTATTTGAAAGAAATCTATTATGATGATAAAGAAAAGGAGTTTCACGAACTCAGATTGGGACAGCTCACCATAGATGAGTTTGTCACCAAGTTTACAAATTTGTTAAGGTATGTCCCTTATATTCGTAAAGAGAAAGCAAAGGTACAAAGGTTTTTGAACTGTTTTCCTACTGTGTACAACGAGAAAATAAAGTTAGATAATCAAAAAACTATGGATGAAGTCATGAGGAAAACTAGATTATGCTACCAATAGTTTTAAGGAAAGAGTGAACATGGGAAAAGCTGGATAAACAAGGGTGAATTCAAAGTAAAGAAACAGAAACTAGCTTACTTGAAGAACTTTGGTAGGGATCATCAGTGGAAGAAGTTTAACAAACCAAAGGAAAGTCAACTTCTCAATCCCAAATTGGTTCAAAGCAAATAGATGGGGATAATAAGAAGGAAGAGGTAGTTAAAATGCGAGAGCCTTCGAAATGTTGGGGTTGCGGAGAACCTCATCTGTTGAGGGACTGTCCACACAAAAATATTCAGATGGTCATGAGAGATAGAGAAGCTACCACTGTGAATGATATAGCAAGGAACATACCCACTATCAGTGCAGCCTTGGAGAACCGACAAGCAGAACATCAGTCTACAATGGTTGAGATAGAAGGTAAATTTTCTGATCAATTTGTTACTGTCTTAATCGATACAGGTGCTTCTTTGAGTTATATTAGTCCACAAGTTGTAGAAAAATGTAAACTCAGAACATAAAAGTTTCAACAGCCTTGGTTGGTACAATTAGTTATTGGAACTAAACACAAAGTAACTCATAAGCTACCTAAAATAGCTATTAAATTGAATGAATATCAAACAGAGGTTGATTTAAACATTTTTCCATTAGGTTCTTATAGGAATGGATTGGCTAGAAAAGAAAAAGACCATGATGAATTGTGGGGACAAAAATCTGCATTGCATAGATGACGAAGGAAAACCATTCATACTAAAAGGGAAACCGAAACCTATTTCTATAAGGCAAATTTCTGCCCTTCAGCTAAAAAGAACAGCTAGAAAAGGATATCAAGTATATGCGGTACATGCTAAAAAATTAGGACAACAACCTGAAGAAAACTTGCTAGACACTTTACTAGTGGTAAGAGAATTTAAGGAATTTTTTCCAGATGAAATTCCTCATCTTCCCCCCAAAAGAGAGATTGATTTTTCAATCAATTTGGTGCCAAGAGCAACACCTGTTTCTAGATCCCCTTACCGCATGAGCCCCCCTGAACTCATGGAGTTAAAAATGCAATTACAAGAATTGTTGGATAAAGGTTACATTAGACCGAGTGTATCGACTTGGGGAGCACCGGTGATGTTCGTGAAAAATATAGAACCTTCAGAATGTGCATTGACTACCGTCAATTGAATAAGTTGACAATCAGAAACAGGTACCCATTGCCCAGAATAGATGACCTTTTTGATCAGGTTAGAGGAGCTTCAGTATTCTCTAACATTGACTTGAGGACTGGTTATCACCAACTCAGAATTAAGGAGGAAGATATCAGTAAAACAGCTTTTCGAACTAGGTATGGGCACAAAGAATTTGTAGTCCTACCTTTTGGTTTGACAAATGCCCCTCCCACTTTTATGTGCTTAACAAACAGTTTTTTGAACAAGTACTTAGATAAATTCGTACTAGTGTTCATAGACAATATACTATTCTATTCAAAAAGTGAGGCAGAACATAAGGAACACCTTAGAATTGTGCTACAAACTCTTAAAGAGAATCAGTTATATGCCAAGTTTAGCGAATGTGAATTTTATAAGGATAAAATTCAATATCTAGGCCATATCATTTATTAACAAGGAATGGCTGTTGACCCTAAGAAAATAAAGGCTATTAGAGAGTGGCCAGTGTCGACTGATGTTTCAACAGTGAGATCATTTATGGGGATTGCAGGTTATTATCGAAGGTTTGTAGAAATATTTTTTGCAATAACATATCCCATAACTTCACTACAAAGGAAAGGTACGAAATTTGAGTGGACTGAAAAATGCCAACATAGTTTTGAACAATTGAAATAAAAACTTACCACAGCACCTATACTAAAGATTGCAGATCCTAATAAAGAGTTTATTGTGTGTATGGATGCATGTAGAGAGGGTTTGGGAGGAGTCCTACTGCAAGAGAATTTTGGCATTGCCTATGAATCTAGAAAACTTAGGAAACATGAACATAATTACAGTGTATATGATTTGGAATTGGCTGTTGTAATTCATGCCTTGAAGATGTGGCGACACTATCTTCTTGGGAAAAAATTTACATTGATGACAGATCATAGTAGTCTCAAGTATTCTTTTTTCTCAAACAGATTTGAATGCTTGACAAGGCAGATGGCTGTCCTTTTTGAGTGAATTTTATATGGACATAAAACATATCAAAGGGAAAGAAAACAAAATTGCTGATGCTCTAAGCAGAAATGCTTGCCAAAAGATAAGTAGCATTAGGAGTAGTGCTAGTTTTGACTAAGAAGAATTGGTTAAAAAGGTAGCAGATCAAGATCCAAACTATGAGAATCTACAAGTGAAAAATGATGAAAAAAGAAATGGGTGAATACACCAAACCAGAAAGGGTTGATCTGCTATAAAAACAGATTGTACATCCCCAATGTGGATTATTTGAAAAAATAAATCCTAGATGAATATCATAGACAGCCATATTCAGGACATCCTGGATATCAGAAAATTCTTACAGACTTGAAAAAGAAATTTTTTTGGCCAGGAATGAAAAAGGATGTAGCCACTATTTAGCTAGATGCATGGAGTGTCAACTAGTCAAAGTTGAACATCAGCATCTAGCTGGTCTTCTAAACCCCTTACCAATTGCAAAATGGAAATGGGACACTGTTTCTATAGATTTTATAACCGGGTTACCCAGAACAAAGTACTAGCATGACTCAGTGATGGTAGTGGTAGATACATTAACAAAGGCTGCACATTTCATACCTTTAAAATCTACTTTTGGGATAGCCCAAGTAGCAAATGTGTTCCTAAAAGAAATAGTAAGGCTACACGGGGTCCCAAAGATGATTATTTCAGATAGAGACGCTAAGTTCATAGCAGCCTTTTGGAAAGGTCTGTTTGGGGGCATGGGCACTAAATTGAATTTTAGCACTGCTTATCACCCTCAGACGGATGGTCAAACAGAGAGAAAAAATCAGATTTTGGAGGATATGTTAAGAATGCATGTGATGTATAGGCCATCAAAATGGGAGGACTACTTACATTTAGTCAAATTTTCTTATAACAACAGCTATCAATCCTCCATCAAAATGAGTCCATTTGAAGCACTCTATGGAAGAAAGTGTCCTACTCCTTTAAGTTGGAGCCAGCCTAAAGATAAGCTAGTACTTGGGCCAGATACTCTAAAAGAAATGGAAAGGATTGTCAAACAAATACAGAGAAACATCAAGACAGCACAAGATCGATAGAAAAGCTATGCCGATAAGAAGAGAGTGAAACGAGAGTTCAAAGTGGGCGATCATTTGTATCTGCGTATTAAACCCAAAAAGAGTACACTTTATGCTAGAAGTTGTGCAAAATTGGCTCCTAGATACTGTGGGCCTTTTGAGGTGTTAGAAAGGGTGGGACCAGTGGCTTATAAACTGGCCTTACCTCCACATGTTAAAGTTCATGATGTGTTTCATGTTTTGTTATTAAAAAGATATATACATGATTCTTCTCATATTGTTGATTGGAATGTGATACAGGTGGAACCAGAAGGGGAGTTCCTTCCAGAGCCGCTTCAAATATTGGAGCGGGAAGAAATTGAATCAAGAAATCGAACAGTAGCCAGAGTAAAGGTGCAATGTAAAAACTTTATTGCGGAAGAGGCTACATGCGAAAGAGAGGCTAAGATGATGGAAAAATATCCATATTTTTTTTCAAAATAAACTCTAGTAGTCAGTTGTTAAACATCGAGGACGGTGTTTTTTTTTAGAGGGGGAATATGTAACACCCCTAGTTTATGCTTTTCAAATTAGACATTTGAACTTAAGTCCAAAGGGGAGTGGACCCCAATGGATAATTATTGTGTGGATGTAATTAATTATTTAACTATGAAAAATAAATAAAAAATTTTGTGTGGACTATGACCAAATGAGAATTTTGAGATCACTTGCCTAATCCATGAGGTTTTGGAAAAAGGTTAAGACTTTCCCCAAAATATTTCAAAAAGCCTTGAAAGAATTTATCTCTAATTTAGATTTTTTAGGAAAAATCTAAATTTCCCAAATGATAAGGAAAGTATTTGGGATGAGGTAAAAAGCTACAAAAGCAGAAAGCAACTTTAAAGTCCCTAAATAAGGGAAGCCTAGGCAAACAGGAATAAAAGCATCCTGGAATTATGGACGCAGAATTAGAAACAGGCTTTGGGGGAGAGCATAGCTTAAATAAGCCACTCCAGAACAAATTGGGGTTGGTCTGTTCTTGGGAATATCTCAGCTCGGGGATGAATTCAGGAGATAAAGGAATTCTATGGTTGGGAGGATTGGTCATTGAAAAACTGTGGTATGCACTCATTTATGATATTTTGTTATAAGTCTTATTATGAGTTGATAATATGTTATATTGGATTGAGAAATTAAACTGAGAAGTGTTAAATAATAAATTCTTGCATTTAACAGAATTAGATAGAAGAAATTAATCCTCTAAATTTTTGTATAGTAGCAGGAATAAATTCTAGGAAATATTATCAGCCAGAATTTCTAAACCATAGTCTGGTTTAAATCTAGAGATAATTAATTAACCCTAGAAATTCTTATAAGATAATAATTTTAATATTCTTCTACAGTATAAAATAAACATTCTGTTAAAAAACTCTATTAAGTTAGCCATAAGCAAATTTATACCCAGAATTAGCTAACTAAAATTAATGATAGAAAATGAAAGTGTTAAATATCATTACCGATATTTTGAAATAAAGGGACTACTTAACTATATTGCAGAAGAAAATTAAATAGCAGAACTAGAATTAACATTCTGGTTGCTAGCGTATTATATAAAACAATTAAGAATGTTCATTGTGTTGAAGATGGCAACAAGAAACAGTGAAGGAGGCATCCTGAAACATCTTTCCTGATCCTAGTTGGAAAGTGATCACCTAAACTAGGTGGGGGGGCCACACAAGTGATTTTTGTCGGAAAATCTATTTTTAGACATATGGATCATGTTCTAAGAGTTGCAGGATGCTATTTATGGATGATTGGTCAAGTTGGTAAAAATAGATGGACCTCTATTTTTAGACATTGGGCGGAATCTATTTTTAGACTGCCAGTCTAAAAGTAGATCAGTCGAATATTATTAGCCCTTAATAATATTTGGACTATAAACATCATATTATCCTCTTGGAGCACTTCGTTTTTCCCTGATGTGGCAAGAAGTAAATTATGTATGAAATACGTTTTCCCAAGGGTTATTGAGCTATGATGGGTTATTGAGCTATTGCATGGTTGACTTCAGTTAGAACTCATGTGGCAGAGTTTGGTGGAGTTGATGAGACAGTTGGTGGAGTTGTGTTCGGTTTAACTTAGTTGTATTTAGTCTAACTGATAAATACACTAGTGATGAGTGGTGTGAATTAATTATTAATTAATTCACTAATTATTAACTCATAAATCAACTAAAGAATACATCAGTTAACTGCAGTGCATGGACAGTTCAGTGGAGACCAGTGTTAGAGGTGGGTGAAAGGGTGAGTCTACTATCGGTTGTGACTATAACTGTGCATGAGATTTGCACACACATTGATTGAGATTTCCAATGAGGATTTCGTGGTCAATATAGGATGGATTCGAACTTGGAACAAGCCATTCTTCTAGTTGGAATGCGCATTAGAGGCAGGCAGACTTGTGGAGGAGATTTGAACCTATGACTTGTTCAGATCTGAGCTAGTTTGTGTGTAACAATTGGAGATAGTGCTAAGAGCTGTGAGGAGCTTTGTGCTATGTATTGTTACATTTTCTCTATCATTATAATATACATATAGTTGGGGGTTTTCAGCTGTAAGCTTTCCCCATTACATACTGTGTTGATATGTGTGATTGATTAATGTTTCTATGTGCACATGCGACTGCTTTTATTTCCGCAAATTGATGATCAATTGTAGAAGAGTTTATGTATTATGCATGAAGCTTAAATAGTGTGTAATCAGGATAATCTCAGTGAATAATTCAGCTATTATTCAAATTTCTACATAGTATCAGAGCGAAATTGATCATCGGATCTATTACATTGATTACAATTTATTTCGGTAGACAGAGTCTATAAGCGGGCCAGGTAGCCTCTGGATCCATCCTTTCTTTGAAAGGTGATATATCCAGTAAATGCCCCTACAGTCGATCTCTATGCTAGAAATACCTTTTTCTCACAGATCAGAAGCGGTTGAGTTTTGAGCTGGTGGAATTCGAATTTGCAGCAGTGTTTTCTTGGTGTCAAAGTCAAGATGTCTTTCAACGGATTGCGATTGGAGTATGCCCTGGAGGGTAGCTCGAATTATATTGCATGGAGAGATAGGATGGAGGCGGTGTTAGATGATAATGGGCTGAAGGATTTCATAGATGCTGAAGTTCCAAAGCCTTCTTCTAGCGATGCTGCCTTGGTTGAAGCTTGGCAAAAGAAGACAGCAAGGTGTCGAAGGATTCTGTTGGAGGGCGTGAAGGATCACATAGTGTCCAGCCTGCATGGAAAAGCTTCTCCATATTTTATGTGGAAAGCCTTAACAGATTTATTCCAAAGCAAGAGTGACCAAAGGAAGTTGGCGCTCAAGGATAAACTCAGGAGAATAAAGATGGAGAAGAATGACACTATTCTGGTATACTTGACAAAGTTTTTCCACTGCAGGGATGAGCTTAGGAGTGTAGGAGTTAGTGTGGATGATGAGTAACTTGTGAGTTTGGCTCTCCTTGGGCTTCTGAAGAGTTGGCATTCCTATCAGGATTCTATCAATGGTCGAGAGAAATTGCCAGGATGGGAAACACTGTGGTTTGATCTTGTGCAAGAGGAGATAAGGCGGAATACTAGGGACGGATCTTCATCAAAGGCATCTGATGAAGAGGATTGTGCTTTGGCTACTAAAGCAAGGAAGGGGAAGGGCAAGAAGAATGATTCTCAATCCGGTGCGGATGGTAAAGAGCATGACATGTCCAAAGTGAAGTGTTTTCACTGTCACGAACACGGACATTATGCCACAAATTGTCCACAGAAGAAGAAGAACAAGCAGGCTGCTGGAGCTACAGCTGGTGAGGCTCTTGCCTCACAATTTGAGCTGGACTTCTCATTAATCGCATGCATGGTGTCTAGTGCATTGGGATCGGGGTGGAATTTTGATAGTGGCGCTTCCTTTCACATGACGGGAGATGTGAATCTTTTCATTGACTTGGTGGAGAAAGATCTCCAGTTGCATGTTGATTTGGGTGACAATGGATGATACAATGCGACCGGCATTGGTACCATAACCTTTCAGAGGGAGTCAGGTAAACTCATTCTTTTACAAGATGTAGTGCATGTTCCAGGTTTAAAGAAGAATTTGATCTCAGTCGCAATGTTAGAGGATAAAGGGTATGAAGTTGTCTTCAGTGAAGGAAAAGTTTTCCTTCGGCACAAGGCAACAGGACAAGTCAAGAAGGTTGGGATTCGAGTAAAGAATCTCTACAGACTTGAAGTAGATGGGATGTCTACGGAGCTTCCTACTATTGGGAAGTGCAAGAAAGACATACAACTGATGCTTGAGAGGGAGAAAGTTTTTCATGCAAGTAAAAGTGAACCTCGGGATGTGGAGCAGCCACAAGATGAGGATCATGGAGTGGAAGAAACCACTCATGCAGAGAAATTTCGTGCCAAATGGGCAAAGGGAGTGCATGCAGCTATACCACCAAGTGAGAGGTGGGGCGACATGCATGAGTAATCCCAAGAGAAGATTTCTGGGCAGGATTCATGAGATGGTGTGGATCTCATGAATTGAACCTGGCTACGAGGTGCCCACAGTGCAGCAGTAGCATGATCAGTTGGATTGATGCAGGCAGATCAAAGTGACAGCGTCGGATACTGGAGCGCGGATCAGAGTTGACAACAAGTGCAGAGTGCATGGGTGCAAGAGTTCAACAGCGCAGTGGTTCTTGATGACATGTGCAATTGGCCAAGCAGAAGTCGAAGAATTTGTTGATAGATGCATTAGACTGATTTATTTGTTTGGAGCCTATTCAGTTTCAGAGGAGTTGCAGAGCAGATGCATGGAGTTGCATGGCGCTTGTGAAGGTTGCAGGGTGAATGCATGGAGTTGCATGTCGCATGAAAAGATAGTCCTTTCTTGTTGAGAGGGAGTGTTGAAGATGGCAACAAGAAACAGTGAAGGAGGCATCCTAAAACATCTTTCCTGATCCTAGTTGGAAAGTGATCACCTAAACTAGGTGGGGGGGCCACATAAGTGATTTTTGTCGCAAAGTCTATTTTTAGACTATGTCTATTTTTAGACATATGGATCATGTTCTATGAGTTGCAGGATGTTATTTATGGATGATTGGTCAAGTTGGTAAAAATAGATGGACCTCTATTATTAATAGTTATTATATAAATTGTATTGATTTAAAGTGATTGTATATTGGATTTTATCAAAAGAATAAGATAAAAATAAAATAGTTTAGTAGTTTTTATATCTTATTTGCATATTTAAATTGTATTTTCAAGGTTTTTTTTTTCTAAGCTTCAACAAGGTTATTTTTTCTAATTTTTGGGTGTTTTTTATGAAAAATTTAATCTTATTCTGAAATCTCTTTCATTTTGTTGTCATTTTCAATTTGCTTCTCTAAGCTCAAGAAAATAAATTCATGTATTTTTAAATTTCAATGTAGTTGAAATTGCATAGGTTGAAAGTTAAGCAAAATCTAATCTAGTTTAATTATTAACTAATTATTAACCATTATTAATAGTTAATAATTATAATTATTAATTAATTAATTTATTTATTTATTTTAAGTAATTTCATTTGATCAAAATACTTGTATAACATAACATGATATAATTATATAATCTCTTTTCCATACTAGAATATCCAAATAAATCGAAACATAAAACATTTAAATTTATATTATAAGATTCTAAACTTAACTTCTTCTTGAAATCTCAAAATTTTAGAGATAAAGAATAACCAAATTTTAATAAAAAAAACTCAATACAATAGCAAAAATTTAAGAAAAAACTCTTCCAATGATAAATATGAGATACTTATGAATAATTTGTTAGCAATAATTTTCAAAGTACACACTATTTATATTTATACTACTCACGCTCTCCACTTTTCACTACTTCCTTTTCATTTTGAGGCTCTTGGCAATCTATAAATGAATTAAAATGTATGTTTCACTTAAATAATGAAACCAAACAAAGATAAATGAGAACATCATTAAATTCTATGCAATTAATATTCATCCCAAAATTCTTCATTATGTGTTTGAAAGAATATGAATATATAATTATATGTAAGGTAGCTTTAAATATTCTATTAAACTGCTGCAGAAACATCCAGTGATGGCAGACAATGTGTAACATAGCAGTGATTTGTATGTGCTTAGGAATTTGTTTCAAGGTTTGGTATCCACTCTAGCTTGATGGAAACGGCTGCAACTAGTACTTTGTAGCTTAGAGACAACAATCTAGATCTCAAGAAAACTTAAAGTGATATGAAATTGGTTGATAACTAAAAAATTCGCCAAACGAGCCTCTTTCTCTTTGCTTTGACACTGATGGTGGTACTTCTTTGACAACAGATGAAATACTTGAATTTTCTGGTATTGGCTGTGTCAAAGGGACAATATCAAATGCATGATTTTCTTTGAGTCTATCATTGCAAAAAATATCTTTTCTGTTGACATTTATTGTTCAAGATAATAATAATAAATTGGCAAAATATTAGAGAATTTAGGAATATATTGTGGGTCATTCCTTTAGCACAAGATTATTAACGATGTAGTTGGCTAAGTGCCCAAGTGTCTTTACTTTGGTCTACATTAAATTCCTTTTGCATTCCTAATATTTCATGTACAATGGATTAATACCATGGTCTTGTATGCATATGTATTTTTGTAGTTTAATATTGTTGAAGGAAAGATTCAATACTTGTTTGATGCATACGGGTGTCAATAATTGGATGCTTATGTAGGCATCATGTATTGCTTTGAAAGACAAGGTGTTATCCTTGACATTATAACTATGACCAAGGACTTATCCCTGAAATTGTAATTTCTATTCTTTTTTATGTGAAATTTCCATAAATAGAGTAGATAATGCTTTCATATTTGGTATTTTTATATTATAATTCTAGATTGACTGCACTCTTATTCTTGAAAATCAACTTCCAGATAGCTCTAAGCTTATACTATATACATCATCCTAGCTAGATTATATATTTCAAACCACACATTGTTAAAGATTAATCTTAGTTAAGACTTAGTTTCTATAATTAGCTAGAAGTGAGTTGGTAGTTTCCTGATTGTAAGTGATTATCTGTTAAATTTGGACAACTAGGTCCAAACTCCATCTTGTGATGCTCAGATGAAGATTCCAATATTTGTATTGGATTCCTCTTTCAAAGAGGTGTAAAATCGATCTAAAATTGATTTTAATCTGATCAGCAGAAAAATTATTTTGAATTTATTATTTATAATAAATTTAAGTGCAGGTCGTCCTTAAGGTTTTTACCCCGAGCAGATGTGTCACACACCTCTCATGATTGGTATTTACAGGGTCAACGTTGGAGCATTTTTCCACTTATCTCATCACACATCTCCTCCTCTTATATGAGCATCTGAGAAGCAGCTTCATCTCACGCGTGGGAAAGAACGTCAAAGTTTACCACAGCAAGAAGGTCTAATTTTACCATGGCAAGAAGGACGAAATTCACTGCAGCCAGAAATCTGCGGTTAGGGTTTCTAGGGAAGTTTGACCAGCGTTGACTTTGGTCAACGCATGGTCCGATTAGGCTGAATTTTGGAGGAGACTTTGATCTAAGAAGGCCGCACTCTTTGGCACAGAAATCAAGGCCAAAGGTTGACAGAAGTTGAGCTGTGTTAACTTTTAGTGCTGCTGCCCTGCGTTGACTTTTCTAGGCAGCGTTGACATTTGTAAGGTCGACTTCTGAGTTGACTGTGTGACTGTTTTGAGGAATGTCGTGACACATGCTGGGTTGGTTGACCATGAATTATTTTTTGGTTGAAGCATCCTATTGACCGTCATAACACACCATCACCTTGATCTGTTTCTGACTTGTCTTCTAAAGGATCACTCGTATGTTCTATCTGTATTTTACTTGTAAATTCATGTGATTTTTGTTGATAAAAGTAAATTTGCATCAAGCATAGAACATCTACAAAATATTACAGGGTATCAGAGCTGAGGTGAAGACAAGCCCTAGCTTATAGCAATCACCAAAAGAGAAAAATGGGTTCCACAAGTTATGGCTTCAAGGAGGATGACAAGCTGATTGGAAGGGATGACTTCCATGCTTGGAAGATGATATTAGATCTCAAATTGGAAGACCATGATCTCATGGACTATGTACTGGGTAAGATACAAGAACCTCCATCCACTGCTACTGCTGCTGCTAAAACCAAGTATAAGAAGGGGGAGATCAAAGCAAAGCTAATGATCATGGAATCCATACATAAAAGTCTGGTTGCCTACATATCTGAGCTAGGCACATCCAAAGATATTGTAACACCCCTAGTTTATGTGTTTGAATTTCAAAACTAGACATTTGAACTTTAATCCTAAGGGGAGTGGACCCCAAAGGACAAGTATTTTGTGGATGTAATTAATTATTTAAATTGAGAAAATGAATGAAATGATTTTGTGCAGATTGACCAAAATGAGATTTATGAGATCACTTGGTTTTAATCCATGAGTGTTGTGAAAATTAATAAGACTTTTCTCCAAAATCTATCAAAAAGCCTTGAAAGAATTTATTTCTAATTTAGATTTTTGAGGAAAAATCTAAATTTCCCCAATGATGAGGAAAGTAGTTGGGATGAGGTAAAAAGCTAGAAAATCAGAAAGTAGCTTTAAAGTACCTAAATAAGGGAAGCCTAGGCAAACAAGAATAAAAGCATCCTGGAATTCTGGACGCAGAATTAGAAGCAGGCTTTGGGGGAGAGCATAGCTTAAATAAGCTACTCCTGAACAGATTGGGGTTGGTCTATTCTTGGGAAGATCTCAGCTCGGGGGTGAATTCGGGAGATAAAGGAATTATATGGTTGTTAGGATTAGTCATTGAAAAACTGTGGTATGCACTCTTTTATGATATTATGTTATAAGTCTTATTATGAGTTGATAATATGTTATATTGGATTGAGAAATTAAACTGAGAAGTGTTAAATAATAAATTCCTGCATTTAACAGAATTATATAGAAGAAATTAATCCTCTAAATTTCTGTATAGTAGCAGGAATAAATTCTAGGAAATACTATCAGCCAGAATTTTTAAACCATAGTCCGGTTTAAATCTGGAGATAATTAATTAATCCTAGAAATTCTTATAAGATAATAATTTTAATATTCTTCTGCAGTATAAAATAAACATTCTGTTAAAATCTATATTAAGTTAGCTATAAGAAAATTTATACCTAGAATTAGCTAACTCAAATTAATGATAGAAAATGAAAGTGTTAAATATCATTAACGATATTCTGAAATAAAGGGACTACTTAACTATATTGTAGAAGAAAATTAAATAGCAGAAGTAGAATTAACATTATGGTTGCTCGTGTATTATATAAAACAATTAAGAATGTTCATTGTATTACACAAAGACAACAATACTATGTATGTATTGCACAGAAAGTTACAATTTTATCATTCTACCATTCTGGAAATTAATGGAAATTGTAATAGAGACAATAAATTAAATTTCAGAAATGCATATAAATCTTATGCAATGGAAATTGTACATTATGCATCAATTTACAGTAAACAGTTACTAGGAAAAAAAAATTCATAGGTCACTAAATTCAAACCATGTGCATATGTATTATACAGGGGGTATAGCTATATAGATAACTCATGAAAATTAACTTTGCAAAGTATGTATCTTGTTGTTACTAGAATATTTATTCATTGGCTAGTGACATAGAATAATATTTTGGTATAATCTGGTTGATTTCATTGACAAGAACTAAGAGAAATAAGATTAGAATAAGCTACTTTTACCCAAATTTGTTATACTAGTTATATAAGTATTTTACCACAGGCAGAAATGTTTTATTAAACAAATTCTGTAATTATTCTGAGAAAAAAAATAATAAGGAAATATAAAGATTTACATAGGTTTAATAAAAACCTTGAGGACAGTTTATATATATATTGGAACTCTGAAATAAATAAGTAAACATCAATATGAGTACAGAATTAAATAAAAATGTTGTTAGGAAGTCCTGTGCTTCCAGAATAATTATATATGTATACAAAGGTATATGTATACAAATTAAATATGAGTAAAATAAAAGATATTATGTCGAGTATCCAGTGTTCAGATCGCAGCTGGATCCAAAAATATCTTACACACAAATCAATGTGGTTTAAAACTCAAATATAAATTCTGAGATAACATATAGACTCAATCTAGTGGAAAAATCTTTGATTCAAGCCAGATGAATGAAATAACCGACCTGGAACAGTGGAGAAAGAGTTGTTAAACCCGTGAATGGCAATGATCAAGGCATTAAGTGGAACACCAATGAAACTTAAAATAACATTAGCTACCTGTAAATTCCATAACACAAGAAAATAGACTTAGTTCAATGTATAAACAGATAAAAATCGTAGATTATCAGACATTTCATTAAATAAAAATGTTGATAAAAAAATCAAAATGAGTAGCTGAGAGTAGATTATCTCTCTCGAGAAAAGAAAAAGGGAAATCTGTGAAAAATAAACCCTTAGCAAGAAAAACAGAGTCTTAAAAATAAATTCAACAAAATTATTTCAGCCGAGAGCCATTTTGTTAGTGGAAATAATACAAACTATGAACTGTTTTTTAAAATCTAAAAAAATCTAAGTCATATCACACAGAGCCAAGGTAACTAAATGAGTGTGGGAGATAAATCATAATCATAATGAAACTCTTAATGAAAAAAAGGGGTAAAATAATATCAAACGATATTCATTCTTACCTGGTAAATTCGTCATAGAAGACGCTGAGAAAATAGAAGCCTCAAGCTCTAAAGATATGGAAAAGCTCTGACGCAATAGAACATAACGAAAAAAAGAAATGACCAGGTAAAAGGAATTGCAAGACATTAGAACCAAATTAAATAAGAGCAACTGGGAATAAACCCTAATCAAAAAAGAGCATCACAACCCTACACTTGTCGATAGATCCATATCAATGGCAAAATCGATGTAATTCCTTGGGATTCATATAACATGGCCGGCGTAAAAATTTGGAGAAATCCCCTCCATTAAATTCCATAGTACTCTGTTACATATAAACCAATTTAAAACCACATAAATATCTGATACTAAATCTCGGTGGAATAGATGTATTAAGGCAGTAGTACAAATTGGTGGTTCAATGTATAGGATTGCCATTAAGGCAAAAATAAAATACATGATTTGTGTTTACCAAAACGAGCTAACCTCTTAAATTATACGGATAATTCATATCCATCTTTAATACCAAACCACCACATGTCAAGGCGTGGTATACAATGAAAATGAAATTTTATAATAGGGTTAATACAATTAACAATCATATGAGAGATATGAAATAATAATGAGGATTATTATAAGGTTAACGTAAATACCACCGGTGAATACCTATATATCCTATAGGGTGGGATTATAAGTTAAGAAAAATAGTTATTACAACTCTTTTAATATATTAAATACATAAGAGAATGTATTTATATGAAATTTAGTTGAATATTAAGTGTATGAAATGTTACATACATGTATAAAGGTTTTACAAGATCTTAATAGATAAGCTTAAGCGTTATGAAAGATAAGTTAATAAAGATAATTGTTTTCCATAAAGTAATAAAAATGTTTTCCATATTACTTATGTTAGTGAATTAAATGGGAACAGAGTTTAGAGTAATGATACATAATGTATCATAAAACACATTAAAGACTTTTGAAATTAAGTGGAAAAATTTAATATATAGAATTCTATTATCAATGGATTTAATAACTATGGGTAAACCCTTTAACCAAAATACATAGTGGAAAAGTTGGTTCAATAGACAAGAGTAAACTATGAATTAGAATATTTTAAAGTATTATTTGTTATTAAAACAATGAAAAAAAATAAAAATTGAGGTATGTTAATAAATGTATATGAGAGCCAAGTTTAGACAAAAACTCACGTTGTTGTGCTCGCTGCATAAAATATTTTTTTTGAAAATTTTATATTGTTACTGATGTTGTTTTGTTTTAGTGTACAAAGGTACTGAACTGAAAAGTCAATGGCTAAAGAAGATGAACTCTATGTCGATCTGGGTGGTAGAGATAATACACCAGATCCCAATGCTCCTTTAATGGCTATGTTGCACAGGTTGCAACGGGATATGGACGAGATAAGAAGCCAGAATGACAGGCTATCATTTTCCAGTGAGGAGCAGGAAAAACAGATAAGAGAAATGACTTCGCGGAATAGCCAAGAAGGTGAAGGAGGAGGAAGGAGGAGGAAGGGCAGGTTCTTAGATGATTCCAAGGAAGATGACATTACTAGACATCAGTCTAAATAGAAGAAGGAATTATAGGGTGAATTCCGAAAAATTAAACCTCCCTCCTATGATGGAGAGAAGGAGGAAGATGCTAAGGCATGGCTGTTGAATATGATTAAGTATTTTCAGGTCTATGAATATGAAATAAATTTGAAGGCCAGATTAGCTATCTACCAGTTGCAAGGTAAGGCTACCTTGTGGTGGGAGGAGACAAAAATGGTTCATGTCATTAATGAAAAAACAGTGATTTGGGAAGATTTCCAAGTCAAGTTTAAAAACCGTTATTTGATAGAACTCTATTATGATGATAAAGAAAAGGAGTTTCACGAACTCAGATTGGGACAGCTCACCATAGATGAGTTTGTCACCAAGTTTACAAATTTGTTAAGGTATGCCCCTTATATTCGTGAAGAGAAAGCAAAGGTACAAAGGTTTTTGAACTGTTTGCCTACTGTGTACAAGGAGAAAATAGAGTTCGATAATCAAAAAACTATGGATGAAGTCATGAGGAAAACTAGATTATGCTACCAATAGTTTAAAGGAAAGAGTGAACATGGGAAAAACTGGATAAACAAGGGTGAATTCAAAGGAAAGAAACAGAAACCAGCTTACTTGAAGAACTTTGGTAGGGATCATCAGCGGAAAAATTTTAACAAACCAAACGAAAGTCAAACTTCTCAATCCCAAATTGGTTCAAATCAAATAGATGGGGATAATAAGAAGGAAGAGGTAGTTAAAATGCGAGAGCCTTTGAAATGTCGGGGTTGCGGAGAACCTCATCTGTTGAGGGACTGTCCACACAAAAATATTCAGATGGTCATGAGAGATAGAGAAGCTACCATAGTGAATGATATAGCAAGGAACATACCCACTATCAGTGCAGCCTTGGAGAACCGACAAGCAGAACATCAATCTACAATGGTCGAGATGGAAGGTAAAATTTCTGATCAATCTGTTACTGCCTTAATCGATCCGAGTGCGTCTTTGAGTTATATTAGTCCACAAGTTGTAGAAAAATGTAAACTCGGAACATAAAAGTTTCAACAGCCTTGGTTGTTACAATTAGTTATTGGAACTAAACGCAAAGTAACTCATAAGCTACCTAAAACAGCTATTAAATTGAATGAATATCAAACAGAGGTTGATTTAAACATTTTTCCATTAGGTTCTTATGATTTATTGATATGAATGGATTGGCTAGAAAATAAAAAGACCATGATGAATTTTGGGGACAAAACTCTGCACTGCATAGATGACGAAGGAAAACCATGCATACTAAAAGGGAAACCGAAACCTATTTCTGTAAGGCAAATTTCTTCCCTTCATCTAAAAAGAACAGCTAGAAAAGGATATCAAGTATATGCGGTACATGTTGAAAAATTAGGACAACAAACTGAAGAAAAATTGCTGGACACTTTACCAGTGGTAAGAGAATTTAAGGAATTTTATCCAGATGAAATTCCTCATCTTCCCCCCAAAAGAGAGATTGATTTTTCAATCAATTTGGTGCCAAGAGCAACACCTGTTTCTAGAGCCCCTTACCGCATGAGCCCCCCTGAACTCATGGAGTTAAAAATGCAATTACAAGAATTGTTGGATAAAGGTTACATTAGAATAAGTGTATCTCCTTGGGGAGCACCGGTGATGTTCGTGAAAAAGATAGAACCTTCAGAATGTGCATTGACTACCGTCAATTGAATAAGTTGACAATCAGAAACAGGTACCCATTGCCCAGAATAGATGACCTTTTTGATCAAGTTAGAGGAGCTTCAGTATTCTCTAACATTGACTTGAGGACTGGTTATCACCAACTCAGAATTAAGGAGGAAGATATCAGTAAAACAACTTTTCGAACTAGGTATGGGCACAAAGAATTTGTAGTCCTACCTTTTGGTTTGAAAAATGCCCCTGCCACTTTTATGTGCTTAATAAACAGTGTTTTGAACAAGTACTTAGATAAATTCATACTAGTGTTCATAGACAATATACTAGTCTATTCAAAAAGTGAGGCAGAACATAAGGAACACCTTAGAATTGTGCTACAAACTCTTAAAGAGAATCAGTTATATGCCAAGTTTAGCGAATGTGAATTTTATAAGGATAAAATTCAATATCTAGGCCATATCATTTCTAAACAAGGATTGGCTGTTGACCCTAAGAAAATAAAGGCTATTAGAGAGTGGCCAGTGTCGACTGATGTTTCAACAGTGAGATCATTTATGGGGATTGCAGGTTATTATCGAAGGTTTGTAGAAATATTTTCTGCAATAACATATCCCATAACTTCACTACAAAGGAAAGGTATGAAATTTGAGTGGACTGAAAAATGCCAACATAGCTTTGAACAATTGAAATAAAAACTTACCACAACACCTATACTAAATATTGCAGATCCTAATAAAGAGTTTATCGTGTGTATGGATGCATGTAGAGAGGGTTTGGGAGGAGTCCTACTACAAGAGAATTTTGTCATTGCCTATGAATCTATAAAACTTAGGAAACATGAACATAATTACAGTGTATATGATTTGGAATTGGCTGCTGTAATTCATGCCTTGAAGATGTGGCGACACTATCTTTTTGGGAAAAAATTTACATTGATGACAGATCATAGTATTCTCAAGTATTTTTTTTTCTCAAACAGATTTGAATGCTGGACAAGGCAGATGGATGTCCTTTTTGAGTGAATTTGATATGGACATAAAACATATCAAAGGGAAAGAAAACAAAATTGCTGATGCTCTAAGCAGAAATGCTTGCCAAAAGATAAGTAACATTGGGAGTAGTGCTAGTTTTGACTTAGAATAATTGGTTAAAAAGGTAGCAGATCAAGATCCAAACTATGAGAATCTACAAGTGAAAAATGTTGGAAAAAGAAATGGCTGAATACACCAAACCAAAAAGGGCTGATCTGCTATAAAAACAGATTGTACATCCCCAATGTGGATTCTTTGAAAAAAATAATCCTAGATGAATATCATAGACAACCATATTCAGGACATCTTGGATATCAGAAAATGCTTACAGACTTGAAAAAGAAATTTTTTTGGCCAGGAATGAAAAAGGATGTAGCCAACTATTTAGCTAGATGCATGGAGTGTCAACTAGTCAAATTTGAATATCAGCATCTAGCTGGTCTTCTAAACCCCTTACCAATTGCAAAATGGAAATGGGACATTGTTTCTATAGATTTTATAACCGGGTTACCCAGAACAAAGTACCAGCATGACTCAGTGATGGTAGTGGTAGATACATTAACAAAGGCTGCACATTTCATACCGTTAAAATCTACTTTTTGGATAGCCCAAGTAGCAAATGTGTTCCTAAAAGAAATAGTAAGGCTACACGGGGTCCCAAAGATGATTATTTCAGATAGAGACGCTAAGTTCATAGCAGGCTTTTGGAAAGGTCTGTTTGGGGGCATGGGCACTAAATTGAATTTTACAACTGCTTATCACCCTCAGACAGATGGTCAAACAGAGAGAAAAAATCAGATTTTGGAGGATATGTTAAGAATGTATGTGATGTATAGGCCATCAAAATGGGAGGACTACTTACATTTAGTCGAATTTTCTTATAACAGCAGCTATCAATCCTCCATCAAAATGAGTCCATCTGAAGCACTCTATGGAAGAAAGTGTCCTACTCCTTTAATTTGGAGCCAGCCTAAAGATAAGCTAGTACTTGGGCCAGATACTCTAGAAGAAATGGAAAGGATTATCAAACAAATACAGAGAAACATCAAGACAGCACAAAATCGACAGAAAAGCTATGCCGATAAGAAGAGAGTGAAACGGGAGTTCAAAGTGGGTGATCATGTGTATCTGCGTATTAAACCCAAAAAGAGTACACTTTATGCTGGCAATTGTGTAAAATTGGCTCCTAGATACTGTGGGCCTTTTGAGGTGTTAGAAAGGGTGGGACCAGTGGCTTATAAATTGGCCTTACCTCCACATGTTAAATTTCATGATGTGTTTCATGTTTCGTTATTAAAAATATATATACATGATTCTTCTCATATTGTTGATTGGAATGTGATACAAGTGGAACTAGAAGGGGAGTTCCTTCCAGAGCCGCTTCAAATATTGGAGCGGGAAGAAATTGAATTAAGAAATTGAACAGTAGCCAGAGCAAAGGTGCACTGTAAAAAATTTACTGCAGAAGAGGCTACATGCAAAAGAGAGGCTTAGATGATGGAAAAATATCCATATTTGTTTTCAAAATAAACTCTAGTAGTCAGTTGTTAAACACCGAGGACGGTGTTTTTTTTTCAGAGGGGGAATATGTAACACCCCTAGTTTATGCTTTTCAAATTAGACATTTGAACTTAAGTCCAAAGGGGAGTGGACCCCAATGGATAATTATTGTGTGGATGTAATTAATTATTTAATTATGAAAAATAAATAAAATGTATTGTGTGGACTATGACAAAATGAGAATTTTGAGATCACTTGCCTAATCCATGAGGTTTTGGAAAAAAGTTAAGACTTTCCCCAAAATATTTCGAAAAGCCTTGAAAGAATTTATTTCTAATTTAGATTTTTGAGGAAAAATCTAAATTTCCCCAATGATAAGGAAAGTATTTGGGATGAGGTAAAAAGCTGGAAAAGAAGAAAGAAGCTTTAAAGTCCCTAAATAAGGGAAGCCTAGGCAAACAAGAATAAAAGCATCCTGGAATTCTGGATGCAGAATTAGAAACAGGCTTTGGGGGAGAGCATAGCTTAAATAAGCTACTCCAGAACAGATTGGGGTTGGTCTGTTCTTGGGAATATCTCAGCTCGGGGATGAATTCAGGAGATAAAGGAATTCTATGGTTGGGAGGATTGGTCATTGAAAAACTGTGGTATGCACTCATTTATGATATTTTGTTATAAGTCTTATTATGAGTTGATAATATGTTATATTGGATTGAGAAATTAAACTGAGAAGTGTTAAATAATAAATTCCTTCATTTAACAGAATTAGATAGAAGAAATTGATCCTCTAAATTTTTTTATAGTAGCAGGAATAAATTCTAGGAAATACTATCAGCCAGAATTTCTAAACCATAGTCTGGTTTAAATCTGGAGATAATTAATTAACCCTAGAAATTCTTATAAGATAATAATTTTAATATTCTTCTGCAGTATAAAATAAACATTCTGTTAAAAAACTCTATTAAGTTAGCCATAAGCAAATTTATACCCAGAATTAGCTAACTAAAATTAATGATAGAAAATGAAAGTGTTAAATATCATTACCGATATTTTGAAATAAAGGGACTACTTAACTATATTGCAGAAGAAAATAAACAGTATAACTAGAATTAACATTATGGTTGCTAGTATTATATAAAACAATTAAGAATGTTCATTATGTTGAAGATGGCAAATAAGAACAAGGAAGGAGGCATCCCGAAACATCTTTCCCGATCCTAGTTGGAAAGTGATCACCTAAACTGTGGGGGCCACACAAGTGATTTTTGTCGCAAAATCTATATTTTTAGACATATGGATCATGGTCTATGAGTTGCAGGATGCTATTTATGGATGATTGGTCAAGTTGGTAAAAATAGATGGACCTCTATTTTTAGACATTGGGCGGAATCTATTTTTAGACTGCCAGTCTAAAAATAGATCAATCGAATATTATTAGCCCTTAATAATATTTGGACTATAAACATTATCTTATCCTCTTGGAGCACTTCAGTTTGATGCTTGGATGTGGCACATGCAGCTGACAGAAGGAAATACACTTTTCCTAAGGGTTAGTTGAGCTATTGCATGGTTGACTTCAGTTAGAACTCATGTGGCATAGTTTGGTGGAGTTGATGAGACAGTTGGTGGAGTTGTGTTCGGTTTAACTTAGTTGAACTAGTTGTATTTAGTCTAACTGATAAATACACTAGTGATGAGTGGTGTGAATTAATTATTAATTAATTCACTAATTATTAACTCATAAATCAACTAAAGAATACATCATTTAACAGCAGTGCATGGACAGTTCAGTGGAGACCAGTGTTAGAGGTGGGTGAAAGGGTGAGTCTACTATCAATTGTGACTATAACTGTGCATGAGATTTGCACACACATTGATTGAGATTGAAAATGAGGATTGCGTGGTCAATATAGGATGGATTCGAACTTGGATCAAGCCATTCTTCTAGTTGGATTGCGCATTAGAGGCAAGCATACTTGTGGAGGAGATTTGAACCTATGACTTGTTCAGATCTGAGCTAGTTTGTGTGTAACAATTGGAGATAGTGCTTAGAGCTATGAGGAGCTTTGTGCTATGTATTGTTACATGTTCTCTATCATTATAATATACAGATAGTTGGGGGTTTTCAGCTGTAAGCTTTCCCCGTTACATACTGTGTTGATATGTGTGATTGATTAATGTTTCTATGTGAGCATGCGACTGCTTTTATTTCCGCAAATTGATGATCAATTGTAGAAGAGGTTATGTATTATTCATGAATCTTAAATATTGTGTAATCAGGATAATCTTGGTGAATAATTCAGCTATTATTCAAATTTCTACATGGTATCAGAGCGAAATTGATCATCGGATCTATTACAGTGATTACAGTTTATTTCGGTAGACAGAGTCTGTAAGCGGGCCAGGTAGCCTCTGGATCCATCCTTTCTTTGAAAGGTGATATATCCAGTAAATGCCCCGTTGTGGCCGATCTCTGTGCTAGAAATACCTTGTTCTCACAGATCAGAAGCGGTTGAGTTTTGAGCTGGTGGAATTCGAATTTGCAGCAATGTTTTCTTGGTGTCAAAGTTGAGATGTCTTTCAACGGATTGCGATTGTAGTATGCCCTGGAGGGTAGCTCGAATTATATTGCATGGAGAGATAGGATGGAGGCGGTGTTAGATGATAATGGGCTGAAGGAGTTCATAGATGCTGAATTTCCAAAGCCTTCTTCTAGCGATGTTGCCTTGGTTGAAGCTTGGCAAAAGAAGACAGCAAGGTGTCAAAGGATTCTATTGGAGGGTGTGAAGGATCACATAGTGTCCAACCTGCATGGAAAAGCTTCTCCATATTTGATGTGGAAAACCTTAACATATTTATTCCAAAGCAAGAGTGACCAAAGGAAGTTGGCGCTCAAGGATAAACTCAGGAAAATAAAGATGGAGAAGAATGACACTATTCCAGTATACTTGACAAAGTTTGTCCACTGCAGGGATGAGCTTGGGAGTGTAGGAGTTAGTGTGGATGATGAGGAACTGGTGAGCTTGTCTCTCCTTGGGCTTCCAAAGAGTTGGCATTCCTATCAGGATTCTGTCAATGGTCGGGAGAAATTGCCAGGATGGGAAAGACTGTGGTCTGATCTTGTGCAAGAGGAGATAAGGCGGAATATTAGGGACAGATCTTCATCCAAGGCATCTGATGAAGAGGATTGTGCTTTGGATGCCAAAGAAAGGAAGGGTAAGGGCAAGAAGAATGCTTCTCAATCCGGTGCGGATGGTAAAGAGCATGACATGTCCAAAGTGAAGTGTTTTCACTGTCACGAACACGGACATTACGCCACAAATTGTTTACGCAGGGAAAACACCTGCGCTAACCAGAATCACAACTCATTCGATACATATAGAATGTATCTTAGATCTGCCCAGATAAAAACTTCAGATTTCTGGCAATTTCCTTTACTATTGTTGCGTAAGCTTATAAGTCATCATTTCACTATAATTCAAAATCCCTCGGCGTTTACATTCCTTTCTCGAACCCAAGTTCCTCAAATTACATATGCGCCTTTTCCTCTTTACAGCGTACCAATCTGTCTCACGCAACCATGCATCCACATCACCATCTCACAATTGCTATTTAATACTACAGCTCAGCCTCATGTAAAAGCTACAGTTCACTACATTTACTTCGTATTCACAGATCTGACCGATCCGATGATTCACCTCAAACTGCAAGTCGACAATTCTAATATGTTTTCCCAGTCATCGACAGTTCTAACAATTTCCCAGTCATCGATAGTTCTAACAATTTTGATGCAATGTAACTCAAATTACTTTGCAATCGGAAACCAACACAGCGCTATATTTGATACACTTTGACACCAAAAATTGCGGCAGCAGTAGCTCTGGACTCTTCCCCCGATTACTCACACTTGGATCTGCTGTCAATAATTTCACTTTGAACAAATCGGATCCAAAGTTCCTTTTATAAATCAAAGAAAAATAACTCTTTTATAACTCCGATCCAATATACCTTTTTAAACTGTATATAACATTATTAAACGCCTTTTATATACAAAACTTCATATGAATACTGCGCTATCCATTTAAATGATTGAACAGTTCAAAACATTTTGGAACTCGAAGGTTGGCAATACATTACAACTTCCCTTTGCGTTCACTACAACAGTTGCGATATGATGTCAACTTAACAATCAGAAGTCGCAGGGAATTAGATATCAAAGCTTCCGATCCGATACCATCGGAAGTCACAAGTCGCTGAATTCTTTAATACCCAAAACTGTCAACCGTTCCTCAGTGCCGATGCGATATAATTCTGAACACAATTTAATTTCTAACTTGATTGATAACCTTTCGCGTCCAATTTGATTGTAATATGGTGAGATATGGAAATCTCTTCCGCTCCAATGCGCGCCGAGATGATCTCAAGCGGCGATTACAATCACTATGATTAGTGTCACTATCGACTGTTGACAGCTTTCAGAACCTCGATATGAAGTCAATCGGAATTCGGTGATGGCTATGTTCCAACGTTCCCTTCCGTGATCTTGGCGATATCATCCGGCCCAATTCACTTCAAACCCGACTTGTGTCATTTCATGTCCCATTTATTGTTATATACAATGATATGGAACTGTTCTCCGTTGCGATGTGATAAGAATTACATCCAATCCGATCCAATAATTATCGGACTCAATAACTCAATATATCTTTAACTCCGCTTCAAGCTCCAA
This sequence comes from Pinus albicaulis, assembly GCA_034641835.2. Classification (NCBI taxonomy): domain Eukaryota; kingdom Viridiplantae; phylum Streptophyta; class Pinopsida; order Pinales; family Pinaceae; genus Pinus; species Pinus albicaulis. The sequence continues at coordinate 1,418,335,696 of CM076579.1, read as the reverse complement.
TAAAGCTTTACTTCACAAATTCTATGTGTTAACAGCTTTACAGTCGCAGACTTAACTATGCAGAGTTTGTCTTGATACAAAATTATTATCGTTTTAATAAAACATAGTTTGAAATCAATTCAGCAATTTACAGACACAGAAAGGCAAAATGCGCCAATCTTCACTCACTCATCATATATGGAAACACAAACACTAATTTTATTCATAACAGAGTAAAAGACAGAGTTTCGCCTTTGCCCGGTCATACATAGAATGAACTCTGTTCTTTTTTTTAACGTATACAGGCCTCTCCTAATATGAGCTTTTTCTCCACACCAAAACTCACACTCACTATCAAAAACTAAACTTTCACGAAGCAAAATCTCTTCGTTTATTACAACTTTCTCTCCTTAACTCTCTAACAAATTGATACATAATCTTCTAATTTTAAAAATTCTAACAAATAAACTCTCCTATTTATTGGCGCTCACACACACCTGTTATAACAAATCTTATCAATAAGATAGACACACTTATTACAATAATAACTAATTATTTGTGAAATCGACCTCCTCAGTAAACTGGATTTTAACACACAGTAATGAAATTCACCCTGTGAAGCCACAACATGTGGACAATTTTCCACATTGCTGGCTATGTCTAGATGCTCCTGCATCAGACTCCCAAAGTTTAAATTAATCATGATCTCCTGAACATACACTCCTGATCTGTGTCCACCTGGATCCCATACTTGGTTTGGTAGTCTGTCCTTGATTACTGCTGTTGTTGTTTGTCCCTCAAGTCTCCCGCCTTTGTACTGTAATGCCTCAATATCTACTGCTGACCTTTTCACATATTTTTCTGCTGTTTTACTCCCTCTAATTTGCAATTTTCCATTCCCTTCGCCTGTACCATTTCTTCCAGCCAATCTTCCTTTCTTCTTTTGTCCCATATTTGTTTTACTGGAATGCTGTAGTATGAGTTTCCACAACTCATCCAATTCATTGTCCATTTCACTTCTCGTGTGCTGAATACTATTCTGCTGCAACTGATTGTGTTCTTGAATTAGAACATCATAATCTTTGTGCCAATAATCTTCTATATACATTTCTGAAATGTACAAATGTCTTTTCCCAGGTTCTTCTTCTGGTTTCTCATTCATGACTTCATCATTCCTTGCTTCAAATTCCAGCATACCTTCCATTAATCCGATCTGTTCTTCTTGATTCAGATTGACTTCACACTTCCCTTTTCTTGCATGTAAATCTTCATCAAAATTAATCAGCTTAATAGACTCAAATGCTTTACCTGGCTTCATCATTAAAAGATTCGACTTATACCACAAATCTGCAATCTCATCTGGAAGTTCACTCAAAAGTTCTGCACCATCTTTACTAACTGCTTTGTCCGCAATATCTGTCTTTAATCCTCCTTCACTTTGGCTTTCTTCAAGATCAATGATCTTCAATGACTCAGTCTATCCTTTGAATTCAAAAATTCTTTTGCCATCCTCCTTATTCTGCATATGACTATGAGTAGTCATTTCTTCAACAGTCTTCAATAACGGTTTGTCTTTCCTCAAGTCAATGTGACCTGCAAATAGAAAACAACCTTCAGTTTTCAAAATACAATACCTTCCATTCTCTTTTGATGCTTCAAGCAGTAATCCTCTATCATAGATCTTTTGGATCTCAGTGGATTCTTCTTGCTGTGACTTCAAATCAATATGAATTTGTTCTAGTTTCCTGAACTCGTTCATCAGTTTGCCATTCAACCTCCATTGCAATAACTTCCATTTCACCCTTTTCTTCAGTCTCCATCTGCATCTTTGGTCTTTGTTTATCTTTCTTTGTACTGCCAGACCAATTTCTGGTTCTTCATTCTGCTGCCAGCTTCTATACTTCTACAATTTAATGCCTTCCTCAAATTCATTCTCATGTAGCTGATCATTCCTTCCAAATTTCTGGTTACTTCCACATTTATCTTGCTGAGTTAATATTTCTATCTCCTTCATGCCTCTGAGGACATAATTTCCTTGTTGCTCCTGATCTTTCATCTCACCTTCAAATAATTGCTGCTCAATTTCTCTGATTTCAGCATCATATTTATTAATGCTGTCTTCCACACCTTTTCCTCCATCAGGTTCTGTAAGCTTTGTTTCTCCTTTGGGTTCCTCGAGTAATCTTTCCAAGAATTCTATCTCCTTGTGAAATCTCTCCAGTAGATCATCACAATTTCCATTCTCAGCTTCATTTTTTTCTTGGCAATCCTCCTGAGTTGACCTGTTTTCCACATTATCATATTGCAAGCATCTTTCATCAATTCCATTAAACAAATTCATTGGTTTACCTTTTTGTAGTCCCACTATGGAATTGTCTTTAGACTGCTGGTCTATATCAACCTCATCTGACGGTTTCACACCAAACATGATTTCATCTATGAACTCCTTCTATTTTAATAGATCAACGCCTTCTTCCTCTAAAAGGGATTCACCATCATACTTTACCACAAGAGCTTCATTCCTGGTTGTGACAATTTCATCAGGCTGTCCATCATCCTCTGCATATCCTGCAAACATACACAAACTATAAGAATCAAAATCACAAGGCTTCATTGCCTCATCTGCTTCCTTTGTCAACATATCTTCGAATTGTTCTAAATTCTGCCAATAGTCCATGAGATCTTCAGCTGACCTCTCATTATCCTCTTCCCCCAACATTTCACCTTGTTCTGGTCTACAAATGGAGACTTCCAATTCTACCTCTGCTTCTCTGAGTTTCTCTGATTCCTCTTGAGAACTCAATATCTGCTCAATCTTTCTCAACTCTTCTACTATCTCTGACTTCACTTGCTGATTTCTCCTTTCCCGTAGTCTTTGCCATTTTACTCTTTTCCTCATGGTCCAAACACTTTTCTGCAGCATCTTCATCAATATTCCAATCTGGAAAGCTATCTCAGCTTTCTCTCGGTCAAACTCTTCTTGACTCATCCTCATGCCATTTTCTTTGGCATCTTCCCTTCTGCTGTGGCTTCCTTGTGAACTTTTGCTATGACTATCTGTAGTCATTTTTTGCTCCTCTCTTTCCATGAGCTCCTCGCACCTCTGCAACAAGCCTCTGCAACAGTAAGTACTCCTTACTGCAATCTTACCTCACTAAGCTCTCCTCACTCAGTCTTTTGGTAAGCACAATCCCCTATCTGGAATCTTCTCCTGAGCAACACCTTTTCTCCCTCTAGGCTTCTGCAATCTCTCACTCTTTCTTTCGAGAACACCTCAATTGTCCTCTCTGTCCAATCTCTTGTTGGATTCTTCAGGTTCACTGCCACTTCTATCTGGTTCTTCTCTCACAACTTCTCTTGATTTATATTGCTGCAGTCTTCGATTCAACAGAGCCAAGCTCTGATACCAAATTGACGCAGGGAAAACCCCTGCGCTAACCAGAATCACAACTCATTCGATACATATAGAATGTATCTCAGATCTGCCCAGACAAAAACTTCAGATTTCTAGCAATTTCCTTTACTATTGTTGCGGAAGCTTATAAGTCATCATTTCACTATAATTCAAAATCCCTCGGCGTTTACATTCCTTTCTCGAACCCAAGTTCCTCAAATTACATATGCACCTTTTCCTCTTTACAGCGTACCAAGCTGTCTCACGCAACCATGCATCCACATCACCATCTCACAATTGCTATTTAATACTACAGCTCAGCCTCATGTAAAAGCTACAGTTCACTACATTTACTTCGTATTCACAGATCTGACCGATCCGATGATTCACCTCAAACTGCAAGTCGACAATTCTAATATGTTTTCCCAGTCATCGACAGTTCTAACAATTTCCCAGTCATCGACAGTTCTAACAATTTTGATGCAATGTAACTCAAATTACTTTGCAATCAGAAACCAACATAGCGCTATATTTGATACACTTTGACACCAAAAATTGCGGCAGCAGTAGCTCTGGACTCTTCCCCCGATTACTCACACTTGGATCTGATGTCAATAATTTCACTTTGAACAGATCGGATCCAAAGTTCCTTTTATAAATCAAAGAAAAATAACTCTTTTATAACTTTGATCCAATATACCTTTTTAAACTGTATATAACATTATTAAACACCTTTTATATACAAAACTTCATATGAATACTGCGCTATCCATTTAAATGATTGAACAGTTCAAAACATTTCGGAACTCGAAGGTTGGAAATAAATTACAACTTCCCTTTGCGTTCACTACAACAGCTGCGATATGATGTCAACTTAACAATCGGAAGTCGCAGGGAATTAGATATCAAAGCTTCCGATCCGATCCAGTCGGAAGTCGCCAATCGGCCCTCTTACAATGCGTTCTTACTTTCAATGCTCCAAGGTTCCGATCTGATACCATCGGAAGTCACAAGTCGCCGAATTCTTTAATACCCAAAACTGTCAACCGTTCCTCAGTGCCGATGCGATATAATTCTGAACACAATTTAATTTCTAACTTGATTGATAACCTTTCGCGTCCAGTTTGATTGTAATATGGTGAGATATGGAAATCTCTTCCACTCCAATGCGCGCTAAGATGATCTCAAGCGGCGATTACAATCACTATGATTAGTGTCACTATCGACTGTTGACATCTTTCAGAACCTCGATATGAAGTCAATCGGAATTCAGTGATGGATATGTTCCAACGTTCCCTTCCGTGATCTTGGCGATATCATCCGGCCCAATTCACTTCAAACCCGACTTGTGTCATTTCATGTCCCATTTATTGTTATATACAATGATATGGAACTGTTCTCCGTTGCGATGTGATAAGAATTACATCCTTAATCCGATCCAATAATTACTTGGACTCAATAACTCAATATATCTTTAACTTCCGTTTCAAGCTCCAATAAAGCTTTACTTCACAAATGTTCTTCTATGTGTTACCACTTACAATCGTGGAAACTAACTATGCAACGTAGTTTTTGTCTTGATACAAAATTCTTATCGTTTTAATAATAAAACATAGTTTGAAATCGATTCAAGAATTTACGTATTACGTAAAAGGAAAATGCGCCAATCTTCACCTTGTTCATCATATATGGAAACAAGCAACACTAATTTTATTCACAACAGAGTAAAAGAGCGTAGTTTCGCCTTGCCCTATTAATACATAGAATGAACTCTCGTTTTTTTTTAACCTATACAAATCTTCCTAATATGAGCTACCCAGCAAATTTGGAAAACTCTCACACACTAAAAAAAACTAAACTCTCACGAAGAAAAATCTCTTCGTTTTTTACAACTTTCTCCCCTTAACTTTCTAACAAATCAATACATAATCTTCTAATTTTAAAAATTCTAACAAATAAAATCTCCTATTTATTGGCACTCACACACACCTGTTATAACAAATCTTATCAATAAGATACACACACTTATTACAATAATAACTAATTATTTGTGAAATCGACCTCCTCAGTAAACTGGATTTTAACACACAGTAATGAAATTCACCCTGTGAAGCCACAACATGTGGACAATTTTCCACATTGCTGGCTAGGTCTAGATGCTCCTGCATCAATTGTCCACAGAAGAAGAAGAACAAGCAGGTTGTTGGAGCTGCTAAATTTGGTGAGGCTCTTACCACAATTTGAGCTGGATCTCTCATCGACTGCTACGCATGGTGTCTAGTGCATCTTTATCGGGGGTGAAATTTTGATTTGATACAGGTGCTTCCTTTCACATGACTCGAGAAGAGAATATTTTCGTTGACTTGGTGGAGAAAGATCAGCTTGCATGTTGTTTTGAGTTAAAAGACAATGGGATGATAATGCGACCAGCATTGGTACCATAACCTTTCAGAGGGAGTCAGGTAAACTCATTCTTTTACAAGATGTAGTGCATGTTCCAGGTTTAAAGAAGAATTTGATCTCAGTCGCAATGTTAGAGGATAAAGGGTATGAATTTGTCTTTAGTGAAGGAAAATTTTTCCTTCGGCACAAGGAAACAGGACAATTCAAGAAGGTTTGGATTTGAGCAAAGAATCTCTATAGACTTGAAGTAGATGGGATGTCTACAGAGCTTCCTACTGTTGGGAAGTGCAAGAAAGACATGCAACTAATGCTTGAGAGGGAGCAAGTTTTGCATGCAGGTAAAAGTGAACCTCGGGATGTGGAGCAGCCACAATATGAGGATCAGGGAGTGGAAGAAACCACTCATGTAGAGAAATTTCGTGCCAGATGGGCAGAGGGAGTGCATGTAGCTATACCACCAGGTGAGAGGTGGGGCGACATGCATGAGTAATCCCAAGAGAATATTTCTGGGCAGGATTCATGAGATGGTGTGGATCTCATGAATTGAACCTGGCTACGAGGTGCCCACAGCGCAGCAGAAGCATTATCAGTTGGATTGATGCAGGCAGATCAAAGTGACAGTGTCGGATACTGGAGCGTGGATCAGAGTTGACAGCAAGTGCAGAGTGCATGGGTGAAAGAGTTCAACAACGCAGTGGTTCGTGATGACATGTGCAATTGGCCAAGCAGAAGTCGAAGAATTTGATGATAGATGCATTAGACTGATTGAGTTGTTTGGAGCCTATTCATTTTCAGAGGAGTTGCAGAGCAGATGCATGTAGTTGCATGGCACTTGTGAAGGTTGCAGGGTGAATGCATGGAGTTGCATGTCGCATGCAAAGACATTCCTTTCTTGTTGAGAGGGATTGTTGAATATGGCAACAAGAAATAGTGAAGGAGGCATCCTGAAACATCTTTCCTGATCCTAGTTGGAAAGTGATCACCTAAAATAGGTGGGGGGGCCACATAAGTGATTTTGTCGCAAAGTCTATTTTTAGACATATGGATCATGTTCTATGAGTTGCAAGATGTTATTTATGGATGATTGGTCAAGTTGGTAAAAATAGATGGACCTTTATTTTTATACATTGGGCAGAATCTATTTTTAGACTGCCAGTCTAAAAATAGATCAGTCGAATATTATTAGCCCTTAATAATATTTGGACTATAAACATCATCTTATCCTCTTGGAGCACTTCAGTTCGAGCTATGGATGTGGCACATGCAACTGACAGAAGGAAATACGCTTTTCCTAAGGTTTATTTGAGCTATTGCATGGTTGAATTCAGTTAGAACTCATGTGGCAGAGTTTGGTGGAGTTGATGAGACAGTTGGTGGAGTTGTGTTCGGTTTAACTTAGTTGAACTAGTTGTATTTAGTCTAATTGATAAATACACTAGTGATGAGTGGTGTGAATTAATTATTAATTAATTCACTATTTATTAACTCATAAATCAACTAAAGAATACATCAGTTAACTGCAATGCATGGACAGTTCAGTGGAGACCAGTGTTAGAGGTGGGTGAAAGGGTGAGTCTACTATCAGTTGTGACTATAACTGTGCATGAGATTTGCACACACATTGATTGATATTGCAAATGAGTATTGCGTGGTCAATATAGGATGGATTCAAACTTGGATCAAGCCATTCTTCTAGTTGGATTGCGCATTAGAGGCAGGCAGACTTGTGGAGGAGATTTGAACCTGTGACTTGTTCAGATCTGAGCTAGTTTGTGTGTAAAAATTGGAGATAGTGCTGAGAGCTATGAGGAGCTTTGTGCTATGTATTGTTACATGTTCTCTATCATTATAATATACAGATAGTTGGGGGTTTTCAGCTGTAAGATTTCCCCGTTACATACTGTGTTGATATGTGTGATTGATTAATGTTTCTATGTGCGCATGCGACTGCTTTTATTTCTACAAATTGATGATCAATTGTAGAAGAGGTTATGTATTATGCATGAAGCTTAAATAGTGTGTAATCAGGATAATCTCGGTGAATAATTCAGCTATTATTTAAATTTCTACACATTGTATTGCACAAAGACAACAATACTATGTATGTACTGCACAAAAAGTTACAATTTTATCATTCTACCATCCTGGAAATTAATGGAAATTGTAACAGAGATAATAAATTAAATTTCAGAAATGCATATAAATCTTATGCAATGGAAATTGTACATTATGCATCAATTTACAATAAATAGTTACTAGAAAAAAAAAATTTAGAGGTCACTAAATTCGAACCATATGCATATGTATTATATAGGGGTATAGCTATATGGATAACTCAGGAAAATTAACTTTGCACAGTATGTATCTTGTTGTTACTAGAATATTTATTCACTGGTTAGTGACATAGAATAATATTTTGGTATAATCTGGTTGGTTTCATTAACAAGAACTGAGAGAAATAAGATTAGAATAATCTACTTTTACCCAAATGTTTTATACTAGTTAGATAAGTATTTTACCAGATGCATAAAGGTTTTATTAAACAAATTCTGTAATTATTCTGAGAAAAAAAAATAATAAGGAAATCTAAAGATTTACATAGGTTTAATAAAAACCTTCAGGACAGTTTATATATATGTTGGAAGTCTGAAAAAAATAAGTAAACATCAATATGAGTACAGAATTAAACAAAAATGTTGTTAGGAAGTCATGTGCTTCCAGAATAATTATATATGTATACAAAGTTATATGTATAGAAATTAAATATGAGTAAAACAAAAGATATTATGTCGAGTATCCAGTGTTCAGATCACATCTGGATCCAAAAATATCTTACACACAAATCAATGTGGTTTAAAACTCAAATATAAATTCCGAGACCACATATAGACTCAGTCTGGTGGACAAATCTTTGATTCAAGCCAGATGAACGAAATAATCGACCTGGAACAATGGAGAAAGAGTTGTTAAAACCATGAATGGAAATGATGAAGGCGTTAAGTGGAACACCAACGAAACTTCAAATAACATTAGCTACCTGTAAATTCCATAACACAAGAAAATAGACTTAGTTCAATGTATAAACAGATAAAAATCGTAGATTATCAGACATTTCATTAAATAGAAATGTTGATACAAAAATCGAAATGAGTAGCTGAGAGTAGATTATCTCTCTCGAGAAGAGAAAAAGGGGAATTTGTGAAAAATAAACCCTTAGCAAGAAGAATGGAGTCTTAAAAATAAATTCAACAAAATTATTTCAGCCGAGAGCCATTTTGTTAGTGGAAATAATACGAACTATGAATTGTTTTTAAAATCTAAAACAGTCTAAGTCATATCACACAGAGCTGAGGTAACTAAATGAGTGTGGGAGATAAATCAAAATCATAATGAAACTCTTAATGAAAAAAAAGGGTAAAATAATATCAAACGATATTCATTCTTACCTGGTAAATTCGTCATAGAAGACGCTGAGAAAATAGAAGCCTCAAGCTCTGAAGATATGGCAAAGCTCTGACGCAATAGAACATAACGAAAAAAAAAGAAAGAAATGACCGAGTAAAAGGAATTGCAAGACGGTAGAACCAAATTAAATAAGAGCGACCGGTAATAAACCCTAATTCAAAAAAGAGCATCACAACCCTACACTTGTCGATAGATCCATATCAATGGAAAAATCGATGTAATTCCTTGGGATTCATATAACATGGCTGTCGTAAAAATTCGGAGAAATCCCCTCCATTAAATTCCATAGTACTCTGTTACGTATAAACCAATTTAAAACCACATAAATATCTGGTACTAAATCTCGGTGGAATAGATGTATTAAGGCGGTAGTACAAATTGGTGGTTCAATGTACAGGATTGCCATTAAGGCGAAAAGACAATACATTATTTGCGTTTACCAAAACAAGCTAACCTCTTAAATTCCATGATACGGATAATTCGTATCCATCTTTAATACCAAACCACTACATGTCAAGGCGTGGTATACAATGAAAATGAAATTTTATAATAGGGTTAATACAATTAACAATCATATGAGAGATATGAAATAATAATGAGGATTATTATAATGTTAACGTAAATACGACTGGTGAATACATATATATCCTATAGGGCGGGATTATAAGTTAAGAACAATAGTTATTACAACTCTTTTAATATATTAAATACATAAGAGAATGTATTTATATGAAAGTTAGTTGAATACTGAGTGTATGAAATGTTACATACATGTATAAAGGTTTTACAAGATCTTAAGAGATAAGCTTAAGGGTTATGAAAGATAAGTAAATAAAGATAAATTTTTTCCATAAAGTAATAAAAATGTTTTCCATATTACTTTAGTTAGTGAAGTAAATGGGAAGAGAGTTTAGAGTAATGATACATAATGTATCATAAAACACATTAAAGACTTTTGAAATTAAGTGGAAAAATTTAATATATAGAATTCTATTATCAATGGATTTAATAACTATGGGTAAACCCTTTAACCAAAATACATATAGTGGAAAATCTGGTTCAATAGACAATAGTAACTATGAATTAGAATATTTTGTAAAGTATTATCGTTACTAAACAATGATTTTTTTTTTTTTTGAGGTATGTTGTAGATATGTATGATAAGCTGATACAAATGTTCAAAGTAAACAATGCAAACCAGGTGCTATTATTCAAGAATCAATTGAAGAATCTGAAGAAATGCATGGATGAGTCTGTCCAAACATACTTTCTGAAACTGACCGAGATCAAGAACAATCTGCTGGCTATTTGGGAGATAATAGTTGATCGTGAGATGGTACTCACCGCACTTATAGGGCTCCCATATGAATGGAAAGTATTCAACACTACCATTCTCAATAATAATACAATTTCTATCTTTGACGAGCTACTATCAAGATGCATGGAAGAACAGACAAGAATGAAGGAATACGAAAATGACAGAAATGCTGCCTACACTGCTCATTATAGAAAGAAGAACACTGGTGGTTCAAAGAAAAAAGGAAGAGAAGGGGCCCAAGGAAAGAAGGGAAAGTGTTTCACTTTTCATAGGCCAGGACATCATGCTAGAGAATTTCCTTTCAAGAAGGATTATGCTGATAGTGATGACAACAACAACTAGAGAAATGGAAATCAAAGAAACAATAGGTCCAAAGGAAAGATGAAGGCTCCCTCTGGCAGAAACAATCAACCTTTCAAAAGGTCTAGAAACTCCAGGTATGAGGAGTCAAATGTTGTTGATAAAAGAAATGAATACATTCTTGTATCTGCCCTCTCTGGTGCATCCTCGCCCGACATTATGGATGTCTGACTGATAGATAGTGGTGCCTCAAGACACATCACTAGGTTCAAGGAAGCACTTTTTGACATGGTTGAGAAGGATAGTAATCTGGAAATTATCCTTGGAGATAATGCCACATATCGCGTGAAAGGGACAGGGACTGTGACCCTCCACTTGTCTCAAGGACAAGTCCTACATTTGCAGGATGTACTCTATGTACCAAAATTGAAGAAGAACCTTGTATCTATATCAGTCATGGAAGACAAAGGATTCAATGTGGCATTCACTGATGGAAAAGTGTGCATGTGGAAGAAGAATCCCAAGGAAGCTATCGTGATTGGTTTTAGAGTTGGAACACTCTACCAGGTTGGAGGAAGTCCAGTGGGAGCTATGACATGCGATACTATCCGAAAAACTGAACTATGGCACTAGAGGTTTGGACACCTTCAGTACAAGGCCCTTCCCGAAGCAAGGAAGGTGGTGACAAGGATGCTCGAATTTGGAAATAATCATGAAGTTGTATGTAAGGGTTGTGCCGAAGGAAAGCATACAAGGGGACCTTTCCCCTCAAGTGTCACAAAGACATCTGATATTTTTTAACTAGTCCATTCTAATCTATCTGGTATGCTACCTGTAACATCCCTGGGAGAATGTTCCTACTATATGACATTCACTGATGACTTCTCCCGCAAAACCTGGATATACTTCTTGAAGAAGAAGGATGAGGCTTTCATGTGGTTCCATACCTTCAAATCCTTGGTGGAAAATATGACAGGAAGAAGATCAAGATTTTGAGGATTGACAATGGCATTGAATATGAGTCAAATGAGTTCAAGGACTTTTGCAAAGAAGCTGACATTAAGAGGGAGACCACTACTTCCTATACTCTTGAGCGGAATGGCATTACTAAACGAAAGAACAAGACCATTGTGGAAGCTACCCGTGCCATGCTATGTGACCAGGCTCTACCAAAGTTTTTGTGGGGAGAAGCTGTGAATACTGTTGTATACATTCAAAACTGATGCCCTCATTCTACTCTGGACTACAAAACTCCCAAAGAGGTTTTCACTGGTAAGAAACCTGACGTCTCACATTTTAGAGTTTTTGGATATCCCGTTTATTTTCATGTGCCAAAGGAAAAGATAAGTAAGCTGGATGCTTTTGGGAAGAAAAGAATATTTGTGGGCTACAACGAAACTTCTAAGGCCTATAGAGTCTATGTACATGGTCAAAGGGAAGTAGAGATATGCCATGATGTCACTTTTGACGAAGATGCTCCCTAAAGAAAGTAGTAGATCTTCCGAGATCTGAGGAAAATCATGAAGCAAGGCATGGAAATCAAGAAGAACCACAAGATGAGACAATGCCTGATGTTGAAGGACCAATGGACCCAATCGATCCATCTCCTTCACTGAGAAAGATACCATCATGGATCAAGGACACTCTCGAAGATGCTGAGGGACATGCTACCCTGAGGGGGACATTCCGAGAAAGCAAGAAGGCATGTAGATACCAAGGGTATCTGGCTGCCATGAGTACTATTGTAAAATATGAGCCTGGATCTTTTGAGGAAGTTGTAAAGCATCAAGTCTGGAAGGATGCTATGCATGAAGAATATGAGTCCATAATGAAGAATGATGTCTGGGATGTGGTTCCAAGACCGAAGGACATATCAGTTGTCACCGCAAAATGGCTCTACAAGATCAAGCATAGATCTGATGGAAGTGCTGAAAAGTTCAAGGCAAGATTTGTTGCTCGTGGCTTCTCTAAAAAGGAAGGAATAGAATATGATGACATATTTGCACCTGTGGCATGATATACCATCATTCAATCAATCATAGCCCTTGCTGCTATGCAAGGATGGAGTCTTCATCAGATAGATGTCAAGACCGCTTTTCTGCATGGTGCAATAAAGGAAGAGATGTATGTAGAACAACCTCTGGGGTTTGAAGTCCAGGATTGGGACACCCATGTCTGCAGGTTGAAGAAAGCCCTCTATGGGTTGAATCAAGCACCCAGAGCTTGGTACATGAGGATAGATAGCTACTTGATGAAGTTGGGCTTCACTCGAAGTAATGCTGATCCAAACCTTTACTTCAAGGTTTTCTAGGGGAAGCCTCTCATTCTGGTGCTGTATGTGGACGACCTCTTCCTGACAGGTGCTGACCCTCTCATTCATCAATGCAAGAGGGAGCTCATTGCTGAGTTCGAGATGAAGGACCTAGGACTGATGCACTATTTCCTAGGCCTAGAGGTCTGCAAATACCTGGCAAGATTTTCCTTTCTAAGGGAAAATATATTGTGAAGCTTCTAGAAAGATCATGAATGGTGGACTGTAAATCCATGTCGACACCGATGGAACTCAACTTTAAGAAGTTGAGTGGCAACGTTGTTGGGCCCGTATTGGCAAATCCTACTGAGTATCGTCAACTTGTAGGGGCCCTAATGTTCTTAGTGAACACTCGTCAGGATATATGTTTTGAAGTGAACACCTTGAGTCAACAGATGGTTGAGCCTCATCACTTTCACTGGGTTGGTGCCAAGAATCTTCTGAGATATCTTCGAGGCACAATAATCCATGGGCTGAGATACACTGCCGGGAATGTGACACTCCTTGGTTATACTAATGCCGATTGGGCTCGCAGTGTGGTGGATCGTAAGAGCACATCAGGATGTTGCTTCAACCTTGGTTCTGCTTTGATCTCATGGATGAGCAGGAAGCAAAATTCAGTGGCTTTGAGCACTGTAGAGGCTGAATACACTACAGCAAGTATGGCTTGTTATGAAGCAATCTAGTTGCGAAAGCTCTTCAGTGAGTTGTTCGAGCATGTGCTAGATACCACGGTGATGCTCTGTGATAATCAAAGTGGAATTCTCTTAACCGAGAATACTGTGTTCCATGACCAATCCAAGCATATTGATATTGGGTACCATTTCATCTGGGATATGGTATAGTGAGGTGTCGTAAGGCTCGATCATATAGGAACCAATGAGCAGGTCGTGGATATTCTCACTAAGCCCCTGGGGAAGGTCAAGTTCCTAACCTTCTGTGAGAGACTTGGTATTATGGAACGACCCTATGATGTGGGTCCTGTTAGACGATGAGCTTGAGGAGCTCTAGGGGCTTTAGGGACAGCTTCTCAGAGCTATGAGCAACCACAAGGCTAGGCTTGCAAAACCTTGTTGGTGTGCTTGGACCCCACCGTTGTGATTATTGATTTGGTTCACCTCTCATTATCTGTTCCTCATATGCATCCTACCCATTAAGTTTAGGGCTCATGGGAAGTACCTCTAATTTGGCCAATGACATGGGAAAAGCTAGAGACTAGTAGCAAATACTGATGGATGCATCAGAGATTTCTGTACTCTCTATCTAGGATGGCACGGTCGAACCACTTGATCTGGGATCAATTCTAGTGAGGTCTAGGACCTCCGCCTGACTTTGGGTTAGATGAACCAACTTCGAGTTGGTTGGAGACTCTTTGTGAGTCCGATAGAGGTTTTGACCTCTGGGCTGAATCTGTTAGCCGGGAATGATGTCTTTGTGACTGACCCACTTCTGTTCTGAAATAAAGAGGCCAAAAAAGCAAGTTACGGCAGGATGATGCACGATGTTTGATTGCACTGGTTGAGAGGGAGTGTTAAATTTGGATAACTAGGTCCAAACTCCATCTTGTGATGCTCAGATGAAGATTCCAATATTTGCATTGGATTCCTCTTTCAGAGAGGTGTAAAATCGATCTAAAATTGATTTTAATCTGATAAGCAGAACATTGATTTTTAATTTATTATTTATAATAAATTTAAGTGTAGGTCGGCCTTAAGGTTTTTAACCCCAGCAGATGTGTCATACACCTCTCATGATTGGTATTTATAGGGTCAACGTTGGAGCATTTTCCACTTATCTCATCATGCCTCTCATCCTCTTATACGAGCATCTAAGAAGCAGCTTCATCTCACACGTGGGAAAGAAGGTCGAAGTTTACCGCAGCAAGAAGGTTGATGTTTACCGCAGCAAGAAGGACGAAATTCACTGTAGCCAGAAATCTGTAGTTAAGGTTTATGGGGAAGTTTGACAAGCGTTGACTTTGGTCAACACATGGTCTGATTGGGCTGAATTTTGGAGGAGACTTTGATCTAAGGAGACCATACTCTTTGGCATAGAAATCAAGGTAAAAGGTTGACCAAAAGTTGAGCTGTGTTAACTTTTAGTGCTGCTGCCCTGCATTGACTTTTCTGAATAGTGTTGAATTTTCTGAGGTTGACTTCTAAGTTGACCGTATGACTATTTTGAGGACTGTTGTGACACATGATGGGTTAGCTGACCGTGAAGTCTTTGTTGGTTGAAGCATCCTGTTGACCATCGTAACGCACCATCACCTTTATCTGTTTCTAAATTGTCTTCTAAAGGACCGCTGGTATGTTCTATCTACATTTTACTTGTAAATTCATGTGATTGTTGTTGATAAAAGTAAAGTTGCATCAAGCATAGAACATCTACAAAATCTTACATTATCAGAAACACACACAGACACACACACACACACACACACAAATATATATACCTCCATAATAAATTATATTCATGTGGAAACTGAATGAGAACAAGCATAATAATGTTACTCAGGATTTTGAGTTCGAAAGGATTATTCATGCATTGAAAAAGTGGAGGAATTTTCATATTGAATGGAGTTTTTTTTATGAGTCATTACAGTGTGCTAAGATACTTGTTTGACCAACCTATTCTAAATCCCACACAAGCTAGACGGTTTCCCACACAATGAGTTTGGTATCAAGATGACATACACTAAGGGTAAGAAACATACAGTTGGATATGCGAGTTTGACATCGAGATGACATACACTAAGGGAAAGGAACATACAGTTGGATATGCTCCTATAGAATAGCGTAGTAAATCACATTATAGCAATGCATTCATATGGGATAGATTTGTAGGAGTTGATCTTGCAATAATGGAAGTAGGACGATAGGTACTAACAACTTAAGCATATGTTAAAATAACAAAGTGCATGTGATCAAGATATAGATCTTGACTAATGGTTTGGTGATTTTTAGCGAGAGGATCTATGTGTTATACAATAATGAAATCAAGAAGCTTATCTTGAGGGAATTCAATTTTAAGTCGTATTCATGTCACCTGGGATATAAGAAGACTTTGAAAATCGTGAATAATTTTTACTACTAGCTAAACTTGAAAAAGGAAGTGGCTATGTTTGTGGCTAGATGTTTGGATTGTGAAGAGGTAAAAGTAGAGTTCAAGCATCTAGGTGGTTTATTATAGACGATTACATTCCATTTTATTATAAATGATTACGTTCCATAATGAAAATGGGAGGTACTTTCCATGGACTTTATTACATGATTGTCCAGGACATCCAAACAACATGTTTCCATTATGGGTTGACCAAGATAGCTCACTTCATTTCATTGAAGTCTATGAAATGAGCTAGTGAGATAGCTTATGTATTCGTAAGGGAGGTAGTGAGACCACATTGTGTTCCTAATAAGATCATATTATAAATATATTCCAATTTCACTTCTAGGTTTTGGAAGTTATTTATATGTTTGGGGATATAGTTGGATCTTAGTATATCCTATCATCCATATATAGATGGATAGACAGAAAGGGTTAACATGATTCATATAATAATGGATATGAGGAGCCCTTGAGGCTGAGTCCATTTCAGGATATTTATGCGAAGATTTGTAATACTCGCATAACCTGGAGTGATTTAGTGAATAGGGTGTCGAGTGGAACAAACATGTTGGTAGAGATGGAACAGGAAATGCAAGTTATCAGGAAGAATGTAAAAATGAAATAAGAAAGGAAAAATAGCTATAGAGATTAGCACAGGTCATTTAAGGAATTTCACATTGGGGAGCATGTGTACTTGCGCATCAAGCCCAAGAAGAGCTCCATGAGAATTGGGTCATCTGCCAAGTTGGAACCTTGGTATTCTGAGAATTTCCAAATTCTTAAAAGGAAAGAACCAGTGGCTTATAAACTTGTGCTTCCACCAAGTGTGAACGTCCACGATGTTTTCCATGTTTCATTACTGAAGAGGTATGTGAAGGATGTTGATCATCTGATTGACTATTCTATATTGAAGGTGGAACTAAAAGGAGAATTCACCTTAGAACCTAAGCAAAAACTACAAAGAAAACAATTCATGCTCCACAACAGAGAAATCGAGCAATTTGAACTACAGTGGAAGCACTTTGGGCCCGATGAAGCTATATGGGAGATGGATGATCAAATGCAGGCTTTGTATCCTTCTTTATGTTTTGGTTGAGTCATGGTATAAAGCTTCAATATGTAGTATGATTGTCATGTTGGTTTTGGATTTTCAATAGGTTGTTATTATAAATACTGCATCAAGCTAAGTTATAAAGATCCATAGAGAGTATGTTTTTGTTTTTAGTAGTGTGGTTTTCCATTTCATATATAGCCATGGTGTGATGGGATTGTTTTCTTGTTTGAGCTTTGGATGGTTAGAAGGTTTTGAAACTGGGTGAGGTGGCCTCAAGAAAATTCCCAAGGGTTGGTGGTGGAGATAGTTTTATTTCAGAATCCCTAAAAAACTATGGGGAGAGAGGAAAATTCCTGAAGGTAATGTTGAATAAATTCTAAGGAATCCAAGCGTGTTTCGGATTTGTGATCCCTTGACTAGTTTTGGTGAGATCTTGGTAGCCTCAGAGTGGAGGTGGTGTAATCTCCAAAATCTCTCGTTCATTATCTCTTGACGTCCCACATTCTTTCTTGGAATATGTCAACAGGGTGATTGGCTAAAAGAAATATTTGGTACATCCCAATCTATGGTTGGGGGGTACGTGGAAGTCCTTGGCTTAGTTTGTTTTTGGCATAAGTTAATAAGAGTGATTTTCCTATTATGATTTATGAGAACTTGTAAGTAATCAATGTGGATTCTCTAGTTCCTCTATCATGGTTAATAATTTGGTTATATGTTGGTTATAAGCATTTATTTGTAATGTGTTCTACCTATGACTTGTTCAGTATTTGATAAGTATTTGAATAGTTGATGAAATCATGGAATAACACGTGTTTTTATAGCTAATATGAGAGGGAATTAGGCCTTCTTGATGATTCTCACATGGACCACAAACTCTTAATATCAGATATGCATTCATGACATGTAACTCAAATTCTCACCATATGTCTCATGAAATGACTGTCATGGTTAGGATTGGTCACGTCAAGTTATTGTTCAATTTTTCTATGAATATCATTGTCATTGTGTCATTTATCATTTTGACAAGTTACAGGATGTTATGGGGAGTGGTTTGGAGCCTAGACTATAATTTTAGCTCAGATTTGGGATTGACACCCTATTAACTAATGATTTTGGGCGATAACCATGGGGAAGGAGGCTTATGCATGTGGTTGGAGGTCTATAATTGCATCATTGCCTTGTCATGCATGCGCTTATGCGCCCAGGTTAGTGAAAAGCAATCAAACCTATTGTTTGGTGACGTGGGTTGGTTCTTTGGCCCTTAGTTGTCTTGTAAGCCTTGATGGATGTGTGTGAGTTATTAGTTGTCGGCTCCACTTCAATAACTAAAGCTTGGAGGTCAGGTCATGTCATATTAACTTTTCGTCCCATGTTTACCCAAGGAGCCCAATAAAATTTGGTAAATGTGGGAGGGGGTGGTTACAACTTGTCTCAAAGAACACATTGCAGACACAAAGAAAAACTTCATTTCAAAATTTTCCATTTTTGAACACTTGTTTAAATCTCAACATCTTATATTCTTCGCCCAAACCAAAATCATTAACATAACGTTGATTATTGTTTGGGACTCATTAGAACAAATTTAAATGGGAAGATATCTATAGGCTTAGCCAATATAATGATCACCTCCATCATATTTATCAACAATTGTGGACATTCCTAATATTCGTTTCCCTCATAGACTTAGCCAATATAGTGATCAACTACACCATATTTATGAACATCGTGGACATTCCTAATATTTGTTTCCTTTCTTCGTTTTTCTCTCTACCTCTAAGACTTATTCCCCCATAAGTCTTAGCCTATTTGTTTATTATTTCTCTCCATTAATTTATCCCCTTTAACTTAGTTTGCTATAATTTAACCACATTTTTCTAAATTTATTTCATTATTATTATTATACTTTCTCTCAATGATTAATTTATATTAATCATTTTTTTTTAAAATAAACTCGTTTAGAAATATGTTAACTCTTTGTTTATTCTAATTTTATAAACATTGATTTCAATATTATTATTATTTGTTAATATTTTTATTCATTTGTGGCTGAGTATCATCAACTTATTTTAATTTTTTTTGTTTTTAAATTGTTCCAATATGATTATGATTCTTAAATTTTTATTATTATTTTTTTTATTATTTTAAAATTCAGCCTACAATTTAAAGATATCATTTATTATTTCTTTTTATTTAAACAAATTTTTATTATTAATTTTATTTAATAGTCAATATTTCCATTTTTTATATATTTTATTTTTATCTTTATACTTTTTATATTACTTGACCATGGGTGAAGTGTGAGCTCAAAGCATAAAATGTTTCCAATATTGAAACAATATTTATTTTAAAATTCTCTCTCCCATAATTATACACCATTTTTACAAACTACTCAAAATCCACGTTAAACCTAGATCTACCAAGTGTTGAAGTGTAGAGGTAAGATGGATCTCAATATTCTTATTTGATAGCTAATTTCCTCAAGCATTTAAGTAGGCTTCATCACAACAAAAACTATGGGCAAAACCATGGGTTGTCTTATCCAAAAACCATGGATTTTCGGATCAACAAAAACTATGAGAAAAACCATGAATTTTCAGGGATCACAAAAACCACTACCTGTATTTAGAAACCACTAGTTCAAACAAAAACACTAAAAACCTAATAAAATAAGCATCTTTCACCATATTAAAAAAAAAACAAAACAAAACAAAACAAAACCTCTCAACATAATAAATTTATATAATATGAAATCTAACTCATTTCTTTATATTTTATCTTTTAACAATATATCATATCCATAAAATCCATAATTGCATTTGAACTCATCTTTATTAATCTAACAATATATCATATCCACAAAATCCATAGTTGCATTTGAACTCATCTCTACTAATCTTACTCAAGATAAGGTTTAAAAACTTCACTGTATCAGCATTTGATTAGATGAATGTTCCTCCACCGCCATCTTAACCACAAAAGTAAGACAGACACAGCAACACTATTATCTGAAGGTTGTACATTTATTTTTTTATCATTAAATTGACGCACCAATACAATTATGTGTAGGTTGTACATTTATTTTTATTATTAAATTGAAGCTAGAAGAATGAAGCCATCGTGATGCACCTTTCCGCTGACAGACGCATACAATTTGCGTGCATGCATGAATTTGATTGAAAAGGGCAGAACGGCAGAGGCAAAATCATCATCATCATCGGCCATCGCAATTTCTTTAGTCACAAAAAGCAACCATTCGTTGAATCTTTTGGGAGTCTAGAAATGGAAGGACAATGACAAGAACAACGAGCCGTAGTCTTCCCAGGCAACTTTTTGGCCCAGAATCTGGCAGAGTTTTTTAAAAAATCTGGCAAAGATTTTATCAGAATCATGTTTACAGTGGTTAAACTTTAGTATTTTGAGTGCCCTAAGGGTTTTTGGTAGTGCTGAATCCATTTCCACTATCAAAACTGGATTCCAAGCACTCCAACTACCTGATTTCTTGAAATTTTTTTGCCCGAGTTCCAGCAAAAAACTGTCGTCCAGGCTATTTCGTTGTCTGGGTAGACAACTCCGCAACAACGATGGGTGAAGAAAGAGATAAATATAGAAAATTATCAGATGAAATAAGAATAAGAGAACTGGGAGAGCTTGAGGAACGCCAACGAGACATAGATGCGGCACGGGAACGACACAGGTCCCTAGAACAGTTAACGTTACCAATGTTACCAGTACAGGAACATGTAGTTGCTCAAACTCTGGTACATCCCATTACTTCTTCGTGCCCGATATGCGACGATGTTCCCCTGCGAGAGGACGCGCGTCGATTGCACCAAAAGTGCATTGAACCATGGAACTATCCCATCTGCCGCAAAGAACCATTGGATTTTATGAAAAGAATACCATTAAAAAAAAAATTACATAACTATTTTTGTTGTCTTATTTGTATATTTAAATTGTAGTTTCAAGACTTTTCTTTAATTTTGAGCAAGGTGAGTTCTGTTATTTTTTGGGGCTCTAGTAGGCCATGAAAAATTTAGCCATATTTTTAGCTTTTTTGCATTTTGTTGAATGGCATTTTCAATCTATTTCTTTGAGCTTAAGAAAATAGATTCATCTATTTTTAAATTTCAATTTCCAAAGATTTATTAAGTATTAAGAAACGTAAGTGTCTGAAAATGCAAATCTTTATTTTTAATGTAAAAGAAATTTAATCCTTGAAATTTTATAGATCAAAAGTTAAGGAAAATCTAAACTAGCTAACTCATACAGTTGAAGAAAGTTACGATATATTACTTGCGCTTTGAGTAACTCAAAATACTAATATTTGTCCGCAAAATTCTCATTGCATGTTGGAAATGTTGCAAACGTTGGCTAATTAATATGAATATATATGTATATGTAAGGCAGCTTTAATATTGTCGCATTTCAAGCTTTATCCACTGCAGAAACACCCAGCGATGTAGGGATTTGTATGCACTTAGGAATCTGTTTCAAAATTTGGTATCTAATCTACCTTGATGGAAGCTGATGCAACTAGTACTATGTAGCTTGACACAACAATCTAGACGTCAAGAAGAAAGAAAGTGATATGGGATTGGTTGATGAACTAGTAAAAGATTCACCAAACCCACCTCTTTCGCTTTGCTTTGACAGAGATGGTAATTCTTGTCTAACAACAAAAGAAATACTTGAATTTTGTGGTGTTGGCAGAGTCAAAGTGACAATGTATGTGCCTTCTTATCAAATGAATGATTTTTTTGGAGTTTATTATTTCAGGAATTATATTTTCTGTTCGCATCTGGCATGAACTTTTAGTTGACATTTATTGTTCAAACAATAATATTAAATTAAAATTTTAATAATATATTGTGGGTGATTTCTTTAGCACAAGATTATGAACAATGTAGTTGGCTAAGTGCTTGAGTGTCTTAAAAAAATTTTTTGCATCTCTAATATTCTATGTAAAATGGATTATAATAATGGTATTGTATCTATATATATATATATATATATATTTATTGTTTATGTAAAGATTTAATAGTTGATGCATATGAGTGTTTAAAGATTTAATAGTTGATGCATATGAGTGTTTATACATGGATCCTTAAGTAGGAGTCATGTGTATTCTTTGTGGGCACTATTACCTTAAAGTTGATATTATTGTAAGGTAGAGAAATCCTAAAACATATTACCACGATATATCTTCCTGAAGCAGTCATGGAGCTCTTCATCATCGAGCTCTTCATCAAGTAGTAGTGGAGCCTGCAAAGGCATTAGCTTCAAAGATTCTTGGAAATGTGAAGATTTTATTAATTGTTTATTAAATTTGTCCTCCTTAGCTTAATAGAACATGTATACTTATGTTATATCCTTTTATTGGGAGAGCATTTCAAATTTTCCAAAGCAAAAATTCTTGATTTTTTTTTCTCCATAATTGACGTTCTTACTTGAATGATATTGTTAGATAAATTATTTTATGTTCATATTCTATAGCTTCTTTGTTTTAGCTATTGTCTTTTACTTCTTCAAGAAGCAGATGGTTAATTTTACGAAATTTCCATATCATAATACCATAAAACTGGAGATATAATGTCATTTGGTCTTCTAATTTCTATATAAGAGAAGCTCAAGTTATAACTTTTCATTCCTTGCGAATTGCAAGTAGTTTTCTTGTAAATTCAGGTACCAAGGTAAATGAATTAGCTAGAATGATGACTAGGTTGTACACTAGTAACCATGATATGATTTCAGTGAGAAATGCATATCATGGAAATAATACTAACACAATGGGATTAACTAGTCAAAGCAAATGGAAATTTAACATTTTTCATGTTCTTAAATAAAACGTTGTGGAAAATTCTGTGAGAAAGCAAGGAGATTATTTTTCCCCATGAGTGTTCAGGTGTGAGTGGGAAGACAGGTTTCAGTACCCACAAGTCAATAACATGAAGTAAATGCTAAATATAGAAATGAGAAGTAACATTAATCGTGAAATTGTGTGTATGTTGTGGATTGGGAAGAGTTGTAGTCATGAAGGTGAAGCTTTATGTTAAACTTAGTCTCATTGCGTCCTAAAGAAAAATTGAAAATTATAAAAAATTGAGCAAAGTGGAGTGTAGCATACAGTCAAAACTATCACATATTGAGGGATAATATGCTAAATATGTTAAGATATTATTGACTTTGCGACCACTGGACATGATGTTGGTTTTATTACTTAAACGATACATGTAGTTTATATTTCTTTGATGTGTTACTTCTAATGCAAAGAGAATATTAAGGTTTATAAGTGGAGGTTTCTCAATCTACTATATCTCGTAAATGGGAATTTTCACTGAACGTATGTGAGGTGAAAGTTTCTTGTACGGGACATTTGTTGCAGGGTGTTGGTGGAGCAATAGAACTAGAAGCTAGATACTTGCCACTAGTATGATGATATTTTGTCCGGAGGGCTAGACGTGTTTATATATCTAATGAATTTCAGACACAATTGGGTCATATGGAAAGTCATTAGTGCTACTTTGAAACCCAAGGTGTTATCCATGACATTCAATTGTGGCTATGGTGTGATCCCTAAAATTATAATTAATCTTTTTCACCCTTTGATAGTTTAGTTTTGTATGTGAAATTTACATAAATATATTGGATAATCCTTTCATATTTGTCATTTTTATGTTATAATTATAGAATCACTACACTCTTATTCTAGGAGATCATCTCTTATACAATATACATTATATCAACCAGATATATATTTCAAAGCAGACATGCTAGTATTTTATAGGAGCGAAGCTACTTCTATAAATAAGTCATTATAACTTATGTATAATACTGCTACTTCTATAAATAAGTCATTATAACTTATGTATAATACTTTGGAATCTCGTTTACTTTTATCTATTTTAGTGTTCATTGCTTGGTTTCTTTTTGTATTTATATTTGGAACTTATGTTAATGGGTATTTATAAATTTGACATTTACTTTATTAATTTTTTATTTTTGTTATGCTAATCATAGTAAATGAATGATTTATAGGTTTTGAAGCATTTGATATTAGTTTCTTAGTTGCATCTTCTATCTATATTTGACATATGTTAGTTGGAATTTATAACCAGGAATTTTCTTTTGTTGAATTCTTCTCTTTGTTCCACTATTCATGGAAAATGAATTATCTATAGGTTATTAAAAAGAGAAAATGGAAGGAAATAGCAACAACTTTAAAAATCCTTGGGCCAGTCATCAACTACTTGTGCTTCACAAACATTACATGTATTTTTTGTACCCCTTTTAGCAAGTTCATCAATTTGGAGCATGGGGAAATTTGCTTCTTCTCCTACCATTCATCTTTTAAGAATCAAATATTTAGAACATCAATTCTTTTTCAAATTTCTTTCCTACTTCTCGTCCTTCTACTAAGTCCATGGACAATGGTATCACATACTTACATTTGGTTGATACAAAGAAACTAGCAAAGAAAAGGAAGAACATGGTTGATCTCAGTCGGCTATTTGGAGGTGAGATTCTGAAATTTGAGGAAGACCACAACAACTCCCCAACATTTTTGCATATTCAATATATTTGTTTCTATATTCTTGTTCTGGGTCATATGCTTTATCTAGGAAGTATTTTTAATATTAATTTGTGTTTTGTTTTCCTTCCAATGGGTCTAGGGCATATGTTGGGAAAACAATGAGAAGAGAAGTTGATCAAATATTTGATAATGGCTACCTGGTGAACGTGGTGGCAAGCACATAAGATAAAGGGTTTTTTATATGATGTTCTTATTGAGATAAACGTTCAATAATATGCATTGGTTTTATCCATATCGTGATATATATGGGAAAGTATAGATTCGTTTCAAATGGGGTTTGATGTTCCTTTACATAACTTGTCATGCCAATCTTTATGCAACTTATTTTTACATTATATCTAGTCAGAGGCCATATGGGAAAGTTATCTTTGTTGTAAAAATAAGGTCTGTTTCTTAATATGGATGCATTTTTTGTATACATATATTTTCTCTGAAATTCTTATATGTCATGTAATATTGTATATTGTATGTTTGGAGAAGAGTTTTGAGCGAAGGGAGTTTTGTTTTGTGATCCTACCTATTTGTGTGCATGTTCTCTATGACATATTTGAGAAAATTGTATATAAGATAGTTACATTAATGTCCAACAAATGACCACATAGTGAAATGGGAATGCTAATTGCATTACCCTCAATACATTGTGGGATTTTAAGGGACATTCCTATAGAAAATAAAAACAAATAGATATAATATAATTAAGCTAGAAAATAAAGTGTTGCAAGAATACTAAGGGAAAAAAAGAGTGCACTAAAGTGATGGCATAAAATAAGGTAAAGGGGAAGGCAAGATGTTACAATGCCCCCTGGGCCTGTCACCTGAAGTGGAGAAATATTTATCCCTTGTGGTTTACTTCTACAATGAAATGCTGAAAAGAAAAGCTTGTGATGGAGGATTGTCTCAAAGTGCTAGAAGAAGAGTTGGTCCATGGAGTGTTTCTCTATCTCAAGTGATTGGATTTCTAGTACCATCTGGGAGTGGTGGAATGTCGGCTCAAAAGCAGATCCCTATTATCATAGAATGTTACCTGTTCAAGTGACACATTTGAGAAGATCTTAGAGAAGAGTTGAAGACCAGTTTCTGAATACATTGGAAATGAATATCTCATTCAATACAACTCCCCTAGGAGATCCTTCCTTTTTGGTATTTTGATATTACAATTTGTATTCCAACTAAATTAGTCATGCATAACTAGTCGTTTCTAAATTTTCACTATCTTGACTATCAAGGTTTCCTATTTTAAATTTAAATTTTTTCGATGTTGCACATGTTTTTGGAATAGACTCAAGGAATTTTATATTGATAACTTAAAAATTTACATGATAAATATTGGAAAGATTACGAGTATAAACACATATGCTAATATTATCTTGATGGAAAAGATATGGTATAAATATTAAAGAGCTTTTTTGTGCAACTAGTATAGCATTAAAGAATAATGTAGTTGAAATATGCATGGCTTGAAAGGTCTACTACATATTTTCGAATTTTGCTTGTTTATTTCTAGCAGGAAAGTTTGACTATAGAAAATGGTTTTATTTTTTATTTTGCTAATATTATTATTTTCTCATGTGTTATTCATTCATTTTTTCTCTTTAATTTTTTTGAACATGAAATTACTTTAATTTTATGGATTAGAGGAAATTCTTTCACTACTGAAAGTTGGGCCTCCACCTTTGCATGTGTTAGCTCTCAATCAATGTGATCTAAGGTCTCTATAAACAAATTGTCAAAATATTGTCAAATATTGAGGTATTTTATCATTTTGCTACAATTCAATCAACCATAGTCAACTCTTCGAGCATTTCCTGTATTCTTCATAGAAGCATAGCCGATGTTTGGGGTGTTTTTTATTAATGAGATATCTTGTATGTTCTTGATGCAGGCTATAGATATGCATGGTCATTTCCACGTTCCTAAAGATCATGGTGTTCATTTTGGTGTTTCTCTTGATTCAACGGGTTAGTATTGTCTATTTGCAAAGTTAAAGATGATTTATTTGCAAATAAATTCATGTTTTCAATTCATTTCATGATATCACTGAGTTTTTTCTTCGTAGATGTAGGACTTAAAATCTGTTTTGGTTGTAGCATTTTGTGTTATTGATTATCTTAAAGTATGTGAATTTGCAACTTGGAATTTACAAGAATTTACGATTGGAATATAGGGAAGCTCTTGTTCTCCAACAGCTTGAGAGTTTGCAGTGTTCACGCCCTCAGTTGGAAATCCTTCACCTGATTTGGAACAATTATAGCATACCAAGGGAAGTATGAATTTATCCCTTTACACATGAAGGAATCATGGACTCTGACGGACATTTTTTTGTATAGATTCAACATGGTAAAGGGGTTGAATTGTTATGCGAAATGGAAATTTTAAATAAATTTCCACATGGACTATGTTAGATATGTTTTGGTACATATAGTGCATTGTGAATGGGTTGAAATTGAAGTTGCAATTATTATATAAGATGCGCAATTTAAATCAATATCTTGGGTGATTAGGAAAAGTTCATTCACCTGCATCATATAGTACGTCGGCAAAATGAAAACAAGATTGTTAGGAGGGTAGGTCTAAAAAAAGTGTGTGTCAGATGTGATATAGAGAACAAAAATGTATACGAAGTAGGGAAGTGAATTGATTCAAAAAAATACATACTGGGCTAATTAATTGTTGACATTTCTTGTCTCGTTTAAATTTTAATTGTCCTCTAATGTAGATATCAAAAGGAGGAAAGTTGTGTGCTAAGATTTTTGGTTTTATGTAACCTTTGGGTTTAGTAGCCAACATCTCTAAAGTGTAGAATGGTTTTTCATTAATGTATCCTCAAAGATGGGGTGATTTTCGGTTATCATTTTGGTGTGTTTAATATATTATCAAAACTAATGAAACCAAAACTATATTCTTATCAATCAATATACAATTACAATCAAAATAAATTAATAAGAAAAAATAATGAAATAGTTTTTTAATCCTTCCTTCCCATTATATGTTGAAGAGTAAATTTTTTTTTTGTTTTTCTTTTAAAATTGTCTCCTTATTTGGATTTTTTTCAACACTTTTCTAAATTAATTAGCAAGAGGAGTTTCTATTTTGGAATGAGGCTTTTATCATTTAAATTTTATTATTAATAATAATTATTATAAATATGGTAGAGATTTAAATTTGATATAATATTTAAATATATTTTTAGTGTTAGTGAAAAATGAATGATTGAGGATTACTTCAAAAGTAGTTATGTTAATTTTCTATTTTAATTAAAATGATTAATTAAAAAGAAGTCATATGAACATATAAACATGTGTTATTTTTTTTTTGGGCATGTCGTATTGCTAAGCCCTGATATTACTTTTTAAGAAAGCCTATTTACATATTAAGAACCTTGTTGTATGTTTTTTTATACATTAACTTAATTTTTTTAATTATAATTAGTAAAACTAATAATTGTGTCAATATACTCTTAAGAGGATAGCATGCAACATATATTGTAATTTCTAAGAGAAATAATAGTGTCACCTCTAAAAATGTGAAGAACTAAATAGAGGTGTGCTATTTTTACATCTTAGTATTACTTGAGTGCTTAATGTACAGAAGATAGAAACACAATATCTTGTATAACTTTATATGCATTATAACCCTTTTTTCAAAACCTTAAAAACAAAAAATTGAATAAAACGGATTTGTTGTTTATAAGGCATCATTTAAAACATAAATTATTTACATAGTAAAGTAACTAACAACTACTCTCTTATTTTTGTTTTTTAACTAAATCTTAAGATAAAGATTCGTTTAAATTTTTTGGTTATCCAACTAAATTTAGGAAAGTTCATAAAATTATTGAAAGATATGCTTAATTATTTTTAGGTATATTAAATATAAATCCATACCACTTAAGATTATATTTATTTGTATACATGTAAAAAATATTAATTTTCTTAACTACTTTATCATATCAATTATGTCATGATTTGCTTTTCTAATTAATATTATAACTTCTTAAAAATATAAAAAATATCAACAACAAATTATAAAAACTCAGCTCTAAAGGCTTCTATAAATTTTATCTATATAATTGGTAAAGAAGGAATTATTTACAAAAATAAAATAGATTTTTATTTTAGTTTTTACATTTTAATTTCTATATAACATGTGCTTGACGTCAAATTGTGTTTTTTGTTCTCTTTCATTTACCTCTATTGTATATAAATTTCATCGATGAGAATTTTTTACATTACAAAAGGTAGTAACATCATACATATTTAAGCTACACATCTCTTTACATCTTATTATGTATCTTAGTGATTTTATAATTAAGATAATAGTAAACATTTGGATTTTCATCTTGATATGAAAGGTTGAAATTCTAGATATTAATCATAACATGATATATAAATTAGTATGTATATAATTTCTATGAAAAAATTATTAAATGGTTACAAAAGCATCAAATATATTTTTAATTTATTTAGAAAATCATTCAATGTTCTACTAATTTATTAGTATTAGGGATATTAATTAAATTCATTTATGTAATTCATGATTGTACACAATTATGAAAACCACATACTTCTAAGCATACAATTTCTTATAACTAGTACCCATTTAAAATATGTAGAATTATTCAAAATTTCAAATGACTTATTAAAGTAGTCTTAAACGAGTTGACCACAATGGATATAAATTTTATTGTAAAATGAATTACTTTCGAATTCAAATAATTTATTAAAATCATTATAATAACATACATTTGTTGCCTTAATAGACACTTTCTACAAGCCAAATATGAAACATATTTGTAATTCTTTCTATGCTTAGTAGGAAATTGATACAAGATATATTTTAGTTCAGTAGTAGTGTTAATTGTTAATTTTTTTTTCCGTGATTTGAATTTTAATTGTCCTTTAAATATTGATATTGAAAGGAAGAATGTTGTCTCGTAAGGTTTTTTGGTTTTATGTAACATTTGTGTTTCAAACCAACATCTCTAACTCTAAAATGGCTTTTCATTAATGTCTAATCATTGATGAGGGAAATGGAACTTACCATTTTGGAGTATTTTATATATTATCAAAATAAATGCAACCAAATAGTTAAAATGTTTTTATCAATCACAATGAAACTTTTTTTTCCTTCTTTCAAATTAATTAATGTCTTTTATTATTATTATTATTATTATAATTATAAGCATCCTCTCCCTTAATTAGCTTTTTTGTATTGTTTTTCTAAATTAATTATCAATATGAGTTGAATGAAGCTTCAAAAAATTAAATTTGATTATTAATAATAATTATATAGATGGTAAGGATTTAAATTTGACATAATATTTTAATATATTTTTAGTGGTAGTGACAAATTCAAGATTGTGCTTTACTTCAAAATAGTTATGTCATTTTTCTATTTTAGTTAAATTTATTAATTAAAAAAAACGACATATTAACATATAAACATGTGTTATGTTTTTTTCAAGCATGTGATATTGGTAAGCCATGATATTATACTGTATGAAATCCTATTTACTTTATAAGAAAATGTTTTTTTTGTCATCTTATATATTAATTTTTATTTTTTAATTATAATTATTAGAAATAATAATTGTGCTAATATATTCTTAACAATATAACATGGAGGAGATGTTCTCCTATCAAAGAGAAAATAATAGTGTTAAATGTAAACATACGAATAACTACAAGAAGGTTTTCCATTTGCACATCCTAGTGTTCCTTAAGTGCTTAATGTAGAGAAGATAGAAGTAGTTTATCTTGTATAATTTTTAATTCTTCATAACCTCTTGTGGATAACCTCAAAACAAAATGGATTGAACCATAGGTATTTGTTGTTTATTAGACATCATTTAAAACCTAAGTTATTTCCATACTAAATTAACCAATAACTACTCAATTCAATCATATGTTTGTTTTCTAAGAACATTAAAATAAGGAATTTATTGAAATATTTGGTTAGCCAAGTAAATTTAGGAATGTTTGATAATTCTATAAAATTATAGAAACATACCATTAATTATTTTTTGGTATACTAAATTTAAATGCATATGACTTAGGTTTATATTTGTCTGTGAACATGTAAAAAATATTAATTTGTTTAAATGCATTATCATTCTCAATTTACTTATGATTTTCTTCTAATTAAAATTATAATTTATTAAAAATATAAAAAAATTTAATGATAGTAATATTTTTTTTTTGTAAGTTTATTAGTACCTTTCATTTTCTCTCTTTTTTTCTCTTTTTTTCCCATTCTCATGAACATGTCCAATACATCACGGAA
Source organism: Pinus albicaulis (assembly GCA_034641835.2). Classification (NCBI taxonomy): domain Eukaryota; kingdom Viridiplantae; phylum Streptophyta; class Pinopsida; order Pinales; family Pinaceae; genus Pinus; species Pinus albicaulis. The sequence goes on along the minus strand of CM076579.1, from coordinate 1,418,304,491 downwards.
GAGAATTAAACATCTGATGAGTACTATAACATCCAGCCTCATCACCTTTTAACCAAGACCCCTCAAATAGTAATACTTCAAATTTAATAAATTTCTAAAAAAATCAAATATTGTTTTCATTTTTATTTTTCCTTCATAATTTTTCATTTCCAATTATCATTTAATAAATAAAATAACAATCAAAAAAGGTGTTCAAGTTAAACATCCAAAATCCATTAGTCACCAAATTATAAAATCACTCCAGCATTAAGGAAATCTAAATACTTATACAAATTTTATTTATATATTTCATTATATTGAACATGCGTTTGACATCAAATTGTGTTTCGTTTCTCTTTTATTTACTTCTATAGTATAGAAATTTCATTGATGTTAATTTTTTACATTACAAGAATTAATTACAAATGTCTTTACATTTTATTATGTACTTTAGTGATTTTACAAAAATTAATTACAAATGTCTTTACATTTTATTATGTATTTTAGTGATTTTATAATTAAGTTAATAGTAAAAATTTGGATTTTCATGGTGATATGATAGGTTAAAATTCTATAAATTAGTCATAATATGATATATAAATTAGCATGTATATAATTTCTAAGTAGAAAAAAATAGGAAGTGGTTATAAAAGAATCAAATAGATTTTCAACTTATTGAGAAAATAATTTGTGAGTATTAGAGAAGTTAAATAAAATCTTTTATGTAGCTAAAGAGTGTAGAATAAACACAATTATGAAAACCCCATTTTTTGAGCATAAAATTTCTTATAACTAGTAGGCTTTTCAAATCTGTAGAATCATTCAAAATTTCAAGTGACTTACTAAAGTAATGTTTAAAGAGTTGAACACAATGAATATCGTTTTTTTACTTAAAAATAAATTACTTTCTAATTCAAATAATGTATTAAAACCATTGTAATACCATACATTGATTTCCCTTTACACTTTCTACAAACCAATATGAAACATATTTTTAATTCTTTCCATGAGCAACGGGAAGTTGATATGATATATTTTAGTTCATTTTTATTATCAAAGTGACTTACATCATAGTAAGATTGTACTTATTTATTTGTCCATGAAACTAGAAAGCAAAATAAATATTTTGTAAAATTTTGTTTCTTATATGTTGTATATTCCATGTTCGTGGCTTGATGGAGACTACATAATGTTTTTACTTCTTGAATCTTGTAAATTTAATATTTATGGCTTGGTGGTAAGCTGTACATAATGTTTAAATATTATACCATGGTTTTTTTTATTTATTACATATGGAATTGTTATAACACTTTACTTTTCAATACCATGGAGAGATAATTTTATTCTAGCTTATAATTGAAAAATATTCAAAAAGAAATGATAAAATGAATTCAATCCAAAGTAAAATAATATTTTAAACTATAAATATTACCCTTTTAATCAATCTTATATTATGAATGGTATATATTTTTAATAATAGTTATAATGTAGATTTTTTTCTTCACTATCTAAATAATTAACATTCATTAACTTAAATAAAATGAGATTCACGTACATCCAAAAATAATAATTAAAAAAAAACCATAAATTGAATAATATATGTATCCATAAACTCTCCATATAAAATTATGATTAAATCAAAATTACATATTAGTGAGTATCATGAAAAAAATTAGTAGGTAACGAAATTGCTCAAAACGAGGTTCCCCTCCTTGTTAGTAGAGGAGAAACGAAGAATAGAAGAACGAATGTAATAGACCTATCCTCTAGGTATGTATCATATGTATAATCTTATCTTGGAGCATAAATGGTTGATATAGGTATACTCGATGTGATTTAACTGTGATAAATGCTTCAAACACGGGTCCTTTTATGTCTCTGTGTGTGGGTTTTACATGCATACATAGTCCTTCGCACTGGTGGCATATTTTTGGATATGGTATGTAATGTGATGGCCATGCACTGAGGGTTTTCCAAGTTTAAAGTTATCCCACACATATTATTATCTGTGTGCATGGGAGTTGTAATTTTATGGTGTCATGTCGTTTTGGGATGTGTGGGATAATCACGATGGTGACATTGTCTTATATGTCATGAGTCATACTATAGGGCTGTTTATTTATTCTTGGCTTGGGACTCTCCGGGCATTTCGAGACTGGGTGAAGTTTTGGGGTAGGTAGTTTTGTTTTTAGTGTTATCTGTTAGGGTTCATGGTTACATATTGTTAGGATTATCGTATTCCCGAATTAATAAAAATATTTATACTCGTCATTTTTGTTGTTTACATATTGTTTCTAATTTGTGATAAACACCTGAATTCACTGCATAGGAGGAAAAATTCTTGGGTGGAGGGAAATATTTAGTAGAAATATATCAGAGGATGATATTGAGGCTAATGTTAAACAGGGACCACAAAATGTTCTCTTTCCATGGAATAAAAGGATTAATTCATTAAGTATATCATTCCCATGCAAGGATGTGAGTATTCAATTTTTTCATAGGTGGTGGAGTATTTTGGGTTTTTGGTGTTTTTGTTGTTGCTAGAAAACACTTTGCTATATTTCTCATTATCTCTGGTAACGACTACACCATATAATTTTATGATCACGGGTTATGGGTATCAATTTCGATCTATGGCAGTGCCGAGGTGGTTGATAGTGTTACAGTGATTTTCTGGCTTTTTTTTACCAGATTTTTTTCAAATCGTTAGAACACTATGGGTGTCATAAATTCTCTGTGGCTGGTGAGTTGATTCTTTGGTTCGTATTTTTGGTGAAAATTGTCTTCTTAATTTCCCATTTCAGATTACAATTGATTATTATACCTATGCAATATTCCTTGAGTAGAATTTATTTTTGTACTCTAGTGTATTACTCCAGGCTTACTTGGGGTAGATCCATTTTCATTTGTTCCTAGGTGGGGTATGTACACTGGTCGCAGGTAAGTGGATACTCCTATGGTTTTCAATATAGTTTCTAAATTTATGATTGTCGAGGTGGACTACAATAAACATTTAAGGGAGGGTTATTATATCATTTTTGAAGCATCCTTTTTCTACTTGTCGAGATTTTATATTTCCCAATTTGGTTTTCCCATTAGAGGGGTGGGGCGTCTCTACAGGGAACATCTAGGGTGTTTTGTGGAGGTGGTATGTTCAATTTTTATAGGAGGATAGGGTGGGTGAAGGTTCTTGTCTGATCATGCTATGGCTTGTAGAAATGACACACTTGATGCTGGCATAATCTTAGGTTGTGCATTGACTACAGATAGTTGAACAACATGATGAGCATGCACAATTATCCATTGTAGTGGATTGATAACTTGTTTAATGAGTTAAATGGTTCAACGGTGTTGTTGAATATTAATTTGAGATTAGGATATCATCAAGTACGCATCAAATAAGTGGAAATCTAAAAAAAACACATTCCAAATGAGGTATGGGAATTATGTTTTTTTTTCATTCCTTTTGCTTTCAGTAATGTTCCACTTACATTCATTTGTTTGATGAATAGTGTGTTGCATCCTTATCTATACAAGTTTCTGATAATGGTCATTGATTATATATTGTTATATTCTAAGAATGAGGACGGGCATGTAGAAAAACTGGCAATATTATTGATATTTTTGAGAGAGCATTAGTTGTATGCCAAGCTTGGTAAGTACAATTTATTTCATATACAAGTTCATTACTTGGGACATGTTGTTTCCAAGGAAGCGAGAGAAGTGGATTCGGAAAATATCAAAGCTATCATGGAATGGGAAGATCCTAGGAATGTGGATGAGGCAAGAAATTTGTTACAAAAGTTTCATTGGCAACATCTCATTGAATTTTTATCCTATTACATCTTTGCAGAGGAAAGGAAATATGTTTGAATGGATAGAGGAATATGCATCAAGTTTTGAATAGCTAAAGCAGTTTCTTACAAACACTTGAATTCAAAGGACTGCATATCTAGATAAAGAGTTCTTGGTATGTAAAAATTCTTGGAAGATATGACTTTTTTAAGTCCTAATGCAATAGAGATACGTGGTAAGATACGAGTGAAGGAAACTGAATGAGCACGAGAATAGTAGTTTCACTCGGGATCTTGAGTTGGCAACGAATATTCATGCATTGAAGATGTGGAGGCATTTTCATCTCGGGAAGAGGTTTTTCTTATGAGTGATCATAGTGGGCTAAGATACTTGTTTTACCAGTCTATTCTAAATCCTAGGTAAGATATTTGGTTTGCCACACTCAATGAGTTTGACTTCGAGATCAAATTCATTAAGGGTAAGGAAAATAGGGTTTCAGATGATCCTAATAGAAGAGTGTAGGTAAATCAGATTGTAGCTATGAGTTCGTATGGGATATATTTGTATGAGCGGATATTGTGAGCATGGAAGTAGGATGATAAGTACCAAAAACTTAAGCACATGTTACAACAACAAAGTATAGGTGATGATGCAGGGGCATTAGACACAAGCCAGCAATGTAGGAGGTTTTGTCCACATGTTGTGGCTAGGAGGGTTCGAATTCGTCAAATTGTGACAGCTAGGTGTCAGCACCTCAGCTGATTGTATTATTAGATCAGTTAGAATTGTAGAAGTCGAATGGTTAATCCATCTGTCATGTTTAGTTTTCTAATAATTGTAATTAGGCTCTCGAAGTACCATAACGGTCCTCACAGAGGAACCGAAATGAAATGCGTTGATGTATATAAATGTAACCCCTCGGATGTATTAGAGGGGGAGAAAAGAGTGAAGGAGATTTCTGCAATAAAACTCTGTCTGTGTTAGCAATTGTTTCCAGTTAATGATTTCAATGCTTATTTGCCATCGAATTGTCTCGAATTCTTATTAATGAAGAAATTTTTCGACTGAGAAACGATTGTGCACTGGTTTGGGATGAAATCGTTGAGAATGGTGGTTGTATGAATTACGCATATCTCTATTTGGTCTTCCCTTAATTATTCGAGCAAACCCTATGAATATAAACCCACTCGTAGGCATGGTCTGTGCAGAGAATTTTGGTTAATAATGGTGAAATTCTCATATAAAGAGATAACTTCGTTTTACTGTTAATTGAAGACTGGAACCCTGAGGTAGCAACCTGAGTTAAACCACGAGGGAGGTCATACAGCCGGCGTGAACCATAGTTAACCACTGTAGCGAAACCACAAGTGGAATTCCAAGAGCGTATTGCCCATTCCGCACCACCTTTCGACCATAAGTGGTATTCCTGGAGAGGCAAGAGATTCCATAGACCATTGGACACGTGGCAAAGGAGCTATCCCAAAACCACCGTTTAAGCTGCGCTTTCACGCGTTAATTTCAGTACGAGGACGCCGAGCGGAATCACTCCGAGTCGTGGATCTGGACAGAGGAAATCGGATGGTGACCGCTTGTGGAAGATGTGCATAGGTTAGTAAAGGAGCCCACTGTTTATTGTAAGTCATTTATATAAAGCGTGTGGAATATTATTATAAAGTGCAAGGTCCAAGGTTTGGAGGTAATGCATATGCTGGGAATATAAATTAAAGTTTAATTAATGTGTTATAATGTTTAATTATCAAATTCTACGAATTTGATAATTAATAAAAAAAGAAAAGTAGGCCACGTGGAGAAGGAACAAGGGTTTAGGCAAAGGAAACTGACTTTCAGCTGTGGAGTTGTGTCAATTGTGGTATTAGAGCGGGAAGTTTGAGTTGTCGCTGACATGGCAATCCGATTTGGTAGAGGTGCTGGCAGAAGGAGACCTGTAGCCAACGCAGAGGTGTTGGGGATGTTGCAGAGGGTTGAGGCCAGAATAGATGCCATGGAACGAAGACAGCCCACAGATCCTGAAGACATCAGCGAACCTGAGATAGAAGATGCAGAAGAAAATGTTGAGATTCCTCCTGACATGAGGCTACTCAGAACTGTTCTGGGGTCTGTAGTTAAGCCCAGAATTGAAGTGTCGAGTTATGCAGGGGGACTGAATCCAGAGGAGCTGGTGGACTGGATAAATGAATTGAACAAGTGCTTCAATTATGAAGAATTAAGTGAAGATAAAAAGGTCAAGTTTGCAGTAACAAAGCTGAAGGGACATGCTGCACTTTGGTGGGACGGAGTGCAGGCAAAAAGGAGAAGAGTTGGCAAGCAACCTATCAAGAGCTGGACCAGAATGATGGCTAAATTAAAAGGTAAATTCCTGCCCAGTGATTACCAGCTGACATTGTATAGGAAAATGCAAAACCTGAGACAGAGGTTGCTGACAGTAAAAGAATACACAGAGGAGTTCTACAGATTGAGCATAAGAGCTGGGCAATTTCAAGACACACCAGAGAAGACTGCCAGATATGTGAATGGTCTCAAGCTGGAGATCCAAGATGAGATTAGTCTCCTGTCTCCTAAGACAGTGGAAGAGGCCTATCAGATGGCCTTGAAAGCAGAAGAGAAACTCCTAAGGAAACAGTCTGCCAAGAAGAGAGGTACTTTCCGTGGGAAGGGAAGTCAGGGTGGTAGAGGGAAGCCTGCTACACCCAAGGATGGAGCTGACAGCAGCTCACCTCAAAATGCATCTGCAGAAGATGATGCAAGGGGCAGAAGGGGTTCTTACAGAGGAAAAGGAAGAGGAGGTAGAGACAGAGGCAGAGGTAGAGAATTTAGGTGTTATAGATGTCAGCAAGTGGGACACAAGCACTATGAATGTCTGGAGAATGTGGGTGCTGGTCCAAGGAACGCTGTTGTTTCCCAGGCTGGAGAGGAGGCAGAACCTGAAGAAGAAGTTCTTCCAGAGAGGGGAGAATCCTTGGTGGTGAATAAAGTCCTGTTGAAGCAAGCCAAAGAGGTCACTGAGCCTGCCCAAAGGAAGACTTTATTTAGGAGCATATGCAAAGTCCAAGGGAAATGCTGCCAACTAGTCATTGATAGTGGCAGTACAGATAATCTGGTTTCCAGTGAGGTAATAGAAAAGCTGAAGTTGAAGACAAGGGAGCATCCAACTCCCTACAGGGTTTCCTGGCTGCATAAGGGGCACCAGCTGGTTGTGAAAGAACAGTGTGAGATAGAGCTGCAAATGGGAAAGTACAAGGACAAAGTTTTGTGTGATGTAATGCCCATGGATGTGTGTCATATACTGCTGGGTAGACCTTGGTAGTTTGACAGAGCACTAGTACATGATGGAAAGAAGAACACTTACAATTTCTTCAAGGATGGGGTACATCATACATTGATACCCATGGAAGAAGGAGAGCCATCCAGCAGAGTGATTGATCCAAAGACCTTGTTGCTAAGCGGGAAGGAATATATGCAGCAGATAGAAGAGGAAGAGGTAAGCTTTGCTTTAGTTTGCAAACCTAAAGTAGTTCTTACTTCCACAAAGATTTCTGATTTACCAGTAGAGATACAAGAGATGTTAGACAATTACTGTGACATTGTTGTGGATGATTTGCCTGATGAGATGCCACCTGTGAGAAAGATCAGCCATCAGATAGATTTTATCCCTGGTTCAAATCTGCCAAATAAGGCAGCCTACAGAATGACTCCCAAGGAAAATGAAGAAATCAGGAGACAAGTACAGGAATTGGTGGACAAGGGGCTGATTAGAGAAAGTCTGAGTCCATGTACTGTACCAGCAGTATTAAGCCCAAAGAAAGATGGAGGCTGGAGGATGTGTACTGATTCTAGAGCAATTAATAATATCACAATCAGGTACAGATTCCCTTTACCTAGAATTTAGGACTTAATGGATTGTGTGAGTGGTGCCAAATATTTTTCAAAGATAGATTTAAAGAGTGGATATCATCAGATTAGAATAAGAGAGGGTGATGAGTGGAAAACTGCTTTTAAAACAAATGAAGGATTATATGAATGGATGGTAATGCCTTTTGGGTTGTCAAATGCACCTAGTACTTTTATGAGACTTATGAATGAAGTATTGAAGGAGTTCATTGGTAAATTTGTGATAGTATACCTGGATGATATATTAGTTTTCAGCAGAACTAAAGAAGAACATGTAAGGCATCTAAATCATGTCTTGAAGAAGCTGCATCAAGAGAAACTGCTGATAAATTTGAAGAAATGTTCATTCATGAAGGAAGAGTTGGTGTATTTGGGTTTTTTTGTTTCTGCAGAAGGATTGAAGATGGACCCAGAAAAGGTTAAGTCAATTGTGGAGTGGCCTTCACCCAGGAATGTTTTTGAGTTAAGAAGTTTCCATGGACTTGCTAGTTTCTACAGAAAGTTTATAAGAAAATTTAGTAAGATTAATGCACCCATAATTGAGACAATAAATAAGACCAAACAACCATTCAAGTGGACTGCTGAAGCAGAAAGAAGTTTTAAGTTGTTGAAGCAAAAGATAACCGAGAAGCCTGTTTTGATCCTGCCCGATTTTTCCAAACCATTCCAAGTAAAATGTGATGCCAGTGGGGAAGCCATTGGAGCTGTGTTGAGTCAGGATGATAGGCCTGTGGCATATTTCAGTGAAAAGTTGAATGACACCAGAAGAAAGTATTCCTCTTATGAGAAGGAATTCTATGCAATCGTTCAGGCACTGAAGAAGTGGAGACATTACTTAATGTCCAGGGAATTTGTATTATATTCTGACAATCATGCTTTGCAGTATATTGTGCAGCAACCCAAGTTGAAACATAAGCATGCTAAATGGGTTGAGTATCTCCAAAGTTTTAATTTTGTTTTGAAACATATAAGTGGCCAAACCAATAAAGTAGTTGATGCTTTGAGTAGGAGGCACTTGCTTGTTCAAGAGACTAATTTTGAAGTTGCAGGATTTGATTTTCTCAAAGAATTGTATAAAACAGACCCAGATTTTAAGGAATCATTTGAGGCATGTAGTAACCCTGTTTTAATAGATAGAAGCCAGTGGCTGGATTATTTCCTGCAGGAGGACTTGTTATTCAGAAAGAACCAACTGTGTGTACCAAAATGTTCCATGAGAGAAAATTTGATCAAAGAAAAGCATAGTGGTGGACTTGTTGGACACTTTGGTACTGATAAGACGTATGAGTAGCTGAGTCACTTTTATTTCTGGCCCAGGATGAGAATAGAAGTAGAGAAGTTTGTGACGAATTGCAAGATCTGTCAGTATGCTAAAGGAAGGAGCCAGAATGTGGGATTGTACACTCCCTTACCTATTCCAAGCAGGCCTTGGGACATGGTGAGTATGGATTTTGTTCTAGGATTTCCCAAGACTCGGAGAGGGAATGATGCAGTCTTTGTTGTGGTGGACAGATTCTCCAAAATGGCACACTTTATTCCATGCTATAAAACTAGTGATGCCACCCATGTTGCTAACTTGTTTTTCAAGGAAGTTGTTAGATTGCATGGGTTGCCCAAGAGTATTGTATCAGACAAAGACACCAGATTTGTGGGGCACTTTTGGAGGACACTGTGGAAGAAACTTGGTACCAAACTGAGTTTCAGCTCAGCCTATCATCCCCAGACTGATGGACAGACTGAGGTAGTGAATAGAAGTCTAGGAAATTTATTGAGAAGTCTTGCAGGGGAGCATCCCAAGCAGTGGGATCATATTCTGCCCCAGGCAGAATATGCATACAATGACTCACCAAACAGGAGCACAGGGCAGAGTCCATTCAATATTGTTTATGGAATGCACCCCAAAGGAATATCAGAATTAAGGAACCTGGGAAGAGCGGAGCTAAGAAGTGCAGATGGTGAAGAATTTTCTTCAGAGATCCAGGCCATACACGAACAAGTGAAACAGCAACTACAAGGCAGCAGCATCAGATACAAGAACAGAGCGGACTTGAGCAGAAAGGAAGTTCCTTTTGAAGTAGGAGATCTAGTTTTGGCACACTTAAGAAAAGAGAGATTCCCAAAGAAGCAGTAGAACAAATTGAAGTTCAAAAAGATTAGGCCATGCAAGATACTTAGGAAGTTTTCTGCAAATGCTTATAAGATTGAATTGCCACCTGATGTTGGAATATCTCCCATTTTTAATGTTGCAAATTTGTACAAGTATGAGGATGATGGTGCAAAAGAAAGATCAGCAGACAAGGAACATATTGTTTGGAAGGAGCAGCTACCTCCAACACAGCCATTGCAACCAGAGAAGATATTGGACAAGAGGGTATCCAGAAGGACCAGAGGACAAGAGTACTTTCAGTACTTGATCAAATGGAAAGATAAACCAGAAGAAGATGCCACTTGGATGACTGAAGGAATGTTGCAGAAGACAGGCAGGTCAGTGGAGGAGCTCATGGACAGGATCCCATGAAGAAGATTGCCCTCGGGAGTCTGATGCAGGGGCATTAGACACAAGCCAGCAATGTAGAAGGTTTTGTCCACATGTTGTGGCTAGGAGGGTTTGAATTCGTCAAATTGTGACAGCTAGGTGTCAACACCTCAGCTGATTGTATTATTAGATCAGTTAGAATTGTAGAAGTTGAATGGTTAATCCATCTGTCATGTTTAGTTTTCTAATAATTGTAATTAGGCTCTCGAATTACCATAACGGTCCTCACAGAGGAACCGAAAGGACATGCGTTGATGTATATAAATGTAACCCCTCGGATGTATTAGAGGGGGAGAAAAGAGTGAAGGAGATTTCTGCAATAAAACTCTGTGTGTGTTAGCAATTGTTTCCAGTTAATGATTTCAATGCTTATTTTCCATCGAATTGTCTCGAATTCTTATTAATGAAGAAATTGTTCGACTGGGAAACGATTGTGCACTGGTTTGGGGTGAAATCGTTGAGAATGGTGGTTGTATGAATTACGCATATCTCTATTTGGTCTTCCCTTAATTATTCGAGCAAACCCTATGAATTTAAACCCACTCGTAGGCATGGTCTGTGCAGAGAATTTTGGTTAATAATGGTGAAATTCTCGTATAAAGAGATAACTTCGTTTTACTGTTAATTGAAGACTGGAACCCTGAGGTAGCAACCTGAGTTAAACCACGAGGGAGGTCGTACAGCCGGTGTGAACCATAGTTAACCACTGTAGCGAAGCCACAAGTGGAATTCCAAGAGCGGATTGCCCATTCCGCACCACCTTTCGACCATATGTGGTATTCCTGGAGAGGCGAGCGATTCCATAGACCGTTGGACACGTGGCAAAGGAGCTATCCCAAAACCACCGTTTAAGCTGCGCTTTTGCGCGTTAATGTCAGTACGAGGACGCCGAGCGGAATCACTCCGAGTCGTGGATCTGGACAGAGGAAATCGGACGGTGACCGCTTGTGGAAGATGTGTGTAGGTTAGTAAAGGAGCCCATGATTTATTGTAAGTCATTTATATAAAGCGCATGGAATATTATTATAAAGTGCAAGGTCCAAGGTTCGGAGGTAATGCATATGCCGGGAATATAAATTAAAGTTTAATGAATGTGTTATAACGTTTAATTATCAAATTCTACGAATTTGATAATTAATAAAAAAAGAAAAGTAGGCCACGTGGAGAAGGAACGAGGGTTTAGGAAAAGGAAACTGACTTTCAGCTGTGGAGCTGCATCAGGTGATCAGGATATATATTACCATCTCATGGACAATGGATTCGTGATATTTAGGGATGGGATCTATGTGTTGGATAAAAATGAACTTTAAGAATCATATGTTGAGGTAATTCCATTATAAATTGTATTCATGTCACATCGGCTATAAAAATACTTTGACAATTGTGAAGAAGTTTAACTACTAGCTAAAATTGGAAAAGGAAGTGGATAAGTTTGTGGCTAGATGTTTGGATTCCCAACAGGTAAAAGAAGAGTGCAATAATCTACGTTGTTTATTATAGCCGATTATGATTCAATAATAAAAATGGAAGGTCATTTCCATTATGGTTGTGGTTGATAGGTTGACTAATGTCTCTCACTTCATTCTAGTGAAGTCTACTAATTCAACTAGTGAGGTAGCTTAAGTCTTCTTTAGGGAGGTAGTGAGACCGTATGGCTTTCCTAAGAAGATCATGTCACACAGATATGCCGAGTTCACTCCTAGATTTTGGAAGGAGTTGTTTATATGGTTGGGTATAGAGTTAGATTTTAGTACATCCTATCATCCATAGATAGAAAGAAAAAAAGGGTTAACATGATTCTTGATGCTGTGTTGAGGATGTATGTCATGCATCAACAACAAAAGTGGGAAGAGTATATTCCATTGGTTGAGTTTTCATGTAATAATGGATATGATGATTCCTTGAGGATGAGTCCATTTGAGGCTCTTTATGGGCATATTTTTAATTTGGCCACAACCTGGAGTGATCATGTCAATAGCGTTTCAAGCGGACCAAACCTATTGGTAGAGATGAAACACGAAATGCAGGTTATCAAGAAGAATATAAAAATGAAAAAATAAAGGAAAAAGAGCTATACATGTTAGCACAGGGCATTTAAGAAATTCTAGGTTGGGGAGCATGTGTACATATGCATCAAGCCCAAGAAGAGCTCCTTGTTGATTAGGTCATGTCTCAAGTGGGAACCTTGGTATTCCATCCATTCTGAGATCCTTAAAATGATTGAAATAGTGGCCTATATACTTCCACTGCCACCAAGAGTGAAAGGCCATGATGTGTTCCACATTCCATTACATAAGATATCTGTGAAGAATTCCGATCATGCGATCGATTATTCTATATTGAAGGTGGAAAGATAAGGGTAATTCCAGTTATAACCTTAATGCATACTACAATGGAGAAAACTCCTGTTGTATAAAAAATCAATCAAGCAAGATGAAGTGGAGTGGAAGCACTTTGGGCTTGATGAAGCTATATGGGAAATTGTTGATCAAATGTGGGCTTTGTATCCTTCATTTTCTTTGGTTGAGGAAAAGGATCTTTAGTGTGTGTGTGTGTGTATATATATATATATATATATATATGGTTGTAAATAGTGCAATGAGTCATGTTATAAAGGTTCAATAAGTAGTATGATTGTCATGTTTGTTTTGGATTTTCAGTACATTGTTATTATGAATTCTACAATAAGCTAAGTTATAAATCTCCATAGGGAGTATGTTTTAGTTTTTAGTAGTATGTCTTGTCATATGTGTCATAAAACACCAAGGATGTTGGTCCCCTAAGGCAGGGGGGGGGGGGTTCCTAACAACCCCAAGTTAAAATTTTATGTAATAAAAGATAATAAAGGAAAAAAATGACCAAGGCCATGGGACACATATTCCAAGATGAAAGTTGGGAAAAACATCCTAGTGGGTATCACTTTGGGTTTATTTATGGCTAAGGAAATTGGAAAAGGAATTCGCAAAGAAAAAGATGCCATAATTTGTATTTATTTATGAAAAATAAAGGAAAATAGGAGAAAGGGAGATGAAGGGTCACAAATTTTCATGGGAGGGAAATTGAAAGAAATGAGGAAACTAGAGTCATGAATAATAAAAATGTTTATCAGGACCAGTTTTTTGTGAGTTTTTTTTTTAGTTTTATTTAAAGAGGAGAAAAGAACCAAGAAAAGAAAGAAAGCAAAAAAAGAAGCAAAGGAAGGATAAGGAAATCAAAGAAAGGAATACAATAAGAAAGGAAAGTTGGATAAAGCAACATCGACAAAAATATTTTACAAGTAATAAGTTGCATGTGTGATTTCCTAGGTGAGGTGTGAATGCATGTTATATGTGTTTGTTTATTTTGTTTCTTTGTTATTATTGGTGTGGGGTTTTCCTTTTTTGACAATGGTTTTAGCATTTCCTTGCCATCTCTTGTATAGCCATGGTATGATGGGATTATTTTCTTGGTTGAGGTTTGGGTAGTATAAAGGTTAACCAAGTGAGGTGGTCTCAGGAAAATTACCAAGGGTTGGGGCTGGAGATAGTATTATCTGGGAATTGCACAACAACTGGGTTGAGAGAGGAAAACTCCTCAAGGTAATGGTGAAGAAATTCTAATGAATCCAAGCATTTTTTGGCTTTGTGATGTCTTGACCAGTTTTTGTGAGGTCACGATAGCCTAAGAGTTGAGGTGGTTTAATCTCCAAAAATCACTCTTTCATTATCTCTTGAGATCCCACATTCTTTCTTAGAATATGGTACGTGAGTGATTGGCTAGAAGAAAGATTTGGTTCATCCGAATCTATTGTCGAGTGGTATGTGGCAGTCCTTGGCTTACTTGGTTTTTGCATAGGTTAATAAGAATGATTTTCCTGTTATTATTTGCTAGTAGTTGTACTGGTTATTATGTGGATTATGTGGCTGCTCTATCATGGTTAATAATCTGGTTATAAGCATGGATTTGTATTGTGCTCTAGTTATGACTTGTTGACGGTTTGATAAGTATATGAATGGTTGATGAATGCATGGACTAAAAATTGTTGTTTTATCTAATATGAGAGGGAATTAGGTGTTCTTGGTGATTATCATATGGAACACAAACTCTTAAGATCATATATGCATTCATGATATGTAAATCACATGCTCACCGTATGTTTGACGACATGAATATCATGGTAAGGCTTGGTCATGCCAAGTTATTGTTCAAGTTTTGTATGAATAACATTTTCATTATGTCATTTATCATGCTGACAAGTTACAGGGTATTGTGGGGAGTGTTTTGGAGGCTCGCCTAGAAAGTTGGCTCAGTGCTCGGGTCTCCACCCTTTGAACTAATGATTTTGGGCTATAACCATACGAAATGAGGCTTATGCATGTGGATGTAGTTCTATAACCACATTTGTTCCTTGCATGCATGTGGTTGTGGGCCTAGGTTAGTGAAAAGAAATCCAACCCATTTTTTGGTCCCATGGAATGGTTCTTTCGCCTTTAATTTTCATGTAAGCCTTGAGGGGTGTCTATGAGTTATCAGTTTTTGAATCTGCTTCCATAACTAAACCTTGGAGGTTGGGTTATGTCATAGTAAATTTTTGTCTCATGTTTCCCTTAGGAGTCCGGTGAAAGTCGGTAAATGTGGGAAGGGGTGGTTATAACATGTCTCAAAGAACACATTGCGGACACAAACCCCAATTGCATTTCCCAATTTTCCATTTTTGAACACTTGTTTAAATCTCAACATCTAATATTCTTTGCCCAAACCAAAATCCTTTACACAACACTTCATTACTCTTTGAGCCTCATTAGAACAACTATAAATGGGAATATGGTTATAGACTTAGCCAATGTAGTGATCAACTCCATCATCTTGATCAACATCCTGGACATTCCTAATATTTGTTTCCTTTCTTCTTTTTTCTCTGTACCTCTGAGGCGATCTCTCGTCTCTCTCATTCTTTTTTGTTCTCCCAATTTTTTTTTAGTTTGTTCATTTCCCCTAAGCTCCTCCTTTGTTATTCCTCATATTCACCCATAGGTCTTATATCCTATTTGTTTATTATTACTCTACATTAATTTATACCCTTTAAATTAGTTTTTTTTTATAAATTAATAACAATTTTCTAATTTTATTTCATTATTATTATAATATTTTCTCTCAATAATTAATTTATTTAAATCATATTTTTTAAAATTAAAACCATTCACAAATATGTTACTATTAATTTATTTAATTCTATAAACATTCATTTCATTATTATAATATTTTATTTCATTTGTGGTTGAGTATCCATTATCAATTTTATAGAGAATTATCAACTTAACAAGAGGACTGGGGGAGCTTGCAGAACGATTTGCATTGACGATTTTCAACTGCGGGAGGACGCGGATCGAACCAAAAGTGCATTGAGCCATGGATGACAGTAGCAAACACCTGTCCCATCTGTCGTAAAGAATTTCAGTACTACTGATGGTTGACATTTTTTTTAATTTTCCCTTTAAATATTGAAATTTTAACAGGAAAAGGTATCTTGGAATGTGGATGTTACACTTTTTAATTTTATTATGAACATGGTTATAAAATTGTAATTTGATTATTAATATTTATTATATAAATGGTATTGATTTAAAGTGATTGCATATTGGATTTTATTAAAAGAGTAAGATTTAAAAAAAAATTAGTTTAGAGTTTTGGCTGTTCTATTTGCATATTTAAATTATATTTCAGTTTTTTTTCTTTAAGTTTCAGCAAAGTGATTTTTTTAAATTTTTTGATGTTTTTAATAAAAAAATTAGTATTATTTTCAAGACTCGTGTATTTTGGTTGACTGCATTTTCAATCTACATTTTTCCTCTCAAGAAAATAAATTCATGTACTTGTAAATTTAAATCTCCTTGAAATTGCATAAATTTAAAGTTGAGCAAAATTTAAAATGGTTTAATTATTAATCATTATTAATAGTTAATAATTATAATTATTAATTTATTTTATTTTACTTTTATTTTTATGTAATTTGATTTGATGAAAATACTTGTACATGATACAATTTTATAACAGTTTTTTTCTGTATTATAGAAATAAATCAAAACATAAAACATTTAAATTTATATTTTAGCATTTTAACTTAGCATTCACCACCTTCAATTGTCCTATTGACATACCCCCATCAAGGAATTTCATTATTAATAATTATTGTATAGATGGTAGAGATTTAAACTTGACATAATAGTTAAATAAATTTTTAGTGGTAGTGACAAATCAAAGATTGAGGTTTGATTTAAAATTATTTATGTCATTTTTCTATATTAAATTGATTAATTAAGAAATGACATAAGAACATATAAATATGTGTTATGCTTTTTTTGGCATGTGGTATTGATAAGCTCTCATATTATATTGTAATAAAACCCATTTACATGTTAAGAACCTTGTTTGATGTTTTTTTTCTATACATTAATTTTTTTTTCAATTATAATTAGTAAAAATAATAATTGTGCCAATATACTCTTAATAAATATATCATGGAGGACATATTATAGTGTCAAGAGAAAATAATAGTGGTACATGTAAAAATATGAAGAACTACATGGAGGTGTGTTATTTGCACATCTTAGTATTTCTTGAGTGCTTAATGTGGCAAAGATATAAGTTCATTATCTTGTATATGTGAGAATAATCTAGAATAATGTAGAAATAGGAGTGGTTATGGTTTGTTGAACGAGAATTTTATAATTAGCGTTTAGTTCCACCAGTTCAAAATTGTTGCCTCAAACTTAGGAAGATTAGGTGAGTGCTTACGCTATAAATATGTAATGTTGTCGTTGAGCTAATAACTTTTTTTGTGTGAGCTCTGTTTCACGATTGTGTGTGTTGCATTTGTTTTATTTAATTGCATAAATTTTCATGCTTTGTAATGTTTTTTGTATAACCTTAAAAGAAACTAAATTGAATAAAAGTTGTTTGTTGTTTATAAGCAATCATTTAAAACATAAAGTATTTACATAGTATAGTAACCAACAACTACTCTCTTATTTTTACTTTTTAACTAAATCATAAGATAAGGAATTGATTAAAATTTTTGGTTAGCCAACTAAATTTAGAAAAGTTCATAAAAATATAGAAACATATCCTAAAATTGTTTTTCAGTATATTAAATTTAAATCCATATCACTTAGGTTTCTAATTTTTTGTGGACAGGTAAACAATATTAATTTGTTTAACTACTTTATCATTATTAATTCCGTGATGATTTTATTTTTTCTAATTAAAATCATAATTTCTTAAAAATATAAAAAATATCAACAACAATAACTTCAACTTTAAAACTTTTCAATTTTTTTATTGTTTTCATTTTTTATTTTTTCTTGGTTGAAAAAAACTGAAAAGTGTTAAAGTTGAAGTTAGTTTAACTCTTTTCAATTTTTTTCAACAATTTTTTTCATTTTCATTGCTTCCTCATGAATTTTTTTTATTTCAGACCATATTTTTAATAAATAATATAATGATCTTAAAAAAATGTTCAAATGACTTTCAAAATTAAAAATCCAAAAATCTATTACTAACCAAATTATAAAATTACTCTAACACCTTATTTAAAAAATTATAAAAGTTCTAAAGGCTTATATAAATTTTATCTATATAGTTTGTAAGGAATGGATTATTTAAAAAATGGAATTTCTATTTTCTATTTTATATTGAACATATGTTTCACAACAAATTGTGTTTTGATTTTCTTTCATTTACCTCTATTGTACATAAATTTCATCGATGGGAATTTTGTTCATTACAAAATGTATAAACATCAAGCATATTCAATGGAGATATGTATTTACATCTTCTTATGTATCTTTGTGATTTTATAATTAAGCTAATGGTAATTTTATAATTAAGATATTAGTAAAAATTTTGATTTTCATCTTGATATGATAGGCTGAAATTCTAGAGGTTACTCATAATATGATATAAAAACTAGTATGTATATAATTTCTAAGTAGAAAATTTTAAGAAGTGTTCATAAAAGCATTAATGATATTTTGAAATTTGTCATAAACACATCAAAGATATTTTGAAATTATTTAGAAAACCATTAAATATTTTACTAATTTATTAGTTTTAGATATATTAATTAAATTCTTTCATATAATTCGTGATTGTAGAATAGACACAATTATGAAAACCACATATTTCTAAGCATATAATTTCTTATAACTAGTAGACATTTAAAGTATATAGAATTGTTGAAAATTTTAAGTGACTTATTAAAATAATTTTTAAAAATTGACCAGAATGAATATAATTTTTTATTAAAACTATAATGTGGCTCAACACTTTCTATAGGCCAATATGAATATATTTGTAATTTTGACCATAATTAGTAAAAAATTGATAGAATATATATTTTAGTTCAATGATAGTATTATTAATTGTTGGCATTTTTTCCTTTGATTTAAATTTTAATTGCCCTATAAATATTGATATTGAAGGATAGAACTTGCCTGGTAAGTTTTTTGGTTTTATGTAACATTTGTGTTTAGTGTTTAGGATCAACATCTGTAGACTGTAGAACAGTGTTGAATTAATGTCCCATCATTGATGTTGTAAATGGTAGTTATGATTTTGGAGTATTTTTTATATTATCAAAATTAAATTTAAATAGTTAAAATACTTTTATTAAATATATGATTACAATGAAGATTTTTTTCAATCTTCCCATCAATTAATGAAGGATAGTTTTTTATTTATTATAAAGTAAGTGTTTCTTTTTATGTAACATTTGTGTTTAGTGTTTAGGACCAACATCTCTAGAATGTAGAATAGTGTTGCATTAATGTCTCATCAATGATGATGTAAATGGTAGTTATCATTTTGGAGTATTTTCTATATTATCAAAATTAAATTTAAATACTTAAAATATTTTTATCAATAAATATATGATTACAATGAATATTTTTTTCAATCTTCTCATTAATTAATGAAGGGTAGGCTTTTATTTATTTATTATAAAGTAAGTGTTGCTTTTTTTAATTTGGTTTTTTTATTGTTTTTCTAAATTTTATTTGAGTTTTTTCTTCATTGTTTTTCTAAACTAATTAGCAATATGAATTGAATGAAGATCCAAAAATTTAAATTTGACTATTAATAATTATTATATACATGGAGAAATTTTAATTTGACATAATATTTTAATATGTTTTTATGGTATTGACAAATTAAAGATTGTGGTTTATTTCAAAAGCATTTATATCATTTTGCTATTTTAGTTAAATCAATATATTAAAAAAACAATATATGAACATATAAATTGTGTGTTATTTTTTTTCATGTGGTATTAGTAAGCCATGATATTGTATTGTAAGGAATCCTATTTACATGTTAAGAACCTTGTTGCCACAATTTCTGTTTTTTTGACTTTTTATACATTAATTTTTATTTTTAAATTATAATTAGTAGAAATAATAATTTTGTTAATTTATTGTTAACAATATATCATGGAGAAAATGTTTTAGCATTAATAGAAATTAATAGTGTTACATGTAAAGATATGAAGAACTACATGGAGGTGTCATTTGTACATCGTAGTGTTCCTTGAGTGCTTGATGTGGAGAAGTAGAAGTAGATTGTTTTGTATAATTTCTCATGCTTCTTAACTTCTTGTAGATAATCTCAAAAGAAAAAAAATTGAACCAAAATTATTTGTTGTTTGTAAGACATCATTTAAAACACAAATTATTCCATAGTAAAGTAACCAACAACTACTCTCTTCAGTCCTATGTTTATTTTTCAAATGAACCTTAAAATAAGGAATTTATTGAAATATTTATTTATATGAGTAAATTTAGGAATGTGATGAAAATTATAAAAACATACCATTAATTATTTTTCGGAATATTAAATTTAATTACATATGGCTTAGGTTTATATTTGTCTGTGGACATGTAAACAATATTAATTAGTTTATCTGTAGATCATTCTCAATTTAGTCATGATTTTTTTTTTCTAATTGAAATTATAATTTATTAAATATATAAAAAAATTCAAGGATAATAATAATTCAAATTTTATAATTTTCCAATTTTATTCAACTATTGTTTTAATTTCTATTTTTCATTTCCAAAGATCGTTTATATATATATATATATATATATATATATATATATATATATATATATATATATATATATATATATATATATATATATATATATATATATATATATATATATATATATATATATATATATATATATATATATATATATATATATATATATATATATATATAGATATAGATGATAGACAGACAGGATATATATATATAGATATATATATATATATATATATATATATATATATATATATATATATATATATATATATATATATATATATATATATATATATATATATATATATATATATATAAAACATGTGTTTGATAGTCAAATTGTGTTTTGATTCTCTTTCTATTTATCTCTATTATACAGAAAAAAAAAATATATATATATAGAATGGAAAATGTAGAAGCCATGTAGAATGTATAGTGTTATAGAATCATTTAAAATTTCAAGTGACCTATTAAAAAAATGTTAAAAGAGTTGAAAAAATTGGATATAGTTTTTTATTGTAAAATAAATTACTTTCAAATTCAAATAATTTATTCAAACCATTGTAATAGCATACATCGATTTCCCTAATAAACACTTCTACAAGCCAATATGAAACATAGTTGTAATTCTTTCCATGCTCAGCAAGAAATTGATACACGATATATCTTAGTTCATTTTGATTATAAAAGTAACTTGTGTCATAGTAAGATTGTAGTTATTTTATTTCTCAATGAAAGTAGTGAAGTGAACAAAGTTCCTTCTCAAGTTAAATACTCCAGAAGACTTGGAATATCTGAATATCCATTGAGGATAAAAATATTATAACAAATAGTATGAATAAGAATTGATTGATTGTTACAAATGAGGCCTGCTTATATACCTAGGCAAGTGCCTCTTCACGAAAGTTCATGTCTCATCAGACATGCCCTTTCAACCTAATTACTAATTAAATAATTAATCATTATTTATATTTTTTTATTCATTACATTTCCTTCCTCCTCAAAAAGCTTTGTCCTCAAAGCTTGTTGATGAAAAGGCTTGATCTATTTTTCTGCTACGCATGTCTTCTAGTCTCGGGGAAGTCATCATTGTTGATACAAATTGATATGATCCTCTAAGTGACAAACAAAATTGTCACACTTAGAATGGATCAGACCATCCTAAATCAATCTTTTGTCGAATTTTACGGAGACTTGAAACTTGTGATGAATTGTCACTTGAGCAGTTTGCACTTACATTAGTATTCTTCAAAACATCAACTTATTGTTTCTGTTCTGAATACATAGCTTGGTCGAGTCATCTGCTATCATGATTTGGATGTTGATAGGGAACGTTTTTGGTTTCATTTTCCCTTATTAGGTGTGTGCAATTTTTTTTACTTTCTTCTGGTGGCAATGTTGTTACATACCCTTCACATGGGATGTTCATCGTCTGAACTACAACAACTATGTTTGTATTTTCTACAACTTTCTTGTCTGTTTCTTGAGTTGTGAAATTTATTCGATCAATGTTCGTTTTTTCTTCAACTTGAACTTCTACATTTTGTTGAGATTTTTCTTTTAATTAAATTTGGAGAAAATCTCATGAATGTGACAATAATAGGATTTGTTGCCAAATTGACTCCATCTATTTCTGATGTGGAGTTAATCCATCCTATATTTGTTGTGAGTGAATTTATGATTATTTTTCTACTCCCAACTCTAAAATGTAAGCCTGTAGAGGCAAATGTGCATGAGGAATGTGAGGTGAGTGGAAGAGCAAATGATAAACTCTACTGTTGTAATTCTCCAGTTGATGAATGAGATTTCCAATGCCCTGTTTGGTGGAAGTAGCCTAGATTGGTTGGGTGAACCATGTTAAAATCTTCTGTGTCTTCATGTTTGTTTTTCTGCTGTGTGTGGTTATTTAGTTTCTGTTGTTTTTAATACTCTAACAATTGGTATCAGAGCAAGGTCAAGCTGCTTGTTCCAATGATTCAAGCTCTGTGGAATATTGTTGAGGTTTTAGGCTTGTGTCTCCATACGGTTTTGTGGCTGTAATTATAGAACAAATCGGTTTGACATCCAAGAGAGTCCGTTGTGGAAAAGAAGCAGCGCCGTGAGATTTAATCTCTGCTGTAAGCTGTGAACAGGCCGTGATATCGGTAGCGGTGAATCAACCGTGATAAGTCATAGAAAGCGTTGAATCGACCGTGCTGGAGCTATCGTTGATCTGCGTGGCTGTGTGGAGGTCGAGCAGGATGAACTGCGCCTGAATTTTTGAAAGCACACAAACCCGTGAGCTGTTTCTGGACTATTTAAGAAGGACTGTTAGCTCTTGTCATCAATTTATAAATCATGAAATTTGTATTGACAGCCGAGTGTTGTGAACGGGAGTCAAAGATCTGTTACGAAGAGCCGAGTTTACCTGGCATTGAAAGCCGAGTGTTGACTATTGAACTGGCACAGCGTCGTGAGTTAAGTGGAGAAAGGTGCTGCAGTAAAATGCCAACATTGAACATGCCAGCGTTGAAATCAGTTTGTTGAGAATGCCACGTTGAACATTTTTACAAATTGATTTGAAGTTTTTTTTTCTATTTGTTTTGTTTTATTATATTCAAATCGATTTATATGCATATCGTCACTTCATTGTTGTTTAAAATTTTTGTAAATCTATTTGCATGGTAAATCAATAGTTTTTTCATCAATTTAAAAGAGCGTTTATAAAAGTGTACTATCAATTATATTAAAAAAGGGTCGATCTTTATTCATTTAAGAGGAGGTGGCCCATTATAAATAGATTTCTTTTATGAAGTCATAAGTTGGCACTTCATGTTGTAAAAGTTTTTTAATTCGATTTGTAATTTAAATTCCATTTGCATATGGTATTAAGGGAAAGGAATTTTATAGGTGAAGGGAATTTTTTTAACTTAAGGGCATTTTTTAAATAAAAAACTTCATTTATTAAGAGTTGCAATTGGATATTTTGTGACACGAGCTACTAAACATGGCAAAAACACAAAGTGCTCAGTTTGAGATCAAGAAATTCAAAGGCAAAAACAACTTCGAGATCTGGAAAGTGAAGATGTATGATCTACTCGTGCAACAAGGCGTGGCGAAGGCGCTGTTGGGAAAAGCCAAACAGCCTTACACCATGATGGATAACGAATGGAATGACTTGGATGAAAGAGCATTGAGCGGCATTCGACTGTGTTTGGCGGATGATGTTTTTTTTAACATCGTGTCAGAGAAAACTACTTCTAGTTTGTGGACAAAGCTTGAAAAGTTGTACATGACAAAATCCTTAACCAATAGGATTCTTCTGAAGCGACAGTTGTACAGCTTGCGCATGAAGGAAGGTGCGACGATAACTGATCATCTGAATACCTTTAACACCCTCCTGGTGCAATTAGAAAGTATAGAGGTAAAATTTGAATCAGAAGATAAACCTGTAACTTTATTATGCTCATTGCCCGAGTCATGGGATCATTTTATTACTTCTATAAGTCTTAGTTCTTCAGAAACCCTTAAATTTGATGATGTTGTTGGAGCTTTGCTGTTTAAAGAAACTAGAAAAAGGTCAAATTCAGAAACCTCTACATCAAAAGAAATGATGGTCAGAGGTCGTTCAAAAGAAAGACGCTTCAGTAAGCACAACAACTCGCGTTCAAAATCGAAAGGGAAGAAGAGTAAGGTAAAGTGCTGGTTTTGTGGCAAATCAAGACATTTGAAGAAGGATTGTTGGAAGAGACAGCAAACATCCAAAGGAGACTCTTTGACAGAGAAGAAAGAAGCAAACACGATAGATACAGGTTCGGCATCCGTTTCAGGTATGAGTGATGAAGTGTTATCAGTTAGTTTGTCTAATCATGATCAACATTGGTTGTTAGATTCTGGTGCGTAAAATCACATGTGCATTCATAGGGAGTGGTTTAAAACTTATAAATAAATCAATGATGGATTTTTTTACATGGGAAATGATGTCTCGTGTAATATTGTGGGAATTGGAAGCATCCAGATTAAAATGTTTGATGGGAAAAATAAAATTTTAACTGATGTAAGACACATGCCTAAACTAAGAAAAAACCTCATTTCACTAGGAGTGATAGACACAAATGGATATAAAACCTTTATTCAAGGTGGAGTAATGAAAGTTTATAAAGGAATTTTACTAGTAATGAAACCAAGGAAGGTTGGAAATATTTTTCAGTTAGAAGGAAGAACAGATTCAGATCATGCTTCTACAGTATTTTAAAACGACGGTAATTCTATTTGTTTATGGCATCAAAGGTTGGGCCATATGAGCAAAAGAGGATTAAAAATTTTATCTGATCGTAAGTTACTTCCTAGTTTAAAATCTTCTAAGTTAGATTTGTGAAAACTGTTATGCTCCTATACCAATAGGTGTCATATATCATGATTGACTTGATGGGCTATGCAATATGTTCATACCTTTCCTTGTTACAAAGTTTTTCCATATTGTCAAAAAAATCAAAAAAAAAAAAAATTTAAATGTAAAGAGGTTATGCCCTAAAAGAAAAATCAAAGGGTGAAAAGAATAAAGTGGCCAAAAAAGTGAAAGAAAATGAACCCCACCAAAAGAAAGGCCATGGAAAGTGTGCAAGTCTAAATGCCACTACCTTTTGCTCTTGTGTAATAGACAAATTGTGTGCAACTTGTAACTTAGGCCACAATTGATGAACAGCCAAACAGCCTAAACTTGGCTTGTTCATGTTTGAATTTTTTTTTTTAGAGATAGAGAATAAAATCTGACCAAACTGTTTAATCTTGGCATATAAGTAGATAGGTAGAGTAAATATAAGGAGCTCAATAGCTTAATCTGAAGCCCTTGGATGTAATAAGGTTAGACTTAGATAGATTTATACATGTAAAAGAAAACAAAAGTGTGATAAGGGTTTGCCAGTCTAAGTGCACCCTAATAAAGGAGAAAAAATGTTAGGGTAAAGTAGGTAGGGTAGGTAGATGATGTTGCAGGATTACATGTGATGGATAATGACTCTAAAAAGTGTTAATCCTTACTTTCATCACAAATGCAAGGTAGACATTACACTGGAGAAATTTCAAGCAAAAACAAAGTCAAATGATTAACTTCCCTTCTCATTTTTCCCTAAAAAATTCACTAATTTCCCCCAAGTATTAAGGCATTTGAAGATTAGAGGGGCTCAGAGCATTTCTCTGACTTTTGGAGGGACCAAACCCTCGGCCCAATAATTGGAAAAAAACTAAGTACTTGAAACCATTCATGAATCATTTATTTTCTCCCATAAGCCTTTTCCTAAGTAAAATCCTATTTTACTTAGGGAAATTATGCAATATCCCATAAAAACCCTTTTTCCATTTTCAAACCTAAGTTAAAAACATAATCTTAATGTTTTACACTTAGCGCTTTTCATTCATTTTAAACATATTAACATTTTAACCTATATTATTTATTTTCCCTATAAAATCTACCCATTCCCGTATTTACTATAAACTATACATAAACCCCCAAAGTTATGTATCCCGCCCTTGGTTAAAATATAACCATAACACGGCATCAACGTTAAAAAAGAATTAATTAGCCCCCGCGGTTAATTAACAATCTTCCCGACCAATCATGTTCCCCCCGATGTGATTAAAAAAATTGTTAATCATGTTGGGCCCGCCCTCATTAAATTCCCCTCATCTCGCCTCCCCGATAACCGTCAGATTTACCCCTTCACATCCAACAGTTGTCATCCATATCGCGTCACCCTCCACGACCGAACGACAACGTGCGATCACCATGTGGTTTTTGAACAGTACCCTGCCACGCGTCACAAGATCTATGTGATTGCTGGTTCCCGGCCCAATACCACCCATCTCCAAAAGTGGTGCGATGTCATATTGCTTACTGCCTTCTACATGCGACAAAATATCCCTCCATGTGTGTGACACCCGTCCGAATGACAAAATCCCCGCCAACCTTGACTTTGTGAATAAAACAAACCAACGCACGTATTCTTATCATTTCATGCTGTGACCAGTATTCCCATGCAAAATGTTGAAATCAATTGTTGAAGATTTCCAACCGTCGCTTTGCCCAACAACTTTCAGTTGAACCAGTCAGTTATTGCCTACACCTATTTCCTTACCATTCACTTCCCGGAACAGGTATTTACCCAATTTCCGTCGAACCTTGAAAGTCTTGGTTTTCCTTTAATTCCACATAAAAGACTAAAAAAACAGTACAATTTGGTCTTTGTTTTACTCCATAAGTTCCCAGACTTGCAATTGTGCCCATTTTCCCACTTAAAAATCCTAATTCCTTTCTGAATCCACAAGAACCAGAAATGGAAACCCCTGTGGCTTTGAATGTTGCACCTCTGAATGCTCCCCACAGATATTTGGATTATCTGCCACTAGCGGATAGGGATTTCCAGATAAAAGACCTCACCTATAGCGAAAATCCCCTAAGAATATTTTGTCAATGCAGAAGTAATTACCTGAATGGCTCTGATATTTTTGGACTATGGGAATCCAATCTTCCTATGTACTTTTTACCCTCAGTCCATGTTTTCCCTGAAATAATTTATCACTTCCATGCCAATTATGATCCTAATCAACGAGCAGTCATGTCCCCAAGTCAAACCATTCTTTTTTCAATAACTGCTCAATCCATCAATGACATGTTACAATTTCATCCTAGTCAAGACCTAACTTCTCTTTCCATGGGATATTTACTTGAAAAGTCCTCAAAATTATCCCAAGAGGAGCTGAATCACCTTTGCCAAACTTTCATGCTACAAGAGCATCAACCCAAAGGCCCCCCTCCTTATGGACATACCTTTTTCACAGATATGGGCCGACTCATAGTGAATATGATATTTTCAGTTATGGGATTCAACACTAGCGAATATGTTGATAATTTAACCCTAGTGTTGTTGTTGATTTTTACCCCTAGACAATCCCCTGTCGTCAAGTATGATTTTGCCTCTTACATTGTTGATAAGATTCATGACCAGTTCATGATACTGGAAAATGAAAGAGTTTTCAAATACTCCACTTTTATATACCATCTTATGCTCTATTATCAGTTAAATAATTTCCCCTTCCCTGTCATCAAACTTGACACAAAAGGAAATCCAAGGTCTGTAATCTTCTGGTCTGCAATCTTCCACAATTCATTTGAGTCCCCTTATTCTTACAATGAATTCATTGACCTATTTTTTCACCCAACAACGACCTTGTTAACAGGATTTTCCCCTCCGAGGATCAATAGTGACATGAAGAAAATCCTCCAACTTTCCAAGCAATATAGGGTAGGTGATTGGTACCTATACAAAAACCATACTGAAATTAGGATATATGGGTGTGAGCTCTGTCCTTTCAAGCTACCAAAGTATGTTCCAATGAGGCTATTTGCCTTATAATACTTCAGACAGATGATAAATTCAGACCTAGTTCATTTTTATAATGCCAAGAAGAAAGCTTAGCTCAGAATCAAAAGTCAATTAGGCCCTTTTGTCTGTAATACTAGGGATGCAGGGAAAGAAGCAGAAAGAATTTTAGAAGATTATCTCAAGTTGCAAAAAAAAATTTGGTGGGTACCTTATGACCCTAATAGCTTTATATGTGAAAGGAGAATGAAAAACAGATTGTCACGATACCTTCACCATAGAATTCCAGAGATTGAACAATTTGCAAACATGGATGAATGGACGGAAGGGACCTTAGTAGAACAGAATAGTGAACAGGACAATGTTGAGAATGTTATGAAAGATTTTGAAAAAATACTTGACCTGGATTCTTTTGGGCAGGTACAAAGACCAGGAATTGGTTTTTCCTCTGCTGGAACCTCTTAGCAACATTTGCAGGAAACCAGCCTAACAACTACAACCACATCCAAAGGCAAGGAAAAAGAGATCAATACATAGACCATAGAGCATTCCACAATGTCTGAGCAGCCCGAGACTTCCAGAGAGCAGGCCCAAGTGTAGATTTCTCCCACTCAGGTCAGCATGGAAAAACCTCCAATCTTGCAAACTCCCCTGAATGAGGAAAAAAGTAGAAAGAGAGAAGTAGAAACAGCTACCCCTATCAGTGGACCTTCAGAACAACAGGGTATCAAAAGGCAAAGATTAAATTCTCTCTCAGAAGAATAATTTGTTGAAGAAACCACTAATAATCAAAGGAGAGAAGGGTTAGATAGCCAACAAACATTCACAATCAGTGGGACATCTACCAACTCACAGAGAAAATAATTAGAAGGCAGCAAAGTGCAGAAGTATCATCATTCAGGCCACCAATGAAGGATGCTTGGGACATCAAGAAGACATTTATAAACATAAAGGCCAGAAATGATCCATTAAGACTTCAAGTTTATAATCAATATTTGAAGATGGCCCCCAAGAATCAAGAAAGATTGATGTCAGCTTATGACATCAAGGAAGGAAAAATGGTGATGAGTCATTTCAAGCCTAAAGTGCAGCAGCCTCAAACAGCAGCAGATTATGTTAGAACCAATTTTGAAGTCATGGCAAAGGATATTCATCCTCTGGATCAGATTGAGTTGCATAAACAAACTAGAGAGATGATTTATTCAAATTTGACTGGTAAGTCAATGATGGCCCGAAGTTTACAAAATTCCTTGGATAATACAACCGCTCAACTGCAACTGGAAAAAGCTTCTTCCCAAGCCAAGGATAATAGAATAAAATATTTGGAAGAAATAATTATTGGATTAGGTCATAATCCCAAAGATATTAAGGCTACAGAGGCCTTGATCAAAAATAAAGATGATGATATTGCAGCCCTAAGGAAACAGCTAAAGCTGCCACCTTCAAGACATCCACAAACTACTAAGGTTTTAAAGAAAAAATCTGAGGAAGAATTGATGGATTTTCTCTTAAAACTTTATGAGCAACTGAATGAGACTAAACAAGAACTTGAAAAAGCATTGAAGAACAAGCAGGGAGAGTCAACCTCTCAGCCTCCCAATGTGACACCAGTAGTCTCAACAGTAATCCCTTCTACCCTTGGGACAACACTAGCATCAAAAGCAGCCACAACAGAAGTGGTTACAGGTACAGCAATAACAGGGCAGACAGCAGAAATTGCGCAGGGTAACACTGCCAATTTCAGTACAAAAGAACTAATAAAATAAATGGAAGAATTGAAGCTCCAAGTTACAGAACTTCAAAAAGAAAAGGAACAATTTACTACCTTGGAGCAAAAGTATGACCTCTCAAAGATGAATGTTGCAGAAAAGACAAGAGAAATCAAGAGGTTAGAAAATTTGGTAAAAGCATTAGAAAAGGATCTCACATTGGAGAAACCTTTGAAAGAAATCAAGGAAATTCTTTGGGACAATATCATTCAATCAGTAAATGATGTCTGGCCATCAATCCAAATAATTTATGAGAAAATTGATTTAGTTAAACTGGCTTTAGACGAAGTTCAAAGGGCAAGGGCAGAATTGGGAAAAATGCCTGAAGAAGCCAACGAGCTCATACAATTTTTGAATACCAAGAACAAATATCAGCTTGAAGAGCTAGGTATTCAAGAAAGAACAGGGACAATTTTGGAAGTAAAAAAAGGTTTTTACTAAAAGAACTCTAATGAAAAATTTAGAAAGAAGATGCTATGATATGCAGGAAGATATCAATTCTTTTATAAAAATATTTGATGTTTTGCAGAGTAAAGGGTTGCTAAGTCCTTTAGCTACTCCTTATAAACTAATGAGTCATCAAGACTATGTTACAAATTTGAATCAGTTTGCAGACAATCAGGCAAGTCCAGCAATAAGTTCGTCAGTAGCAAAAGCATTGCCTGAGGGAAAAGTTCTCTATAATAGTCTGGAAAACTTGTTTTATCTTGAATATGAGGTGAAACATTTATTTCCAATACATCCTACCTTTTTCAGATACACAGAAACTGACGAGACCCTGAGAAAGCTTCAAAGAACCAGAATACCAGAAGCACAATGGTGGGAAGACATGCTGGACCTTTTGTAAATAATATCCTTGGATGAATTTTGGTCATTTACTATAGTAAGTAATGGTAAAAGAATAAACAGAGATCAAACCAGGTCAAAGTGTATCAGTGCAGATAAAGAGTATCAGTAAGAACAGAGCAGTTAGCACGGAATTACTAGAGAAGACAGCAGCCAGCCAAATCATAGGGCCTGCCTCCATCACACTCACAAAAAATAGGAACAACGCCGCATCTATTACCTTTTATTCTATCTACGAGACCATCTGTCTCTATTTTCTTGTAATTTGTTAATAAGTCATCCCAAAATATATCTCACTCTGTTGGGAGATATTTTTTGTAATATTTTTGTATAAATACACCCTCAATTGGAGTATTGAGAGGTGGATTCTTAGACTTTGCTGTAGTATTGATTATTTTGGAATAAAGTGTTGTTGGACAAATTTGCATGGCTAGCTGGATAAAGAATTGATGCAAAGGACTTTTCACAGGATTCTTGAGTCAGACACCAGATCAATAAGTCTGCTATACCTTATGTTTTAAAGTTTTATTGTTTACTATACCATCTATGTTTCATATCTGAATGATAAACGAAAAAGAATAATTCAGAAAGTGCTTGAGTGCAATCTGTCTTCAATCGTTATTATTCTTAATGTTTTCCTCTGAACTAGTATGAACAGTGAATCCTTAATTTCTCCTGTTTCCTAGTTTATTCATTTTGATTATTTGGTAAAGAATTATTAATTGCCCTTTATCAGTAATCATTAAAGTTCTCTCTTTCTAATAGTTTGAAGGATTCGTAATTTCCCATCACCCATTCGAGTCCATTCCGTTCATTTTTAGTCTTTATTTGTTCCCTTTTTGGATACCTTGCCCTGTGAAACCCTCCCTTGTTAAGAAACCAAATCCAGTTAAGCCATCTTCTTTGACTCCATTAGCCCAATGGCCTAAACTACTCAGTCCTACCCCTCTGCTATTGAATTCCACCACCCAAACACAATCAAAATCCTCAAAATTTCATAACTAGCCTAATATATTTCAAAAAAAAGCTAATACTCAAAGAGAGAGCTCTCTCTGGGTACAGATTGGCTAGATTCTGTATGTAAAAGTTGGTTTGTGGTTACCTCGGACCCCTTTCCTCTTCCCAACAACTTCAAGGAAAATCTGAGTGATAACACAAACATTGTCTATATGGGAAACAAAGCAAGAAGAAGTTTAAAACTGGGAAACATACTAGTAAGGGAATCTTTGATTATATCCATTCTGATGTTTGGGGTCCATCTCCTACAACCTCATATGGAGGATTGTCATATTTTGTATCTTTTATTGATGATTTCTCTAGAAAAGTGTGGGTCTACATGTTAAAGAAAAAGTCTGATGTATTCACAGTTTTCAAACAATTTAGAGCATTAGTTGAAAACATCATTGGAAGAACCATTAAATGTTTAAGAAGTGAAAATGGTGGTGAGTTTACTTCAAAGGAATTTGATAATTATTGCAAGGACTCTAGGACCGAAAGAAATAAAACTACTGTATATACTCCTCAGCAAAATGGAGTTGTTGAACGCATGAACAGGAATCTCTTAGAGAAAGCAAGAAGTATGCTTAGTAATGCCAATTTGCAGAAGGAATTGTGGACAGAAGTAGTTTCTACAGCTTATTACTTGGTAAATCGATCACCATCAACTGCAATAGGATGAAAATTTTCTCAAGAGGTATGAAAAGGCTATCCTTGTGATTATTCTAAACTGAAAGTTTTTGGTTGTAGTGCATATGCTCTAGTTTTGAAACATTACCGTCCTAAATTACATCCTAAATCAAAAAGATATATCTTTGTTGGATATCGTGATGGGACTAAGGGATACAGGTTGTGGGATCCTACTACTCACAAGATCACCATTAACAAAGATGTTAAATTTAATGAATCTTTACTTGAAAATCAAAATGTAGATGATAAACTGAAACAGGAGGATGTACCTAAACTTCAACACATTCAGTTTGAAACCAATTCAAATACTGATGATAGTCCAGATGAACAAGTTTTAGATTTAGATCATGAACAAGTTTCAGATGTAGATCATGAGGAAGTTCCTACGGATAATAATCAACAAATTGTGGAAGTACCAAAAACATCTTTAAGGAGGTATACGAGAATCAGACGTCTTCCGAAAAGGTATGATGATTATGTTACTTCAATTGCTTTAACCGCTAATGATGATGAATATTTGTGCTATCAAGAAGTTGTAGAAGGTTCTAATAGTTATAAGTGGAAAGAGGCTATGAAGGACGAGATGAAGGCATTAGACAAGAATGCCACATGGGATCTGGTGGAACTTCCCAAAGACAAAAAAACTATGGGATGTAAATGGGTTTACAAATTGAAAAGGGGTGTGGATGATAAAGAAGACAGGTATAAAGTGAGGCTGGTCGCGAAAGGTTTTTCTCAGAAAGTGGGCATTGACTTTCATGAGATATTTTCACCAGTTGTAAAAATTGTTTCAATTCGGATTATGTTAGCATTAGTTGCTTTACTTGATTTAGAATTACAACAACTAGATGTTAAAACTGCATTTTTACATGGAGATTTATATGAGGAGATTTATATGGAACAACCTGAAGGGTTTGTTCAAAATCGCAACAAGAAATTTGTCTGCAGGCTCAAGAAATCATTATATGGTCTGAAGCAGTCGCCTCGACAATGGTACAAGAAATTTGATTCTTTCATGATGAGTCAAAATTATATAAGAAGTAAATATGATCATTGTGTTTACTTTAAGAAATTAAGTAATGGCATTTTCATTATCTTAGTGTTATATTTTGATGATATGCTTTTAGCAAGAAAAATCATAACAAATATCAACAGGTTAAAGGCTCGGATGGCTAGGATGTTTGATATGAAAGATCTAGGAGCAGCAAGACAAATTTTGGGCATGGAGATTTTCAAAGACAGGAGCAATGGTAAGCTATGGATATCACAACAGAAGTATATTGAGAAAATACTCTTGAGGTTTGGTATGAAAAATGTGAAGCCTATTTCAGTCCCTTTAGCTTCTCATTTTAAGCTTTCTTCAAGGTTATGTCCTAACACTAATGAAGAAAAGGAATATATGTCTCGAATTCCATATGCCAATGTAGTAGGTTGTTTGATGTATGCGATGGTTTGTACTCGACCAAATATTTCACATGCAATTGGGGTTGTCAGCAGGTATATGGAAAATCCAGGAAAAGAACACTGGTCAGTAGTGAAATGGGTGCTTCGGTATCTGAGAGGCACAAGTGATTAATGTATCACTTATAACAGGAGTAATGAATTTGTTTGCGGATATGTTGATTCCAATTTTGCAGGTGATTTGGATAAGAGAAAGTCAACTTCAGGGTATGTCTTTACTCTTACAGGTGGAGCTATTAGCCGGATGTAAAAGCTATAGAACATTGTTTCTTTATCCACTACAGAAGAAGAATACATAGCTGCTTCACATGCTTGCAAAGAAGCGGTTTGGTAGGTTGCAGGACAACATCAAGTTATTTTGTGATAGTCAAAGTGCGATTCATTTGGCTAAAAATCCGGCCTATCATAGTAAATCAAAGCATATACCTATCAAGTACCATTTTGTAAGACAGGTTATCACTGAAAGGGGAGTCTCTCTTGAAAAGGTGCATACAAAGGAAAACTGTGTAGACATGTTCACGAAACCAATTTTGTTAGAGAAACTACGATGGTGTCTGGCTTCTCTTGGCTTGCAAAAAAGATAAAAATAATAATGGAATAGGGTATCAGGCTAATTGTTGTCAATGTGGAGATTGTTGAGATTTTTCTTTTAATTAAATTTGGAGAAAATCTCATGAATGTGACAACAATAGGATTTGTTGCTAAATTGACTCCATCTATTTCTGATGTGAAGTTAATGCATCCTATATTTTTTGTGAGTGAATTTATGATTATGTTTCTACTCCCAGCTATAAAATGTAAGGTCGTAGAGGCAAATGTGCATGAGGAATGTGAGGTGAGTGGAAGAGCAGATGAGAAACTTTGTTGTTGTAATTCTCCACTTGATGAATGAGATTGTCGATGCCCTGTTTGGTGGACGTAGCCCAGATTGGTTGGGTGAACCACGTTAAAATATTCTATGTCTTCATGTTTGTTTTTCTGTTGTGTGTGTTTATTTAGTTTCCACTGTGTTTAATACTCTAACACATTTTAATATTTCGATGCTTCATTTTCGAGAAGTTGTTGCACCTTGTTTTCCAATGCCTTCTTGTCCTTCTTCAACTTCTTAGTTTGCGTTAGTAAATTTTCATTGTGGTCCTTCAAGCGAGAAACTTCTTCATTCTTGTTGGTGGTGATTTTGTCAATTTCCTTTTGCATATTTTGGATCTCCTTTTTACTTTCTTGAAGAATTAATTTTGAGATTTCTTGTATGTCTTCAAGTGCCACTAAATTTGGCTTCAAGTTAACATCCTGTAGCGTTATTTTGTTCTTTTTGTAGGATAATGTTAAAAAATTATTTTTGTATTTAAGATAAATGACCCTAGGGTTTCCATCCATGGTGAACCCAACACAATATCACTATCATTAAAAGGTAAGGATTGAATAGATAATTTCGATATGAATGTATAATACCCAATGTTTAACTGTAAATTGGTTATGTCATATATTTTGTTGCCAAAACAGTCTAATTTTTCGATTATATTTGACTCTGGGATCACTAATTGGTTTGTGAATTTAGGTGCTATATAATTTGTACTTTCAATGGGAGAGATACAAATAGTAATATCTTTTCCTGCAAGAATTCATTTAAATTTAAATAGCACTTTAGTGTTGGTGGGGAAGGTTTCTAAAAATATCCCTTTCTTGAATTATGATTTAGAATCCATTTTGCTTCTTGAATATTAAATACTTTTGGGATGAACTTAGGGTTTTTAAAAGTAGATTTTTGTAATCTTTATAATAAAATAGTACTCCCCTTTTTAATTTATAAATACCTTCTTCACTTTTCTTTTCAAGACACTTTAAATATGCTTTCATTTCAGAAATACCTTCACAATTTCCCTTATTATATTTTATATATGATAATTCGTTTTTCTCTTTTCTTCATAATTTACTTGTAACATCTCCAT
Source organism: Pinus albicaulis (assembly GCA_034641835.2). NCBI lineage: Eukaryota > Viridiplantae > Streptophyta > Pinopsida > Pinales > Pinaceae > Pinus > Pinus albicaulis. The sequence continues at coordinate 1,418,269,122 of CM076579.1, read as the reverse complement.
TTCGACAACTTTTTTTTTCTATTTATAGTGCTAACACTAATTTCATCCCATGGGTAGATTATTGTTTGTCAGATTCTAACGTATATCTGCTATAAACAATTTACGGTTTTGTACTTTTAAATTTTTCGAAAACTTATTCATATAACTATTGGGATTGTAACTCCAATTATAAAATCTCAACAACACTTTAAGGGTAGAAAATAATCCCTGTATTATTTTACATGAAATTGTACAAAAATAGTTAAATTCCCCCTCTTAACTATTAACAAAAAAATCCCTTTACATGCTAATAAATTAGACATTCTCTAAACCTAACTCCCCCTCAACCATATATACCTTGCTCTAACTTTAATTTAAAAATTACAACCCCTCACTACTTTTTCAGCATATGCATATATTTCATCACCAAACTAACTGACCTTGGTCTAGATTCTTTCTAAAGGAACATAATTGTCACATACATTTAATCCTCTATCTGAAACCTTATTAAGAGTTTTCATATGGGTATCTACATCTTATAATTAGTTAGTCTCATCAAAGCCCATTATCCCTCCATGAAAGTTATATAATGGAAATTGAACCTTATGTAAGACCTTTATACCACCCATTCAATATATATTTTCAATATGGAGTTGAATGTGGCTATCTATGTGACATAAACGAATGTATAACCTATAAGGTTTAACATTTTATTGAATTCACTTGGGTTAATTTGTACTACATTTTTACTCCATTGTCAAACTTAATTTCACTGTTGGGAGTTCGAGGAGTGCTAATTTATATGGTTTAATTTGAGAGATTTCTCCATATGAGCATATACAAAATATTTGTATGTGATTTACCTCGATATATCTTGAGATTCAATTTATGGTGCCATGTCACATGGATTGTGCGATGACTGATTAAACCCTTCAATCCGGGGGAAATTCATCCAATACAAGATCTCTTCCACATGGATGGTTAGGATCAAATCCACGTTAGGGTTTGAAGCTCCATAAATTTTTTCGTTTTTTACTTATGCTTCGACCCGTCTTTCCCTTACTGTTAATCTATTTCATTCTCCTCTCCACTTTTTTTTACTGAGTAATGACACTAGTTCCGAAAAATGATGGGGAGAGATTTGTTTTACACCAAGAGAAATACCTCCTCACTACGTCAAGGTAAGACGTCCTGCTTGTTGCATGTTTTATTGAATCTTGTATTCGTTGTTTTTGAATTTCCCATTCTGGTAATTTGGATTTCTACTTATCCATCCATTTCTCTGGCCAGACTATGAAAGATGGGTTTGTTCATCCACGAGGTGGAGTTCTTGTAAGAGGGGTTTATCAAAGTTTCAAAATCCTAGGTATATTTTCGTTTTGGTAACTCCTTTTTATTAAAATTAACCTATCCTATATGTGGCTCCCTTTTACGCGTTTTACACAACTATTTGTTATTTGTAAGATACGATTTTCACTCTCGAGTGTTGGCTGTAATAATTGGTGAGCGTCCGATGGTTTCTTGTAATTAGAGTTAACTGGAACTATCGTTTTACCTTCTTGGGGTTTTTTATTTGGTTCTAATAATTTTCGTTAATGGTTACTATGATTTTGATGTCTGCTAAGTTTTAATGAGGAGGTCCCTACGAACGTATATACTATGGAATTCCTCAGATTTCTTCTAACAACTTTAATTCCGAGATTTTAATGCCTTTTCTACGTTTTAATATACTTATTACTTTTCCGCAAAGTTGTGATTGTCTTCATGTTAATTATCCATAGAATCAACGTTGAGCATTCATGCTCTAACAACGTTTTTGTGAAACGCAGACGGACAACATGGAGGACTCCATTTCGTCCTCAAGTTGTCATCTGTGAGCTATATTAAATTTTATAGATAATTTCATATTACAAATTTCTTTCGTTTAAATCATTGATTTATTTTACCATCACTTGTTTTCTAGTAGCTTTCTTAGTAAGTGGGTTTTCCTTGTTGGTTCCATAAAATGAGTCCTATTAATTGATTTTTAAAAGATTTGTGTCTCGATTTAGAATTCATATTGGGATTTTCTCAGTCATAAATTTCATTCTCTTGTTACAAATAATCTCAGTTTCACTTTTAGGACCCAACTCGATATGCATATCACTCTTTAATTTCGAATTCATTTCAAGTGTATTTCTATGATGGCTTCCTGCTCATCATTCCACCATTCGTACATGATTTGTATTTCTATTTGAATTGAGTTTCAACTTCTGTCCAAATAGTTAAAACATTTTTAACTTTATTACTTTGTATAAGAATGGGGCTATTCGAATATATATTAATAATACTCTGAGACTCTGACATAACAAATTACTTCATTGTTTTTTATTTAGAGTGTACAATAAGTACTTCTCTGCAATAACCAATTCTCTTTTTATTATTGTAGGTGGAAAGTCCTATCTTTGTCCTTAAGGTAATTTATTTAACCCTTTTTGAATATTGAAATTTATTATTATTTGTTATTGTTTTTATAGTCCTGGCCATAACTAATTCATAGTTCTGCCTTGTGCAGGTACAAAGAACATATTTCTAAATTTGTATACGGCTGTTGATATTTTCTTTTCGATCATACATTTTGGACTGTTTCTATCCAGGTTGGTCCAGTAACCCACTTAGGCTTTCTGACATGCAATATCTGCATAAATTCCAAAGAGTCTTTCGATTTTATTATAAAGGGATAGAGTTCCCAAGTTGTTAAAATTTGTTATACACAGGGTTAATTTGAACTATTTAACTCTATGGAATTATATATTTATAACTTTGTGAAATTTGTAATGTATGGAATAGAAAATTTCTTATTTTAATGGAAGCTTGATGGAATTCTTATGTAGTACTTTCGTTACAGTTATTGTTTCACTTACAGTACTAATTTTTGAATTCATCCTAAAAAGATATTTCCATTTCTGTCTAGTATACCTTAATTCATAAACTAGTTTTCCCATTGATGCTACAAAATAGGAATTTCCTTGACTGTACTATTTACACACTATTTATCATGTATATGTATTTCCCTTATGTATTAGTTTCCTAATAGAAGTTACCACTTTGAAAAATAATACTAGAACAATAATATTACACAATACTAATTTTCTGAGAGTCACCTAAACTCAAATCGGAAGCTTTAAAAAGGTTTAGACGTTATGAGAGTTGGTACTCATAAGTTATTGTTTGTACAACCATAGGGAGGATCACTATATTTATTATAGTCTACTATGTTAGACATACAGAGCTAATCTTGAACATATTTAACCAAAAACATTTTTACAATCTTACTTCACCATAATAAGCATAACAACACTAAAATTCTAAGTTAAAATGAGATTAAATTATGCGTACCACTTAAGGTAGACTAGGTTCCACCCAATCTTCGAGCTCTTTCTAAACAACTCCCCCCTGAGCAGAGATTTAATTTCCAACAATATAAAACCTCTTGTCTATCCTAAATCTTCTTATTTAAGCTTGTTTTACCCTCAGTGTAACACCCCTAGTTTTTATGTTTTTCAGGTTAGACATTTGAACGTAAGTCCAAAGGGGAGTGGATCCCAATGGATAATTATTGTGTGGATTTAATTGATTTTATTTGTTAATGAAAAATAAATAAGATGTTGTGTGTATTATGACCAAATAAGAAATTGAGATCAATTGCCTAATCCATGAGGTTATGGAAAGAGGTTAAGAATTTCCCCAAATTCTTTCAAAAAAACCTTGAGAGAAATTATTTCTAATTTAGATTTTTGAGGAATAGTCTAAATTTCCCAATGATGAGGAAAGTAGTTGGGAAGAGGTAAAAAGATGGAAAAATAGAAAGAAACTTTAAAAGTCCCTAAATAAGGGAAGCCTAGGAAAACAGGAATAAAAGCATCGTGAAATTCTGGACGCAGAATTGGAAACAGGCTTTGGGGAGAGCATAGCTTAAATAAGCTACTACAGAACAGATTGAGGTTGGTCTGTTCTTGGGAGGATCTCAGCTCAGGGGTGAATTCTGGAGATAGACGAATTCTAAGGTTGGGTGGATTGGTCATAAAACCATATTGGTATGCACGTATGATTTATGAACTTTTGTTTTATATGTTTAATGAGTATATTTTATCATTATTATGTGAACTCGAAAAATTTTAGTTGACATGTGGAGCACAGTAAATTCCTAAATTTAACAGAATATAATTAAAGAAGTTAATCCTCCATTATCTGTATAGTTGTAGGAATATATTTACCATTGGGAAATATCATTCAGAATTTCTAAACCGATACTGGTTTAAATCTAAAGATACATTTTAAATCCCAGAGGCCACTATTAAATAATAAATTTAATCTGCTGAACCTCTATTATGTTAGCTACCTGTGAATTATAACTATAGCTGGAAAAATTGATTTAAATTAATAGAGAATGAACGTTTCAGATATAGTTATCATTATTCCGTATTAAATAAAATACTTATATCTCTTATTGTTGAAAGAAAATTTGCAGAATTATAATTAAAGTGTTGTTGGGTAGACTATAATTATAAATCAGATTTTTATTCAGAAAACAAATGAAAATATGAATATAAAGTCTTATTGGAATAAAAACAAAACTGGAAAAATATTTTAAAGTAACTAGCATTATTCCAATCTAAAGAAATAAAAATCATAATACTAGTCATTATTGAAGAAAAAATAGAAAGACGGCAAGAAAGCAAATGAAAGTGTATACCTATGACTGTACCGTTTAACTACATAAATCAGATGATTTATACTCTTAAGAATTAAAAGATTTGAATCCTTATTATTCTCTCCAACTATTCTAAATCATTATATATTATAAGATGTGATTTCATTAAATAAAACTATTTACATGACAATGTAAATTTAGCTAGTTGGAAATTATACTCAGTATATAAGTGATGACATGTAAATAAGTGAGAGAAATTTTTGAGTATATAAGTCTCTATAATCAGAGATAAATGTCTACAATTATACCATAAATATCATTAGCAGAAATTGAATTTCATATAATTACATATGCAAAATAATACCAATGGTTAAAATCTATATATATATATATATATATATTGGTAAAAATAATATATATATATATATACATTTATATCAGTTCAAAATCATATAAAATGAATATGATATTCTGGATACGTGTATATATCAAAAGGTAAACTCAGATAATTTTTGTTATTAAGAAACAGTAATACAAATTATAAATATCATACCAAAATTTTACAGTCCACATGTAGTACATTGTACAATTAAAATTTTATATAGGAAAATGTTCAACAAATAAACATATTAACTCTGTATTAAAATGGCCATGAGGCTCAGAAGGCAACGAATGGCCAAATGTATAACAATAAAATTTAAATTTAAGTACCACGGTAACAAAGTAGTATTACTCAATGATGAGTATATCAACTGACAAGAACCAGAGAAATTCTCTACATCAATGTATAGAAGAGGGATGGGAGATTACCTGCGTCATACATACAATAAAAGTGAAGTTAAAATGAGTAAATTCAAACTAAAATTATTTACGCACACTGATAATAAAAATCGAAGTAAGATTGTAACCATTACCTGAGCAAATCCAAAAACTAGTCAGATTAGCATCCAGTGGTATCACAGAAGTAAAATTGACTTGGTTTAAACACACAGGGTACCATTTAAACCCTCTGCAAAATGAATTTGGGGTAATCGAAGAGTGCCCATAAGAAAAATACCATTAAAAAAATGATAAAACAAGTGGAACGAATACACAGTAGAAATAAGATTTGGAACTAGGGTTTCAATACTCCCAAAGGTTTAGGAAAATGAAATAAAATGTAACAATGCTCATTGAAAATCTTACCTGAGTTTTAAAATAGAAAATAAGATCCATTAACGTGAAGAATTCTTGATGGAAATACGCCCTATACTCTGCCATGGCGGCCTCATAAAACACAGAGAATGTGTTATAAAAACAACTGTGGGAGATTAATAGAGTATGCATGTATTATAAAAATAATAATACTCCACTGTGGGAGATTAATAGCATACACTCCTTAAACAAATTACTTGTAGGGATAATCCATTTGAATAATCGTATGCAAATCAAGCATAGCGAAAAATAGAAATTATGAAACGTTGTGTAAAACCTTCAGAGATGAAGTAAAGATAAATGACTTACCTTATGAACGAGGTCATGACCAAATAAACTGAATTATACACCAACAGAGAAAACCCTTCATCCTTTTTCAGAGCAGAAGCAGAAGAAACTCCAGTATGAGTGCAAGGGTTCGATAAATTGAGGAGAAAATAGAATGTAACTCATGAACAATTAATATTAAATACCAAACTGATGATCAAAACCCTAAAGATCTCAACCCTACAGGTGTCCCAATCTGCTCTGATCATCTTGTTTCAATCGAGAGAATCGATGTAAATTTAATTAACGGACTAATTAAATTCGTTCCATGTACATCTCATTAATATACAGATACCAAACTATCCACCATATGTATACGAATTGTACGCAAGATCCCGAGGTTTTCAAGGGAAACGGAATTTGCGTGTAATAGACATCAAACCAAAAATCGAGAGTAAAAGAAATTAAATATTGAATTGAAGTAGGTTGTACCAACTGGCATAATAGTCGACACATGAAAAGACCTGAAGCCTCATAAACGAGAACTATTAATATCATACAACTCATATTCAATGTGTATGGTAAAGCCGTTTCAAATTCGTTGATATAGTCTATGGTTGACATTGTTAAGGATAATACGAATTATCCACTAACATATGATACATGTTTAAGATATGTAAAGGGAAACATATACGCAAATAAAATCATTATAGGTATCATATATGTAGAGTATTACATATATAAATATGTGTAGAGTATTACACATATAGATATAACTAGAGATCAAATGTAATGTGTCAATGTAGTGATAAAGTTAGATATTTAAATGAGGTTTATATTAGTAAAAGAGAAATATGAAGGGATCAAATTAACTTATAATGAAATGTAAATTTCATTAATTATTACAGTAAGTCCATTTGAAAAATAGAAGTTATAATGATAGAAGAAAAAGAAAATTTTCTTCTATAGATTATGAGGTAAAGGGCTTTGTAAAAAATAAATGAAAGTAACTATTAAAGATATATCGTCGAAAAATGACGAAAGAGAAAAAAAAATTGGGGGTATATTAAAAATGGTATCAAATCTCATGTTTGAAAAACTAGGTTGTTGTTGTTGTGCTCACTATATAAACTCATATTATTATTTTTGAAAAAAAAAAATATTACTGATGTTATTTTGTTTTAGTGTAAAAAGGTACTAAATTGAAAAGACAATGGCTGAAGAAGATGAACTCTATGTCGATCTAGGTGGTAGAGATAATACACCAGATCCCAATGCTCCTTTAATGGCTATGTTGCACAGGTTGCAACGGGATATGGCCGAGCTAAGAAGCCAAAATGACAGGCTATCCTTAGCCAGTGAGGAGCAGGAAAAATTGATAAGAGAACTGACTTCGCGGAACAACCAAGAAGGTGAAGGTTCCAAAAGGAGGAGGAAAGACAGGTTCTCAAATGATTCTGAGGAAGATGACACTACTAGACATCAATCTAAATAGAAGAAGGAATTACAGGGTGAATTCCGAAAAATTAAACCTCCCTCCTATGATGGAGAGAAGGAGGAAGATGTTGAGGCATGGATGTTGAATATGATTAAGTATTTTCAGGTCTACGAATATGAAAGCAATATTAAGGTCAAATTAGCTATCTACCAGTTCCAAGGTAAGGCCACCTTGTGGTGAGAGGAGACAAAAATGGTTCATGCCATTGATGAAAAAACAGTGACTTGGGAATATTTCCAAGTCAAGTTTAAAAACCGTTATTTGAACGAACGATATTATGATGATAAAGCAAAGCAGTTTCACGAACTCGGATTGGGACAACTCACCATAGATGAGTTTTTCACCAAGTTTACAAATATGTTAAGTTATGTTCCTTATATTTGTCAAGAGAAAGTAAAGGTACAAAGGTTTTTGAACTGTTTGCCTACTTTGTACAAGGAGAAAATAGAGTTCGATAATCCAAAAAATATGGATGAAGTGGTGAGGAAAGCTAGATTATGCTACCAGCAATTTAAAGGAAAGAGTGAACATGGGAAAAGCTGGATAAACAAGGGTGAATTGAAAGGAAAGAAATAGAAACCAGCTTACTTGAAGAACTTTGGTAGGGATCACCAGCGGAAGAAATTTAACAAACCAAAGGAAAGTGAAACTGCTCAATCCCAAGTTTGTTCAAAGCAAATAGATGGGGATAATAAGAAGGAAGGAATAGTTAAAATGCGAGATCCTTTGAAATGTTGGGGTTGCGGAGAACCTCATATGTTGAGGGACTGTCCACACAAAAATATTCAGATGGTTCTGAGATATAGAGAAGCTACCAAAGTGAATGATATAGCAAGGAACATACCCACTATCAGTGCAGCCTTGGAGAACCGACAAGCAGAACATTAGTCTACTATGGTCAAGATGGAAGGTAAAATCTCTGATTAATCTGTTACTATGTTAATTGATCCGGGTGCTTCTTTGAGTTATATTATTCCACAAGTTGTAGAAAAATGTAAACTCAAAACAGAAAAGTTTCAACAGCCTTGGTTGGTACAATTAGCTACTAGAACTAAACACAAAGTAACTCATAAGCTACCTAAAACAGCTATTAAATTGAATTAATATCAAAGAGAAGTTGATTTAAACATTCTGCCATTAGGTTCTTATGATTTATTGATAGGAATGGATTGGCTAGAAAAGAAAAAGACCATGCTGAATTGTTGGGACAAAACTCTGCACTGCATAGATGATGAAGGAAAACCATTCATACTAAAAGGGAAACCGAACCTATTTCTATAAGGAAAATATCCACCCTTTAGCTAAAAAGAATAGCTAGAAAAGGATATGAAGTATATGCTATACATGTTGAATAATTAGGACAGCAACTTGAAAAAAACTTGCTAGACACTTTACCAATGGTAAGAGAATTTAAGGAAGTTTTCCTAGATGAGATTCCTCATCTTCCCCCCAAAAGAGAGATTGATTTTTCAGTCGAATTGGTGCCAGGAGCAACACCATTTTCTAGATCCCCTTACTGGATGAGCCCTCCTGAACTCATGGAGTTAAAAATGCAATTACAAGAATTGCTGGATAAAGGTTACATTAGACCGAGTGTATCCCCTTGGGGAGCACCGGTGTTGTTGGTGAAAAAGATGGATGGAACCTTCATAATGTGCATTAACTACCGTCAACTGAATAAGTTGACAATCAAAAACAGTTATCCATTGCTCAGAATAGATGACCTTTTTGATCAGGTGAGAGGAGCTTCAGTATTCTCTAAGATTGACTTGAGGACTGGTTATCACCAACTCAGAATTAAGGAGGAAGATATCAGTAAGACAGCTTTTCGAACTAGGTATGGTCACTATGAATTTGTATTCCTACCTTTTGGTTTGACAAATGGCCCTGCCACTTTTAATGAATAGTGTTTTGAACAAGTACTTAGATAAATTCGTACTAGTGTTCATAGACGATATTATAGTCTATTCAAATAGTGAGGAAGAACATAAGGAACACCTTAGAATTGTGTTACTTACTCTTAAGGAGAATCAGTTATATTCCAAGTTTAGCAAATGTGAATTTTATAAGGATAAAATTCAATATCTGGGCCATATCATTTCTGAACAAGGATTGGCTGTTGATCCTAAAAAGATAAAAGCCATAAGAGAGTGGTCTGTGCCTACTGATGTATCAGTAGTAAGGTCATTTATGGGGATTGCAAGGTATTATTGAAGGTTTGTGGAAAGGTTTTCTGCAATATCATATCCCATAACTTCACTACAGAGGAAAGGCACCAAATTTGAGTGGACTGAAACATGCCAACATAGCTTTGAACAACTGAAATTAAAACTTACCACAACACCTATACTGAAGATTGCAAATCTTGATAAAGAGTTTGTCGTGTGTACGGATGCATGTAGAGAGGGGTTGGGAGGAGTTCTACTGTAAGAGAAATCTGTCATTGCATATGAATCTAGAAAACTTAAGAAACATGAACAGAATTACAGTGTATATGATCTGGAATTGGCTGTTGTAATTCATGCCTTGAAGATGTGGTGACACTATCTTCTTGGAAAAAAAATTACATTGATGACAGATCATATCAGTCTCAAGTATTTCTTTTCTCAAACAGATTTGAATGCTCAACAAGCCAGATGGTTGTCTTTTCTGAGTGAATTTGATATGGACATAAAACATATCAAAGGGAAAGAAAACAAAATTGTTGATGCTCTAAGCAGAAATGCTTGTCAAATCATAAACAACATTATAAGTAGTGCTAGTTTTGACTTAGAAGAATTAGTTAAAAAGGTTGCAGATCAAGATCCCAACTATGAGAATCTACAAGTGAAAATGTTGAAAAGGAAATGGTTGAATACACCCAAAACCAGAAAGGGGTGATCTGCTATAGAAACAGATTGTACATCCCCAATGTGGATTCTTTAAAAAAATAAATCCTAGATGAATATCATAAACAGCCATATTCAGGACATCCTGGATATCAGAAAATGCTTACAGCCTTGAAAAAGAAACTTTTTTGGCCAGGAATGAAAAAATACATAGCCAACTACTTAGCCAGATGCATGGAGTGTCAACTAGTCAAAGTTGAACATCAGCATCCAGCTGGTCTTTTAAACCCCTTACCAATTGCAGAATGTAAATGGGACACTGTTTCTATATATTTTATAACTAGGTTACCCAGAACAAAGTACCAGCATGACTCAGTGATGGTAGTGGTAGATACCTTAACAAAAGGCTGCACATTTCATACCTATAAAATCTACCTTTGGGACAGCCCAAGTAGCAAATGTGTTCCTAAAATAAATAGTAAGGCTACACAGGGTCCCAAAGATGATTATTTCAGATAGAGATGCTAAGTTCACAGCAACCTTCTGGAAAGGTCTGTTTGGGGCATGGGCACTAAATTGAATTTTAGCACTACTTATCACCCTTAGACGGATGGTCAAACAGAGAGAAAAAATCAGATTTTGGAGGATATGCTGAGAATGTATGTGATGGATAGGCCATCAAAATGGGAAGACTACTTACATTTAGTCGAATTTTCTTATAACAATAGCTATCAATTCTCCATCAAAATGAGTCCATTTGAAGCACTCTATGGAAGAAAGTGTCGTACTCCTTTAAGTTGGATCCAACCTGAAGATAAGCTAGTACTTGGGCTAGATACTCTACAAGAAATGGAAAGGATTGTCAAACAAATACAGAGAAACATCAAGATAGCACAAGATCGATAGAAAAGCTATGCCGATAAGAAGAGAGTGCACTGAGAGTTCAAAGTGGGTGATCATGTGTATCTGCGTATTAAACCCAAAAAGAGAACACTTTATGCTAGAAGCTGTGAAAAATTGGCTCCTAGATACTATGGGCCTTTTGAGGTGTTAGAAAGGGTGGGACCAGTGGCTTATAAACTGGCCTTACCTCCCCATGTTAAAGTTCATGATGTCTTTCATGTTTCGTTATTAAAAAGATATGTACATGATGCTTCTCATATTGTTGATTAGAATGTGATACAGGTGGAACAAGAAGGGGAGTTCCTTCCAGAGCTGTTTCAAATATTGGAGCGGGACGAAATTGAATTGAGAAATCGAACAGTAGCCAAAGTAAAGGTGAAATGGAAGCACTTTACTGCCAAAGAATATACGTGGAAAAGAGAAGCTGAGATGATGGAAAAATATCCTTTTTTATTTTCAAAATAAACTCTGGTAGTTAGTTGGTAACACCGAGGACGGTGTTTGTTTTCAGAGGGGGAATATGTAACACCCATAGTTTTTATGCTTTTCAAGTTAGACATTTGAACATAATTCCAAAGGGGAGTGGACCCCAATGGATAATTATTGTGTGTATTTAATTGATTTTATTTATTAATGAAAAATAAATAAGATGTTGTGTGCATTATGACCAAATAAGAAATTGAGATCAATTTCCTAATCCATGAGGTTATAGAAAGAGGTTAAGACTTTCCCCAAATTCTTTCAAAAAAACCTTGAAAGAAATTATTTCTAATTTAGATTTTTGAGCAAAATTCTAAATTCCCCAATGATGAGGAAAGTAGTTGGGAAGAGGTAAAAATCTAGAAAAGCAAAAATCAGCTTTAAAAGTCCCTAAATAAGGGAAGCCTAGGCAAATAGGAATAAAAGCATCCTGAAATTATGGACACAGAATTGGAAACAGTCTTTGGGGAGAGCATAGCTTAAATAAGCTACTCCAGAACAGATTGAGGTTGGTCTGTTCTTGGGAGGATCTCAGCTTGAAGGTGAAGTATGGAGATAGACGAATTCTAAGGTTGGGTGGATTGGTCATAAAACCATATTGGTATGCACGTATGATTTATGAACTTTTGTTTTATATGTTTAATGAGTATATTTTATCATTATTATTTGAACTGGAAAAATTTTAGTTGACATGTGGAGCACAGTAAATTCCTACATTTAACAGAATATAATTGAAGAAGTTACTTCTCCATTATCTGTATAGTTGTAGGAATATATTTACCATTGGGAAATATCATTCAAAATTTCTAAACCGATATTGGTTTAAATCTGAAGATACATTTAAAATCCAAGAGTGTTGAACCTCTATTATGTTAGCTACCTATAAATTATAACTATAGCTAGAAAAATTGATTTAAATTAATAGAGAATGAAAGTTTCAGATATAGTTATCGTTATTCTATATTAAATAAAATACTTATATCTCTTATTGCTGAAAGAAAATTTGCAGAATTATAATTAAAGTGCTTTTGGGTAGAGTACAATTATAAATCAGATTTTTATTTAGAAAACTAATGAAAATATGAATATAAAGTCTTATTGGAATTTAAAAAAAAAAAAAAAAAACTGGAAAAATATTTTAAATTAACCAACATTATTCCAATCTAAAGAAATAAAAATCATAATACTAGTCATTATTGAAGAAAAATAGAAAGACGACAAGAAATCATATGAAAGTGTATACATATGACTGTACTATTTAATTACACAAATCAGATGATTTATACTCTTAAGAATTAAAAGAGTTGAATCCTTATTATTCTCACTAACTATTCTAAATCATTATATATTATAAGATGTGATTTCATTAAATTCAACTATTTACATGACAATGTAAATTTAGCTAGTTGGAAATTATACTCAGTATATAAGTGATGACATGTAAATAAGTGAGAGAAATTTCTGAGTATGTAAGTCTCTATAATCAGAGGTAAATGTCTACAGTTATACCATAAATATCATTAGAAGAAATTGAATTTCATATAATTAGATATGTAAAATAATACCAATGGTTAAAATATATATATATATATATATATTGGTAAGAAGAATATATATATACATTTATATCAGTTCAAAATCATATAAAATGAATATGATATTTTGGATACGTGTATAAATCAAAAGGTAAACTCGGATAATTTTTGTTATTAAGAAATAATAATACAGATTATAAATATCATACCAAAATTTTACAGTCCACATGTAGTACATTGTACAGTTAAAATTTTATATAGGAAAATGTTCAACAAATAAACATATTAACTCGGTATTAAAATGGTCGTGAGGCTCAAAAGGCAACGAATGGCCAAATGTATAACAATAACATTTAAATTTAAGTACCACGGTAACAAAGTAGTATTACTCGATGATGAGTATATCAACTGACCTGTTTAGAGAAAACAGAGTCAAATTCCAAGAAGATAAATAGACGAGAACCAGAGAAATTCTCTACATAAATGTATAGAAGAGGGATGGGGGATTACCTGCGTCATACATACAATAAAAGTGAAGTTCAAATGAGGAAATTCAAACTAAAATTATTTACGCACACTGATAATAAAAATCTAAGTAACACTGTAACCATTACCTGAGTAAATCCAAAAACTAGTCAGATTAGCATCCGGTGGTATCACAGAAGTAAAATTGACTTGGTTTAAATGCATGGGGTACCATTTAAACCCTCTGCAAAACGAATTTGGGGTAATCGAAGAGTACCCATAAGAAAAATACCATTAACAAAATGATAAAACAAGTGGAATGAATACACAGTAGAAATAAGATTTCGAACTGGGGTTTCAATACTCCCAAATTTTTAGGAAAATGAAATAAAATGTAACAATGCTCATTGAAAATCTTACCTGATTTTTAAAATAGAAAAGAATATCCATTAACATGGAGAATTCTTGACGAAAATATGCCCTATACTCTACCATGGCGGCCTCATAAAACACAGAGAATGTGTTATAAAAACAACTGTGGGAGATTAATAGAGTACGCATGTATTATAAAAATAATAATACTCTACTGTGGGAGACTAATAGTGTACGCTCCTTAAACAAATTAATTGCAGGGATAATCCATTTGAATAATTGTATGCAAATCAAGCATAGCGAAAAATAGAAATTATGAAACGCTGTGTAAAAGCTTCAAAGATGAAGTAAAGATAAATGACTTACCTTATGAATGAGGTCACGGCCAAATAAACTGAATTATACACCAACAGAGAAAACCCTTCATCGTTTTTCAAAGCGGAAGCGGAATAAACTCCAGTATGAGTGCAAGGGTTCGATAAATTGAGGAGAAAATAGAATGTAACTCATGAACAATGAACATTAAATACCAAACCGATGATCAAAACCCTAAAGATATCAACCCTACAGGTGTCCCAATCTGCTTTGATCATATTGTTTCAGCCGAGAGAATCGATGTAAATTTAATTAAAGGACTAATTAAATTGGTTCCATGTACATCTCATTAATATACGGATACCAAACTATCCACCATATCTATACGAATTGTACGCAAGATCTCGAGGTTTTCAAGGGAAACGAAATTTGTGTGTAATAGACATCAAACCAAAAATTGAGAGTAAGAGAAATTAAATACTAAATTGAAGTAGGTTGTACCAACTGGCATAATAGTCGACACATGAAAATACCTGAAGCCTCGTAAACGAGAACCATTAATATCATACAACTCATATTCAATGTGTATGGTAAAGTCGTTTCAAATTCATTGATATAGTCTATGGTTGACATCGTTAAGGATAATACAAATTATCCACTAACATATAATACATGTTTGACATATGTAAAGGGAAACATATATGCAAATAAAATCATTGTAGGTATCGTATATGTAGAGTATTACATATATAGATATAACCAGAGATCAAATGTAATGTGTCAATGTAGTGATAAAGTTAGATTTTTAAATGAGGTTTATATTAGTAAAAGAGAAATATGAAGGGATCAAATTAACTTATAATGAAATGTAAATTTCATTAATTATTATAGTAAGTCCATTTAAAAAATAGAATTTATAATGATAGAAGAAAAATAAAATTTTCTTCTATAGATTATGAGGTAAAGGGCTTTGTCAAAAATAAATTAAAGTAACTATTAAAGATATATCTTCGAAAAATGACGAAAGAGGAAAAAAAAAAAAGGAAATTCTTTTTTTTCTTGGGGGTATATTACACTCAGCTTGTTTCCTTAATTGTTTCCAATTAATCAAGATACTGATTTTCCTTTTTGGCTAGGCTTTCCTTTTGTTTTTCCCACAAAAGTACTTTAAAACTAGCTTTTCCTCTTTCTAGTTTTATTCCACCTCTTCCTAGTAACTTTCCTCTTTACTGGGTTAGCTTTTCAGATTTTTATCTACAATCTTAATATTTAATTTATTTCCTCCAAGGATTTTTGGAGAAGTGGGAAATTCTTATAAACATTATCCATCCTCATGGATTTCGTTTCCAGATCTCTAATCATAATATAGTCTTTACACAATTCATTTCTATTTTATTTTATTAAATTAAAATAATAAAATAATTCCACAACAATTGTTTTCCTTTGGGTTCCACTCTCCCCTTTAGGACTTCTTCAAATGTCTAATAAAAGCAGACAAACTAGGAACATTACATTACTAAAAGGCTTCTTTTTCACTATACTTTTCCTTTTTCTTTTCTTTCTTTATATTCTCTTTATATATATAATCCCTTTTTTTAATTGTGATAATTTTTTTTTAAATGCTCTTTTTTATTCTTTTTTCAAATAACCTTAATTCCACTTCCTCTTAAAATTTGTCTCCCTAATGACTTTACTTTTATAAAGTAAAGGTCATGCTTTTTCTTCCCTTTTAGTATCCCCGATCTTGTAACAATAATGTCGTAACTTAAACTTAATTTTTATTTAATAAAAGGTTCAATATATTTAATAGAGTTTATTCACCGTATGACTTGAATGGTCCTCCAATTTTTTCGACTGTAATGGTCCTCGAATTTTTTTTTGTTTGGGAGAATGATTTGTTGCAAATATTTTTTAGTCTTAAGAGTTAATAATTTTTTTTTCATTAATGAATGTTTTAAACTGATGTATTTGGTTTTCCCAATGTGTCGTGTCTGTACGAGTAGTCACATGGCCACACCCAAATCCGATGTGATTTCTTAATTCCAGTAGATTCTAAGTCTGGTTGTGGTCTGCGGTCATTATATTTAGCAGCAAGGTTGTAGTGTTTGGGTGTTGGAGCAGGTATGGTGGAATGGTTCGATGACTGTCATAGTGGAAAGAAGGTTGGATAGATGGTCAGGATAGATGATGTTTTGTCATGGTATGCTGCTCTTGGGTATACGTTAGCGATGGTAGTGGATAGTTCCATGGGGGTAGAGAATTGTGGGTTGAACAACAGTGGAAAACGGATGGCAGACGAAACTGGACGATGATGTAGATAGATCTGATGGCCGAGGGTTATGACGGTGTTGCAACGACATGGGGAAACTAGTAGAATGGCTAGGAAGCACAGAAGGTGGCACAGATAATATGACAAAGGAATGGATACAAAAAGGAGGCACGAACGATTTGAAGACTGGGAATTTTGATTAGGGATGTGGACAACGAATGCAAATTAATTGGCTAGCGGCACCGTGTGGAAGAATGATCGAGTGGGGGATGGCCTGGTGGTTGCCGCTATCGATTTATTTTTTATTTTTTTATGCAATCATCGTGGCGGATTGTTGAAGTGTAGATATATTGGAGAGGTTAATTGAGGCCAATTTTCTTCTTAAGGAGGCCGATTGTGAAGGTCGGGCAATTTATACAGAAGTATAGGACATCTTCAGCAATTTGGCACTTTCACATGAGTTGTTCACTATTTTGTTTGTTTTGGGTTTTCTTTGTGATGAAGTTTTGTTGAATCTGAGTTCAAATTTTAGTTTTTCAATATTATTTAGATTGTTATTATGACCATCTAATTCTTCTTGGAAAGTAAGTTGCAGAAAGAGATTGTAGTGCAAGCAATGAAACTCCAGTTCTAGTGGAAGTCCCAGAAAGTGCTTCCGATTCGTGAGATGGCTAACCTACCCAATATAGGAATCAACCTCAGGATTATCAAGTCAGATTGATCTTTCATTTCCAGCGGAGTTCTTGATCGGGGTTGTGTGAATTTTGCGTGGCAGGCTACATCAAGTTCTTCGACGGGCAAAAACACTATCTCTTTTTATCAGGGTAATTTATTGTGGAGACCCTCAGTGTCACTTTTTTGATATATCTCACTACATATAATGGTGGAGAAATGAAAAATACTAGTTGATACGGGGTGCTCACATGGTGTCCATCTTGCAAGGATTGTTATTTTCTACATTAAAATATCAGATTGATCTGATGCCCATTTGATGCAGTTTTCTAGGTGCGTTCTTATTTTGGTGGTGCTTTTTAAGCCTGATTTTTTATGCCTATAGGCTGAGATCCATTTCTTTGTCGATTTCACTTAAGATTGTGTGTGGTAGCGATTCTGCCCCATTTTTTTCTGTCACTATAATGCTTGTGTCAGTAGGTAGGTGATGGAGACCTTGTGGTTTCTTTTGTGTCTATCCGGGGAATTGGATATAGAAATAAGAATTTTATGTGTAAAAATCGTTGCATCTTATGTATATCGACGAAGAATTTGTGGGTTACGCAAGATTGGATGGTTGATTCCTAGATTCTTGTTCTAAGTTGAACTATTTGTTATTGTTTTTCTTCATGTGGATGTGAGTGCCCACATCTCAATCATCTGTGTCAGAATGCACTGCATTGAGACCAGTTGAAAAGACATTGATCCATTGTGTTATTAACGGACCCCTCTAAGGTATTGTTGGAGAAGAATGTTTTTTATTATGTTGAGGAAATTTTCATCTTTGGGCAGAGAAAGAGAAATTTGTTGCTCTTATTAATATGAAAATTTTATTTTGTTTCTTAGAATCATGTTTAAAATTATTGGGACTTATTGAGCCTAGCTAACTCAATGTAGGTAAAGTTATTTTGTTATAATTCGCAACTCTAAAAAATGATAGGTTAAGCATGGAGTTCCAATATTTAATTGACAAAGATAAAGATGCCCAAGATGTGAACAACGAGAAGAAGAGGTAAAAAAGCAACAATAATTATTATGATGGAGCATGTAGAGTTGTCTGGAGGCTTCCAGCTTCCTGTGTTTAGGATCAGTTTTTTTGAAGGTTGAACACATTTTTAGCATGGTCTCTTGTCACAACGACAACGTGTGGTACAACATATTTGCTGCACTGGTTGATGACAGTGTGATGAGCTGCCTAGACAAGCCTTTGTTCGTATGCTAGAGTGACCTATGGTGAGTTGTAGATGAAGCATGGTGAGTTGCAGCTGATGGAAAATTTTTTTGCAGCATTTGTGGCTAAGGAGGGAGACACGGTAAAGATGAAACTAAAGTTCCAACATATTTTCTTTGATGAAAAAAATTGTCTTCATGAATTCCTTTATTTTTCATGTTGAGCTTGATTAACTTAACATGTAAATGCATTTGCGTAAATATGGTTAAAAGAATTAGATTTTGTATTGTTGTGACATTTAGTTTCACAAACTATTTTCATCAGTGTGAATCTATGTTAGAATTTTCCATTCCAACAATAGACAAATTTATTTGCAAGAATGTTTTACTACCAGATATGATGAAGGCATTGACAGTGAAAATGGCATCAAAGGATAGTGGTTGGATCTACGTCAAAGATTGAAGGAGGATGGAAAATCAAGTTCGTGTGAGTTTTTGTGAGATTCTTGGAATAGACTCTTGATGATGAGTCACATAGTTGAATGGTAAGCAAGTCTAGGATGGTCTTGTAGTGGTCTTTGTATGTACCTAGTAACTCCAAGGGTTGAAGTGTATAATGTTAGCCTTTTAAAGGAATATGTATCCCCGTGAATTTCGTGGTTATCTAAAAACCACTTTGTGATTGTCACTTTGTAATTACAGTTTTGTGGTAAGCCAGAAACCACCTTTGTCACTTTGAAGTGATGGTTTGTTGTGAGCCAGAAACCACATGCAAGCCCTGGTGGTGACAAAGCCTTCATGGCTACAGTGCCCTGGGTGCACATAGGAGCCTTATTTCTCACAGAGGTGCCTTCGTGCTTATAGTGGAGCCTTAGTTCTCACAGAGGATCCTTCGTGCTCATAGCAGAGTAGGTGGTTTCTAGAAATACCTTACTGACAGGAGAAAATCAGCTTCTCACATGTCTTAATTTGTTGAGCACAAAGAGATAAACACTTATTTGGGGGGAGCCGGGTGGGGGGTTTGCAGATACAAGTACATATATGCAATGGTAAAAGTTGACAGATCCATGTATGGGAAGGACATCCTATGAGATTAGCGGTTGGGGCGGTTGGTACCCATGCATTCCGGTGGATGGTTGCTCCTTTATGTGGATGTCGACATATCCTTTTATTGGTTCTGCACATGGGATTTGCCCGTTTGTGGTGGATCTGAGTCATAGACACATCTTTTTTTGACCGCAACTAGAATTTTTGAATCGATATCGAGACAAGTAGTCATTAAGGGGGTGTGTTGGAATATGTAATTCCTACTTGTGTGCAATTGTGACTCTCTCTATAAGGAGTTTGTTCCTATATCATAAGAGGTAATTAAATCTATTTATTCCTAGTTTGGTGTGTGGTTGAGATATTCTCTCAACCACCTTATTGTGCGTCCAAGATAGTTTTCCTATCTTGAGAGTATACTTCATGTATAAATATGTAATCCTTTTGATTAATATAATATAGTGTGACTAGTTAAGAGAAAATAATAGTGTTACATGTAAAAATATGAAGAACTACAAGGAGATTTGTCATTTGGACATCTTTTATAATTTATGATGCTTCATAATCTCCTGTGGATAACCTCAAAAAGAAACAAATTAAACCAAAGGTATTTGCTAGATATCATTTTTGGAATTAAACTGCGTTAATTTAGTCATTCATCTATGACCCTTTCCAAAGGTATTTGTTGTTTATTAGACATTATTTAAAACATAAATTATTTCCATATTAAAGTAACCAACAACTACTCTCTTCAATCCCATGTTTTTTTTAATTGAACTTTAAAATAAGGAATTTATTGAAATATTTGCTTAGCCAAGTAAATTTATGAATGTTCTGGTAATTATATAAAATTGTAGAAACATACCATTAATTATTTTCCTGTATATTAAAGTTAAATACATATGGCTTATATTTATATTTGTTTGTGAACACGTAAAAAATATTGATTTGTTTAAATACATTATCTTTCTCAATTTAACTTATAATTTTTTTAAAATATAAAATTCTCAACTATAGTAATACTTCAAATTTAATACTTTTACAAAAAAAATTCAACTATTGTTTTCATTTTTATTTTTCCTTAGTGATTTTTCATTTCCAATTATAATTTAATAAATAAAATAACAATATTAAAAAGAAGTGTTCAAGTTAAACATCCAAAAATTCATTACTCACCAAATTATAAAATCACTCGAGCATTAAGGAAGCTATAAATACTTCTACAAATTTCATCTATATATTTACTAAAGAATTAATTATTTACAAAAATAAAATATATATATATATATATATATATATATATATATTCTCTAGTGAACGTGTGTTTGACATCATATTGTCTTTTGATTCTCTTTCATTTACCTCTATTGTATAAAAATTTAATTTCATTACAAAAAGTACTAACATCACATATTCTAGTTACAAATGTCTTTACATTTTCTTATATACCTTAGTGATTTTATAATAGATATAATAGTAAAAATTTGGATTTTCATAGTGATATGATAGGCTGAAATTCTAGAAGTTAGTCATAGCATGATATATAAATTAGAATGTATATAATTTCTAAGTAGAAAAATTTAGGAAGTGGTTATAGAAGAATCAAAGAGATTTTGAATTTATTTACAAAATCATTGAATGTTCTAATAATTTATTAGTATTAGAGGTTTTAATTAAAGTCTTTTATGTAATTAATGAGTGTAGAATAAATACAAGTATGGAAACCACATCCTCTAAGCATATTATTTCTTATAACTAGTAGCAATTTAAAATATGTAGAATCATTCAAAATTTCAAGTGACTTAATAGAGTAATGTTAAAAGAGTTGAACACAATGGATATTTTTTTTTATTGTAAAATAAATTATTTTCGAATTCAAATAATGTATTAAAACCATTGTAATCCCATACTTTGATTTCCCTTATAAACACCTTGTACACACCAATATGAAACATATTTGTAATTTTTTCCATGAGCAACAGGGAATTAATACACTGATATACAATATATTTTAGTTCATTTTAATTATCAAAGTGAGTTGCATCATAGTAAGATTTTACTTATTTTATTTGTCCATGAAACTAGAAAGAAAAATAAATATTTTGTAAAATTTTGTTTCTTATATGTTGTAGATTCCATGGTGGTGGCTTGATGGTGGGTACATAATGCTTGTACTTCTTGAATCTTGTAAATTTCATATTTATGGCTTGATGGTGAGTCCTACATAATGCTTGAATAATATACCATGGATATTTTGGTTTATTACATATGGATTTTTTATAAATAAATAAAAAAATTCAATACCATGGAGGGATAATTTTATTCTAGCTTATAATTGAAAAATATTTTAAAAATTGATAAAATGAATTCAATCCCAAGTAAAATAATATTCTAAACTATAAATACTATCCTTTTAATCAATTGTATATTCTGATTGTTATATATTTTTAATAAGAGTTATAATGTAGATTTGTTTCTTAACTTTCTAAATAAGTAACACCATTAACTTCCATATGAAATGATGATTTAATTAAAATTTCATATTAGTGAGTATCATGAAAAAATTTAGTAGATAATGAAGTGGCTCAAAACCAGGTTCTCCTCCTTATTAGCAGAGAATAAATGAAGGACATAAGAACAACTATGAGAGACCTACCATCTAGGTATGTATGATATGTATAATCTTATCTTTCACCATAAATGGTTGATATAGGTATACTAGATGTGATTACACTGTAATAAATGCTTCAAACACAGGTCCTTTTATGTCTTTGTGTGGGTTTTACATGCATACATATTCCCTGGTGCTGGTGGTAGGGTTTTGGATATGGCATTTAATGTGATGGTCATGCACTGAGGGTTTACCAAGTTTAAAGTTCTCCCATGCATATTATCATCCATCTGCATGGGAGTTGTAATTTTATGGTGTCATGTCCTTTGTGACGTGTGGCATAACCACGTTGGTGACATTGTCTTATATATCATGAGTTATACTATAGGGCTATTTATTTACTCTTAGCTTCAGACTCTCCGGGAATTGTAGAATGGAGGAAGTTTTTGGGTCGCTAATGTGTTTTTCAATGTTATCGGTTAGGATTCATGGTTACGGATTGTTAGGATTATCCTATTCCTAAACTGATACAAATATTTCTACTCACCATTTGTGTTGTTTACATTTGTTTCTAATTTATAATGAAAACTTGAAGTCACCACATAATAGGCCAAAAGCTTGGGTGGAGGGAAATATTTATTATAAATATACCAGAGGATGATATTGAGGCTAGTTTTCAACGGGGACCACAAAACGTTCTCTTTCTGTGGCAGAAATGGATTAATTCATTCAATATATTGTGCCCATGCAAGGATGTGAGTGTTTTAATTTCTCATAGGTGGTGGAGTATTTTTGGGTTGTTGGTATTGTTGTTGTTGCTAGAAAAAAATATGCTAGATTTCTCTTTATATACAGTAACAACTACACCATCTGATTTTATGATCACGTGTTGTGGCTATCACTTTCAAGCTATGGGAGTGCCGAGGTGGTTGATCGTGTTATAGTGATTTTCTGGTCTTTTTTTACCCTAGTTTTTTCAAATCATTAGAACAATACAGGTGTTATAAATGCTCGGCGGTTGGTGAGTTGATTCTTTGGTTGGTATTTTTGGTGAAAATTGGCTGCTTAATTTCCCATATCATGTTACAATTGATTTTTATACCTATACAATATTCCCCTAGTAGAATTTTTTTTGTACTCTAGTGTACTACTCTAGGCTTACCTGGGGCAGATCCATTTTGATGTGTTCCTAGGTGGGGTATCTAGACTGGCCGCAGGCTAGTGCCTACTCATGTGGTTTTCAGTATAGTTTCCTAATTTATGATTAGATAGGTGGACCATAGTAGACCTTTAAGGGAGGGTTATTATATCATTTTGGAAGCATCCTTTTTCTACCCCTCAAGATTTTATATTTCCCTATTTGGTTTTCCCATTGGAGGGGTGGGGCGTATATGCAGGGAACATCTAAGTATTTTTTAGGAGGTGGTAGGTGCAATTTTTATAGGCAGACGGGGTGTGTGAAGTGTATTGTTTGATCGGGCTACGGATTTTATAAATTACACACATGATGCTGACGTAATCTCAAGTTGTGCATTGATTACAGATAGTTGAACAACATCAAATCATGAACAACTATCGATTGTAGTGGATTGATGAATGTTTTGATGAGTTAAATGGTTCAATGGCGTTGTCAAATATCAAAATCATATTAGGATATGATCAGGTACACATCATAAAAGTGTAAATAAATAAAAAAAATTCCAAATGAGGTATGGGAATTATGAGTTTTGCATGGTTCCTTTTGGTTTTACGAATGCTCCAACTACATTCATGTTTTTGATGAATAGTGTGTTGCATCTTTATCTAGAAAATTTTTTGATAATGTTCATTGATTATATATTGATATATTCTAAGAAAGAAGAAGGGCATGCAGAACATCTGGCAATATTATTGATATTGTTGAGAGAGCATCAGTTGTATGAAAATCTTAGTAAGTAAAATTTATTCCATATATAATTTCATTACTTGGGACATGTTGTTTCGAAGGAAGCCAGAGAAGTGGATTATAAAAATATTGAAGCAATCATGGAATGGGAAAATCCTAGGAATGTGGATGAGGTATGACGATTAATGGGATTAGAAATTTATTACAGAAGTTCATTAGCAACATCTCATGGATTTTCTATCCTATTACATATTTGGAGAGGAGAGGAAATATGTTTGAATGGATCGAGGAATATGCATCCAGTCTTGAATAGTCGAAGCAATTGCTTACAAACTCTCCAATTCTAAGGACTGCATATTCGGCTAAAGAGTTCTTGGTATGTACAGATGCTTGGAAGATATGACTTATTTGATTCCTAATGCAATAGGGATATATGGTAAGATAAAAGTCAAGGAAATTGAATGAGCACGAGAATAATGTTTTTACTCAGGATCTTTAGTTGGCGGCGAATATTCATGCATTGAAGATGTGGAAGCATTATCATCTTGGCAAGAGTTTTTTTTATTTTTTATGAGTGATCATAGTGGTCAAGGTAGATGGTTTTTCACACTCAGTGAGTTTGACTTCGAGATCATGTACACTAAGGGTAAGGAAAATAGGGTTGCATGTGCTCCTAATAGAATAGTGTAGGTAAATTACATTGAACCTATGAGTTCATACTGAATAGATTTGTAGAAGCAAATCTTGTAAGAATGGAAGTAGGATGATAGGTACCAACAACTTAAGCACATGCTAGAACAAAAAAGTATAGTTAATGAGGATATAAATTATCGTCTCACAGATAATGGTTTAGTGATATTTAGGGACAAGATCTATGTGTCAAACAATAATGAAATCGAACATTATCTTGACGGAATTCCATTTTAATTTGTATTCATGTAACATGGGATATAAAAATACACTAACAATTGTGAAGAAGTTTTACTACTAGCTAAACTTAAGAAAGGGAAGTGGATAAGTTTGTGGCTAGATGTTTATATTTCCAATAGCTAAAAGAATAGTGAAAGCATATAGGTTTTTTATTATATCTGATTACGATTACATAATTAAAAATGAAATTTCATTTCCATTATGGCTGTGGTTGATAGGTTGACCGATTAAGCTCACTTCATTCCAATGAAGTCTAGTAATTCAACTAGTGAGGTAACTTAGGTCCTCATCAGGGAGGTAGCGAGACACCATGTCTTTCCTAAGAATATCATATCACACAGATATGCCAAGTTCACTCCTAGGTTTTGAAAGGATTTGTTTATATGGCTGGGGATATAGTTGGACTTTAGTACATCCTATCATCTATAGACAGATAGACATAAAAGGTTAACGTTATTCATGACGATGTGTTGAGGATGAATGTCATGCATCAATAACAAAAGTTGGAAGAGTATATTCCATTGGTTTAGTTTTCATATAATAATGGATATGAGAATTCCTTGAGGATGAGTCCATTTAAGGCTCTTTATGAGAATATTTGTAATATGCCCATCAGCTGGAGTGATCCAGTGAATAGTGTGTCGAGTGGACCAAACATGTTGGTAGAGATGCAAGAGGAAATGAATGTTATGAAGAAGAATATAAAAATGAAATAACAAAGGAAAAAGAGCTAGACATATTAGCACAGGGAATTTAAGGAATTTCAGGTTGGGGAGCATGTGTACTTACACATCAAGTCCAAGAAGAGCTCCTGTTGATTGGGTCATGTGCCAAGCTAGCACCTTTCTATTCCGGGCATTCTCAGATCCTTGAAAGGATTGAACTATTAGCCTATAGAATTCCACTGTCTCCAAGAGTGAAAGTCCGCAATGTTTTCCATGTTTTATTACTTAAGAGACATGTGAAGGATGTTGATCATGTGATCAATTATTCTATATTGAAGGTGGAATGAGAAGGAGAATTCCAGTCAGAACCTTAGTGCATACTACAGTGGAAAAAACTCATGCTCTATAAAAGAGAAATCGAGCAAGTTGAAGTGGAGTGGAAGCACTTAGGGCCTGATGAAGCTATATGGGAGATTGTTGATCAAATGTGGGCTTTGTATCCACCATTGTTTTCTGTTTGAGGAAAAGGAGCTTTGGTTTATATATATATATATATATGATGGTAAATATTTCAGTAGGTCATGTTATAATGCTTCAATAAGTAGTATGATTGTCATGTTGGTTTTGGCTTTTCATTAGGTTGTTATTGTGAATTCTACATAAAGATAAGTTATAAAGCTCCATAGGCAGTATGTTTTTGTTTGCAATAGTTTGGTTGGTCATATGTGTCATAAAAAAAAAGGTATGGTGGTCCAATAAAAGTGGGGGGTGGGGTTGTAACAACCCCAAATAGTTTGGTTGGTCATATGTGTCATAAAAAAAAAGGTATGGTGGTCCAATAAAAGTGGGGGGTGGGGTTGTAACAACCCCACATTAAAAGTTCATTTAATGAAGGATAATAAAGGAAAAATATGACCAAGGTCATGAGACACATATTCCAAGATGAAATTTGGGAAAAACATCCTAGTGGGTGTCAGTTTGGGTTTATTTATGGCTAAGGAAATTGGAAAAGGAATTCACAAAGGCGAAGAGGCCATAATTAGTATTTATTTACAAAAAATAAAGGAAAAGAGGAGAAAGGAAGATGAAAGGTGAAAATTTTTGATCGGAGGGAAATTGAAGGGAAATGGGGAAGCTAGAGGTATGAATAATAAAAATGCTTATGAGGTTCAACTCATACTTTTTTGTGATTTTTTTTAGTTTTATTCAAAGAGGAGAAAAGAACCAAAAAAACAAAGCAATAAAGAAAAGGAAGGGTAAGGAAATAAAAGGAAGGAACAACATAAGAAAGGAAGGTTGGATCAAGCAACATCGATAAGAATAGTTTACAAGTAATAAGTTGCATGTGTGATTTCCTAGCTGAGGTTTGAATGCATGTTATATGAATTTGTTTATTTCATTCATTTGTTATCATTGGCATTAGGTTTTCCTTGTTTGAAAATGGTTTTAGCATTACCTTGCCATCTCTTGTATAGGCGCGGCGTGATGGGATTATCTTCTTGGTTGAGATTTGGCTAGTCCAAAGGTTTTGAAACCAAGTGAGGTGGTCCCAGAAAAATTACCAAGGGTTGGAGCTAGAGGTAGTATTATTTGGGAAGCCTTCAACAAATAGGTGGAGAGAGGAAAAATCCTCAAGGTAATGGTGAAAAGATTCTAATGAATCCCAGATTTTTTTGGTTTTGTGTTGTCTCGACTAGTTTTTGTGAGATCATGATAGCCTAAGAGTGGAGGTTGTTTAATCTCCCAAAATCCCTATTTCATTATCTATTGATATCCCACATTCTTGCTTGGAGTATGGCACATGGGCGACTGGCTAGAAGAAAGGTTTGGTTCATCCCAATCTATGGTCGAGTGGTACGTGGGAGTCCTTGGCTTAGTTGGTTTTTGCATAAGTTAATAAGAATGATTTTCTTGTTATGATTTACGAGTAGTTGTATTGGTTATTATGTGGATTATATGGTTTCTCTATCATGGTTAATAATCTAGTTATAAGCATGGAGTTGTAATTTGCTCTATTTATGACTTGTTGAGGGTTTGTTAAGTATATGAATGGTTGATGAATGCATGGACTAAAAAGTATTGTTTTAGCTAATATGAGAGGGAATTAGGCCTTCTTATTGATTATCAGATGGACCACAAACCGTTAAGATCATATATGAATTCATGAGATGTAACTCACATCCTCACCATATGTTTAACGACATGACTATCATGGTCAGGCTTGGTCATCTGAAGTTATTGTTAAAGTTTTTTATGAATAACATTACCATTATGTCATTTATCATTCTGACAAGTTATAGGCTATTATGGGTAGTGGTTTGGAGGATTTCCTAGAAAGTTGGCTCAAATTTATGGTATGTACCCTATGAACTAATGATATTGGGCTATAACCGTAGGGAAGAAGACGTATCCACGTGGATGTAGTTCTATAACCGCATTGTTTCCTTGTCATGCATGCAGTTGTGGGCCCATGTTATTTAAATTAAATCCAACCCATTGTTTGGTCACATGGGTTGGTTCTTTGGTATTTCATTTTTATGTAAGCCTTAAGGGGTTTCTATGAGTTATCAATTTTCGGCTCCACTTCCATAACTAAATATTTGAGGTTGAGTCATGTCATACTAAATTTTTGTCTCATGTTTCCCCTAGGAGCCCAGTGAAATTCATTAAATATGGTAGGTGGGTGGTTACAACTTTTCTTAAAGAACACATTGCAGACAAAAACCACAATTGCATTTCCAAATTTTCCATTTTTGAACATTTGTTTAAATCTCAACATCTAATATTTTTCGCCCAAACCAAAATCCTTAACACAACACTTCATTACTCTTTGGCCCCATTAAAACAACTTTATATGGTAAGATGGTTATATAATCAGCCAATATAGTGATCAGATCCTTCATTTTGATCAACATGGTAGACATTCCTAATATTTGTTTCCTTTCTTCATTTTTCTCTCTATCTCTAGGGTCATCTCTCCTTCTCTCTCTCATTCTTTTTGTTCTCTAATTTTTTCTTTGGTATGTTCCTTTCCCCTAGCCACCTACTTTGTTATTCCTCTTATTCACCCATAGGTCATCTAGCCTATTTTTTTATTATTACTCTCCATTAACTTATCCCCGTTAAATTAGTTTGTTATAATTTAACAATATTTTTCTAATTTTATTTCATTATTATTATAATACTTTCTCTCAATGATTAATATATTCAAATCATATTTTTAAAACCTAAACCCGTTTATAAATATGTTACCATTAGTTTATTTAATTTTATAAACATTGATTTCATTATTATTTGTTAGTTTTTTTATACACAATTTTTACAAATTACTTAAGATCCATGTTAAACTTAATTCTACCAAGTGTTGAAGTGTAGAGGTAAAATAGATCTAAGTACTCTTACATTTCATAATTAATTTCTTCAAGCCTTTAAGTATGGTTCATCACAACAAAAACCATGAACAAAACCATGGGTTATGCAATCTTGGATCACAAAAACCGCTAACTATATTAAAAAACCATGAGCAAAACCATCAATTATGAAAACCTTCGAACACAACAACTAATAACCTAGTAAAAAAAACACCTTTCAACATAATAAAAATTATATAGTTTTAAATATAACTCATTTATTTATATTTTATTTTTGAGCAATACATCAAATCAATAGTTAGTCTAACTCATTTATTTATATTTTATTTTTTAACAATATATCAAATCAATAGTTAATCTAAATCATTTATTTATATTTTATTTTATAACAATATATCAAATCAATAGTTAATCTAAATCATTTATTTATATTTTATTTTTTAACAATATATCAAATCAATAGTTGTATTTAAGCTCATCTTTATCAAACTTCAAACTAGTACACATACTCAAAATAAAGTTTAACTGCCCATAGTTAAATTTAAATTTGAAATTTAAGCAAATTTAAATTTAACAATAGACAATATATGCTCGACCACATTTAATGATGAATAACCCAAAAAATATGTTTTGCCATTAATACACCACCATCTTAACCACACTGACAGAAGATTACAATTATCTGAATGTTGTACACTTATATTTTATTATTAAATGAAGCTAGAGGAATGAAGTCATCGTGATGCACCCCTCCGCTGACACAAGCAAAAAATTAGTGTGCATGCATTTTCACTTTCATTGAAAAGCCAAACGCACTCCTGTTTTTGGGTCATCGATCATCATTTTAATTATCACCGGTGATTGCAGTTTGTTTATGCACAGAAAGCAACCATTCGTTGAATCCATGGGAGTCTAGAAATGGAAGGAAAACGACCAGAACAACTAGGGGGCGAAGAAAGAGATCAATATAGAGAATTATCAGCTGAAATAGAAGAGATGACAAGAGGACCAGGGGAGCTTGCGGAACGATTCAGATGGTTACAGGAAGTTGCCCTCCCGCATCTACCTCTTATATATGTGGCACGAGAACAGCCCAGGAACACGTAATTGCTCGAATGCTTGTACATCCCATTTCTATTTCAGGCGAACATATTAGTGACAACACTACCATTACCTCATCGTGTCCAATCTGCACTGACGATTTTCAATTGCAAGAGGATGCGGGTCGACTACATTGCGGTCACATATTCCACAAAAGTGCATTGAACCATGGATGACAGTAGCGAACACCTGTCCCATCTGTCGCGAAGAATTTCAGTACTACTGATGAGTGACAATTTTTTTTATTTTCCCTTTAAATATTGAAATTTTAACAGGAAAACATATATTGGAATGAGGATTTTACACTTGTGCATTGAACCATGGATGACAGTAGCGAACACCTGTCCCATCTGTCGCGAAGAATTACAGTACTACTGATGAATTTTTTTTATTTGCCCTTTAAATATTGAAATTTTAACAGGAAAACGTATATTGGAATGAGGATTTTACACTTTTTAATTTTATTATGAATATGCTTATAAAATTGTAATTTGATTATTAATAATTATTATAAAAATGGTCTTGATTTAATGTGATTGTATATTGGATTTTACGAAAAGAATAAGATAAAAATAAATAGTTTAGCATTTTTTTTTGTCTTATTTGCATATTTAAATTGTATTTTTAGGGTTTTTTCTAAGCTTCAGCAAGGTTATTTTTTCTAATTTTTGAGTGTTTTTTATTGAAAATTTAAATCTTATTTTCAAATCTCTTACATTTTGTTTAATTGGATTTTCAATCTGCTTCTCTAAGCTCAAGAAAATAGATTCATGTATTTTTAAATTTCAGTGCAGTTGAGATTGCATAGATTGAAAGTTAAACAAAACATAAGTTGGTTTAATTATTAACCATTACTAATAGTTAATAATTATAATTATTAATTTATTTATTCATTTTATGTAATTTCATCTGATCAAAATACTTGTATAACATAACATGATATAATTATATAATCTCTTTTCCATACTAGATTATCCAAATAAATCAAAACATAAAACATTTAAATTTATATTATAAGATTCTAAACTTAGCTTCTTCTTGAAAACTCAAAATTTTAGAGATAAAGAAGATAAAGAATAACCAATTTTTAATAATAAAAAAACTCAATACAACAGCAAATATTTTTAAAAAAGCTCTTCCAATGATAAATATGTGATACTTGTGAATAAATTGTTAGCAATACTTTTCAAAATACACACTATTTATATTTATACTACTCAATTTATATTTATACTACTTAGGCTCTCCACTTTCCACTACTGCCTTTTCATTTTGAGGCTCTTGACAGTCTATAAACGAATTAAAATGTACATTTCACTTGAATAATGAAACCAAACAAGGATAAATGAGAACATCATTAAAGTCTATGCAATTAATATTGATCCCAAAATTCTTCATTATGTGTTTGAAACAATAGGAATATATAATTATATGTAAGGTAGCTTTAAATATTCTCGCATTAGAGTGTTGCAGAAACATCTAGTGATGACAGACAATGTGTAATATAGCAGTGATTTGTATGTGTTTAGGAATCTGTTTCAAGGTTTGGTATCCACTCTAGCTTGATGGAAACAACTGCAACTAGTACTTTGAAGGTTGGATACAACAATCTAGATCTCAAGAAACCTGAAAGTGATATGAAATTGGTTGATAAGTAAAAAATTCACCAAACCAACCTCTTTCTCTTTTCTTTGACAAAGATCTCTTTGCTTTGACACCGATGGTGGTACTTCTTTGACAACAGATGAAATACTTGAATTTTTTGGTGTTGGCAGAGTCAAAGGGACAATATAAAATGCATGATTTTCTTGGAGTCTATCATTTCAAAAAATATCTTTTCTGTTGGAAGCTCCCACTAAGTTTTAGTTAACATTTATTGTTCAAGGTAATAATAATAAATTGGCAAAATATTAAAGAATTTAGGAGTATATTGTGGGTCATTCCTTTAGCACAACATTATTAACGATGTAGTTGGCTAAGTGCCAGAGTGTCTTTACTTTTGTCTGCATTAAATTCCTTTTTCATTCCTAATATTTCATGTGCAATGGATTAATACCATGGTCTTGTATGCATTTCTCTTTTGCAATTGAGTATTGTTGAAGGAAAGATTCAATACTTGTTTGATGCATATGGGTGTCAATAATTGTACCCTTATGTAGGCATCATGTATTTCTTTGAAAGACAAGGTGTTATCCTTGACATTATAACTGTGACCAAGGTGTTATCCTTGAAATTGTAATTGATATTCTTTTGTATGTGAAATTTCCATAAATAGAGTAGATAATGCTTTCATATTTGGCATTTTTCTATTATAATTCTCGATTGACTACACTCTTATTCTATAAAATAAAATTCCAGACAGCTCTAAGCTTATACCGTATACATCATCCCA
This sequence comes from Pinus albicaulis, assembly GCA_034641835.2. Lineage (NCBI taxonomy): Eukaryota > Viridiplantae > Streptophyta > Pinopsida > Pinales > Pinaceae > Pinus > Pinus albicaulis. The sequence goes on along the minus strand of CM076579.1, from coordinate 1,418,236,444 downwards.
GTTAGAATATATATTTCAAAGAACACGTTGTTAAAGATTAATCTTAGTTAAGATTTAGTTTCTATAATTAGTTAGAAGTCAGTTGGTAGTTTCTTGATTGTAAGTGATTATCAAAAACACACACACTTTACAAATATATATACCTCCATAATAAAACATATTCGTGTGGAAACAGAATCAGAACAAGCATAATAATGTTACTTAGGATTTTGAGTTTGAAAGGATTATTCATGCATTGAAGAAGTGGAGGAATTGTCATCTTGAATGGAGTTTTTTTTATGAGTCATTACAGTGTGCTAAGATACTTGTTTGACCAACCTATTCTAAATCCCACACAAGCTAGGTGGTTTCCTACATAGTGAGTTTGACATTGAGATCACATACAGTAACAGTAAGGAAAATACGGTTGGATATGCTCCTAATAGAAGAGCGTAGTAAATCACATTGTAGAAATGTGTTCATATGGGATAGATTTGTAGGAGTTGATCTTGCAATAAAGGAAGTAGGACGATAGGTACTAACAACTTAAGCATATGTTAAAACAAAAAAGTACATGTGATCAAGATATAGATCGTGACTAATGGTTTGGTGATTTTTAGGGAGAGGATCTATGTGTTATACAACAATGAAATCAAGAAGCTTGTCTTGAAGGAATTCAATTTTAAGTCGTTTTCATGTCACCTGGGATATAAGAAGACTTTGAAAATTGTGAATAATGTTTAGTACTAGCTAAACTTGAAAAAGGAAGTGGCTAAGTTTGTGGGTAGATGTTTGGATTTTTAAGAGGTAAAACTAGAGTGCAAGCATCTAAGTGGTTTATTATAGATGATTACGTTCCATTTTATTATAGAATCTTACGTTCCATAATGAAAATGGGAGGTACTTTCCATGGAATTTATTACAGGATTGTCCATGACATCCAAACAACATGTTTCCATTATGGTCAAGTAGTTGATAGGTTGACCAATATAGCTAACTTCATTCCATTGAAGTCTACGAAATGAGCTACTGAGGTAGATTAGGTATTCGTAAGGGAGGTAGTGAGACCACATAGCGTTCCTAATAAGATCATATCAGAAATATATTCCAATTTCTCTCCTAGGTTTTGGAAGTTATTTATATGTTTGGGGATAGGGTTGGATCTTAGTATATCCTATCATCCATAGATAGATGCATAGACAGAAAGGGTTAACATGATTCATATAACAACAGATATGAGGAGTCCTTGAAGATGAGTCCATTTCAGGATCTTTATGCAAAGATTTGTAATACTCCCATAACCTGGAGTGATTTAGTGAATAGGGTGTCGAGTGGAACAAACATGTTGGTAGGGATAGAATAGGAAATGCAGGTTATCAAGAAGAATCTAGAAATGAAATAAGAAAGGAAAAATAGCTATACAGATTAGCACAGGTCATTTAAGGAATTTCACATTGGGGAGCATGTGTACTTGCTCATCAAGCCTAAGAAGAGCTCCATGAGAATTGGGTCATGTGCCAAGTTGGAACCTTGGTATTCTGAGAATTTTCAAATCCTTAAGAGGAATGAACCAGTAGCTTATAGACTTGCGCTTCCACCAAGTGTGAATGTCCACGATGTTTTCCATGTTTCATTACTGAAGAGGTATGTGAAGGATGTTGATCATCTGATTGACCATTCTATATTGAAGGTGAAACAAAAAGGAGAATTATACTTAGAACCTAAGAGAAAACTACAAAGAAAACAATTCATGCTCCACAATAGAGAAATCGAGCAATTTGAACTACAGTGGAAGCACTTTGGGCCCGATGAAGCTATATGGGAGATGGATGATCAAATGCAAGCTTTGTATCCTTCTTTATTTTCTGCTTGAGTCATGCTATAAAGCTTCAATATGTAGTATGATTGTCATGTTGGTTTTGGATTTTCAATAGGTTGTTATTGTAAATACTACATCAAGCTAAGTTATAAAGATCCATAGAGAGTATGTTTTTATTTTTAGTAGTGTGGTTTTCCATTTCATATATAGCCATGGTGTGATGGGATTGTTTTCTTGGTTGAGGTTTGGATGGTCGGAAGGTTTTGAAACTGGGTGAGGTGGCCTTAGGAAAATTCCCAAGGGATGGGGGTGGAGATAGTTTTGTTTGGGAATCCCTAAAAAACTAGGGGGAGAGAGGAAAATTCCTGAAGGTAATGGTGAATAAATTCTAAGGAATCCAAGCATGTTTTGGATTTGTGATCCCTTGATCAGTTTTGGTGAGATCGTGGTAGCCTCAGAGTGGAGGTGGTGTAATCTCCAAAATCTCTCGTTCATTCTCTCTTGACGTCCCACATTCTTTCTTGGAATATGGCACCAGGGTGATTAGCTAAAAGAAATATTTTGTGCATCCCAATCTATTGTTGGGTGGTACGTGAAAGTCCTTGGCTTAGTTTGTTTTTGGCATAAGTTAATAAGAGTTATTTTCCTATTATGATTTATGAGAACTTGTATGTAATTAATGTGGATTCTATGGTTCCTATATCATGGTTAATAATTTGGTTATATTTTGGTTATAAGCATTGATTTATAATGTGTTCTACCTATGACTTGTTCAGTATTTGATAAGTATATGAATGGTTAATGAAATCATGGAATAACATGTGTTTTTGTAGCTAATATGAGAGGGAATTAGGCCTTCTTGATGATTCTCACATGGACCACAAACTCTTAATATCATAAATGCATTCATGACATGTAACTAAAATGCTCACCATATGTCTCATGAAATGACTGTCATGGTTAGGATTGGTCACATCAAGTTATTGTTCAATTTTTCTATGAATAACATTGACATTGTGTCATTTATCATTTCAACAAGTTACAGGATGTTATGGGGAGTGGTTTGGAGGCTAGACTATAATTTTAGTTCAGATATGGGATTGACACCCTTTGAACTAATGATTTTGGGCGATAACCATAGGGAAGGAGGCTTATGCATGTGGTTGGAGGTCTATAACCGCATTGTTGCCTTGTCATGCATGCGTTTATGCACCCAAGTTAGTGAAAAGAAAGCAATCCTATTGTTTGGTCATGTGGGCTGGTTCTTTGGCCTTTGGTTGTTTCGTAAGCCTTAAGGAATGTGTGTGAGTTATTAGTTGTCGGCTCCACTTCGATAACTAAAGCTTGGAGGTCGGGTCATGTCATATTAACTTTTCGTCTCATGTTTACCCAAGGAGCCCTATAAAATTTGGTAAATGTGAGAGGGGGTGGTTACAACTTGTCTCAAAGAACACATTGCAGACACAAAGAAAAACTTCATTTCAAAATTTTCCATTTTTGAACACTTGTTTAAATCTCAACATCTAATATTCTTCGCCCAAACCAGAATCCTTAACATAACAGTGGTTTCTCTTTGGGACTCATTAGAACAAATTTAAATGGGAAGATAGTTATAGGCTTAGCAAATATAGTGATCACCTCCATCATATTTATCAACATCATGGACATTCATAATATTCATTTCCTTTATAGATTTATCTAATATAGTGATCACCTCCACCATATTTATGAACATCATGGACATTCCTAATATTTGTTTCCTTTCTTCATTTTTCTCTCTACCTCTCAGGTCATCTCTCCTTCTCTCTCGTTCATTTGTTATCTCATTTTATCTCATTTTTTCTTTGGTCTCTTCCTTTCCCCTAGCCCCCTCCTTCGTTCTTCCTCTTATTCCACCATAGGTCTTAGCCTATTTGTTTATTATTTCTCTCCATTAATTTATCCTCTTAAATATGTTAACTGTTTTTTTATTTTAATTTTATAAACATTGATTTCAATATTATTATTATTTGTTAATATTTTATTCATTTGTGGTTTAGTATCATCAACTTCTTTTAAATTTTTTGTTTTTAAATTTTTCCAATATGATTATGATTCTTCAATTTTTATTCTTTTATTTTTTGATTATTTTAAAATTTAGCTTACAATTTAAAGATATCATTTATTATTTCTTTTTATTTAAACAAATTTTTCAAAATAATAATATATAATAGTCAATATTTTTCATTTAAATTTATTTTTATCTTTATATCTTTTATATTATTTGACCATTGGTGAAGTGTGAGCTCAAAGCATAAAATGTTTCCAATATTGAAACAATATTTATTTTGAAATTCTCTCTCCCATAATTATACACTATTTTTACAAACTAGTCAAAATCCATGTTAAATCTAGATCTACCAAGTGTTGAAGTGTAGAGGTAAGATGGATCTCAATATTCTTATTTGATAACTAATTTCCTCAAGCATTTAAGTAGGGTTCATCACAACAAAAACTATAGATAAAACTATGGGTTGTCTTATCAAAAAACCATGGATTGTCGGATCAACAAAAACTATGAGAAAAACCATGAGTTTTCATACCTTGGATCACAAAAACCACTACCTGTATTCAGAAACTACTAGTTCAAGCGCAAACACTAATAACCTAGTAAAATAACCACTTTTCACCATAATAAAAAAAATCTCTAACATAATAAATTTATATAATTTATATATTATGAAATCTATCTCATTTCTTTATATTTTATCTTTTAACAATATTTCATATCCATAAAATCCATAGTTTCATTTGAACTCATCTCTATTAATCTTCCAAATAGTACACATACTCAAAATAAGGTTAAAAACTTCACTGTCTCAGCGTTTGATTAGATAAATGTTCCTCCACCGCCATCTTAACCACTACATTGAGATAAACACACCAACACTATTATATGAAGGTTGTACATTTTTTTTTATCATTAAATTGACCCACCAATACAATTATGTGTAGGTTGTACATTTATTTTTTATTATTAAATTGAATCTAGCATAATGAAGTCATCGTGATGCACCGTTCCGGTGACAGACGCATACAATTTGCATGTATGCATTTTCCACTATTAATTAAACTCGATTGACTTGATTGAAAAGGGCAGAACGGCAGAGGCAAAGGCACTCCTGTTTTTGTGTCATCGATCAACATTTCAATTATCATCGGCAATCGTAGTTTCTTTAGGCATAAAAAGAAACCATTCGTTGAATCTTTTGGGAGTCTAGAAATGGAAGGACAACGACCAGAACAACGAGGGGTGAAGAAAGAGATCAATATAGAGAATTATCAGATGAAATAGGAGAGATTATAAGAGAACTGGGCGAGCTTGAGGAACGCCAACGAGACATAGATGCGGCACGAGAATGGTGCAGGTCCCTGGAACAGTTAAGGTTACCAATGTTACCAATACAGGAACATGTAGTTTCTCGAACTCTGGTATATCCCATTACTATTTCAGGTATAACAATACCATTACTTCTCCGTGCCCAATATGCCTTGAGGATGTTCCCCTGCAAGAGGACGTGCGTCGATTCCACCAAAAGTGCATTGAACCATGGAACTATCTCATCTGCCGCAAAGAATTTCACATGCGGGAGGACACGCGTCCATTCCATTGCGGTCACATATTCCACCAAAAGTGCATTCACTAGTACATTTGAGGTTAATTCCGACGCTTTTGACCAAATGTCAGAAATTTCCCCAAATTTTTTAATTTCGCCCGAAACCGTCGCTATACTAACGTTTAGAGAAAAGTGTCGCAATATCGACACTTAGACAAAGTGTCACAATTGCGACGTTTCGAGGAAGACGTCGCAATTGCGACACTATGCCCCAAAGCGTCGCTCTTGCGACCGCTGCCTCCAAACTTCGCAATTGCGACACTTTGTCTAAGTGTCGGTATTGCGACATTTGGAGGCATCCGTCGCAAGAGCGACACTTTTTCTGCTGTCGGTATAACGACACTTATATCCGCGCTACATAAAAATACGAAACTTATATCCGCGCTACATAAAAATGATTTTATTAAAAACTACATGCATTAACGTCTGATATCACGCACTCATTCGCCCTCCGCTCTTGCAGAACAACATTCGCGCCGTACCCGCCCTCGCCCAAGCGTGCACACATTTTCTCTCGCCCTCGCCTCTTGGGTGCACGCATTCACGCCGTACCCGCCCTCGCCCCGCAGAACAACATTTTCCCTCGTAATTCGCCCCCTCGCCCCGTGTCAAAGATTCGCCCTCGCATTCACCCCCTCGCCCTCTGCGGCACGCACCCGCCTAGCATTCTCCCCGCATTCACCCTCGCCCAGTGCACGCATTCCCCCCCGGCTCGCCTCTCGCCCTTGCAAAATGGTAAGTTCTTTACCGTGTGCCCTTTCTCTCCTATAGTAGGGTTGACTCTATTTGGGTTTTTGGTCAATTCCACGGATTGTGTTATCGTAGGTTCTCTATAGATGCTTCCAAATGTTCTTTCGATGAGTTTCAAAGAGGATGTGTAAGATGTGTTTGTGCTTGCATGAATTTGACTCCACCTCGCCATGAAGTTTAAGCTATGGATTTTAGTTCGACAAACTCATCCATCTCAACACCCAGTAACGAATTGCCCTTGGTCTGATCTATATTGAAGGTGAAGTGCAAAGTGGTAGAGAATGGGAGATCGAAATTCATCAACTTTATCACAAGGGTAGTACTCTAGATTTGGGGATTTTCTGATATTTGGGGATTTTCTGATGACATACCAAAGGTCACATCCATACAACCATATCAAGGTCAATGTTGAGATCATTGTCATATAGATATAGGTCACTGATATATAGGGTTAATATCATCATCACTATCCATGGAAACTGAATGGTTACAAAATCTGTGATTGTGGTTGGCTCATTTATAATTATTACCCATTTACAGTAGAGCACAAAAACACTAAATATGGCCCGAGCAGAACCTTTACAACAGGCAATGGAATTGTAGCTGCTTCATCAATAACCAATAGCTCCACTTGAGAAAAAATTTCATAATCTTGGGGTTGGATATACTGCAGAGCAAACAATTGTAGTTATCATTCGTGCTCCAATATATTAATATACTTTTTACATTGAACTGAAGAAAGGGAAACAAGCAAATGCTAGCCATCATACAATGCTTTAACATAAGAGTTTTGAGTGACATACTTGAAAAAAGAACTCATCGACTGATATTTATAATCATTTGAGTTATTCAAGTTAAACACAATGTTAAGAATCAAGATTCAATACCCTCTATTATCTTCATCACCCAATACAAGATTTAAATTTTTCTCAAAGAAACACTTATTAATTTGGCAGCCATTATTTCTCCCTGCCTTAAAAACCCTACATTTAAATGAAAACAAGCATTGCATTTCAACTACAAAAATCTATTAATGTTCAAATGTACATGTGTGCATCACTTGTGTAGGGTATTCCTTTTCCACTTTCGCATTATCCAAGAATGTGTGCAGTATAGTTCATATTTTTTGTGATTTAGATTTTCTTGAAAAAGGAAAGGTAAATTATTTCCCATGGAAAAAGAAGGTTTTCCCTTTTTACTACTGGAAATGGTACAACAAAGTTCCATTTCTACCCGAAACTCCTATGAAACAAGAACCAAATAAAGGCCATATCCTCAATGGAAATCATTTGGCTTTGAAAATGGCCATTGCACCGTGTTGTTTCTTATATTACATCACGATAGTTTCTTAGGTCATTTCTTGTTTCTTGAGATGAAAAACAACCAAATAAATTTTGAAGATCCTTTCAAGAAATAAATGACCATTTCTCAATCATATCTCGACTATATTTTATTTTATTCAGTGGTTGCTTACTTTGAGAGAAATTTGACACTTTTATAAGGAATATAACATAAAAACAGAAAATGGGAAGGAATTGATGGGGTAGATGTCCTTTAGTTGTTGTCAATTAAGAATTGATAATACACTATGCATGTTCTATACTACAAGCTAGATTCCTTCCTGGAGTTAGGACACAGAGTATTAAATGAAAGTTGTAGTTTCTAACTTCTTGTATTGGTTCATCAATCTTGAAATTCAGACATTGCATGTCTTCATTGCTTCATGTTTGAATAATTTGCATCATATCGTACAATAGGAAATTAGGAATTATGATTATTATTACTTTATGGATTTGTTAAGTTACTTTTAAGTTTGCATGGTTTAGTGTGAAATTATTCTAGTGTGCCCCTAGGCCCAGGTGAAGGAATGCCAAGGACTGAGAACCCTAGTTTTTAAATGGTATTGTTTCTTATACCCAAAAACCCCTCAACATCAATTCTTATTAGTTCTTAACAATAGTGTTGTAAACAATTTGAGAATTGATATAGCAAAATCTCGCACTTCTCAAGATAAAGTCCTAAAGCTAATGTGTGATACCATGTGTAATTCAATAGCCCCATTGTCACCTCACCAACCTCTTTTCACTTCGGGCTAGCTCTCCTCCAACTCAAGGGGGTTCTCCCTAGTAGATGTTAGGGATCTAATGGCCCAACCAAACCAAGTCAAGAGCCCCCTAACTCTCTATGTTTACTACTATCAATCAAAATATTGAACAATAGGGTCGGACATGCATCCTGAAGATAAAATTGCCAGGGTATTTTTGGGTAATTTCAAAGGGAAAGTCCCCAAACACATATAATCAAGGAATTATAACATGATTTCAAACATTAAATATCAACAAAATCGTTTAAAGGATATTGAAAGGAAAAAGGTGATGGAAGATAGAAATTGCCTTACTTAAATGCTCTAAGGATTTTTCAATAGTTGCTCCAAAAGCTTCACTTCAAGGCCCTTCAAGATCATCTCCAACAGTGCTATACCATCAGCTTCAAAAATGTTGCTCCAAAAATGTCCTCATGGTCTTCACAACAAGTTTACTAGAAGTTGCTCCAACAATATATTCAATAGGGTCTTCATTGTCAACTTGTCTCTTGTTTGGGTGCCTTAATGTGCAATGACATGTTTCCAGGACTGAATTCAATGCAAGGCATATTTGAAACTCTAACTCTGTCTTCCGGTGTCTTATTAGAAATTATTTCAGTTTTCATTTTGTGTTTTCAAGTTAGATATTTTTTTCAAGTTTTTACATTTATAATTTTATTGCAATGTGGCAAACTGATCAGGGCAGTACAGGAACAACCCCGAGACGGGATGATCGCGGAAAGAGGCCAGCGGAAGAACATGTAAAGTGCCAGCATTTCTCTATCTTCAAGTATTTTAGTTATTTACATAATTGAAATAATATTAATTTTGTTCAAATATGCAGACACCTAGCCATGGTATGCCTGATGATTCCCTCTTTGAGGAAGAGCTTTCTTCATCCCTATCTCCAGTGTTGTTTTTGCAAAAAAGGGCACGAGATGCAAGGTCGGAATTTAATGCTTTGATAGATGCGCCTCAAACACCTGAAACAGAAGAGAGGATACAACATCTTATGAGGCAGCTAAATAGATATCAGGTAATAATAAAAAGTCAAAAGGATATTTTTTTTGTTCTGCATGAGATGAATTGTGATAGTTTGATTTTTAATTTTTACATTGACTAAACTAGCAAAAAGTTCTTTTGTATGTAGCGTTTTCTGGCATTTGCTGAACCCGGTGTTGGTGGTAGTGGGACACAAGGGCAAGAGATTGCCCAACAACCCTCTCGTACACATTCTACTCCTTTAGGTGCTAGCCAAGAAACACACCCTGCCCAAGCAGACACCCAGCCAACCGCTGAACGTGTTGGCAATGATGAGGCTGATATGGCCAACTACATTATTGCGTTTCCTGGAGCTACACGTGTCAGCTCCACATGGACCATTAATGGCACGTTGTTGGTGAACGATGAAGGTGTCCCTATAAAGCATGTACAACTCCCAGGTAAATTTTAATATTTTAACTATTTCATGTACTCTATCTAAAACATATTTATCATGATTTTTATTTTTAAATTAATGATAATATCTTTTTTTCTGTGTAGGAAACAATGAGTTCTACAAGTTTTTGGAGAGCCATGCGTTGGTAATTTTTGGCCCAACCATACGCACAAGGTGGAATTCCCAGAATTCCAACCTGAAAAAAGAACTTCTAGATTATCTAGAAGCCCTTTTTGGGGTCGGCACATTTGACAGAACAGCGGTGGCTCAGGTAGCCGGAAAATATTTGAAATATACCAGGGACACCTATAGGACGCAATTGCACTTTAACCCTAGATATGAGCGTCCTCTCGCAGTTTCAGAGAGTGAGTGGAGAGCACTCATCCATGACGGAAAAGAGAAAAGGGCAAAGAAAGAAGGAAAAATGCCAACTGGACCCGCAAGGTAAATTACAACTTTAATTCAATAGCTTTTATTTTCTCTATGTCTAAAATAAAAGTGTGCTACGTCATATCTGACTTCAATATTTTGATGCTAGGTTGCCTGACACCTCAAAGGCAACCAAAGCTAGGATTGAAAAAAAGGGCCATCACAAGCTAGGCCGGGGCAGCTACTTGAAATTAGCCGCAAGAATTGTAATTAAGTAGCTAAACATCTTATAATTAATTGTATCGCCTTCCAATGTTTTTGTAATCCTATAAAATATGATTAAAAATACACAATCATATGTAATTTAGGGTGATGACTTCGGAACATAAACTACAGAGGAAGATAAAAATATCACTTTCCATTTCGGCTATCAAGCCGTAGTTGAACGTCGCAGAAGCTTGGGGTAGGTCCCAAGATCCAGAATGCCTGATAAGGTAAAAAATTAACCTTTCAATATGTTTGTTTTCGTCCATAAATTTAATGTCTAACAACTTTTTTTAAATCAGGGGAGCAGCACTACCGACGAGGCAAATAACCCAGTTTTAGAGCCAGATGTAGATGATCCTCGTGCAACCTAATCATTGTAGTGGGGACCAGGCCGACAATGCTACTATCAGTGAGGGCCGTGACGGTAATTAATTTCCACTTACAATTTTTTCTAATTATACCTTCATGGTTGTCCTTATAACGTTTTTTTTTAAATGACAGAGAATGTTTCCCTTGAGGATCTTACCACCAGAGAGGAAGACAGGGAAGCAGTCCCAACGGCGACAACTGGTGCACCAGGTAAATAATCTCATTGCAATTTTTTTTATCAATATCACTGAACTAGTTCAATGATATTTAAAAACTGACAATTAAAATTTAATATTATCTGTTTTTGTAGGCGATGCCCCGTCACTAGATGAGACCAGACATCGTAATTACGCAACTAGGTCAGTGGTGAAAACCAGTGCACCAGGTAAATAATCTCATTGCAATTTTTTTTATTAATATTACCGAACTAGTTCAATGATATTTAAAAAATGACAATTAAAATTTAATATTATCTTTTTTTGTAGGCAATGCCCCGTCACTGGATGAGACCAGACATCGTGACTACGCAACTAGGTCAGTGGCGACAACTAGTGCACCAGGTAAATAATCTCATTGCAATTTTTTTTATTAATATTACCGAACTAGTTCATTGATATTTAAAAACTGACAATTAAAATTTAATATTATCTGTTTTTGTAGGCGATGCCCCATCACTGGATGAGACCAGACATCATGACTACGCAACTAGGTTAGTAGTGCAGGTTGAAAGGCATGAAACAGGAGCAGAGCATGATGATATTGATGATGTAATTAGGAGCTTTAGAAATAGGAAGAAGAAAAAGAAAATTTGATAATGTAAAATATTGTATTATTATAAGACAAACGTTACCATACTTGGAACGTTTTTTGCGTTATATAAAAAACTCATTTATCATACTATTTTTATTTCAAGCATTAATTGCAATGTTTCCTTGTGTACTTTTTGTTGAATTGTTTTTTTTTTAGTTATTGAATATTTTTTTTTATGCTCATGAAAGTAAAAAATGAAATATAGATTGGGTATTGGGGAATTGAGAGTGATGTGAGGGGGGGGGGGGGCGTAAGAGCTTCCACCTTCACGTGGTTGGCCCTGTTTAGAAGAGAATAATTTATTGGAGCGATTTAATCTTGGAGCAAACCTCCCTCAATCCAGCGTAGCAACAAAAAAGTTATTGTTGACTTATTTGCTACTCTTTCAGATCGTGGGAGGTTTGTTCCAAGTTCATGCGACTCCAATAAATTGTTATTGAAACGAAGAGGAGCTTATTCAGGTATGTTTTGACATTTTCAACATATGTTCTAACATTATCATAAGAATGCATCTTAGAGTAAAAAATACTACATCAATTACTTGTATTTATCGTATAGATAATGATGGATTTTGATTGACTTGGCAGTGCAGGTACAAATCCTCTTGCATCATGAGCAATACAACTTGTCAACCAGGGTCATGTCCAGGATATTTTTGCTTGTGCGCTTGACCATGTTCGTAATGTCACATTTTGTAAGTTCCTTTACAGTTCATAATTCAATATTAAGCTTGTTCATGATTATTATCTAGGTTTTTTTTTATGTGTTTTTTCATCTATTTGATTGTAAGAAACTCTGCATGTTTCCTGTTGTTCACTATGATTTCTCCCATTACCACTCCCAGGATGAATCTGAATTTATTGTTACATAGGTTACTTTATTGTTACTATGATTTATCCATTTACGATTTCATAGGTTACATCATGTAAAGTTGTCAATCTCAAGTTGGTGATGAGCTTTAGTTCTCCAGATTTGGGGCTTTTCTGATATTTTCTCCCTCATGTCATTCCTGCATCACCTCGTTGTTTGAGCATGCCAATTGTCTACCACTTGTACCAATTGGCACATGTCAATCCCTGAGTGGTGCCACATTTCACCTATTTTCATGAGAGTTTAGGGTTTCTCTAACATAGCTTCAGAAATCCGATTCAGTGCCTGCTTGAATATTGTCACATAATACTCATGGTTTGGATTGATGAGCATGTTCTGAATGGTTGGTTGATTCATAAGAACCACCCATATAGTCATCTTGAGATATTTCAGAATTTTTCTCGGGTTTCCTTTTTCACCGTTTCTAGTGGGTGGGATGGTGTGGGGTGATCCATTAATACTGGTACTTTTGTAGTAGGGAATTTTTTTTTGGGGATATAAAGGAGCATTTGATGTAGATATCCCATTGGATGCATTCATAGATGGGCATGAGAGATCAAGAATTTAAATTAAAAATATGCAACCTCTAGCATGGCAACCTGAAGGTTGCGAGAGACACTGGTTAAAGATTGTTTTGTGCTGGCCTTAATATAGTCGTGATTTCTTTCTATTATATTAATGCAGATATATAGTCCGGTCTCATTAAAATGAGGATTGTGGTTGTATTTCTCTTTGTTTGTTTCTCTCTTAATGCTCCAGAAGTTGCCAAAAGTTGTGATAGTTGTTTAGTTTTCCTGTTACAACTTAAAAGTGGTTTTTAGAAATGGGAGTCATGTTTTTAAGGTTCATACTAATATGAAGAGCTTGTAATTCTATATTCAGGATAAGAGAAGATGGCCTCTTCTTTGGGCAGTATGACAACAATTGCCACATCTACCTCATTGGGTAACAATGGAAAGGGGAAGAAGCTGGGTGCAATGTTTGATAATTATGGTAGACAATTGTCTTCTCTTTCAGTTTTTTCACCCATTTCCTTTAATCGCTCAAGCAGAAGAGGGACTCTAAGATTACGCGATAGAGAGAAGGTATTTAATATAAGAGCTATGGAAAAGGAGTTGTACTTCAACAAGGATGGCTCAGTGACAAAAAAATTGCAGGTCAGAGAAAATATTATGTTTAAAGGAAGGTCGCCATCCTTGTCCACTTATATTCGATTTTAATGTGTTATTTTAATTTTTCATGGAGGGTTGTTTTGGAATATGGTCTGGCATTCAATTGCACACTTACTGAAAGCATTGTCAATTTTTCTTACAAGCGGTGTGAACAAACTTGTTGATCTTGTTGGAGTCACCCTTGGGGCAAAGGGAAAAATGTTGTCTTGGAGAGCAAGCATGGTACTCCGAAAATAGTTAATGATGGTGTGACAGTAGCTAAGGAGGTAATTTGTAGATGTGTGCTCTGGTTTTCTTTTTAACGTTGTATTAGTTCCCCCTCTTAAATGTCTTAGATTTGGTAGGCATAATTTGAAAATCAAAGGTGAAAGGAAACATATTTGTTACCCAGTGGTCTACTTGGCCTATGGACTAGCCACATTAGAGTAATGCATAAAGCTTTTCACAACAATAAAAGGAAAGGGTTATGGCCGAGTCAAATTTTATTGTTATTGACAGTGTAATGAAATGTATCTCAATGCTATGGTTTTGGCCTTTTTATTGGTTGAATTAGAGGACCCAGTTGAAAATATTTGGGCCAAGTTGGTAAGGCAAGCTGCGGCAAAGACAAATGATTTAGCTGGGGATGGAACCACAACATCTGTTGTTCTTGCACATGTTGGAATATTGAAAAATTCTAGAACAATGAATGGAGAATAAATCTCCCTTCCTCTAACACAGAGAAAATAAAAATTTCTTTGACACGAGACAGAGTTTCAATACTTTGAAAACAAACTTCTATTCTCTTCAATAACTCAAAAAAAAAACTATTACACTTCTTCCTCACTAAGAGGGATTACAAAATTATGACTGCTACAAAACGCAATGCATAAAACCAACTCATTTTCTGTTAAAAACAAACATACTCTGTCTCTAAAACACTCTGCTGTGTTTTTCACTTTCGCACTGTTGTGCATACACACTTAAAAAGTTACACTCAGTCTTTTACTTTTTACACATTACTGTGTAATAAAAAATTTAGGTACTGTCTATAAAAAAAAATACCAAGCTTTTTTGTCCTTTTTATTTTTATATGTCGTAACATATAAAACATTTTATAATAAGCCCTCTTTTTAAAAAAATAAAATTAAAACTAAATTCTATTGCCCACTTTTCATTTCGCATATGAAATATATATAACATATGTTTAAAACATATGTATATATTAAAGCATACATAAAATTAAACTATAAAAACATTAAAGAACCCTTTCCATCGGACTTCAAAAGTTTGAATAGATTGAATTTCAAACCAAATTCGCGTTCCAAAATGGGATGCTGACGTCTGCCTAATTTGTAACGCGAATTCTCAATCCAATGTGCCCTATAAAAAATTCAGGTCCAGTTTTCAGGTTTTCAGATTCCCTTCAATTTCATGCGATCCAATATTAATGCTCCACGTGTCCTCCTTTTGAATTTACAAAACTGTTGGGTAAATTTCTTTTTGTTTAATTTCTGGTTGGTGAATTGCGTTAATGCTGGTTGTTGTGTTTAAATACAATCCTGTACAGAAATATGGCTGCGGCCATCTACAAAAAAAACTTGCAGGAATTTTAAATGCTAAATTAAATTTCTGGATGGCGTGCAAGCAACCTCCAAAAAAAAATGTTGCTGTTGCATCCGTCCTTCTGCTACAGCAGTTGAGGTTAAAATTCAACAACACAGGGTTTAATAAGTGAGGGTGTAAAGGTAACTTTTTATCGATAGTACTGGATTAAGATCATCTATTCATTTTTGTAGGGTCTTATGGTAATTGGTTTTTTAGTTTTGGGTTGGGCTTATTGAGTCTAAGATAGGTTTTGAGTGAAAAAATTGCTATCAGGTATTAAAAAATTTTGGTTCTTTTGTCAAAATTTATGAGCTTGTTAGGAAATACAAAACTGATAATGGTTTTATCTTAAATTTGTGGAAAATAATTTGAAATGAAACCTTTTTTCTTAGGTTGTTGCAGCAGGTGCAAACCCCGTTCAAATTACTAGGGGCATTGACAAGACAATAAAGGCCCTTGTTTCGGAACTCAAAATTTTGTCAAAGGAGGTAAACGCTTTCCTTTTGAGTAGGCTAGTTTTCCTTTTTGCTAATGGTTTGGTGTATCTAATTGAATTAGTTGCCTAAGGTATTTTTGGTTGCAAAATCCTTTTCATTTTTCATACAGTATTGGCCTTGTGGAATACATTTGATTGTGTGGTCTTGTTAGATCTACAACATTTGTAGTTTTTTAGTCTTATGGCCGAGGTGCACTTTTATTATGGAAATAGTTGATGCAATATTGTCATTTAATCCTTACTGCAGGGTAACATGTTGAGAAGTTTCTTGTGAAACATTTGGTATTCAAAATGACACTTGATCTTATACAGCATCATGCACTTTTCTTCAAAATTCATATTCAAAGTGTGCCAGAAAATTCTTTCAAAATTTCAAATATTTATGTTGTTTTAAACCATTATCTTTTTCATGTATTGGATGCTGAAAATGTGAAAAAGACTTTGGTATGAAACCAACTGGTGAATAATTTCGAGCAAAACAACCACTTCCAAGACATGATTTAGAAGTAGAACATATGTACTTATGAAGCATAGAAAGATATCCTTGATGCATTGTCAATGTTTGGCTAGGGTTATTTTTGGAGAAAATAACTCCTTATTTCTAGAATAGTGATCTTCAATACAAGTAAATGCCAGAGAAGAGAGATCATCGTGTGACATAAACCTATTAACAAAAGTGAACAGGGAATGATTATTAATTATGGCATACTAAGTTGTCAATGATTTTGACTATTTGTCTTTAACATGTAAAAATGTTAAATTCCAAACTTACATCATCATGGTTTGGCATCATGAGCTTGACTAATTGTCCACCATGCTCATAATTTCATTGCTGTATTCATATCTATAAACAACGTTTCAAATAATAATAATAAAGTTCTATAAGAAAAATCCAGACCTCCATGCTGCTGCTCCTTGTGAGACAAAGTCAAAATTGCATTACACAATCTAACACATAAGAATCTCCTATATCCCGGTGGTATGTATCCAAACTCTTATAATAGTGTCTTCAAGACTTATGTTGACATTACCAATGAGATATTTAAGCAATGAAAGATGGAGCCTTCTTCATTGTTGCATATGTAACAGTCTTTTATTAATATAAATATTGATGGTTTTGTCTTTCTGAAGATGAAATGTAAAAAGAATTTATTGTGGTCAATTGAAAAGTTTTTTTTTTAAAGATTTTCATTATGGAAGGGCGACATAGATATATGCCCTTCTAATTGAAATTTGGACCTGCCCTTCAAATTTGATCACTGTGTGGGACCTTAAAAAACAATAAAACTATTCTGCCACGCGTTATATAAAACATATAACAAAACCTTTGTCAAAACTTCAAATGAACCCTTTAGCCGTGGGTATTTCATCACGAATTGATCATTTTACCATGTACCTTCTTCTAGAGGAATATTCTTCCACTTGATTAGGTACTTCATAATGGTTATATGTCAAAGAGATACAGAATGTTTATCTATAATTTTTTGTGGTTCAAGAATCAACTTTCATTCTTCATCTAATTTTGGAAGTTCTATTTACATTGGCATATTTTTTCCCAAAAACTTTTTTAGGCAAGATACATGAAAAACCTTATGAATGCAAGAATAAGGAAAATATAACTTCTCTACCACTTGTGCAATCCTATGAATAATTATTTAGGGCCATAACATTTTTGCAGTGTGGAAAAAGTCGGCAAAAAGTCCCGACTTTTTGAAAAAGTCCCGAATTTTTCCCGGAGCCGACTTTATTGGCTGAATTTTTGCCGACTTTTTCATCCCTGAAAAAGTCGCGATTTTATCCTCTAAGTCCCAACCTTTTGCCGAAATTTTCGAAAAAATCTTGAGTGAGGTAGTTTCTTTAATAATTTTATTTTTTTTTTTGAAAAAATCAGGATTTTTTCCAAAAATGAATATTTTTGTATTTTTTTAGTTTTGCCAACTTTTTGCCGACTTTTTCAAAAAACTCCCGACTTTATCGAGTATTTAAACTTTTGGACCCTTGCTGATTTATTCCCGACTTCAACTTTTTCCACATTGCATTTTTGAGCTAATTCTTTATTCTTATTTTTCTTGAATGAAGATTGCTGATAATGCTATAATCTAAAAAATACCCAATTACCCTCCTCAAATTATCTTTCACTTCAATGTTGTTCCCCTTGTTGTTTTATCATGTTTCATGTCATTTGAAGGTTTTCCATAATAATTTTCAAAGTTTCTTTAGTATCTTCCATATGTGATTCTGTTTCCTATACTTTGGACTTATCTTGCAAAAAGTATGAGATACTAGGAGTTGGATATCCATAAAGGGCCTTAAATGGGGAAATTTTAGTAGATGTGTGGTAGGTAGTATGATAGTATCATATTACCATTATTCCTTGAGGAACCCACTTCATCCATTAAGATTGCTTTTCTAAATAGTAACATTGTAGATAACCTTAAAAACATTTGTTAACTATTTTTGTTTGACCATTTGATTGTGTTTGATATGTAGAACTCATGGCAGCTAGTGTTTCTCCACTCATATTAAATAATTATTTCCAAAATTTTCTTGTTACTATTACTTTAGGAAAACCATCAAGACTATGAATTTCTTTCACCGACACTTCTGCCACTTGGCTTGTTGTTTATGTACTTTGAGCTCTACAAAAAAAATCTACAAAATTTGTCTATATAAATGACCACAAAAATGTAATACTTACCTTTATATTTCAGTAACCTTGTAATAAATTCTATTGATATATCTTCTAGTCTTTGAATATGTATGTGGAATGGTTGAAGTAACCCTAGATATTTTACTATCTCTCTTTTATTTATTATGCAAACTTGACCTTCTCTTACAAAATTTTGAATATCTTTCTTCATTCCTTCCAAAAATATATTTTTTGATCCTTTGAGATGTTTTAAGGAACCCCGCGTCCTACCATCAGAGAGACATGGGACTCCCTTAATATTTGTTTATTCAAATATGCTTGTGTGCATAAAAATATTCTACATTTGCACCAAAGTATATCTCTCTTTCACTCCCAATGCTCCATAGAGTTCATCCCATCCTTTATAAATTTTAGTTTTTGTTTAGTACTATTGTCATTTTTCCATTATGGCAAGTTTCTTCTAGCCACCTAGGAATAGAAAATGTAATTGGATATAAATTTGAGGCCTCTTCTATTTTAGAAAGAGCATCATGTACTAAATTTTCCTTACCCTTTTTTGCAGATTATCTCAAAATTAAAACTTTGCATTTTTTCTCCTCATTTTTGTTAATCTTCCAATGAAATCCATAGCTTCAAAAAATACTTTATGCTATCATGGTATATCTTGACTTTAAAGTACCTCCCATTGATATACTATCCCCATTTTTTATTGCATGTAATATTTCTTCCATTTATTTTTCATACGTAGATTTCACCAAATATTTTCTTTGAATTCCTTGCTTTAAAAAGCCAATGATATCCCTTATTGTGTTAATGTTACGTAAATTCCTTGTCCTAGTGCCTCACACTCTACTATGAATGTTTTACCAAAAGTAGGTGAAACCGATGTTGGTGTAGAAGACATGGCATCCATTAAAAGAGAGAATGCCAAAGTAGCCTCATCATTCCATATAAATGATATTTTCTTCAAGAGATATGTGAGTGGACTTAAAATGCATGCATAATTCTTAACAAATGATCAATAATATCATGGAAGTCTAAAAAATCTTCTAAGAACCTTGATTTTCTTAGGAATAGGTCATTTTGTAATAGCTTACATCTTTTGAGGCTCCAACTTCACTCCTTCCTTTAAAACAATATGAACCAAATACTCGAATTCTTATTTCCCAAAAGCACATTTGGATATTTTTACATAAAAATGATTGTTCTCAATAATTTATATAACTTTTTCACATGTTTAGTGTGGTATTCCCATGATTTATTATAAATATGTGTATTATCAAAGAAAACCAACACAAATTTTATAAGATGGGATCAAACAAAATTGTTCTTAAGTCGAACCCACTGGAATTCAAACGGCGATAAACCATAATTCAAACCAAATTCGCGTTCCAAAATAGCCTGCTAACGTCGGCCAATTTTGTGATGCGAAAACCAAATAAATTCCACCCTAATATTTTTCGGGTCCGAAGTTGGGCTGGCATACGGTTGGAGAGTTGTGACGCGAATTTCTTATCAAATTCGCCCTAATCTTTTTCGGGTCCGGATTTCCACTGCGCGAGCAGCCCAAACAAAGATCCGCTCCAATCAATTTCTGCCACGTGTCCTAAATAAAAACTTGCCCTGCTCCTAGCTGTGGGTGAATTCGATGGCGTTTAAGGCGATGGGACATGGATGTGGCGATTTCATATCAATCGCATTAAGTTTTAATGTTGTTCAATTAAGTTCCAAGGTTTTCACATCAAATCCGCATTAATTAAGTTTTAACACTGTTCAAGATCGGACCTCCACTCCTGTTAGCGATTTCGCATGCTCCAATATGATCTGGCCTTCGGCTCTCATTAATGATCAGAGATTAATTATGACGGGCGTCCTTTGATTGCATTGCAGTCGGGTCGATAAAATGGCATTTCGCTATGGTTTTTCAGACGAGTCGGTTGCTAGATTACATTGCCTGCTCACTGTGACGAGAAGGAGAAGTGGCCCGCTGAACTGTTGCTTAGACCTTGCTACATATCTGCATTTCTCTCGGTTTGGTCTATGTCTGTCTTCCTCTGTTTCTTGGAATTCTACTTCTCCATCTCCTCTTGTGCCCACTGCGCCTGAGACTGCACCCATGCCTCGCCAGCGTCAAAGGATGCGTTGCCGCAGGGGGAGCACTAGAGGTCAACCCCTGCGTGCTCCCTCCAGCCCCTCAACGGAGTCAACTTCCGGCCAATCCAGTGATTATTACGCAGGTCGCTATCCAAATACTAGGAGTGGGCGGGGTCGGGTTGTAGGATCTGGCCACCGTATGGATTCCCCTGCTCCTCGTTTCCCCACCGCTAGTTCACCTTCTCCCACGACGCGCACTGCGCAATTTTCCT
Source organism: Pinus albicaulis (assembly GCA_034641835.2). NCBI lineage: Eukaryota > Viridiplantae > Streptophyta > Pinopsida > Pinales > Pinaceae > Pinus > Pinus albicaulis. The sequence continues at coordinate 1,418,215,763 of CM076579.1, read as the reverse complement.
TTAATTGCTCTCTCAACCGCCCATGAATCATGGCTTTAGTCACTGTGGTTTTCCGTGAGGAGGCCCAAACAGAGGAAGAACGCACCCGTCCGGTGGGTCTGAGCTCAGAAAAATCCGGCCAGCATTCGAGCCTTCAGGAGGGGAGTCGTGGCATGCATGTGGAGGTAGCACCTAGCGATCCTGGACCTTCCGAAGGATGGTGCCAAATCATGGAGGAACCACCGGAGGAGTAGTTTGGTTAATTTGGTTTTCTTTCTTCGCAGGCCCACTTAATTGGGCATGTTTTAACTAGATTATATTAATGTGCTAAACCTCTGTAATATTTTTGAATTCTGTAAACGTTCAAGACTGATTTCCCCATATGAGGGCAGTCTTCTTAATTTTTTTATTTTTTGATGACAAATTTGCCGTGAGTCTGGGCAATGTTTTTGACTTCGGTGTAATTTTATTCCCACTATTAATAGATTAAATTTACTTAGAATTCTCACATGATTAGAGTTTTTCTTGATCTATTCAAGGATTTTGGGTACTTTAATTTGTATTTGGAACAATGGACGTCGGTACTCTATCTGTTGCTTTACTATTCTACATACTGTTATTTCACTTTCTTATAGATGCCTCGGGCATATTTGGATGCTTTCTCAGATTGCCAATAATCTCCATGTGGACTGTGACTGGATTCTATATCATGTCCCTGTATGTGACATAGGGTATTTTTCTATCATTGTCTAGGGTGGGACTTCCACTTTTCTGGATGGATATTTGGGTTCCAATATTCAGATGTGAAAATGTAATGACTTCATGGACTGTTTTACTTCATATAATATATTCAAAACAACGTTTTTTCTCTTGTGAAAAAAAAATGATTAATGTTTATCACTCTGCCTTCAAAAATAGCGATGTTGGTCTATGTTGCTGGTTTATTGATATGGTCTGATGGTCTTTTTATATTTTGGACATATCACACTCCTCACATGATTAGCGTTTTTCTCTGTTGCAGGATTTTGGGTACTTAATTTGTATTTGGAACAATGGACGTCGGTACTCTATCTGTTGCTTTACTATTCTACATACTGCTATTTCACTTTCTTATAGATGCCTCGGGCATATTTGGATGCTTTCTCAGATTGTCGATAATCTCCATGTGGACCATTACCGGGTTTTATATCATGTCCCTGTATGTGACATGGGGTATTTTTCTATCATTGTCTGGGGTGGGACTTCCACTTTTCTGGATGGATATTTGGGTTCCAATCTTCAGATATGAAAATGTAATGACTTCATGGACTGTTTTACTTCATATAATATATTCAAAACAACGTTTTTTCTCTTGTGAAAAAAAAATGATTAATGTTTATCACTCTGCCTTCAAAACTAGCGATGTTGGTCTATGTTGCCGGTTTATTGATATGGTCTCATGGTCTTTTTATATTTTGGACATATCACACTCCTCACATGATTAGCGTTTTTCTCTGTTCAAGGATTTTGGGTACTTTAATTTGTATTTGGAACAATGGACGTCGTTACTCTATCTGTTGCTTTACTATTCTACATACTACTATTTCACTTTCTTATAGATGCCTCGGGCATATTTGGATGCTTTCTCAAATTGTCGATAATCTCCATGTGGACCGTTACTGGGTTTTATATCAAGTCCCTGTATGTGACATGGGGTATTTTTCTATCACTGTCTGGGGTGGGACTTCCACTTTTCCGGATGGATATTTGGGTTCCAATCTTCAGATGTGAAAATGTAATGACTTCATGGACTGTTTTACTTCATATAATATATTCAAAACAACGTTTTTTCTCTTGTGAAAAAAAAATGATTAATGTTTATCACTCTGCCTTCAAAACTAGCGATGCTGGTCTATGTTTTTGGTTTATTGATATGGTCTGATGGTCTTTTTATATTTTGGACATATCACACTCCTCACATGATTAGCGTTTTTCTCTGTTCAAGGATTTTGGGTACTTTAATTTGTATTTGAAACAATGGATGTCGGTACTCTATCTGTTGCTTTACTATTCTACATACTGCTATTTCACTTTCTTATAGATGCCTCGGGCATATTTGGATGCTTTCTCAGATTGTCGATAATCTCCATGTGGACCGTTACTGGGTTTTATATCATGTCCCCGTATGTGACATGGGGTATTTTTCTATCATTGTCTGGGGTGGGACTTCCACTTTTCTGGATGGATATTTGGGTTCCAATCTTCAGATGTGAAAATGTAATGACTTCATGGATTGTTTTACTTCATATAATATATTCAAAACAACGTTTTTTCTCTTGTGAAAAAAAAATGATTGTTTATAGTCGAAGCGCTGTGGGGTGGTTTATTATATTAATATTTCACAGTCATTGGAACGCCCACAATTCATAACAAATATTGGAGATTTACTGTCCTATTTTAAAGTTTCATTTTTTTTCTTTAAATTGAACCCGCCGTCGGTATACCGATGCTTGTAAGTGTCGAAATTGCGACAGCTTAAAAATGTCGGAAGAGCGACAGTATAAAAACATCGGATGAGTGACGTTCAAAACGTTGGACCACATTTCGTCAGAATTGCGACAGTTTACAAACGTCGGAAGAGAGACAGTATAAAAACATCGGACGAGCGACGTTCAAAACGTCAGACCACATTTCGTCGGAATTGCGACATTTTACAAATGTCGGAAGAGCGACATTCAAAACGTCGAACCACATTTCGTCAGAACTGCGACAGTTTACAAACATCGGAAGAGCGACGTCCAAAATGTCAGACCACATTTCGTCGGAATTGCGACAGTTTACAAACGTCGAAAGAGCGACATTCAAAACGTCGAACCACATTTCGTCAGAAGTGTGATAGTTTAAAAACGTCGAAAGCGCGATGGTTTGGGAAATGTCGGAAGAGTGACGCTTGTTTGGAAGTGACGAAACAGGTGTTGGTAATGCGACACTTTTTAAGTGCGTCAGAATTTCGACGGTGCGGCAAACTACGGTTTGACCGTCCTTGAACTGTCGCTCTTGCGACAACTTTGTGTCGGAATAGCGACGAATTGGCCATCGGAAATTCTGTTGAAGATTGCAACAAGAAAAAGTGAAGGAGGCATCCTGAAACATCTTTCCTGATCCTAGTTGGAAAGTGATCACCTAAACTAGGTGGGGGGCCACACAAGTGATTTTTGTCGCAAAGTCTATTTTTAGATTATGTCTATTTTTAGACATATGGATCATGGTCTATAAGTTGCAGGATGCTATTTATGGATGATTGGTCAAGTTTGTAAATATAGAGGGACCTCTATTTTTAGACATTGGGCGGAATCTATTTTTAGACTGCCAGTCTAAAAATAGATCAGTCGAATATTATTAGCTCTTAATAATATTTGGACTATAAACATTATCTTATCCTCTTGGAGCACTTTAGTTCGAGCTACGGATGTGGCACATGCAGCTGACAGAAGGAATTATGCTATTCCTAGGGTTTAGTTGAGCTATTGCATGGTTGACTTCAGTTAGAACTCATGTGGCAGAGTTTGGTGGAGTTGATGAGACAGTTGATGGAGTTGTGTTCGGTTTAACTTAGTTGAACTAGTTGTATTTAGTCTAACCGATAAATACACTAGTGATGAGTGGTGTGAATTAATTATTAATTAATTCACTAATTATTAACTCATAAATCAACTAAAGAATACATCAGTTAACTGCAATGCATGGACAGTTCAGTGGAGACCAGTGTTAGAGGTGGGTGAAAGGGTGAGTCTACTATCAGTTGTGACTATAAATGTGCATGAGATTTGCACACACATTGATTGAGATTTCCAATGAGGATTGTGTAGTACAAGCCAAGGATATTCAAACTTGGATCTCATTCATTCTCATCTTGAATTGCGCAATAGAGGCAGGCAAACTTGTGGAGGAGATTTGAACTTGTGACTTGTTCATATCTGAGCTAGTTTGTGTGTAGCATGTGAGATAGTGTTGAGAGCTATGAGGAGCTTTGTGCTATGTATTGTTACATGTTCTCTATCATTATAATATACAGATAGTTGGGGGTTTTTAGCTGTAATATTTCCCCATTACATACTGTGTTATATGTGTGCTTGATTATGTTTTAATGTGCGCATGCGACTGCTTCTATTTCCGCAAATTGATGATCAATTGTAGAAGAGGTTATGTATTATGCATGAAGCTTAAATAGTGTGTAATCGGGATAATCTCGGTGAATAATTCAGCTATTATTCAAATTTCTACATGGTATCGGAGCGAAATTGATCATCGGATCTATTACAGTGATTACAATTTATTTCGGTAGACAGAGTCTGTAAGCGGGCCAGGTAGCCTCTGGATCCATCCTTTCTTTGAAAGGTGATATATCCAGTAAATGCCCCTACAGTCGATCTCTATGCTAGAAATAATTTGTTCTCACAGATCAGAAGCGGTTGAGTTTTGAGCTGGTGGAATTCAAAATTGCAGCAGTGTTTTCTTGGTGTCGAAGTCAAAATGTCTTATCAAGGATTGCGATTGGAGTATGCTCTTGAAGGCAGCTCGAATTATATTGCATGGAGAGATAGGATGGAGGTGGTGTTAGATGATAATGGGCTGAAGGAGTTCATAGATGTTGAAGTTCCAAAGCCTTCTTCTAGCGATGCTGCCTTGGTTGAGGCTTGGCAAAAGAAGATAGCAAGGTGTCGAAGGATTCTGTTGGAGGGCGTGAAGGATCACATAGTATCCAGCCTGCATGGTAAGGCTTCTCCATTTTTGATGTGGAAAGCCTTGACAGATTTATTCCAAAGCAAGAGTGACCAGAGGAAGTTGGCGCTCAAGGATAAACTCGGGAAAATAAAGATGGAGAAGAATGACACTATTCCGGTATACTTGACAAAGTTTGTCCACTGCAGGGATGAGCTTGGGAGTGTAGGAGTTAGTGTGGATGATGAGGACTTGGTGAGCTTGGCTCTCCTTGGTCTTTCGAAGAGTTGGCATTCCTATGAGGATTCTGTCAATGGTCGGGAGAAATTTCCAGGATGGGAGCGACTTTGGTCGGATCTTGTGCAAGAGGAGATAAGGCGGAGTACCAGGGATGGATCTTCATCAAAGGTATCTGATGAAGAGGATTGCGCTTTGGCTGCCAAAGCAAGGAAGGGGAAGGGCAAGAAGAATTCTTCTCAATCCGATGCGGATGGTAAAGAGCGTGACATGTCCAAAGTGAAGTGCTTTCACTGTCACGAACACGGACATTACGCCACGAATTGTCCACAAAAGAAGAAGAACAAGCAAGCTGCTGGTGAGGCTCTTGCCTCACAATTTGAGTTGAACTTCTCATTGATCACATGCATGGTGTCTAGTGCATTGGGATCGGGGTGGTATTTTGATAGTGGCGCTTCCTTTCACATGATGGGAGATGTGAATCTTTTCAGTGACTTGGTGGAGAAATATCTCCAGTTGCATGTTGAGTTGGGCGACAATGGAAGATACAATGCGACCAGCATTGGTACCATAACCTTTCAAAGGGAGTCAGGTAAACTCATTTGTTTACAAGATGTAGTGCATGTTCCAGGTTTAAAGAAGAATTTGATCTCAGTCGCAATGTTAGAGGATAAAGGATATGAATTTGTCTTCAGTGAAGGAAAAGTTTTCCTTCGGCACAAGGCAACAGGACAAGTCAAGAAGGTTTGGATTCGAGCAAAGAATCTCTACAGACTTGAAGTAGATGGGATGTCTATGGAGCTTCCTACTGTTGGGAAGTGCAAGAAAGACATGAAATTGATGCTTGAGAGGGAGCAATTTTTGCATGCAGGTAAAAGTGAACCTCAGGATGTGGAGCAGCCACAAGATGAGGATCATGGAGTTGGAGAAACCACTCATGCAGAGAATTTTTGTGCCAGATGGGCAGAGGGAGTGCATGCTGCTATACCACCAGGTGAGAGGTGGGGCGACATGCATGATTAATCCCAAGAGGAGATTTATGGGCAAGATTCATTGAGATGGTGTGGATCTCATGAACTGAACCTGGAAACGAGGTGCCCATAGAGCAGCAGTAGCATGATCAATTGGAGTGATGCAGGCAGATCAAAGTGACAGTGTCGGATACTGGAGCGCGAATCATATTTGACAGCAAGTGTAGAGTGCATGGGTGCAAGAGTTGAACAGCGCAGTGGTTCCTGATGACATGTGCAATTGGCCAAGAAAAAGTCGAAGACTTTGATGATAGATGCATCAGACTGATTGAGTTGTTTGGAGCCTATTCAGTTTAAGAGGAGTTGTAGAGCAGATGCATGGAGTTGCATGGCGCTTGTGAAGGTTGCAGGGTGAATGCATGGAGTTGCATGTCGCATGCAAAGACAGTCCTTTCTTGTTGAGAGGGAGTGTTGAAGATTGCAACAAGAAAAAGTGAAGGAGGCATCCTAAAACATCTTTCCTGATCCTAGTTGGAAAGTGATCACCTAAACTAGGTGGGGGGCCACACAAGTGATTTTTGTCGCAAAGTCTATTTTTAGACTATGTCTATTTTTAGACATATGGATCATGGTCTATGAGTTGCAGGATGCTATTTATGGATGATTGGTCAAGTTGGTAAAAAATAGATGGACCTCTATTTTTAGACATTGGGCGGAGTCTATTTTTAGACTGCCAGTCTAAAAATAGATCAGTCGAATATTATTAGCTCTTAATAATCTTTGGACTATAAACATTATCTTATCCTCTTGGAGCACTTCAGTTCGAGCTACAGATGTGGCACATGCAGCTGACAGAAGGAATTGCGTTATTCCTAGGGTTTAGTTGAGCTATTGCATGGTTGACTTCAGTTAGAACTCATGTGGCAGAGTTTGGTGGATTTGATGAGACAGTTGGTGGAGTTGTGTTCGGTTTAACTTAGTTGAACTAGTTGTATTTAGTTTAACTGATAAATACACTAGTGATGAGTGGTGTGAATTAATTATTAATTAATTCACTAATTATTAACTCATAAATCAACTAAGTAATACATCAGTTAACTGCAATTCATGGACAGTTCAGTGGAGACCAGTGTTAGAGGTGGGTGAAAGGGTGAGTCTACTATCAGTTGTGACTATAACTGTGCATGAGATTTGCACACACATTGAATGAGATTGCCAATGAGGATTGCGCAGTACAAGCCAAGGAGATTCAAACTTCAATCTCATTCATTCTCATCTTGGATTGCGCAGTAGAGGCAGGCAGACTTGTGGAGGAGATTTGAACTTGTGACTTATTCATATCTGAGCTAGTTTGTGTGTATCATGTGAGATAGTGCTGAGAGCTGTGAGGAGCTTTGTGCTATGTATTGTTACATGTTCTCTATCATTATAATATACAGATAGTTGGGGGTTTTCAACTGTAAGCTTTCCCCGTTACATACTGTGTTGATATGTGTGATTGATTAATCTATGTGCACATGCAACTGCTTTTATTTCCGCAAATTGATGATCAATTGTAGAAGAGGTTATGTATTATGCATGAAGCTTAAATAGTGTGTAATCAGGATAATCTCGGTGAATAATTCAGCTATTATTCAAATTTCTACAAATTCTGCCAAATTTTCTAGTGATTGAACCATGGATGACAGTAGCAAACGAAGTTGTCTATCTAGGATACAAAATAGCTGGCAGTTTTCTGTCAGAATCTGGTTTAGAAAAATTCAAAAAATGAGGTAGTTGCAGTGTTTGAAATCCATTTTTGATAGTGGAAATGGATTCTGCACTATCAAAAACTCTTAGGGCACCCAAAACACTAAAGTTTAACAACTGTAAACAACATTCTGATAAAATCTTATTCGGTTTTTTTCAAAATCTCTACTAGATTCTGGGCCGTTCTGTTATTTTTTAGACTACACGGTAGCAAACACCTGTCCCATCTGTGGCAAAGAATTTCAGTCCTAAAATAGAATTATATATCTTGGAATGGAATGAGATTTGTAAACTTTTATTATTATGAATATGATTATAAAATTGCAATTTAATTGTTAATAATTATTATATAAATGGTAGGAATTTATTTTTTATCAAAATGTTTATAAAATTATAATTTGATTCTTAATAATTATTAAATACATGGTAGCCATTTAAAGTGAGTGCATATTGGATTTTATGAAAAGAATACCATTAAAAAAAAATTACGTAACTATTTTTGCTGTCTTATTTGTATATTTAAATTTTATTTTCAAGGATTTTTTTTTAATTTTGAGCAAGGTGAGATCTGTTATTTTTTGGGGGCTCTAGTAGGCCATGTAAAAATTAGCCATATTTTCAGCTTTTTTGCATTTTGTTGGATTGCATTTTCAATCTACTTCTCTGAGCTTAAGCAAATAGATTCATGTACTTTTAAATTTCAATCTCAGTTTAAATTTATTTTAATTTTAGATTTATTAAGTATTAAGAAAAGTAAGTGTCTAAAAATGCAAATCTTTATTTTTAATGTAAAAGAAATTTAATCCTTGAAATTATATAGATCAGAAGTTAAGGAAAATCTAAACTAGCTAACTCATACAGTTGAAGGAAGTTACAATATATTACTTGCCCTTTAAGTAACTCAAAATACTAATATTTGTCTGCAAAATCCTCATTACGTGTTGGAAATGTTGCAAACGTTGGCTAATTAATATGAATATATATGTATATGTAAGGTAGCTTTAATATTCTCGCATTCCAAGCTTTATCCACTATAGAAACACGCAATGATGTAGGGATTTGTATGTACTTAAGAATCTGCTTCAAAATTTGGTATCTAATCTAGCTTGATGGAAGCTGATGCAATTAGTACTATGTAGCTTGAGACGACAATCTAGACGTCAAGAAAAAAGAAAGTGATATGGGATTGGTTGATGAACTAGTAAAAGATTCACCAAATCTGCCTCTTTCTCTTTGCTTTGACAGAGATGGTAATTCTTGTGTGACAACAGAAGAAATACTTGAATTTTGTGGTGTTGGCAGAGTCAAAGTGGCAATGTATGCGCCTTCTTATCAAATGAATGATTTTTTTTTTGGAGTTTATTATTTCAGGAAGTATATTTTATGTTCGCATCTCGCATGAACTTTTAGTTGACATTTATTGTTCAAATAATAATATCAAATTAAAATTTTAATAATATATTGTGGGTGATTTCTTTAGCACAAGATTATGAAGAATGTAGTTGGCTAAGTGCTTGAGTGTCTTATAAATTTTTTTGGCATCTCTAATATTTTATGTAAAATGGATTATAATAATGGTCATATATATATATATATAAATATTTAATATTTGATGCATATGAGTGTTTATACATGGATCTTTATGTAGGAGTCATGTGTATTCCCTGTGGGCACTATTACCTTAAAGTTGATATTATTGTAAGGTAGAGAAAGCTCCTAAAACATATTACCACAATATATCTTCCTGAAATAGTCATGGAGCTCTTCATCAAGTAGTAGTGGAGCTTGTAGAAGCATTAGCTTCAAAGATTCTTGGAAATGTGAATATTTTATTAATTTTTTTGTTAAATTTGTCCTCCTTAGCTTAATATTAGAACATGTATACTTATGTTATATCCTTTTATTGGGAGAGCATTTCAAATTTTCCAAAGCAAAAATTCCTGCATTTTTTTCCATAATTGACTTTCTTACTTGAATGATATTGTTAGATAAATTCTTTTATGTTCATATTCTATAGCTTCTTTGTTTTAGCTATTGTCTTTTACTTCTTCAAGAAGAAGATGGTTAATTTTAAGCATTTTCCATACCATAATACCATAAAACTAGAGACATAATTTCATTTGGTCTTCTAATTTTTATATAAGAAAAGCTCAAGTTATAATTTTTCGTTCTTTGCGAATTGCAAGTAGTTTTCTTGTAAATTTAGGTACCAAGGTAAATGAATGTAACACCTCTTACTTACACCACAAATTTTTTTTTTTTTTATCATACTTCATTTCTGACATAATTCAATATTACCCATCTGTTAGTTCCTTACATCAAACACTCAAAATTGCTAGTCAGAAATATAATACCTGCTTTCTTTTTCTTTTTTCTTTTTTTTTCAATAAGAGAGCAACCTCACTTTTATATAATGGATGAGTTTATATTATTATGTGTAAACAATACACATCTTATACCAATTACCTAACAATTAAAATCCTTAGAAAATTTTATATAATTATGTATAGAGACACATTCCCATTGTTTTTAACTTCATCTCCCATGTTCCAAATTTTCACACACACACACACACACACATATATATATATATATATATAGTTTTTAACTATAGATTGGGCACGTTAATATTTTTACGATAACCAAATCTCATATATACATATAATTTAAAAGTACTCAAATTAATTAATATAATAAAATCTTGATAATCTAACCTTATCACTTCTATGTTCGTAAGGACATATAGTGAATATGTATTGATTATGGATGCGACTCACTGTATCACGACCTTTATGAATGAATATTTGATTTCAGAACGAAGATTACATTTTTTCTTTTGATTAAATATGATGTATACTTTACAACCCATACTCTTGTACTGTATATGATATTGGTTTCCGCCATCGAGAGTGAAGTACTCCCATTGAATGTTAACTGATCATCCTACACGCAACTGTGTCATCCTACATGCAACTGTGGTACGCGATTGGTCTCAATCCCCAAGACTGTAATCCGATTTAAATCTTAGTCATAATTGTTTGCCAAGTGTAGGGTTCAGATTCTCTTGGGAGAATTAGGGTTTGTCCTCGGTCATAATAAAATTTTTATTTAAGTTAATTCTCCAGTGTTACTGTCTTCTTTACCATTTCATTTTTCCCGCTAGGCTTTTTCGACCAGAGTTCAGTCGTACCTCCTGGAGTCGAAATCGATGGAGTAATCTCCTCATACCTTCACTACGCCTTTCATGGGAATGCTATCGAATAAGCATAATATTTATTTATGGTTATTTTTGTAAAATTATTTACGTTTTCAGTTATTTCTTGTCTAAACCCTCCCAGCTTTGCGCTGGTGGTTGAGTTTGTTCGTTTTCCCCTTAACGAGTTGTATTACCAAAACTTTTGGTTTATAAATTTTATTCTCTCAACATTTCATGTTGAAATTTAGCTTCTCTGTGTTATTCTTTCTGGTCTATGACATCCATAACTGATCTCGCCCTTTCTACAGAGGAGCTTTACCATCACTCTCTTTTCTCATCTCGTAGATTCCCGAGAGGCAGTATTCTAGTTTTCTCGAGATAATGTTTCAATTTTCGGTAACTCTTACCGAGAATTGGAATTCACCAGTTGACTTGCTTTGTATTGATATTTATATAGGGTCGAATCTTCCTAGTTAATATTACAACAACACGACTATGGAAATTTCTATTTCTCCAAAATTTTGATAGATTATAAATTTAACAGGTTGGGTATTTCATGAAGGCCATCATTTATGCTATGGTGTTTTGCACCCAGCGTAACACTGGAAGGTATACCCGCGCCCCAAAAGCAATATGCTCAATGGTTAAAATCTTGTACTATATAAGATTTTGTTTTTAACTTTTCTATTTCGTTGAACCTTGAAATCACATCTCATTGTCTTAGCTATACCAGAATTGATAATTTCATGTCTCTCATACTTGGAAAATTTCTATTTCAGGCTCAATAATTATGGCGAGGTTCGATAGTCTAGGTAAGAGATTTGCCATTTGTTTGAGTGACGAGTTATATACTTACTATAACTCTGTGCAATAATTCCATTTCTCTTGTTTTCTTTTGTTTTTGCAGGTGAGATTATTGTTTTCTAATTCGTTTAACTCATTCTGGGCACCCTTCCCATTCAAGACTATGACCTCATAATTTCTTGTTTTCGTTCTGCAGTTCAGGTTGGTAATTTCGATTTCAGCAGAACCTTGATATTTGATATATCGCTACTGATTGGCATCACTTTATTTGAGATCCAAGCTTATGAATTTTCCTCAGTTTTTATGGTTAATAAACTCGTAGCAGTCTTTTCGGAGAACGACAGCTGTACTGTGTATTTTTATTTTCTTGGATAAATACCTCAAAACGCGAATTTAGAATGGTCGTTCTCCCTATTGTTCTACAATAATTGCATATTGCCATAAATTTATTTTCCAGCTACATTTTTTATCTGTTTTTCATAATTAAGAGAGGTCTAATTATGAAGGATTTTCATACATGTATATATCAGTTAAATTAGCAACATACATGCTCAGTTTATATTTTAATTAGCCTCTCAGAGAATATTTTCTTTATCGCTCTATTTTTTTTTATAATCGAAATATTCTATAGTCTGTCACAGACATGATTTTGGTACCATTGTATGGAAATGGCTTTCCTCCATTATTATATGTATGTTGATGAAGAATTTATCAATTCTTCTATCACTGTTTTCATACCATTCTTGTGTAGGCTATTTTATATTGGGATCACTATATAAGTATAACCTTACTTCATAAATCTCCTAGTGTGAGTTATAATAATATTTTGTTTTTTCATTAGAGTATTAATTTGGATTCTGGATTGTAGAAAAAGTATAAAATAATAGCAAGAATTCAATTTGACATTTCTTTATTACTTCCTCTCATAATAGGTTATACATATTGACTTTTGTCTATTTCCAGCAAGTACTTAATAGATTTTTCTTACATTCTGTTGCATTACAAGTTATTCCATGGTGTATAATTTTCTCTCTAATAGCTCTAATACTGCTTATCATGTACCTAAGTAGAAATTTGTTATTTCTTGAGTCTTGTTAATACTAGCTGTAGAATGTTTTCATTCTATTTTATTGACATATGCTAAAACATTTTTTTTTCTTTTTTTGAAATTTAATTTAATTTATTTTTAGCCCTACTATACCAAAATAACTTCTGTTATATTCACTATACAGGGAATATATTCTCATAATTATGAATAGAATTTGTAGTTAAAATAATCACATACAGATACGGTTCAGTTAATCACTAGATGTACTTTTACATGCATATCTGTTCCTCACTTTTATATTCATTCTTTACCCACAATTATATATATAGTACAGTGAGGTTTTCTTCTCTCTACTAACTTATGTTTAAACAACGGCATGATGCAGAGATGGATACTCTTAATTCTAATGAGAATAAAATATATTTTCAACAAAGTAAATTTACCAAATTTAATATTTCATTGATATTTCTTTCAGGCACCTATAACTTGATATTTCAGAAGCATATTAAAGTTAAAATTTAATTTATCTGTGGGAACTATATATATCTCCAGATTTAGACCTTCAACAGGTTTAGAGATTCTAGTAGATATCTCCAAGTAGATACTATTCCTACGATTTCTCCTAATAGAATCTATTAAATGTAAGGAATTTCATAATTACAGTAAATTATTTAACACTTGATGCTATTTAAATTTAAAGAATTCATAACTTCATCTATAATAGAAATTTAGGATAGTATGCATACCACTTTGTTTCTATGACCAATCCTCCCAACCATAGAATTATTCTATCTCCTGAATTCACCCCCGAGCTAAGATCTTCTCCAAGAACAGACCAACTCCCATCTGTTCTGGAGTAGCTTACTTAAGCTATGCTTTCCCCAAATCATGTTTCTAATTCTACGTCCAGAATTTCAGGATGCTTTTATTTTTGTTTTCCTAGGCTTCCCTTAATGAGGGACTTTAAAGCTGCTTTCTGCTTTCCCAGCTTTTTACTTCTTCCCAACTACTTTCCTCATCATTGGGGAATTTAGATTTTTCCTCTTAAATATAAATTAGAAATAATTTTCTTTCAAGGATTTTTGAAAGATTTTTGGAAAGTATTAGCCTCATCCATAACCTCATGGATCATGCTTATGATCTCCAATATCATCTGGTCATAGTGCACACATAAATATTCCATTTATTTCATTAATAAATATTTAAATAAAATTCACACAATAACTATCCATTGGGTTCCACTCCCCTTTGGATTTTTGTTCAATTGTCTAACTTAAAAGGCATAGAAATTAGGGGTGTTACACATTCCCCCTCTGAAAACAAACATTGTCCTCGGTGTTTCCATAAGCCACTTTGATATGGATATGTTTCCATCATCTCAGCTTCTCTTTCCCATGTAGCCTCTTTAGCAATAAAGTGTTTCCACTGCACTTTTACTCTGGCTACTGTTCTATTTCTCAATTCAATTTCTTCCCACTCCAATATTTGAAGTGGCTTTGGAAGGAACTCCCCTTTTGTTTCCACCTGTATCACATTCCAATCAACAATATGAGAAACATCATGTACATATTTTTTTAATAACGAAACATGAAACAAATCATGAACTTTAACATGGGGGGGGTAAGGCCAGTCTATAAGCCACTGGTCCCACCCTTTCTAGGACCTCAAAAGGCCCACAATATCTAGGAGCCAATTTTTCACAGCTCCCAGCATAAAGAGTGCTCTTTTGGGGTTTAATCCGCAGGTACACATGGTCACCCACTTTGTACTCTCGGTGCACTCTCCTCGTGTCGACATAACTTTTCTGTCTATCTTGGGTTGTCTTTATGTTTCTCTGTATTTGTTTGACAATTCTTTCCATTTCTTGTAGAGCATCTAGCCCAAGTACTAGCTTATCTTCAGGCTGGCTCCAGCTTAAAGGAGTATGGCACTTTCTTCTGTAGAGTGCCTCAAATGGACTCATTTTGATGGAAGATTGGTAGCTTTTATTATAAGAAAATTCGACTAAATGTAAGTAGTCTTCCCATTTAGTTCTCCTATCCATCACATACATTCTGAGCATATCCTCCAGAAATTGATTTATTCTCTCAGTTTGACCATCCGTCTGAGGGTGATAAGCAGTACTAAAATTTAATTTAGTGCCCATGCCCCCAAACAGACCCTTCCAGAAGGCTGCTGTGAACTTAGCATCTCTATCTGAAATAATCATCTTTGGAACCCCATGTAGCCTTACAATTTGTTTTAGGAACACATTTGCTACTTGGGTTGTCCCAAAAGTAGATTTTACAAGTATTAAATGTGCAGCCTTTGTTAAGGTATCTACTACTACCATCACGAAGTCATGCTGGTGCTTTGTTCTGGGTAACCCGTTTATAAAATCCATAGAAAAAGTGTGCCATTTCCATTCTGCAATTGGTAAGGGATTTAGAAGACCAGCTGGATGCTGGATGCTGAGGTTAAACTTTGACTAGCTGACATTCCATGCATCTAGCTAAGTAGTTTGCTACGTCTTTTTTCATTCTTGGCCAAAATAATTTCTTTTTCAAGACTGTAAGCATTTTCTGATATCCAGGATGTCTTGAATATGGTTTTTTATGGTATTCATCTAGGATTTCTTTTTTCAAAGAGTCTACATTGCAAATATACAATCTGTTTCTATAACAGATCAGCCTTTTCTAATTTTGAGTGTACCCAGCCATTTCCTTTTTCAGCATTTGCACTTGTAGGTTCTCATAGTTGGGATCTTGATCTGCTACTTTTTTTACTAATTCTTCTAAGTCAAAACTGGCACTACTCACAATGTTACCTATGATTTGGCAGACATTTCTACTTAGAGCATCAGCAATTTTGTTTTCTTTCCCTTTGATATGTTTTATGTCCATATCAAATTCACTCAGAAAAGACAGCCATCTGGCTTGTCGAGCATTCAATTCTGTTTGAGTGAAAAAATACTTTAGACTGATATGATCTATCATCAATGTAATTTTTTTCCGAGAAGATAGTGTAGCCACATCTTCAATGCATGAATTACAGCAGCTAACTCAAGATCATATACACTATAATTTTGTTCATGTTTCTTAAGCTTTCTAGATCCATATGCAATAACAGAATTCTCTTGCAACAGAAATCCTCCCAATCCCTCTCTACCTGCATCCATACACACGATAAACTCTTTATCAGGCTCTGCAATCTTCAGTATAGGTGCTGTAGTATGTTTTAATTTCAGTTGCTCAAAGCTATTTTGGCATTTTGCAGTCCACTCAAATTTGGTGCCTTTCCTATGTAGGGAGGTTATGGGATATGCTATTATGAAAAATATTTCTACAAACTGTCGATAATATCCCACAATCCCCATAAATGATCTCACCGCTAAAACATCAGTCGACTTCGGCCACTCTCTAATAGCCTTTACTTTCTTAGTATCAACAACTAATCCTTGTTCAGAAATGATATGCCCTAAATATTGAATTTTATTTTTATAAAATTCACATTTTCTAAACTTGGCATACAACTGATTCTCCTTAAGAGTCTGCAACATCATTCTAAGGTGTTCTTTATGTTCTGCCTCACTTTTGAATAGATTAGAATGTCATATATAAATACTAGGACGAATTTGTCTAAGTATTTATTCAAGACGCTATTCATTAAGCACATAAAAGTGGCAGGGGCATTGGTCAAACCAGAAGGTAGGACTAAAAATTCGTAGTGACCATACCTGGTTTGAAAGGTTGTTTTACTGATATCCTCCTCCTTAATTCTGAGTTGGTGATAAGCAGTCCTTAAGTCAATCTTAGAGAATACTGAAGCTCCTCTCACCTGATCAAAAAGGTCATCTATTCTGGGCGATGGATACCTATTTTTGATTGTCAACTTATTCAATTGACGATAGTCAATGCACATTTTGAGGGTTCCATCCTTCTTTTTCACGAACAGCACTGGGGATCCCCAAGGAGATACACTCAGTCTGATGTAATATTTATCCAGCAATTCTTGTAATTGCATTTTTAACTCCATGAGTTTAGGGGGGATTATCCGGTAAGGGACTCTAGAAACTGGTGTTGTCCCTAGCACCAAATCGATTGAAAAATCGATTTCTCTCTTGGGGGGGAGATGAGGAATCTCATCCGGGAAAACTTCCTTAAATTCTCTTATCACTGGTAAGGTGTTTAACAAGTTTCCTTTAAGTTGTTGTCTTGACTCTTCAACATGTACTACATATACTTGATATCCCTTCCTAGCTGTCCTCTTTAGCTGAAGGGCTGAGATCTGCCTTACCGAAATAGGTTTCAGTTTCCCTTTTAGTATGAATGGTTTTCCTTCATCATCTATGCAGTTCAGAGTTTTGTCCCAACAATTCAGCATGGTATTTTTCTTTTCTAACCAGTCCATTCCTATCAATAAATCATAGGAACCTAAAGGAAGAATATTTAAATCTACCTATGTCTGATATTCATTCAATTTAATTTATGTTTTAGGTAGCTTATGAGTTACCTTGCATTTAGTTCCGGTAGATAACTGTACCAACCAAGGTTGTTGAAACTTTTCTGTTTTGAGTTTACATTTTTCTACAACTTGTGGACTAATATAACTCAAAGAAGCACCCAAATCAATTAAGATAGTAACATATTGATCTAAAATTTCACCTTCCATCTCGACCATAGTAGACTGATGTTCTGCTTGTCGGTTCTCCAAGGCTGCACTGATAGTGGGGATATTCCTTGCTATGTCATTCACTGTGGTAGCTTCTCTATCTCTCAGAACCATCTGAATATTTCAGTGTGGACAGTCCCTCAACAGATGAGGTTCTCTGCAACCCCAACACTTCAAAGGCTCCTACATTTTAACAGTTCTTTATTTATTATTTTCCCTATCTATTTGCTTTGAACCAACTTGGGATTGAGCAGTTTGACTTTCCTTTGGTTTGTTAAATTTCTTTTGCTGATGATTCCTACCAAAATTATTCAAATAAGTTGGTTTCTGTTTCTTTCCTTTGAATTCACCCTTGTTTGCCCATCTCTTCCCTTGTTCATTCTTTCCTTTAAACTACTAGTAGCATAATCTAGCTTTCCTCACCACCTCGTCCATGGTTTTTGGATTATCGAACTCTATTTTCTCCTTATAGACAGTAGGCAAACAGTTCAAAAACCTTTGCACCTTTTCTTTCTCTTCACGAATATAAGGAACATATCTTAACATAATTGTGAACTTGGTGACAAACTCATCTATGGTGAGCTTTCCCAATCTGAGTTCGTGAAACTCTTTTGCTTTGTCATCATAATAACGTTCATTCAAATACCAGTTTTTAAAATTGACTTGGAAATCTTCCCAAGTCACGGTTTTTTCATCAATGGCATGAACCATTTTTTTTCCTCCCACCACAACGTAGCTTTATCTTGTAGTTGGTATATAGCTAATCTAGCCCTCAGATTGCTTTCATACTCATAGACTTGAAAATACTTGATCATATTCAATAGCCATGCCTCAACATTTTCCTCCTTCTCTCCATCATAGGAGGGAGGTTTGATCTTTGAAAATTCACCCTGTAATTCCTTCTTCTGTTTAGACTGGTGTCTAGTGGTGTCATCTTCTTTAGAATCATCTGAGAGCCTGCCTTTCCTCCTCCTTCCAGAACCTTCACCTTCTTGGCTATTCCGTGAAGTCAGTTATCTTATCAGTTTTTCCTACTCCTCACTAGCTAAAGATAGCCTGTCATTTTGGCTTCTTAGCTGGGCCATATCCCATTGCAACCTGTGCAACATAGCCATCAGAGGAGCATTGGGATCTAGCGTATTATCTCTACCATCAAGATCTATAGATTTCCTCTTCTTCAGCCATTGACTTTTCAGTTTTAGTACCTTTTTACACTAAAAAAATTTAACATCAGTATCATTAAAAAAAAAAAAAAAATCATAACAGTGAGCATAGGAAAAAAATAGCCCAGTTTTCCAACTTGGGCTCCGATACCATTTGTAACACCTCTTACTTACACCACAAATTTATTTTTATTTTTATTTTGGTATCATACTTCATTTCTGAGATAATTCAATATTACCCATCTGTTAGTTCCTAACATCAAACACTCAAAATTTCTAGTTAGAACGTTGAAATATTATACCCCCTTATTTTTGTTCTTTTTTTTTTTTAATATAATAGAGCAACCTCACTTTTATATAATGGATGAGTTTATATTATTATGTGTAAACAATACACATCTTATACCAATTACCTAGCAATTAAAATCCTTATAAAATTTTATATAATTATGTATAGGGACACATTCCCATTGTTTTTAACTTCATCTCCCATGTTCCAAATTTTCATTTATATATATATATATATATATATATATATATGGCTATAGTTTTTAACTATAGACTGGGCACGTTAATATTTTTATAATAACCAAATCTCATATATACATATAATTTAAAATTACTCATATAAATTAATATAATAAAACCTCTATAATCTAACCCTATCACTTCTATGTTCGTAAGGACATATAGTGGATATGTATTGATTATGGTTGCGACTGGTCGTATCACGACCTTTATGAACGAATATCTGATTTCAGAACGGAGATTACATTTTTTTCTTTTGATTAAATATGATGTATACTTTACAACCCATACTCTTGAACTGTATATGATATTGGTTTCCACCATCGAGAGTGAAGTACTCCCATTGAATTTTAACTGATCATCCTACACGCAACTATGGTACGCGATTGGTCTCAATTCCCAAGACTGTAATCTGATTTAAATCTCAGTCATAATCGTTTGCCAACTGTAGGGTTTGGATTCTCTTGGGAGAATTAGGGTTTGTCCTCGGTCATAATAAAATTTTTATTTAAGTTAATTCTCCAGTGTTGCTGTCTTCTTTACCATTTCATTTTTTCCGCTAGGATTTTTCGACCAGAGTTCGGCTGTGCCTTCTGGAGTCTAAATCGATGGAGTACTCTCCTCATACCTTCACTATGCCTTTCATGGGAATGTTATCGGGTAAGCATAATATTTATTTATGGTTCTTTCTATAAAATTATTTACGCTATTAGTTGTTTCTTGTCTAAACCCTCCCAGCTTTGCGCTGGTGGTTGAGTCTGTTCGTTTTCCCTTTAACGAGTTGTACTACCAAAACTTTTGGTTTATAAATTTTATTTTCTCAACCTTTCATATTGAAATTTAGCTTCTCTGTGTTATTCTTTTTGGTCTATGACATCCATAACTGATCTCACCCTTTCTACAGAGGAGCTTTGCCATCACTCTCTTTTCTCATCTCGTAGATTCCCAAGAGGCAGTATTCTAGTTTTCTCGAGATAATGTTTCAATTTTCGGTAACTCTTACCGAGAATTGGAATTCACCAGTTGACTTGCTCTGTATTGATATGTATATACGGTCGAATCTTCCTAGCTAATATTACAACAACACGACTATGGCAATTTCTATTTCTCCAAAATTTTGATAGATTATAAATTTAACAGGTTGGGTATTTCATGAAGGCCATTGTTTATGCTATGGTGTTTTGCACCCAGTGTAACACTGGAAGGTATACTCACACCCCAAAATCAATATGCTCAATGGTTAAAATCTTGTACTCTGTAATATTTTTTTTTTAACTTCTCTATTTCGCTGAACCTTGAAATCACATCTCATTGTCTTCGCTATACTAGAATTAATAATTTCGTGTCTCTCATACTTGAAAAAATTCTATTTCAGGCTCAATAATTATGGTGAGGTTCGATAGTCTAGGTAAGAGATTTGCCATTTGTTTGAGTGGCGAGTTATATACTTACTATAACTCTGTGTAATAATTCTATTTATCTTGTTTTTTTTTTTTTTTGCAGGTGAGATTATAGTTTTCTAATTTGTTTAGCTCATTCTGGGCACCCTTCACATTCAAGACTGTGACCTCATAATTTCTTGTTTTCATTCTATCGTTCAAGTTAGTAATTTCGATTTCAGCAGAACCTCGATATTTGATATATTGCTACTGATTGGCATCACTTTATTTGAGATCCACGCTTATGAATTTTCCTCAGTTTTTATTGTTAATAATTTAGGATTACTTGTAGCAGTCTTTTCGAAGAACGACAGTTGTGCTGTGTATTTTTATTTTCTTGGCTAAATAGCTTAGAACACGAATTTAGAATGGTCGTTCTCCCTATTGTTCTACAATAATTGCATATTGCCGTAAATTTATTTTCCATCTACATTTCTTATATATTTTTCAGAATTAAGAGCAGTCTAATTATGAAAGATTCGCATACATGTATATATTAGTTAAATTAGCAACATACATGCTCGTTTATATTTTAATTAGCCTCTCAGAGAATATTTTCTTTATTGCTCGATTTTTTTTTTATAATCGAAATATTCTATAGTCTGTCACATACATGCTTTGGGTACAATTGTATGGAAATGGCTTTCCTCCATTATTATATGTATGTTGATGAAGAATTTATCAATTCTTCTATCAGTGTTTTCATACCATTCCTGTGTAGGCTACTTTATATTGGGATCACTATATAAGTATAACCTTACTTCATAAATTTCCTAGTGTAAGTTATAATAATATTTTGTGTTTTCATCAGAGTATTAATTTGGATTTTGGGTTGTAGAAAAAGTATAAAATAATAGCAAGAATTCAATTTGACATTTCTCTATTACTTCCTCTCATAATAGGTTATACATATTGACTTCCATCTATTTCCGGCAAGTACTTAATAGAATATTCTTACATTCTGTTGCATTACAAGTCATTCCATGGTGTATAATTTTCTAACAGCTCTAATACTACTTATCATGTACCTAATTAGAAATTTGCTATTTCTTGAGTCTTGTTAATATTAGCTTTAGAATGTTTTCATTCTATTTCATTGACATGTGCTAAAACATTTTTTTTCTTTTTTTGAAATTTAATTTAATTTACTGTTAACCCTATTATACCAAAATAACTTTTGTTATATTCACTATACAGGGAATATATTCTCATAATTATGAACATAATTTGTAGTTAAAATAATCACATATAGATACCATTAAGTTAATCACTGGATGTACTTTTACATGAATATATGACCTCACTTTTATATTCATTCTTTACCCACAATTATATATATAGTACAGTGAGGTTTTCTTCTCTCTACTAAATTATGTTTAAACAACAACATGATGCAGAGATGGATATTCTTAATTCTAACGAGAATAAAATATATTTTCAACAGAGTAAATTTACCAAATTTAATATTTCTTTCAGGCACCTATAACTTGATATTTCAGAAGCAGATTAAATTTAAAATTTCATTTATCTATGGGATCTATATATATCTCCAGATTTAGACCGTCATCAGGTTTAGAGATTCTAGTAGATATCTCTCAGTAGATACTATTCCTACAACTATACATATTCTTGAGGATGATTTCTCCTAATAGAATCTATTAAATGTAAGGAATTTCATAATTACAGTATAATTATTTAACACTTGATGCCATTTAAATTTAAAGAATTCATAACTTCATTTATAACAGAAATTTATAGGATAGGTATGCATACCACTTTGTTTCTATGACCAATCCTCCCAACCATATAATTCTACTATCTCCCAATTCACCCCCGAGCTGAGATCTTCTCCAAGAACAGACCAACTCCCATATGTTCTGGAGTAGCTTACTTAAGCTATGCTTTCTCCAAAGCCTGTTTCTAATTCTGCGTCCAGAATTTCAAGATGCTTTTATTCCTATTTGCCTAGGCTTCCCTTAATGAGGGACTTTAAAGCTGCTTTCTGCTTTCCCGGCTTTTTACCTCTTCCGAACTACTTTTCTCATCATTAGAGAGTTTAGATTTTTCCTCTTAAATCTAAATTAGAAATAATTTCTTTCAAGGGTTTTTGAAATATTTTGGGAAAGTGTTAGCCTTATCTATATCCTCATGGATCAGGCTTATGATCTCCAATCTCATCTGGTCATAGTGCACGCATAAATATTCCATTTATTTCATTAATAAATATTTAAATAAAATTCACACAATAATTATACATTGGGGTCCACTCCCTTTCGATTTTTGTTCAATTGTCTAACTTAAAAAGCATAGAAACAATGAATTAGCTACAATGATGACTAGATTGTACACTAGTAACCATGATATGATTTCGGTGAGGAATGCATATCATGGAAATAATACTAACACAATGGGATTAACTAGTCAAAGCAAATGGAAATTTAACATTTTTCATGTTCTTAAATAAAACGTTGTGGAAACTTCTGTGAGAAAGCAAGGAGATTATTCTTCCCCATGAGTGTTTAGGTGTGAGTGGGAAGACAGGTTTCAGTACCCACAAGTCAATAACATGAAGTAAATGCTAAATAAAGAAATGAGAAGTAACATTAATCATGAAATTGTGTGTATGTTGTGGATTAGGAAGTGTTGTAGTCATGAAGGTGAAGCTTTATGTTAAACTTAGTCTCATTGCGTCCTAAAGAAAAATTCAAAATTATAAAAAATTGGGCAAAGTGGAGTGCAGCATGCATTCAAGGCTATCACATATTGAGGGATAATATGCTAAGTATGTTAAGATATTATTGACTTTGGGACCACTGGACATGATGTTGGTTTTATTATTTAAACTATACATGTAGTTTATATTTCTTTGATGTGTTACTTCTAATGCAAAGAGAAGATTAAGGCTTATAAGTGGAGGTTTCTTAATCTACTATAGCTCGTAAATGGGTATTTTCACTGAACGTATGTGAGGTGAAATTTTCCTGTACGGGACATTTGTTGCAGGGTGTTGGTGGAGCAATAGAACTAGAACCTAGATACTTGCCACTAGTATTATGATAATTTGTCTAGAGGGCTAGAGGTGTTTATATATCTAATTAATTTCAGACACAATTGGGTCATATGGGAAGTCATTAGTGCTGCTTTGAAACCCAAGGTGTTATCCATGACATTGCAATTGTGGCTACAATGTTATCCCTGAAATTGTAATTGATCTTTTTCACCCTTTGATAGTTTAGTTTTGTATGTGAAATTTGCATAAATATATTGGATAATCCTTTCATATTTGGAATTTTTCTGTTATAAATATAGAATCACTGCACTCTTATTCTAGGATATAATCTCTTATACAATATACATTATGTCAACCAGATATATATTTCAAAGCAGACATGCTAGTATTTTATAGGAGCGAAGCTACTTCTATAAATAAGTCATTATAACTTACGTATAACACTGCTACTTCTATAAATAAGTCATTATAACTTATGTATAATACTTTGGAATCTTGTTTACTTTTATCTATTTTAGTGTTCACTGCTTGGTTTCTTTTTATATTTATATTTGGAACTTATGTTAATGGGTATTTATAAATTTGACATTTACTTTATTAATTTATTGATTTTTTTATGCTAATCATGGGAAATGAATGATTTATAGGTTTTTAAGCATTTGATATTAGTTTCTTAGTTGCATCTTCTATAATATTTGACATATGTTAGCTAGAATCTATAACCAGGAATTTTCTTTTGTTGAATTCTTCTCTTTGTTCCACTATTCATGGAAAATGAATTATCTATAGATTATTAAAAAGAGAAAATTGAAGGAAATAGAAACAACTTTAAACATTCTTGGGCCAATCATAAACTACTCGTGCTTCACAAAAATTACATGTATCTTTTTTACCACTTTGAGCAAGTTCTTCAATTTGGAGCATGGGGAAATTTTCTTCTCCTCCTAGCATTCATCTTTTAAGAATCAAATAGTTAGAACTGTAATTATTTTTCAACTTTCTTTCCTACTTCTTGTCCTTCTACTAAGTCCATGGAAAATGGCATCACATACCAACATTTGGTTGATACAAAGAAACTAGAAAAGAAAAGGAAGAACATGGTTGATCTTAGTCGGTTATTTGGAGGGGAGATTCTGAAATTTGAGGAAGACCACAACAACTCCCCAACATTTTTGCATATTCAATACATTTGTTTCTATATTCTTATTCTGGGTCATATGCTTTATCTAGGAAGTATTTTTAATAGTAATTTGTGTTTTTTTTTCCTTCCAATGGGTGTAGGGCATATGTTGGGAAAACAATGAGAAGAGAAGCTGATCAAATATTTGATAATGGCTACCTGGTGATCGTAGTGGCAAGCACATAAAATAAAGTTTTTTTTATATGATGTTTTTATTGAGATAAATGCTCAATAATATGCATTGGTTTGATCCATATCAATATATATGGGCAAGTATAGATTCGTTTCAAATGGGGTTTGATGTTCCTCTACATAACTTGTCATGCCAATCTTTATGCAACTTATTTTTACATTCTATCTAGTCAGAGGCCATATGGGAAAGT
Organism: Pinus albicaulis; assembly: GCA_034641835.2. Lineage (NCBI taxonomy): Eukaryota > Viridiplantae > Streptophyta > Pinopsida > Pinales > Pinaceae > Pinus > Pinus albicaulis. Next base: position 1,418,190,725 of record CM076579.1, on the reverse strand, counting down.
TATCTTTGTTGTACAAATAAGGTTTGTTTCTTAATATGAATGCATTTTATGTATACATATATTTTTTCTGAAATTCTTATATTTCATGTAATATTATATATTGTATGTTTGGAGAAGAGTTTTGAGGGAAGGGAGTTGTGTGTTGTGATCCTACCTATTTGTATGCATGTTCTCTATGACATATTTGGGAAAATTGTATATAAGATAATTACATTAATTTCCAAAAAATGACCACATAGTGAAATGGGAATGCTAATTGCATTAGCCTCAATACATTGTGGGATTTTAAGGGACACTCCTATAGAAAATAAAAAGAAATAGATATAATATAAGTAGGCTAGAAAATAAAGTGTTGCAAGAATACTAAGCGCAAAAAAGAGTTCACTAAAGTGATGGCGTAAAATAAGGTAAAGGGGAAGGGAAGATGTCGTAATGCCCCCTGGGCCTGTCACCCGAAGTGGAGAAAAATTTATCTCTTGTGGTTTACTTCTAGAACCAGATGCTGAAAAGAAAAGCTTGTGATGGAGGATTGTCTTAAAGTGCTAAAAGAAGAGTTGGTCCATGGAGTGTTTCTCTATCTCAAGTGAGTGGCTTTCTAGTACCATCTGGGAGTGGTGGAATGTCGGCTCAAAAGCAGATCCCTATTATCATAGAATGTTACTTGTTCAAGTGACACATTTGAGAAGATCTTAGAGAAGAGTTGAAGACCAGTTTCTGAATACATTGGAAATGAATATCTCATTCAATACAACTCCCCTAGGAGATCCTTCTTGTTTGGTATTTTGATATCACAATTTGTATTCCAACTAAATTAGTCATGCATAACTAGTCGTTCCTAAATTTTCACTATCTTGACTATCAATGTTTCCTATTTTAAATTTAAATTTGTTCGATGTTCCACATGTTTTTGGAATAGACTCAAGGAATTTTATATTGATAACTTAAAAATTTACATGATAAATATTGGAAAGATTACGAGTATAAACACATATGCTGATATTATCTTGATGGAAAAGATATGGTATAAATATTAAAGAGCTTTTTTGTGCAACTAGTATAGCATTAAAGAATAATGGTAGTTGAAATATGCATGGCTTGAAAGGTCTACTACATATTTCTGAATTTTGCTTGTATATTTCTAGCAGGAAAGTTTGAATATAGAAAATGGTTTTATTTTTTCTTTTGCTAAGATTATTAATTTGTCATGTGTTATTCATTCATTTTTTCTCTTTAATTTTTTGGAACATGAAATTACTTTAATTTTATGGATTAGAGGAAATTCTTTCACTACTGAAAGTTGGGCCTCCACCTTTGCATGTGTTAGCTCTCAATCAATGTGATCTAACTGAGGTCTCTATAAAAAAATTGTCAAAATCTTGTCAAATATTGAGGTATTTTATCATTTTTCTACAATTCAATCAACCATAGTCAACTCTTTGAGCATTACTTGTATTCTTCATAGAAGCATAGCCGATGTTTGGGGTGTTTTTTTATTAATGAGATATCTTGTATGTTCTTGACGCAGGCTATTGATATGCATGGTCATTTCCACGTTTCTAAAGATCATGGTGTTCATTTCGGTGTTTCTCTTGATTCAACGGGTTAGTATTGTCTATTTGCAAAGTTAAAGATGATTTTTTTGAAAATAAATTCATGTTGTCAATTCATTTCATGATCTCACTGAGTTTTTTCTTCGTAGATGTAGGACTTAAAATCTGTTTTGATTGTAGCATTTTGTGTTATTGATTATCTTAATGGATGTGAATTTGCAACTTGCAATTTACAAGAATTTACGATTGGAATATAGGGAAGCTCTTGTTCTCTAATAACTTGAGAGTTTGCAGTGTTCATGCCCTCAGTTGGAAATCCTTCACCTGATTTGGAACAATTATAGCATACCAAGGGAAGTACGAATTTATTCCTTTACACATGAAGGAATCATGGACTCTGACGGACTTTTTTTGGTATAGATTCAACATGTTAAAGGGGTTGAATTATTATTCGAAATGGAAATTTTAAATCAATTTCCACGTGGACTATGTTAGATATGTTTTGGTACAGATAGTGCATTATGAATGGGTTGAAATTGAAGTTGCAATTATTATATAAGATGCACAATTTAAATCAATATCTTGGGTGATTAGGAAAATTTCATTCACCTGCATCATATAGTATGTCGGCAAGATGAAAACAAGGTTGTTAAGAGGGTAGGTCTAAAAAAGTGTGTGTCAGATGTGATATGGAAAACAAAAATTTAAACGAAGTAGGGAAGTGAATTGATTCAAAAAAATACATACTGGGCTAATTAATTGTTGACATTTCTTGTCTTTTTTAAATTTTAATTGTCCTCTAACATAGATATCGAAGGGAGGAAAGTTGTGTGGTAAGATTTTTGGTTTTATGTAACCTTTGGTTTTAGTAGTCAACATCTCTAAAGTGTAGAATGATTTTTCATTAATGTATCATCAAAGATGGGGTAATTTTCGGTTATCATTTTGGTGTGTTTAATATATTATCAAAATTAATGAAACCAAAACTATATTCTTATCAATCAATATACTATTACAATCAAAATAAATTAATAAGAAAAAATAATGAAATATTTTTTTAATCCTTCCTTCCCATTATATGTTGAGGAGCAACCTTTTTTTGTTTTTCTTTTAAAATTGTCTCCTTATTTGGATTTTTTCAATACTTTTCTAAATTAATTAGCAAGAGGAGTTTCTATTTTGGAATTAGGCTTTTATCATTTAACTTTTATTATTAATAATAATTATTATATATATAGCAGAGATTTAAATTTGATATAATATTTAAATATATTTTTAGTGTTAGTAAAAAATGAAAGATTGAGGATTACTTCAAAAGTAGTTATGTTAATTTTCTATTTTAATTAAAATTATTAATTAAAAAGAAGGCATATGAACATATAAACATGTGTTATGTTTTTTTGGCCATGTCGTATTGTTAAGCCCTGATATTACTTTTTAAGAAAGCCTATTTACATATTAAGAACCTTCTTGCATGTATTTTTTATACATTAACTTGTATTTTTTAATTATAATTAGTAGAACTAATAATTGTGTCAATATACTCTTAAGAGGATAGCATGCAACATATATTGTAATTTCTAAGAGAAATAATAGTGTCACCTCTAAAAATATGAAGAACTAAATAAAGGTGTGCTATTTGTACATCTTAGTATTACTTGAGTGCTTAATGTAGGGAAGATAGAAACACGTTATCTTGTATAATTTTGTATGCTTTATAACCATTTTTGTAAAACCTCAAAAACAAAAAATTGAATAGAACTGATTTGTTGTTTATAAGGCATCATTTAAAACATAAATTATTTACATAGTAAAGTACTAACAACTACTCTCTTATTTTTTTTTAACTAAATCTTAAGATAAAGATTTGATTAAAATTTTTGGTTATCCAACTAAATTTAGGAAAGTTCATAAAATTATTGAAAGATATCCTTAATTATTTTTAGGTATATTAAATATAAATCCATACCAATTAAGCTTATATTTATTTGTATACACGTAAAAATATTGATTTTCTTAACTACTTTATCATTATCAATTATGTCATGATTTTCTTTTCTAATTAAAATTATAACTTCTTAAAAATATAAAAAATATCAACAACAAATTATAAAAGCTTAGCTCTAAAGGCTTCTATAAATTTTATCTATATAATTGGTAAAGAAGGAATTATTTACAAAAATAAAATAGATTTTTATTTTAGTTTTTACATTTTAATTTCTATTGAACATGTGCTTGACATCAAATTGTGTTTTTGATTCTCTTTCATTTACCTCTATTGTATATAAATTTCATCGATGAGAATATTTTTCATTACAAAAGATAGTAACATCATACATATTTAAGCTACACATCTCTTTACATCTTATTATGTATCTTAGTAATTTTATAATTAAGATAATAGTAAACATTTCGATTTTCATCTTGATATGAAAGGTTGAAATTCTAGATATTAATCATAACATGATATATAAATTAGTATGTATATAATTTCTATGAAAAAATTATTAAGTGGTTATAAAAGCATCAAAGATATTTTTAACTTATTTAGAAAATCATTGAATGTTCTACTAATTTATTAGTATTAGAGATGTTAATTAAATTCTTTTATGTAATTCATGATTGTACACAATTATGAAAACCACATACTTCTAAGCGTACAATTTCTTATAACTAGTACCCGTTTAAAATATGTAGAATTATTCAAAATTTCAAATGACTTATTAAAGTAGTCTTAAAAGAGTTGACCACAATGGATATAAATTTTATTGTAAAATGAATTACTTTCAAATTCAAATAATTTATTAAAATCATTATAATAGCATACATTTGTTGCACTAATAGACATTTTCTACAAGCCAATATGAAACATATTTGTAATTATTTCTATGCTTAGTAGGAAATTGATACAAGATATATTTTAGTTCAGTAGTAGTAGTGTTAATTATTACATTTTTTTTCTATGATTTAAATTTTAATTTTCCTTTAAATATTGATAATGAAAGGAAGAATGTTGTCTCGTAAGATTGTTGTTTTTATGTAACATTTGTGTTTCAAACCAATATCTATAACTCTAAAATGGCTTTTCATTAATGTCTAATCATTGATGAGGTAAATGGAATTTATCATTTTGGAGTATTTTATATATTATCAAAATAAATGCAACCAAATAGTTAAAATGTTTTTATCAAACACAATGAAACTTTTTTTTCCTTCTTTCAAATTAATTAACTGAGTGTCTTTTATTTTATTATTATTATTATTATTATAAGCATCCTCTCCCTTAATCAGCTTTTTTGTATTTTTTTTCTAAATTAATTAGCAATATGAGTTGAATGAAGCTCCAAAAAATTAAATTTGATTATTAATAATAATTATATAGATGGTAATGATTTAAATTTGACATAATATTTTAATGTATTTTTAGTGGTAGTGACAAATCAAAGAATGTGGTTTACTTCAAAATAATTGTGTCATTTTTCTATTTTAGTTAAATTTATTAATTAAAAAAAATGGCATATTATCATATAAACATATGTTATGTTTTTTCAGGCATCTGGTATTGGTAAGCCATGATATTATATTGTATGAAATCCTATTTACTTTATAAGAAACCTGTTGCATGCTTTTTTTTGTCATCTTATCTATTAATTTTTATTTTTTAATTATAATTATTAGAAATAATAATTGTGCTAATATATTCTTAACAATATAACATGAAGGAGATGTTCTCCTATCAAAGAGAAAATAATAGTGTTACATGCAAACATACGTATCCTAGTGTTCCTTGAGTGCTTAATGTAGAGAAGATAGAAGTAGTTTATCTTGTGTAATTTTTAATGCTTCATAACCTCTTGTGGATAACCTCAAAACAAAACGGATTGAAGCACAGGTATTTGTTGTTTATTAGACATCATTTAAAACCTAAATTATTTCCATACTAAATTAACCAATAACTACTCTATTCAATCCTATGTTTGTGTTTTAATTGAACATTAAAAATAAGGAATTTATTGAAATATTTGGTTAGTCAAGTAAATTTAGGAATGTTTGATAATTCTATAAAATTATAGAAACATACCATTAATTATTTTTTGGTATATTAAATTTAAATACATATGACTTAGGTTTATATTTGTTTTTGAACATGTAAACAATATTAATTTGTTTAAATGCATTATCATTCTCAATTTAGTCATGATTTTTTTCTAATTAAAATTATAATTTATTAAAAATATAAAAATTTCAATGATAGTAATATTTTTTTTTCTAAGTTTATTAGTACCTTTCATTTTCTCTGTTTTTTCCTCTCTTTTTTTCCCATCCTCATGAACATGTCCAATACATCACCCGGATCCATAAGGGAATTAAACATCTGATGAGTGCTATAACATCCCGCCTCATCACCTTTTAACCAAGAGCCCTTAGACTCAATGATAGTAATACTTCAAATTTAATAATTTTAAAAAAAAATCAAATGTTGTTTTCATTTTTATTTTTCCATCATGATTTTTCATTTCCAATTATCATTTAATAAATAAAATAACAATAGAAAAAGGCATTCAAGTTAAACGTCCAAAATCCATTATTCACCAAATTATAAAATCACTCGAGCATTAAGGAAGTCTAAATACTTGTACAAATTTTATTTATATATTTAGCTATATTGAACATGTGTTTGACATCAAATTGTGTTTTGATTCTCTGTTATTTATTTCTATTGTATAGAAATTTCATTTATGTTAATTTTTTACATTACAAAAAGTAATTACAAATGTCTTTACATTTTCTTATGTACCTTAGTGATTTTATAATTAAGTTAATAGTAAAAAATTGGATTTTCATGGTGATATGATAGGTTAAAATTCTAGAGGTTAGTCATAACATGATATATAAATTAGCATTTATATAATTTCTAAGCAGAAAAAAATAGGAAGTGGTTATAAAAGAATCAAATAGATTTTCAACTTATTGAGAAAATAATTTGTTAGTATTAGAGAAGTTAAATAAAGTCTTTTATGTAATTAACGAGTGTAGAATAAACACAATTATGGAAACCCCATCTTTTGAGCATAAAATTTCTTATAACTAGTAGGCTTTTCAAATCTGTAGAATCATTCAAAATTTCAAGTGACTTACTAAAGTAACGTTTAAAGAGTTGAACACAATGGATATAGTTTTTTTAGAAAAATAAATTACTTTGTAATTCAAATAATGTATTAAAACCATTTTAATACCATACATTGATTTCCCTTTACACTTTCTACAAACCAATATGAAACATATTTTTGATTCTTTCCATGAGAAACGGGAAGTTGATACGATATATTTTAGTTCATTTTTATTATCAAAGTGACTTACATAATAGTATGATTGTACTTATTTATTTGTCCATGAAACTAGAAAGCAAAATAAATATTTTGTAATATTTTGTTTCTTATATGTTATATATTCCATGTTGGTGGCTTGATGGAGACTACATAATGCTTTTACTTCTTGAATCTTGTGAATTTAATATTTATGGCTTGGTGGTGAGCCCTACATAATGTTTAAATATTATACCATGGTTTTTTTTATTTATTACATATGGAATTGTTATAACACTTTACTTTTCAATACTATGGAGAGATAATTTTATTCTAGATTATAATTAAAAAATATTCAAAAAGAAATGATAAAATGAATTCAATCCAAAGTAAAATAATATTTTAAACTATAAATATTACCCTTTTAATCAATCTTATATTATGAATGGTATATATTTTTAATAATAGTTATAATGTGATTTTTTTCTTGACTAGCTAAATAATTAACATTCATTAACTTAAATAAAATGAGATTCACGTACATCCAAAAATAATAATTAAAAAAAATCCATAAATTGAATAATACATGTACCCATAAACTCTCCATATAAAATTATGATTAAATCAAAATTACATATTAGTGAGTATCATGAAAAAAATTAGTAGGTAATGAAATGGCTCAAAACAACGTTCCCCTCCTTGTTAGTAGAGAAGAAACGAAGAACAGAAGAATGATTGTAATAGACCTATCCTCTGGGTATGTATCATATGTATAATCTTATCTTGGAGCATAAATGGTTGATATAGGTATACTCGATGTGATTTAACTGTGATAAATGCTTCAAACACGGGTCCTTTTATGTCTTCGTGTGTGGGTTTTACATGCATACTGTTGTCAACCCTAGAGACAGCCTTGAGTTGTGAAGGACAAGTGCATAGGACATCTTACATAACATGGAGCATATGGTATAACATGGAGAATTATCAAAACAAGGCTCTTGTGCTATATCAGGTAATAGGAAAGTTTAATTTGGATGGAACCATAATACTCAAACTTCGACACCATTAAAGCGATACTGCAGTGACAAAGCGTGAATTCCCAATATAAATGTATTAGACAATTTAAATACAGGTTTCCGTAAGGAGGGCTGGATTCTAAAATACTTCATAGAGATGAAAAATCAGAAGGTATTTGTTGTGTATGAAATATAAAGAGGATACTATCTGTCACTGAGATGAAATCTAGAAACGCATATAAACATGTAATGGGCTTATGATAATAAGAATCCATGCATGACCATAACCTTTGAGAAATACATCCCATAGCAGCTAATATAGAAGAAGTATGGTTGAAGTGGGGAATGAAACAGCATATCATGACTGAGCTATATTTAAAGTGCTTGACAGGCTTAGCATAAGTATCAACTATGATAAATTCATACTACAACCAGTGAGCTACTCGCATTCCAGAACATGATACAAGAGAGATGAATGTAACGAAATGAACAATAAAGCTATAACACATAGGGAAGAGTTACAGACTACAAAGCATAAAGGCCAGAATCCTCATTAAATATGGAACTCCTTATCATTGAAAACCCAATGGTGTAACACCCCTAGTTTTATGTTTTTCTTTCAAGTTAGACATTTGAAATTTAATCCAAATGGGAGTGGACCCCAATGGATAAGTATTGGGTGGATGTAATTAATTATTAATTTTGAAAAATAAATAAAATACTGTGCATATTGACCAAATGAGAATTTTGAGATCATTTTCCAAATCCATGAGGTATGGAAAGAGGCTAAGACTTTCCCCAAAAATCTTTCAAAAATCCTTGAAAGAATTTATTTCTAATTTAGATTTTTGAGGAAAAATCTAGATTTCCCCAATGAGGTGGAGAGTAGTTGGGAAGAGGTAAAAAGCTGGAAAAGCAGAAAGCAGCTTTAAAAATCCCTAAATAAGGGAAGCCTAAGCAAACAGGAAGAAAAGCATCCTGTAATTCTGGATGCAGAAGTAGAAACGGGCTTTGGGGAGCATAAGCTTAAATAAGCTACTCCAAAACAGATTGGGGTTGGTCTATTCTAGGAGATGATCTCAACTCGGGGGTGAGTTCTGGAGGACAGGAGAACTCTAAGGTTGGGAGGTTGGTCAATTGCAGAAGTGGTATGTTCATAATTTTATGAATGGTTAAAGTATCTGTTATTATGCAATATGGTTAATGGTTATAGGTATTATGTTGGATTAAAATCATGAAGTTGTTAATTCCTACATTTAACAGAAGTGTGTAGAAGAAATTAATCCTCTAAGCTCTGTATTGTAGTAGGAATAAAATCTGTGGGGAGAATCCAGCAGAGACTCTAAACCAATGTGGTTTAAATCTGAGGATACATCTTATTCCCAAAGATGATTTGGTTGTTTAACTTTAATCTGCTTCTAAATTAATAAAATAACTGTTGCAGATAGGGAAAGAAAGCATGAATACCCTCATAGGTAACAGATATAACTGAAACTAGACATACTTTAAACCTGTTCCCTGTAGGAAATGATATAATCAAATAAGATCATGTGTTATAGACAAAAAATATATATATATACCAGTGAAAGTATAATTGACTACAGTATTCATAAATTAATTTAATAACAGTGATGATGTAACTAAGGGCTACAGTGATGTGAACATGCCCTGAAAGCAAACTGCACAGTGTTAAAACAATTAGAATATTCCTCTAGAAATCTGCATGTAAATGTATGTATTTAATAAAAGGCTGCAAGCTAATTGTGAACATATACATTTTATATCTGCACTATAGAAAACATATTGGAAGAAAGATAATTGACAAATGCTCCTGTATGACTGATATAAATATGCATGATAAGTACTTTGAAATTAGAAGATAAATTTCATTCAGAGGCTGTCAGTTAATAGACTAAAACCCTGTACCATAGAACAGAAATATAACATGAAATTTAACAGGTGACATTTTATAGATGTACAGGGTGTAAAGAAATTTAGAATTTCTAAATCAAATACTCATGTTATTATAGTCTATGCTAATGAAAGATTTTACTAGGAAAAATTTAAGGGAAAAACCTTATGTACACCTATGTATTTCAGTGATAATAAACCCTTCCAGAATTTCAATAAAGTATGCATATTCCTGAACAAATGTAAAGACCCACATCAAGTGCACATATAAGTTTATCCCTATAGATGTGTTTTAAATACATGTGTTGTATTTTAGATAGTGCAGGAATAGGGTATAGATTAAACAAAAAGGGAAAACCAGGAGTAAAAGTAGTTATGTAAACTGAAAGTAGACTCTGAAGTAGGTATAATATCAGTTAACTGCTGCAAATAAAAATTGTTACAAGATGCCAAGCTCTTAACTAAATGTTCATATTATATTGAAAAAGGAGAAGAGTTAATTATATTAGCCTATGAAATTAAGTATTCAGCTCTTGGGGAGCATTATTGAAAATTGCAGAGAAGGAACTGTGTAATCACACAAAATACACATCTAGCACATAGATACAATATGTGTAGACAATGAAACCATTTCTGAAGTTACAAGGAGATACGTCACCACAGTCCAACTTCTTTAAAAAAAAAAAAAAACGCTACTAGAAATAAATACTCCTGGTATGGAAACCAGCGAGAAACTCGTCCTCATTATAAACCAAATCTGAACCGACTTTGTAAGTCAAATAAAATAACAACATGAATTAAAATGTATGGTTAATGTCATAACAACATCCACAAGTCCTCATAAAAACGAGTACAACAGTCAGTAAAACAGTGCTATGGCAAACTCGTAAATTTCCAATAGTACACAGGTGAGATCTGAATATGAGTGGTAAATGCCAAAACCTTCGCAAGACTCCCAAGGAAGCTCCAGGTCCTGATATACCAAGAAAAACTAAATCAGACCACCTACCTGAAAATCTCGAATAATCGGAAAAATGAGTTCGGGAACAGAGTCAAAATGTGATGATACCTATACAAGTCAAAACACGACAAAATTAAACTATGGATTATACAACTTCCAAGAGAAATGACTTGATACCTTTGAGTGAAATAACAGGTAGTTACCTGGTCAGACTAAATCCAAACACCAACATAACCAGGGGCCTGGTACAATAAAATTTAATGATTCCACATTAAACTCTGAGGAATTTTTATTGTTAGTAAACGTACACATAGCAAAATGCTAACCAGAGAGGAAATTACCTCTAAATAAAACCCATTCTCAAGGCCGATGATGGAAAGGTCGATTCAGGATGAATCGAAATGTTTCCCTTAGTCACGACGAGAAGGTATAAGTCATAAGAAATCGTATCAGTCAACAAATCGATATTTTATTTCAACTCAGAACATAAGACAAGCACAACGAATGATACAAATGAGTTCTATGGACTGTAGACAAGAGATGCGAAATGGACTATGCAATAACACATAGGCATTCAAATGCAAATTAATCTATCAGGATATGCGAACCAATAATGTAAAACCCACGTACATTCAGCACGAAAAAAAAAATGGGTATACAATTGAAGAAAACCAGAGCTCGGCCTTCCAAGAACCTATACGCACTGTAACGATGGAATAAATAGCAGAGGTAAGTCTTACCAAGAGAACAAGATGTGGTGTAAGTCTGCATCGTGGAAGAGCTTGTAGAGGGTTGCATGGACACCATATGAACAAACCAGGAGCATAAAACCAGAGCTAACCACTGCTTAGCAGAGGAGCAAATGAATATTATGCCAAAGAATGTAACCCATAAGTATCATGAGTCGGAATGAAACCCTTAGACATCTCGACCCTACAGGTGGCATGCATCAGAACGCCATACAATGGATCGATGACTCATAGCCAGGAAATCAAGAAATGTCAAGTGGAGGCCGACGAGAATTAACACCAGAGACTTATTTCCATAAATGAGGAGGACATAAACGTATGCAAAAGGGTTGGAAAGAACAATCAACAACACAGAATTGTAAAGAATGCGGGCGGGAAACTTGAGAATACATCAAAATCATACGATACGAAGGTACTACCAATCAATGTAGTTAGTTCACAAATGCCAAAGTGATCCATATGAAATTGGCTCACACATCAAGTGTAAATGCCATGGTTCATTATTTAAACAAAACTTAACATGTATAGGGTCGTGTAAGACCAAGAGGATACGTAAGAACGCCATGAGAAATTTTATGAATTGATAATACGATGGCTATAAGGCAAACGAATTAACATCATATGGTTGATACCATAGTCACTTTATGATTATGCAATACAAATTTATAACCATAACATATATATCTATAAACACATAGGATGCCTCTTAATAAAAATGATAAGGGGAAAGAGCTATGTTGAAAAAAATATATAGTAACCATATGAGTATATGGAGTATTAGACGAGAGCCTTGTATGCATTATTACCATTGGGTGAAGTAAATTATATGTGTAGGAAAAAAAGAAAAAAAAATTGTTGTGATTTGGGAGACATGACAAATGGTATCAGAGTTCATGTTAGAAAAACTGGGTTATTGTTGTACTCACTATATAAATTAGTTCTTGTTGATTTTTATTTTTTTTTCTGTTACTGATATGTGTTGTTTAGTGTACAGTGGTACTGAAACAGAAAAGTCAATGGCTGAAGGTGATGAAATTTATGTTGATCTGCGTGATGAAGATAACACGCCAGATCCCAATGCTCCTTTGATGGCTATGAAGCACAGGTTGCAACGGGAGATGGTTGAGCTAAGAAGCCAAAATGACAGGCTGTCATTATCCAGTGAGGAGCAGGAAAAGCTCATCAGAGAATTGACTTCGCGGAACAGCCAGGAAGGTGAAGGTTCCAGAAAGAGGAATAAAGGCAAGTTATCTGATTATTCTAAGGAAGATGACACTACTAGACATCAGTCTAAACAGAGAAAGGAATTACAGGGGGAATTCCGAAAGATCAAACCTCCCTCCTATGATGGGGAGAAGGAGGAAGATGCTGAGGCGTGGTTGTTGAATATGATTAAGTATTTCTAGGTCTATGAATATGAAAGCAACCTGAAGGCTAGATTAGTTGTTTACCAATTACAGGGTAAGGCTACCTTGTGGTGGGAGGAGATGAAAATGTTCCATGCCATTGATGAAAAAACAGTGACTTGGGAAGATTTCCAAGTCAAATTTAAAAACCGCTATTTGAACGAACGTTATTATGATGATAAAGCAAAGGAGTTCCATGAACTCAGGTTGGGACAGCTCACTATCGATGAGTTTGTCACAAAGTTTACAAATCTGCTAAGGTATGTTCCTTATATTCATGAAGAGAAGCCAAAGGTGCAAAGGTTTTGAACTGTTTGCCTGCTGTGTACAAGGAGAAAATAGAATTTGATAATCCAAAAACTATGGATGAAGCGGTGAGGAAGGCTAGATTATGCTACCAGCAGTTTAAAGGAAAGGGTGATCATGGGAAAAGCTGGGTAAAAAAGGGTGAATTCAAAGGAAAGAAATAGAAACCAGCTTACTTGAAGAACTTTGGCAGGGACCATCAGCGGAAGAAATTTAATAAACCCAAGGAAAGTCAAACTGCTCAGTCCCAAGTGGGTTCAAAACAAATAGATGGAGATAATAAGAAGGATGGAGCAGTCAAAATGCGGGAACCTTTGAAATGTTGGGGTTGTGGAGAACCTCATCTGTTGAAATATTGTCCACACCGAAACATTCAGATGATTACGAGGGATCGAGAAGCTACCACAGTGAATGATATAGCCAGAAACATACCCACTATCAGTGCAGCCTTGGAGAAACGACAAGAAGAACACCAGGCTACCATGGTCGAGATGGAAGGTAAGATTGCTGACCAATCAATTACAGTTTTAATTAATCTGGGTGCTTCTTTGAGTTACATTAGTCCACAAGTGGTAGAGAAATGCAATCTTAAAACCGAAAAATTTCAGCAATCTTGGTTGGTCCAGCTAGCCACTGGCACCAAGCAAAAGGTAACTCATAAGTTACCTCAAACATCAATTAAATTGAATGATTTTCAGATAGAAGTAAACTTAAACATTCTACCCTTAGGCTCATATGACTTGCTGATAGGAATGGACTGGTTAGAAAAGAGAAAGGCCATGATGAACTGTTGGGATAAAACTCTGCATTGCATAGATGAGGAAGGGATACCCTTTATACTCAAAGGAAAACCAAAACCAATTTCTGTAAGACAAATATCAGCTATGCAATTAAAAAGAACAGCTAGGAAGGGATATCAAGTATATGCTGTACAAGTTGAAGAATTAGGACAACAACCTGAAGAAAATCTGCTGGACACTTTGCCAGTGGTAAGAGAGTTTAAGGAAGTTTTTCCAGATGAGATTCCTCATCTTCCCCCCAAAAGAGAGATTGACTTTTCAATCTATTTGGTGCCTGGAGCAACACCTGTTTCCAGAGCCCCTTATCGGATGAGCCCCCTCCCCGAACTCATGGAACTGAAAATGCAGTTGCAAGAATTGTTGGATAAAGGTTATATCAGACCGAGTGTGTCTCCTTGGGGAGCACCGGTGTTGTTCGTAAAAAAGAAGGATGGAACCTTTAGAATGTGCATTGACTACCGTCAATTGAATAAGTTGACAATCAAAAATAGATACCCATTGCCCAGAATTGATGACCTTTTTGATCAGGTAAGAGGGGCTTTTGTATTTTCTAAGATTGATCTAAGAACTGGTTATCACCAACTCAGAATTAAGGAGGAAGACATTAGTAAAACATCTTTTCGAACCAGGTATGGTCACTACGAATTTTTAGTCCTACCTTTTGGTTTGACAAATGCCCCTGCCACTTTTATGTGCTTAATGAACAACGTTTTGAACAAGTACTTAGATAAATTCATACTAGTGTTCATAGACAATATTCTGGTTTATTCAAAAAGTGAGGAAGAGCACCAAGAACACTTAAGAATAGTCTTGCAGACTTTAAAGGAAAACCAGTTATATGCCAAATTCAGTAAATGTGAATTTTATAAAGACAAGATTCAGTACTTGGGGCATATTATTTCTGAACAAGGATTGGCTGTTGACCCTGAGAAAATAAAGGCTATTAGAGAATGGCCGGTGCCAACTGATGTTTCAGCAATGAAATCATTTATGGGGATTGCAGGTTATTATAGAAGGTTCATGGAAAGATTTTCTTCAATAGCATATCCCATAACTTCATTACAGAGAAAAGGCACCAAATTTGAGTGGACTGAAAAATGCCAAAACAGCTTTGAACAACTAAAACTAAAACTCACTACAGCCCCTATACTGAAAATTGCAGATCTTGACAAAGAGTTGGTTGTATGCACTGATGCATGCAGAGAGGGATTGGGAGGAGTTCTGTTACAGGAAATTTTTTTTATTGCATATGAGTCTAGGAAACTTAAGAAACATGAACAGAACTATAGTGCATATGATTTGGAATTGGCTGTTGTAATTCATGCCTTGAAGATGTGGCGACGCTATCTTCCTAGAAAAAATTTACATTGATGACTGATCATATTAGTCTCAAGTATTTCTTTTCTCAAACAGATTTGAATGCTCGACAAGCCAGATGGTTGTCTTTTCTGAGTGAATTTGATATGGACATAAAACATATCAAAGGGAAAGAAAACAAAATTGCTGATGCACTAAGCAGAAATACTTGCCAACACATAAGCAGCATTGGGAGTAGTGCTAGTTCTGATTTAGAAGAACTAGTTAAAAGGGTAGAAGATCAAGATCCCAATTATGAAAGTCTGCAATTAAAAATGCAGAAAAAGGAAGTGGCTGGGTACACCCAAAACCAGAAAGGGCTAATCTTCTATAAAAACAGATTTTATATCCCCAACGTAGAGTCCTTGAAAAAAAAGATCCAAGATGAATATCATAAACAACCATATGCAGGACATCCTGGATATCAGAAAATGCTAATAGCCTTGAAAAAGAAGTTGTTTTGGCCAGGAATGAAAAAAGATGTAGCAAAATATTTAGCTAGAGGCATGGAATGTCAACTAGTTAAAGTTGAGCATCAGCATCCAGCTGGTCTTCTAAATCCCTTGCTAATTGCAGAATGGAAATGGGACATTGTTTCTATAGATTTTATAACCGGGTTACCCATAACAAAGTACCAGCATGACTCAGTAATGGTAGTGGTGGACACCTTAACAAAGGCTGCACACTTCATACCTGTAAAATCTACTTTTGGGACAACCCAAGTGGCAGATGTGTTCCTAAAAGAAATAGTAAGGCTACACAGGGTCCCAAAGATGATTGTTTCAGATAGAGATGCTAAGTTCACAGCAGCCTTTTGGAAAGGTCTGTTTGGGGGCATGGGCACTAAAATGAATTTTATTACTGCCTATCACCCTCAGACAGATGGTCAAACAGAGAGAAAAAATCAGATTTTTGAGGATATGCTGAGAATGTATGTGATGGATAGGCCATCAAAATGGGAGACTACTTGAATTTAGCTGAATTTTCCTACAACAACAGCTATCAATCCTCCATCAAAATGAGTCCATTTGAAGCACTCTATGGAAGGAAGTGTCGTACTCCTTTAAGTTGGAGCCAGCCTGAAGATAAGCTAGTGTTGGGGCCAGATACTTTACAAGAAATGGAAAGGATTTTCAAACAAATACAAAGAAATATCAAGACAGCACAAGATTGACTATGAAAAACTACGCTGATAAAAAGAGGGTGCATCGAGAGTTCAAAGTGGGTGATCATGTGTACCTGCGTATTAAGCCCAAAAAGAGCACACTTTATGCTGGAAGTTGTGCAAAATTGACTCTTATATACTGTGGGCCTTTTGAGGTGTTAGAAAGGGTGGGACCAGTGGCTTGTAAGTTGGCCTTACCGCCCCATGTTAAAGTGCATCATGTGTTTCATGTTTCGTTATTAAAAATATATGTGCATGATGCTTCTCACATTGTTGATTGGAATGTGATACAGGTGGAACCAGAAGGGGAGTTCCTTCCAGAGCCACTTCAAATATTGGAGCGGGAAGAAATTGAATTGAGGAACCAAACAGTAGCAAGAGTAAAAGTGCAGTGGAAGCGCTTTACTTCCGAAGAAGCTACATGGGAGAGAGAAGCTAAGATGATGGAAAAATATCCATATCTATTTTCAAAATGAACTCTAGTAGTTGTTGTCAACACCGAGGACGGTGTTTGTTTTCAGGGGGGGAATATGTAACACCCCTAGTTTTATGTTTTTCTTTCCAGTTAGAAATTTGAACTTTAATCCAAAGGGGAGTGAACCCCAATGGATAAGTATTGGGTGGATGTAATTAATTATTAATTTTGAAAAATAAATAAAATACAGTGCATATTGACCAAATGAGAATTTTGAGATCATTTGCCAAATCCATCAGGTATGGAAAGAGGCTAAGACTTTCCCCAAAAATCTTTCAAAAATCCTTGAAAGAATTTATTTCTAATTTAGATTTTTGAGGAAAAATCTAGATTTCCCCAATGAGGTGGAGAGTAGTTGGGAAGAGGTAAAAAGCTGGAAAAGCAGAAAGCAGCTTTAAAAATCCCTAAATAAGGGAAGCCTAGGAAAACAGGAAGAAAAGCATCCTGTAATTCTAGACGCAGAATTAGAAACAGGCTTTGGGGAGCATAAGCTTAAATAAGCTACTCCAGAACAGATTGGGGTTGGTTTGTTCTAGGAGATGAGCTCAGCTCGGGGGTGAGTTCTGGAGGACAAAAGAACTCTAAGGTTGGGAGGTTGGTCAATTGCAGAAGTGGTATGTTCATAATTTTATGAATGGTTAAAGTATCTGTTATTGTGCAATATGGTTAATGGTTATAGGTATTATGTTGGATTAAAATCATGAAATTGTTAATTCCTACATTTAACAGAAGTGTGTAGAAGAAATTAATCCTCTCATCTCTGTATTGTAGTAGGAATAAAATCTGTGGGGAGAATACAACAGAGACTCTAAACCAATGTGGTTTAAATCTGAGGATACATCTTATTCCCAAAGATGATTTGGTTGTTTAACTTTAATCTGCTTCTAAATTAATAAAATAATTGTTTCAGATAGGGAAAGAAAGCAGGAATACCCTCATAGGTAACACATATAACTGAAACTAGACATAAGTTAAACCTGTTCCCTGTAGGAAATGATATAATCAAATAAGATCATGTGTTATAGACAAAAAAAAATATACCAGTGAAAGTATAATTGACTACAGTATTCATAAATTAATTTAATAACAGTGACGATGTAACTAAGGGCTACAGTGATGTGAACATGCCCTGAAAGCAGACTACATAGTGTTAAAACAATTAGAATATTCCTCTAGAAATCTGCATGTAAATGTATGTATTTAATAAAAGGCTGCAAGCTAATTGTGAACAGATACATTTTATATCTGCACTATAGAAAACATATTGGAAGAAAGATAATTGACAAATGCTCCCGTATGACTGATATAAATATGCATGATAAGTACTTTGAAATTAGAAGATAAATTTCATTCAGAGGCTGTCAATTAATAGACTAAAACCTTGTACCATAGAATAGAAATATAACATGAAATTTAACAGGTGACATTTTATAGATGTACAGGGTGTAAAGAAATTTAGAAGTTCTAAATCAGATACTCATGTTATTATAGTCTATGCTAATGAAAGATTTTACTAGGAAAAATTTAAGGGAAAAACCTTATGTACACCTATGTATTTCAGTGATAATAAACTCTTCCAGAATTTCAATAAAGTATGCATATCCCTAAACAAATGTAAAGACCCACATCAAGTACACATATAAGTTTATCCCAATAGATGTGTATTAAATACATGTGTTGTATTTTTGACAGTGCAGGAATAGGGTATAGATTAAATAAAAATGGAAAACCAGGAGTAAAAGCAGTTATGTAAACTGAAAGTATACTCTAAAGCAGGTATAAGATCAGTTAACTGCTGTAAATAAAAATTGTTACAAGATGCCAAGCTCTTAACTAAATGTTCACATTATATGGAAAAAGGAGAATAGCTAATTATATTAGCCTATGAAATTAAGTATTCAGCTCTTGGGTAGCATTATTGAAAATTGCAGAGAAGGAACTGTGTAATCACACAAAATACACATCTAGCACATAGATACAATATGTGTAGACAATGAAACCATTTCTGTAGTTACAAGGAGATACGTCACCACAGTCCAACTTCTTATAATAAAAAAATAAAAAATAAACGTTACTAGAAATAAATACTCCTAGTATGGAAACCAGTGAGAAACTCGTCCTCATTATAAACCAAATCTGAACCGACTTTGTAGGTCAAAGCAAATAACAACATGAATTAAAATATTTGGTTAATGCCATAACAACATCCACAAGTCCTCGTAAAAACGAGTACAACAGTCAGTAAAACAGTGCTATGGAAAACTCGTAAATTTCCAATAGTACACAGGTGAGATCTGAATATGAGTGGTAAACGCCAAAACCCTCGTAGGACTCCCAAGGAAGCTCGAGGTCTTGATATACCAGGAAAAACTAAATCAGACCACCTACCTAAAGAACTCGAATAGTTGGAAAAATGAGTTCGTGAACAGAGTCAAAATGTGACGATACCTGTACAAGTCAAAACACGACAAAATTAAACTATGGATTATACAACATCCAACAGAAATGACTTGATACCTTTGAGTGAAATAACAGGTAGTTACCTGGTCAGACCGAATCCAAATGCCAACATAACCAGGGTCCTGGTACAATAAAATTTAACGATTCGGCATTAAACTCTGGGGAATTTTTATTGTTAGTAAACGTACACATAGCAAAATGCTAACCAGAGAGGAAATTACCTCTAAATAAAACTCATTCGCAAGGCCGATGATGGAAAGGTCGATTCAGGATGAATCGAAATGTTTCCCTTAGTCACGACGAGAAGGTATAAGTCATAAGAAATCGTATCAGTCAAAAAATCGATATTTTATTTCAACTCAGAACATAAGACAAGCACAACGAATGATACGAATGAGTTCTATGGACTGTAGACAAGAGATGCGAAACGGACTATGCAATAACACATAGGCGTTCGAATGCAAATTACTCTATCAGGATATGCAAACCAACAATGTAAAACCCACATTTATTCAGCACGAAAAAAAAATGGGTAGACAATTGAAGAAAACCAGAGCTCGGCCTTCCAAGAACCTATACGCACTATAACGATGGAATAAATAGCAGAGGTAAGTCTTACCAAGAGAACAAGACGTGGTGTAAGTCTGCGTCATGAAAGAGCTCGTAGAGGGTTGCATGGACGCCATATGAAAAAACTAGGAGCATAAAACCAGAGCTAACCACCGCTCAACTGAGGAGAAAATGAATATTACGCCAAAGAATTTAACCCATAAGTATCATGAGTCAGAACGAAACCCTCAGACATCTCGACCCTACAAGTGGCACGCATCGAAACGCCATACAACGGATCGATGACTCATGGCCGGGAAATCAAGAAATGTCAAGTGGAGGCCGACGAGAATTAACACCAGAGAGTTATTTCCATAAATGAGGAGGACATAAACATATGCAAAAGGGTTGGAAAGAACAATCAACAACACAGAATCGTAAAGAATGCAGACGGGAAACTTGAGAATACATCAACATCATACGATACGAAGGTACTACAAATCAATGTAGTCAGTTCACAAATGCCAAAGCAATCCATATGAAATCGGCTCACACGTCAAGTGTAAATGCCATGGTTCATTATTTAAACAAAACTTAACATGTATAGGGTCGTGTAAGACCAAGAGGATATGTGAGAACGCCATGAGAACTTTTACGAATTGATAATATGATGTCTATAAGGCAAACGAATTAACATCATATGGTTTATACCATACTCACGTTATGATTATGTAATACACATTTATAACCATAACATATATATATCTATAAACACATAGGGTGCCTCTTAATAAAAATGATAAGGGGAAAGAGCTATGTTGAAAAAAAAATATAGTAACCATATGAGTATATGGAGTATTAAACAAGAGCCTTGTATGCATTCTTACCATTGGGTGAAGTAAATTATGTGTGTAGGAAAAAAAAAAAAAAATTGTTGTGAATTGGGAGACATGACAAACGGGCTCTTCGCATTTATATAATAATTTCAACAAAATGCATACAAAATTCTTTCACAGTGATTTCTTCTAAAAATCTGGAACCCGTTTTCCTCTTTGTTTACTTCTTATATAGAATTCTCAGGAACATGAGTAGGAAGATATTTTGGGAAAATATCTTCCTCGCATGCTAGTAAATGGTTTGAAGTCTCAATCAAAAAATAACGAAAATTCATGATGAGGAATATCGCCTTTCATCATTTACAGTTAGGCTCGCGGCCATTTTAAAACAAAATATTAAACTGTCTTAACAAGAAATAAAGTGCAAGAGTGAAATGTAAATTTCACTCGAAATTTTAAAAGTAACAAAGTAAACTAAGATGAAAGGAAAGGCCACTAGGGCCGAATCAGGAATTAACCATTTTCAGGGGTGTGATGGATTTGATGCAGTTGCTGAGACTAGTGGCGGGACCTCTACTGACGAGCTGGCTAACAAGCTGGCATATCTAGTACATATTTGCTGACTATCTGCCGCAGGCTCAAGCATTGACACGAAACCTTCTACTTTGATATAAGCTTCGGTGAGCTCATCGAAATTTGTATCAGCAGGAATTTTATGTTTTACCAGGTGCAGAAGGGAAAATTCCTGGTGGAGTGCTGAAACTATAGTCTCAGGTTTCAGCTGGGTGGATTTATCTGAAAGTACATCCATCTGATTCATCTCTTCCTTGAGACATGATTCATATGCTGGAAATGGTTGTAGCACGGCAGGGGTAGGACCCTAGCATGATGGAAGCCCGGCAGCTATGATCTCGGCCCAAATCATTTCAAACCGCTCTAAATTAACTTCCACGTTCTCCAAGGTTGTTGAAGCTATACTGCGAGTAGATTCCTTATCAATTATTTTTTGACATTCAACGGCTTCCTTGAACCTACTCATTATCCCATGTTTCTCCATGTCTTCAGGCTTCAGCCTTTTCAGGAAAGAGATGTAACTCCTTGCGTGTTGCGCTCTGCTGGATATATCAATTTTCCCCTCATGCAGCCTTCTTCTTAGGTAAAGCATGGACAATTTTACTTCCTCAATGAATTTTAAGAACGTCCAATTCCCTTTCATCTCTGAAATGATCTCTGCCCAGATTAACCGTCTAGCTTCTCTGAGGGTGATATTACCTTTCAGGTGGTTATTGAGGTCGTCAATGGTTTTCTCCTGGGTTGCTTTTTCCTTCCTTCACTGCTCAATTTCCTTTGATCAAATCCTGGAGAGAACGTACTTGATTTGCGAGGGCACGGGAATTTACCTATTCTTTTCTAAAATTCTCCCTCACTTGGGTATGTTTGTTCAACAACTTCTTCAAAGTGATGGTAAGTCGCATCACTTCATCCTTTAGCATGCCGCCGAAAACCTGAAATATGTTACATTTATCAATTGCCGGCACCTTTGGCATGTCGACAGCATACTCTAGAACTCTGTAAGTGGTAGTAACGGCATCAGGGTCCAAAATGGCCTCGGCCATGGCCAATACTAAATTTTCGGTATCTAGGTTCATCGAGACTGAAATTCTAGTGTGGTATTTCTCAACGAATCCTTCCAAATCCAACCAGTACTTGTCTCTAATTGCCCTAGCTTTCAAGCTTCTTTTGGTTGCGACCTGGGAAGCATCAGTTGTGATAGTCTGTGTGAACTCCAAGAAATCAGAAGATGTAACACTATCTCGTAACACCTTGATTCCAGTCTTGCTCTTGTCAGGTCTCCCATAAGGTATTTCCTCTTCAAGCAGTTGTTCTTCCCCAATGACCTCTACTTCACTGGCCGTTGTTTTCTGCCTTTTGTGGGGGGGAGAACGTGCTCCTAATGTACCTGCTTCCTCCACTTCTTGACCTTTACTAGCTTCTCTTGCCGAGGCTGTCTCTGCCTTTTCCCCTGTCGCGGATGAATCTATCTCCATCTGCAAAAGCAAACACCAATTTTCAAGATTAGCCCGCCATTCTATGAAAGGTTTCATTTCATGCACATAAGGAGTTGATTTGTTCCTTCTCCTCCTGTTAGAGATGATGCCCCTCGAATCGTAGGGCCAAACCTTTCCTTGCCTAAAATCCATGTCTTGAAGTAGCTTCTCAACAGTAGGAAGGGCGTGCCTTGAATTGACAACAAAAGGGCAAATGGAGATGGGAAGTTTAAGGATAAACCCCTTTTTTGCAGGGAGGAAGTGGAGTTGGTCTGATCTCAAGGTCTGACGAATGTATTCCAAAGCATAAATCCACTGGGCAGGGAACACAGGCAACTGATAGGGGGGAACTTCTGCTCCATAAACTCGGATTTTGGTGTAATTATAATACAGGTACCGATCCCCAGTACTTTGGACTTGACTAGGTTGTAACCATCTCTTCATCTCAGGAAAAACCCTCGGTGAGGGAGATTTGTGGACGATAGTGTAAACAATAGGCATGAACTCATTTAGAAACCTAGAATAGCCCACCCCGTTTGGTAACCGGTGTGTTGCAAAGCTCCAGTCGAAAATTGGCCTGGGCTAAGAATTTACTTTGTACACCTTATATAAACCCAAACCCTCAAATTTATCAGCATGCTAATACAGGAAGAGGTAGAAAATCATAGAGCAAAAGCGGAAACGACTAGCTTTTGTGAGTTCCTGGAACTAGGTCTGAATGGTGGAAGCCAAGAAACAAGGAATGTCCAGAACAACCCCAGTTTGAGACATTAACCATAAGAAAGAAATGCATGCCCTGGAGACCTACCCCAAAGCCATCTACACCTAATAAACTAGCAATGAGTTCGAGGATGGGCTGCACTTCTTCTTTGAACAGACTCAAGGGGAAAGGCTTTGTGGAGGGAAGGGACATGGTCTAATTGTCGGTTATAGAGGCGATAAAATTGCCTTGATGTTCCCATGGAAATTTTGCAAACCGAGGGTCAGAGTATCTTCACTAAAACTGATGTAGTTTGCACTGATGGGAAAACGGAGGGCTTTTCTGATAATATCGGGGGAAAGAGTGAATATCATGTTCCCTTGGGCTGAAATAAACATGCCTCGACATTCTTCATAGGCATCCTTGAGCCAGCAGATAAACTTGACCACTGGATAAACTAGTGGGGTAATTTGATGGTACAGACCTAATAGAACCACCCGATACCTATCCCTATGTTCGACATGTCTCCTAGAAAGCTCGGGTTTGATACTGCTGATGGGAAATGGATACTGTGGGTCACAGATTTCGGCTTGCAGGTCCAAGAAAGGTACAAACCCTGGATGGATTCTGGTTTCACGGACCTGAGGAGTCTCTGGTTCTGACTTCTTAGTCGTGACCTTTCCCATGACTAATATGAAAACTTCTTTAAAAACAAAAGGAAACCAGAGGTAATACGAGGGACAAAATACCTGTGCAGTGGGAAATTTTCTTGGGAAAGTGATGTGGCGGTACTGATAGTGACTGGGCAGACCTGGTACCGAGCTCCTACTTTATTTTATACCGTAGTCGAAAACCTGAATATTTTATTGCAGTAAAAGACGAGGGACCGTTATATAGAATTGTGGGATTTTTGGGAAAAGGTGGAATGGTGAAGCAAATGGGGTGAGCGTCATAAGGACACTGACTGTGAGAAATGTGGCATGTAGGGAACAGGTGTAATATTTTGGGTAGGTAAACACTGCGTGCCAGGTTAAATATTGGTATGGGCCTTAGTACCAGATCTCCTAAGGACTTTACCTTACCTTTCTGTCATGGGGACAGCTCTACCCTCAAAACTTAATCCTCATGGAATGCATAGTACATAACGCTACAGCTTTAAAACCTGCGCTTTACTTCCCATATCACCCTCACTTCGTGTCGACCTTCGTGACACGTCATCGAAATTCCGCGAGGGTAAGGTCCTGCCTCCCTCCTCCGCTTCGTGACCCCCCCGGAATTTCCCTTGTGGAATCCTTTGCCAGTGCGCATGAAGTGGGTGCGGGTCCCTTTTTATATTGTTTTCCTTCGTGCCTTTTAATTATCCTTTCAACTAATTTTTAAAATACTCATGTATTTCCGCCCCATAATAAAAATTCACTTATCCATTGGGCACATAACTTAGCTAAGAACTGCCTTTACCTAGCCTCCTTTAAATGTTCACCATGAGTGATCTTATTTGGTGCTTTGATCCTTGTGGCTAAAGTAAAAAATTCCAATGGTACACTATACAACCAACATTGGCTCCACCTGGGGACGGCACATTCATCCTTGGGCATGTCGAGAACCTCACAGACCATCTGTTAACCTTTCATGCAGACACCACTCCTCTGTACTTTTTCTTTTTCTCTTCATGATTCTTCACGAAAAAACATCACTAAAACAAAAACCAAAGCAGATAAACTAATGTACAGTATAATACATCAGGCTCTCTCAGCCTGGATCATAACTAGAAGTAAGGTTTGAGGAACTGACGATTTACAGGAGTGTCGAGCAAGTCTCCCTGTAAATTTTCCAATTTGAATGTGTTGTTGCCCCCTTGCTCTGCAATTTTGAAGGGGCCAAACCATAATGGGTCAAATTTATTGTGCTTCCCTTTGTCTGCTCTTCGAATATCCCATCTGAACACTAAATCCCTGACCTGCATCTTCCTGTCCTTGGCGTGCTAGTCAAATAGGTCCTTCATCTTATCCTGGTATTTAGTTAGCCTCTGGCTCACCTGATTTCGTGTTTCTTCCAACTCTACCAGTTGATTGATCCTCCTAGTTGCATCATCGGGTTCTTCTTGACTTTCCTGCATGAATCTGGCTACTGGTAAGGCTAACTGTATGGGGAAGACTGCTGCCCTCCCATACACCAATTCATATGTGGACTTACCTGTTGATCTCTTGCTGGTGATCCTGTTGGCCCATAAGGAAAATTTCAACTGAGAGTCCCAATTTTTCTGATTTTCGTTGATAGCTTTCTTCAGTGCTCTCACCAGGGTCTTATTTGAAGACTCTTCCAGGCAGTTTCCTTGTGGGTAATAGGCTGTGGAGTGACCCAATGCAATGTTATACTGCTAGCAGAAGCTGACAAACTTTTCAGACTTAAAATTCTGGGCATTATCAGTTACTATCTTGGCAGGGCAGCCAAATCTGGATATAATATTTTCTTCCATGAATTTCATCACCACAATATTTGTTGCATTTCTTGCCAGTATAGTTTCCACCCATTTTGTGAAATAATCAGTAGTCGTTAGTATCCACTTGTGCTGACCATTCGACGTAGGATGTATCTCACCAATAAAGTCGATCCCCTAGTGCTGGAATGGTTCATTCACATGTATAGGGATCATGGGTAGGGGTGCCAGCTTTTGTCTTTCTGCAAATTTTTGGCATTTTTCACAAGCTCTGACTCGAGAAAACACATCTCCAAAGAGTTTGGGCCAGTGGAAACCAGCCTTTGGAATTTTGTGAGCAGTAGCTCTCTAGCTATAATGACCCCCACAGATACCTTCATGAAATTCAGCCATTATCTTTTCTACCTCATTCTCCGTAGGACACAGGAGTAGGATGCCTGATGGACTGATGGATCTTGCCAGTACAGCCGGCCATTGGCAACAACAAATTTCTGTGATCTCAACCTTAGTGCTCTGTATTTATCTTTGTCACAGCTAGGAGGGCATCTGAGGGTCAGAAGATACTCCACAATCTCCTTATACCACGGGTTGGTGAGATACTTCAGATGGGTCTTCTGAGTAGCTGAATCTATTCCATGTTGTTCTTCCTTCTTCCCAGACTCCTCATTAGCTATCACGGACAGGTTGATGCCCAGGGCCTAACAGTTTGATTCAGACAGGATTTTGGCTAATCCTTGTCCCTTAATCAGTTTGGTAGGGCGAATATCTAGTTCATATTCTTGTATTTTGGCAATCCATTTCCCCCTTTTTCCTTCACTATCTCCTTGGATGAGGATATCCTTGACGGCTGCTGTGGGCACAAAAGCAGTGATGTGTGATTACAAAACATACATTCAGAATGCCTTCAGAGACTTGACCAGAGCGTATGGTTGCTTCTCTAATATGTTGTATTTCAATTCTGCATCACAGAGCACCTGGTTGAAGAAAGCGATGGGCTGCTCATATCCTTCTTCGTTCTTCTGCAATAGAACCCCTGCCACTGTATGCGCTGATGCAAATGAAAAGATCATGAAGGGTTTGTCATAGTCAGGTCTAGCCAGCACTAGCGCCTCTGCGAAGGCATTTTTTATTCTGGAAAAGGCTTCTCGTGATTCATGTGACCACTTCACCTCGTTATTCTTCTTAAGCATATCAGTTATATGCCTAACTATCTCTGCATAGTTAGGGATAAACCTTCTTAGAAATTTAATGCGCCCCAGGAACACTTGCACCTCCTTTTTGTTTATGGGGAGGGAAATGCCATTTATAACTTCCACTCTCTTAGGATCAATTTTTACCCCATATTTGGTCACAATATGTCCCAAAATCTTACCCTCTTCCAATGCAAACAATGACTTCTATGGATTGAGAGAGAGACCGTACCTTCTGCATTTCTCAAAATTTCTTCGCAAGTGTTCAATGTGCTCTGCATCATCCTTTGAAAACACAGTGATATCGTCAAGATAGACCACCACGAACTTATCTTGTTCCCCAAAAAAGGCAATGTCCATGGCCCTTTGGAAAGTGGCCCCTGCGTTAATCAACCCAAAAGGCATCCTGGCATACATAAATGTACCCCATGGTGTGGTGAAGACAGTCTTCTTTTGGTCTTTTGGGAGTACAACCACTTGATTGTAATCGGAGAACCCATCCATCATGAAGCTCCCACCACTTTCTGTAGAATATGGTCCATCTTGGGCAGTGGGAAATTATCCTTTAAGGATGCTTGGTTCAGATTCCAGAAATCCACACACAGCCTTATCTCTCCATTCTTTTTCCTGACCGGGACTAGATTTTCTACCCACTCAGAATATCTCAATGGCACAATGATTTTGGCCTTCAAAAACTTCTTGATCTCCTTTTCAATGGCAGGGAGCAACAGAGGGTTAATTTTTCTAAGCTTCTGTTTATGTAGTTTTGCATCTCCCTTTACAGGAATTTTATGTTGCATGATGTTAATGTCGAATGTTTTCAGGTCCTGATAAGACCATGCAAACACATCTTTATATGACTGGAAGAGTTTTTGGTAGAGCTCTTTATACTCTTCTGGGACTTTCTTGGACAACTTCACAATTTTGGGATCTGCATTGGTACCAAGATTTAAGTCTTCTACCTGATTATCTTCTACCGTCTTGTTTGGCTGCAGTGGGACATCATTTCTATCAAACAATCTTTCTAGAGGCACCAGCCCTCTAGGTATGACATTTCCTTTTAGTTGTAACACTTTATGCCTAGCCACCTTTTCTTCCCATTTATTTTCTGAAATGTCTCTAGAATCTTCTTCTTCACAAGCATCAATCTCCATGTTTGAAAATTTCCCAACTGTTTCCATAAATATTTTTACTTGCTCTTCATCTTCAAACACCTGCCAATGCTTAATGTTATCTGAGATTGATGGTAGATAACACACCTCGATTTCATATCTTAAAAGAGGGTCCTGAGGTGGAATAAATGTACTAGAAGCCACTGCAAGGGAGTCAACCATCCTATTTTTCTCTCTAGGAATGAACTGAATATTAAAATCCAAGAAAACGTTTTCTACTAGATCCCATACTTCATTTATGTAGGCCCTCAGCCAAGGGTGTTTGGTCTAGAACTGATTTTTTATCTGCCTTACCACCAGTTCCAAATCTCCCAGAACTTTTAAACTTTGGATATTCATACTCCTGGTTGTCTACAGCCCTGTAATATCCCAAAAATGGATTTCTCAGCAAATCATGCCTGAAAAATGAATTTTTCAGGAATGTGTGCTTCATATATCATAAAAAGTGTTTAAAAACACTCAAAAACCTACTTCAAATACTCCAAAAACCTTTACTCATCTTTTATGGGCAAAAAGGTGGGGAAAAGTGAGGATTTTGGCCCTAAAATGAGTGTATAAGAAAATATGCATAAAATAAAGGGTCAAGGTTATGGAATATGTTATATTAGGTCAATATGGATATTCATGTCGAATTTCAGCAAAAAAAAGGCGTTTTACTAAGTTAAACAGTTCCTCCTTCCCGACTAGTCAAGAAAAACCCTGATTTCCCATGACTTTGAGTATGCAGAAATTTACTGAAGCAAGAGAAGCATATTCTCTAAAGTTATAAGATGTAAAATAGTATTAAAAAATATATAATTATTTTAGGAACATGGCATAGGCATTAAGAAAGGTTAAACAACAGTTTTACATAGAAAATCCCTCAAGATTGAGGTGCTGCAAGACAAGAGAATGACCCAGAAACCCTTGAGCGTTATTTCCAGGAGGCTGAAGCTTATTTTTATTATATTACAGATCTGAAACTAATAAATACATGAAAACAGAGATCTATAATGAAAAAAAATTCCCAAAGGACTCTTTATTACATTCCCCCTTGGGGATTTCAGCAATACATGAAAATGCCAGAGTAGCTGGGCAGCTACGGCAACTCTGGAACTATAAATATGTAGATAAGGCTGAATAAGATGAAAATATCTGAACTAAACCTCCTCCAATGGATATCCAAAGTGGAAGGCTGATCCTTACACTTGAGATCCCACCCTCCAATCAATCTGCAAACCTCGCAGCAAATGCACTATGAAAATAACGCAGCTATTGGAGCAAACTACGCAGTAGGGGCAAGAATATGTGTTGGCTGGATGCCAAGATCTGCAAATAAGTTCTCAAGCTTCCAAACTGATCATCCAAAGGCAAGGAAGACTCCCCCTTTGAAAAACAACCAATGGAAGTGGTGTTGTGGAGTCTCCATGGCAACACCCTACAACACAGTATTATGTTGCTGCAGCAATAACGTTGTCCTGGAGGATGATGCTTTGGTCTCAAGCCAAATTAATGATGAGACAACCTCACCTGAGTAGGCACTCGAAGTCCCCTGGGGCTGAGGGTGAGATCTCCGAACGGAGACACTTGGTGCACTAAACAATGTTGCAGACTAGTTAAACAACCAGCGTGCTCAAGAAGTCGAAATGACCAACTCAATATCATCAACATATTCATGAATGGAAATAGCTCTCCTCCACTCCATTTATATAGCAATTGGAGACTCCTCATGGGCCCTTCCTCTAGAAGCTTCCCTTCCTCTAAAAGCTTCCCTCCTACGTTGTCATGTAGTGCTTTCCAACTCATACCCTGCGCTGGTTGACTTGGTCAAACCTCTTTGCAAATATCTCCTTTCACACATGAGGGTGTGAAATATGGTTCCATGGCTGATCCCTTTTCATACTAGAGGGATTTTATTTATGTTTTTTATTATCTTTGGGCCTCCTTACCCAATTATTCACCTCCTAAATGAGTTTAGACAAAATTTAATGTTACAATTTATTGAAGAAAAATTTGGAACATTACAATCCTCCCCTCCCAAATGTTGCTTGTCCCCAAGCAACTGCAAGGATAGAAATGTAGAATCTCCACTCTAGGCATGGATTCTAGAATATAATGAGGAACATCTCCCTCATGTGGATCCTCCATCCCCAAGAAATCATCCAAACAAAATGAGTCACCTCCCAACAAGGCAACTCCTAAAAATCCCCTTCCACCTCAAGCTCCGGTAATGAAGGTGGGCTGAAAATCTGAACTTGGCAAGCATCATAGCGTACCCCATGTTGTCCTTCTCTCCACTCATGACAAGAGTAGAGTGTATGCTGATCCTAGGCTGCAAAATTATTTCCCTCCAATGGCAAAGTGAAGAACAATCCTCCAAAGAAGGCTCCTCCAACAATGAAGAACAAGTTGGCCCAAAACAATCCATCCATGAAGAAAAGGACATGGTCATCATGGAACATCCTAATGAGAGGTTTGCTAAAGGTTTTACATGATGATACATGATGCAAACAATTTCTCACAAGGATACATCGCAGTCTCATCCACTGCAACTTCAGAAAATTACATGGCAAGCAATGTCCATGATTCATCACATCTACTAAAGGATAGTAAATGGTTGAATGTAACAAAAATAATACATGATCAAGCACTTGCCCATGGCTATACAATGGAGGAATATCAATCTTATGGCCCACCTCAAAAGAGAACAAACATTTGGCTATGGTGGCCATATCTCCTCTCATGCTCCCATTAGAACATGTAGTGCAGAAATTGTGAGAATTTTTCCCACTCACGGACACATCTAGCTCATGTGTCTCCCTCATAATCAAGCCTCCCATACAAATATAATCTATATCAGCAAATGAAGTCATGATCAGAAATATCATGAAGAGAATGTTGAAGGTTTCATGTGGTGCAAGAAGGTACCAACAGCTTCCCAAACAAGTACAGCACAGTTTTACAAGTTGTTGCTTCATAAAAGTACATGGAAAAATGTTTCTTTCTACATGGTTAATCATGCATGTCTTCATATGAAACATGTTATAGTGCAGAAAATGAACATACATGTGATGATTAAAAATTTTCCAAAGACCACAAAAGAGATGGCTGCCTTCATCATGTAGATTGGCCCAATAAAACTCATGGAGCAATGTGACAAGCTTGCCCTCTTGTGAAGCAATGCACTGCATGAGAATGGTAAGAGTGTGCAAATCAATGAATGTATAAAAAATATTCTCACCGTATGCTGGAAGTAAGATGGTACATGGGTCCATACATGAGTCCTTCATAGTGTTTTTTCATGCTATGAAGAAGAATGAACCATGTGCTGCAAAAAGATAATCCTCCTTACGCTTGAAAACCCAAGTCAAGAAGAATATTCCATAGATGCCTCTATCATCATTACCTCCTCTTTTTTCATCAAGTGAAACAAATATGAAGTGATCCTGGGACCTATGGGTTATGGATCCACCATATCTCTGCTGGGCACACTTCATCCATAAGTCTTCACTCCAAGGTGACAACGCTGTGAGCTTATGCAAACAAGCCCATGTCAATACACAACTCTGTTCTTTGACATGCTCCTTGTTAAAGATTCTTCCAATAATTCTGCAACAAATGTGGAATACTTCCCAAGATGGAAGTGCTTCCCAATCATCATCAAAGACCAAGGAGATGGTGCCATCCCCTCCTCCTGCAACATCATACAAAGTGTGAGAAAAAATCTGCCCTTGCTCTCCCAAGCAAAGCAACAAAGTATTTTGCTGCCTCCTCATACTTCCATCATACAACTCATGTGATGAAGACACATCGACATCATGCATCCATTCGTTATGCTGCTCAATGATGCAAGTATCCTGCCATATTTTTTCCATCCTCCCACTCTTAGGAAGAGTGTTTTCCAAGTGATGGCCAAACTCTTTCAAGAGTAACCAGCGCAGCCAAGCCTCCTGCTGCTCAGTATCATAGATCTGTAAATAGCCTCCTAGTTCCTTGCTCATCAACCACATCCACTCAATCACCTGTGTATGCCTCCTTCTTCTCCTCATCCTGGTACTCCTCCCATGTGGGCTACCATCCTCCCAAATCAAATTCCTGTCTTTGCACTTCATGGGATTTTGAAATGCAAGCTCCTCAAGGATCAATGAGGCCATATCAAGAATCAAATAGGTGGCAGGAAAAAACCTCCCATCATGATGTGTATGGCTCAAGGGATGTCCAACACAAGCATGAGAGATGTTATCCATCCTGAGATGTCCTCCATCTTCTATCTGCTCTTGTGAGAAGGGAAGAAAAGCATTGCATTCCATGGTGTGTCGAAGTGTGTCTCCAATGAGATCTCTCCTTGAGACCTCCCTTAAATCCATAGTCTTCCAAAACCAATGAGGTCTTGGATCTAAAAGTAGAAGTTCCTCTTTGAGCTGAGAGGAGTTCATTGAGAAAGTGTCATCTTGAAGGGAGAAAAGGTTTCTTACTCCAAGATGTCTACCATCAATCTTCAAATATTCAAACCCCAACCTCCAATGTGATGTAAAATCCAACCATGGCTCATGAGAATGATGGTTTGATTCCTTCTTGAGTGTTTCCATGTTGCACAGCGCAGTGCAACCAAGCTGCTCTATAGTAGCAATGAGATTTGACCCTTGGTCATGCAAAAGTAAATCTCCACATTGATCAAAAGAATTTGCAGCAACAATGGAATGTGGAAATATTTTTATACCTTGATGTGCATTTGGAACTTCTTGTAGGGCTACAAGAGTCCCTTCCTCAAAAGTGTTGGCTGCCCCAACTGTTGACGCATGTGGCTGCTCTTCCATGAGGGTGAAAACGTTATCACAAGCCTCCTCAAGAGGTGATGTGATCTCTTCTTTCTTTTCTCTTTCTCCATCAAAGGTTTGGATCAACCCTTGAGTGAACTCTGCAAAAGTCTCCACCCTTGCATGGCTCAAGTGGCTGCACCACCAATCATAGGCTTCACCCTCCAAGTGTAGCGCTGAGATTTCAACAACTTCTTTCCCTGCTATAGGATGTAGTAGGAAGAATGCCTCCAACTTTCTCACCCAAGTTCTTGCATTAGATGACCCATCAAAGGTAGACAACAAGAATCTATTGCCTTTGATTTCTTTTCTGCTGCATGGCCTCTTCTCTTCCTTCAGCTGGATGAAATGAGGAAAATCTAGAGTCTCCCTGAAGGCTCTAGGTTGAGATCTATAATCAACAAGGTAATAACTGGGGATCTGATGATCCAAATATCTTCCATGCTCAATATCTTCTTCTTGATGAGAATAGGAAGCGCATGGTACTTCCTCTTATTTTTATTCAATCTTCTTGACCTCCTCAAAGGTGGATGCATTTCCTCTGGATCCGAAAATAGATGAGAATAAACTCATCTTTTTCAATGTTATGATCTTCTTGGGCTTAGACTCACAGGGATCAGTGGATCCCTCATACATGGGAAAAGGTGACCTCCCAGTGGTATGCTGCAACTTTGAACTCTGTGTTCTAGATCCCCCATTGTTCCATTCACTTTCATCCTGCCTGAGCTGACAGTAATCTTTGAAAGGCAAAGCTGCTCTGAAGTCTTCCCCCATAGACTGCCATTTACGGAAATAGTCTCCAAAGGGTATATGATCATGCTGCCTCCCTTTCTCACTCAGTACTCAAGGTAAGAATGTGGGCATTGTGATAATTTCCCCACAGTTTCTCTTCCGGTGTCGTAGATAACTAGCTCCACAGGCTGAGCCAGAACTATGCTCTGATACCACTGTAATATCCCAAAAATGGATTTCTCAGCAAATCATGCCTGAAAAATGCATTTTTCATGAATGTGTGCTTCATCTATCATAAAAAGTGTTTAAAAACACTCAGAAACCTACTCCAAATACTGCAGCAACCTTTACTCAGCTTTTATGGGCAAAAAGGTGGGGAAAAGTGAGGATTTTGGCCCTAAAATGAGTGTATAAGAAAATATGCGTAAAATGAAGGGTCAAGGTTCTGGAATATTTTATATTACGTCAAGATGGATATGCATGTCAAATTTCAAAAAAAAAAAAAAAAAAAAAAAAGCGTTTTACTAAGTTAAACAGTTCCTCCTTCCCGACTAGTCAAGAAAAACCCTGATTTCCCGTGACTTTGAGTATGCAGAAATTTACTGAAGCAAGGGAAGCGTATTCTCTAAAGGTATAATATGTAATTCAGTATGAAAAATCAGAGAATGAGTGTAGGAACATGGCATAAGAATTAAGCAAGGTTAAGCAGCAGTTTTACATAGAAAATCCCTCAAGATTGAGGTGCTGCAAGGCAAGAGAATGACCCAGAAACCCTTCAGCATTATTTCCAGGAGGATGAAGCTTATTTTTTTTATATTAAATATTTGAAACTGATAAATACATGAAAATAGAGATCTATAATGAAACAAAATGCCCAAAGGACTCTTTATTACATTCCCCCTTGGGGATTTCAGCAATACATGAAAATGGCAGAGTAGCTGGGCAGCTACGGCAACTCTAGAACTAGAAATATGTAGAGAAGGCTGAATAAGATGAAAATATCTGAACTAAACCTCCTCCAATGGATCTCCAAAGTGGAAGGCTGATCCTTACACTTGAGATCCCACCCTCCAATCAATCTGCAAACCCCACAGCAAATGCACTATGAAAATAACGCAGCTATTGGAGCAAACTGCGCAGTAGGGGCAAGAATATGTGTTGGCCGGATGCCAAGATCTGTAAATAAGCTCTCAAGCTTCCAAAACGGTCCTCCAAAGGCAAGGAAGACTCCCCCTCTGAAAAACAACCAATGGAAGTGGTGTTGTGGAGTCTCCATGGCAACACCCTACAACACAGTATTATGCTGCTGCAGCAACAATGTTGTCCTGGAGGATGATGCTTTGGTCTCGAGCCAAAATAATGATGAGAAAACCTCACCTGAGCAGGCACTCGAAGTCCCCCGGGGCTGAGGGTGAGATCTCCGAATGGAGACACTCGGTGCACTAAACAGTGCTGCAAACTAGTTAAACAACCAGCGTGCTCAAGAAGTCGAAATGACCAACTCAATATCATAAACATATGCATGAATGGCAATAGCTCTCCTCCACTCCATTTATATAGCAATTGGAGACTCCTCATGGGCCCTTCCTCTAGAAGCTTCCCTCCTACGTTGTCATGTAGTGCTTTCCAACTCATACCCTGCGCTGGTTGACTTGGTCAAACCTCTTTGCAAATATCTCCTTTCACACATGAGGGCGTGAAATATGGTTCCATGGCTGATCCCTTTTCATACTAGAGGGATTTTATTTATTTTTTTAATTATCTTTGGGTTTCCTTACCCAATTATTCATCTCCTAAATGAGTTTAGACAAAATTTAATGTTCCAATTTATTGAAGAAAAATTTGGAACATTACAAGCCCTAACAAAAGTGCTTCATATTCAGCCACATTATTAGTAGCTTCATATTCTAACTTGAAAGACAATGGGAGCCATTGGCCTGTAGGAGAAATCAATAATACTCCAGCCTCATTACCTTCTCTAGAATTCACTCCATCAAAGTGAAGTGTCTAGACTCCTGCTTCCTGGTTCTCTGAGGACTGCTTAGTCTTGATTTGGCAGAATGCTGGTTCTTGAGCATGATCTTGGTCTTCCTCCAGCATCAAACATGAGAAATATCCCTCTTTATTGTAGATTGGTCAATTAACCGAGTTTTCAGCCTTAGTAACCATCCTGACAAATCTTGTCTCCCTATACAACCTCCTCTCCTGGCCACCAAAAACCGGGATAGTAGCATATGTTAAGTCCAACTTGATTGACCCACCGATTTTGGTCCCCCAGGACCTTGACAATAACATGCTGAAGCGAGCTGGGATGTTAGCCACCACAATGTCCATCACCACACTTTTGGCTGGGATCTTAGCCAAATTAACCACCAAATCCTTGATCATACCTAGACATTTAACTCTTTTGGAATCAAATGAGTAGAGATCCTTGTATGGACGGGTGATTTGTAGACTTAGTTGTACCATGAATGACAGGGGCAGTGGATTATGGGAAGCTCTTGAATCTAACATACAGTGGTAATAGCAGATCATGAATCACTAAAGACACATAAAAGGGAGGAGTAGAGGCATCTAACTCCTCGACATGTGGGCCGAACACAACCATGGGTCTTTCTTCTTGAAGGTTCAAACTATCAGGGATATGTGCTGCCTCTGGGGGAAGCATAAAGGATGTGACCTGAGACTAGTATGCAGGCTGCTTCAGCAATTCAATCAGGGGAACTGGGATTTTAACCTTTTCAAGTTCTTTTTGTAAACTAAAAGTAGAGGAGGACTTTTCTATTATAATCTCTTTTGACTTTTTTCTTTGGACTAAAGGCTTGACCTCTTTCATGATAGACTTATTATTAGGGGGAGTGACTACCTTCGAAGAGGAAGGAATCTGATCATTTGATTGCAAATACTGGTTAAGAGTCCTCTTACCTTTATCAACAAGCTTTTGCATTGTTTTTTCCTTCTGTACAGCTGCTTCCTTCTCCGGTGCTTCTTCCTCTTGATCTTGGGTACGAGTCCTTTTTCTGGAGGATCTGAGATCGTATTTTCTGTTGAACTGAGCCTGCATGAAATCGATGAACCGCTTGCATTAGTCGTCGATCTCTGGATCTTCAGTTGTATTAGTCTTTTCCTCCTCTTGATCCGGATCTTGGGGGGGAGGCCCCCAAGATCTAAAAATTTGAAATGGATCTGACAAGATCTGCAAAATTAGAATGCCAGAAAAGAAGAGAGAACACAAAGAAAATAAAACCACAAAGAAACTTGTTTTATTAAAACAGAGAATAATTGTAGAAGCTACATTGTGGTGGACAATCTGTCCTTTTACAAACCGAGGCTTGTTATTTATAGCATTTTTTGAGTCACAATACCATGTGTAGATACCATAGGCCAATACCATGAGTAGATACCACTTACAATACCATGGGTAAATCCCATGTGTGGATGAATACCATGGGTGGATACATACCATGGGTCACTTACAATACCATGGGCGAATAAATATCATGGGTGGATGAATACCATGGGTCGATGTCATTTACAATACCATGGGTGGATGGATAACATGGGTAGATGAATACCATGGGTTGATGCCATTTTCCATTTGGATCATTCCTCCCTCCTTAAGAAGCAATGGTCCCCATTGCGTGAAGTTCCCTCCTGAGAAGCCTTTGTTGAATATGAAGAGCCACTGAAGAGAAGGTTTTTGTGTATTTAACCCATAACCGTGATGAACGAAGATCCGAGGATAGAGATACCCTGTAATGCTTGTGACCAACTGTGATA
Organism: Pinus albicaulis; assembly: GCA_034641835.2. NCBI lineage: Eukaryota > Viridiplantae > Streptophyta > Pinopsida > Pinales > Pinaceae > Pinus > Pinus albicaulis. Next base: position 1,418,153,024 of record CM076579.1, on the reverse strand, counting down.
TTGACAGTGTGCGGCCTAGAAAATGGACTTCGATGAAGTGTGGGTTTGTGGATGAACCAAAACCATGAAAAACGAAGATCTGAGGATAGAGATACCCTATAATGCTTGTGACCAACTGTGTGACTAACAGTGTGCGGCCTAGCAAATGGACTTCGATGAAAAAGATTTTGTGCGGTTGACCCATAACCGTGATGCTGATTGTTGATGAAGTAGCAGGTGCCTACATAGCTTGGGGTGGGAGGGAACATCTCCAAATAACCCAAGCTGAATGTTGCTATGATGAAACTGATGAATGTGAAGCAGGTGCCTACTAAAGCGGGGTGAGAGGGCACGTCTCCAAAGGGAACCCGCTCCGAATGCTGCTCCATATTTAAAATGAGCATAACTCGGTCAATATAACTTAGAATATTTATTATAACATATTTTTGGAAATGGAATGATCATTCTACATCATCTCATGTGTTTGAAACCACTATCAGGAGACTCTAGACTCTTAGATTTGCGCTGGAACTATCACGTCGTCACAAAATTTCTGAAAAAATAGTTGATTTTAAATCAACGATAACTCCCACATCCGGACTCCGATTCGACCGATTTTTTTTTGAACTTGGGTGATTTTTCAAGAGGAGCTCATATCTATCTCCATTTCTCTGAAATTTTTTACTAAAAACTGTGAAAAAATGACAGGAGAGCCGCCATCCATGAATTGTCGTCAGAAAAATTGTTTCAACAATGCTGATTTTGAATCAGCGATATCTCCCTCATCCGAACTCCAATTCGGTCGATTTTTTTTTTGAATTTGAGTATTTTTTCGCAAGGAATTAAGATATGGTCTTTTTTTTTTGCAAATTTTTCACCAAAAGTTTCAGATCTGATCTGAAAACTCGTCGCCCAAAAACATTCATGGATTTTGTTGAAGATTGCTGCAAAACATTGAAACTGAAATATGTTTCAAACCCTCATTCCCATGGAGGGTTAACCTGAATCTGATACCACTGATCCGGATCTTGGGGGGGAGGCCCCCAAGATCTAAAAATTTGAAATGGATCTAACAAGATCTGCAAAATTAGAATGCCAGAAAATAAGAGAGAACACAAAGAAAATAAAACCACAAAGAAACTTGTTTTATTAAAACAGAGAATAATTGTAGAAGCTACATTGTGGCAGACAATCTGTCATTTTACAAACTAAGGCTTGTTATTTATAGGCTTTTTTGAGTCACAATACCATGTGTAGATACCATAGGCCAATACCATGAGTAGATACCACTTACAATACCATGGTAAATCCCATGTGTGGATGAATACCATGGGTGGATACATACCATCGGTCACTTACAATACCATGGGCGAATAAATATCATGGGTGGATGAATACCATGGGTCGATGCCATTTACAATACCATGGGTGGATGGATAACATGGGTAGATGAATACCATGGGTTGATGCCATTTTCCATTTGGATCACCTCTTCTTGTATTGGAACTTCCATTCCATCACCTTGTTGCAAGGGGCATTCTACTTCATCATTGTTTGAATAAGCAAGGTATTTCTCATCTTGCTCATAAGTTGTATCTTCTTTGGGACCATCTACTTGACCTTGAAGGTACAGTGGATGTGGTACCTGGTCTTGCTGTTCTTTTCATTCTCTTTGCAATATCTGAGGGGTGGCTTTCTGTATTGAGGATTATAACCCCTTTTTGGAGGATTTTGAACTGCTTTGGAGGATGAATTCTTTGCTTCAAGTTCAAGCTTAACCAGCTTGCTTGAGAGATTTTTAATCATTTTGTTCATTTCTTCAATTTTGTTATCAGCTGATTCTTTGTCTTGGCCAGAAATAGACACCTCTTATTTGCCTCTTCTTCTAGCATCTTGATCTGATTTTCCCTTTGATTTCCTAGTAGAGGCGAAGTTTGCCTCTAGCTCAAGTGCATCTGTTTGAGCATCATCCAGGGTGGCATGCTTTCTTTCTCTCAGAGAGAAACCAAATTTAGAGTCAAAGGCTGCAATGAAAACAACTTTAGTTGTCGTTTTATGAGGTTTCGTATTAGTAGGGAGGCTTAAGTACAACTTGTTAAACCTCTTAATGAATTCTGACACCCCTTCGTTATGTTTTTTCTTGAGTGTATTAAAATCAGTGAGGGAGTGTCCATAGTCCTTTCTCTCTCCCCACTTGTTGAGAAAGGAGTTCTCCATCTAATCCCAATTTGTAATAGAACGATCCCCCAGAGTTTTAAACCACTTTTTGGCCTCCCCATCTAGAGATTGAAAAAACAGTCTTAAGACTACATCAAGATGTTCCACATTAAAATTCTCTGCAAAAGAGCAGAAGACCTCGAGATGCTTTTGGGCTTCAATCTTGTTTTCCACATTGAAACGGGGTAAAATCTTTAGATATTCCTGTGGCATATCATTCCATACTTGAGGTAAAGCAAGGGGGGCATACTTATTCAATAAGAAACCGGGAACGTTGGCCATTGGGGGTGGTGGAGGTAATGCAAGAGTTTGATGCGTAAGAGGAGGAGGAGGTGGAAATGAAGTTTGGATGACAATAGGAATGTATTGGGCAGCGACTTGAGATGTTGATGGGAAAGAAGAATTATTAATAGCAGATACTTCGGTGACCTCTTTGACCTCTTCAGCCTCAGGAGTGGGGTGAAGGGTGTAGTGTGTGGTATCTATTGATTCAACTTCGTCTTTGATTTGGATACCTCCCTAAGGAGGACTATCTGAGAAGTAGTCAGTATCTCCCATAGTGGAGTCGGGACCTTGTACTTGGGCTACTTGAGAGGAGGAGGATGGAAAGTCTTCTAAAGAGAATTTAGGGATCTCTGTGTGGACTGATTGTCTTTACCTCCAACTTCTCCTATGTAGGATCCTTTCTGGGTCAGACACCGAGGGTGTGTTTGGCTGAGACGTATCTGACCTCAGGTGTGGCTTTCGAGGAGCCAGCACTGCAAGTAATTTTATCTGATAAATGACAGTGGAGTCGCCAAGGTGAGGGATCAACAACTCTCAACTCTTCATGCTCACCTTCTTGAAGAGTGAATATAGGATTTGTCGAGGCCCAGGGATTTAACTTTTATCAACTTTGTATCCCCGGCAACGGCACCAAAAAGATGTTGTCAACCCTAGAGACAGCCTTGAGTTGTGAAATACCAGTGCCTAGGACATCTTACATACCATGGAGCATATGGTATAACATGGAGAATTATCAGAACAAGGCTCTTATGCTATATCAGGTAACAGGAAATTTTAATTTGGATGGAACCAGAATACTCAAACTTCGACACCACGAAAGCAATACTGCAGAGACAAAGCATGAATTCCCAATATAAATGTATCAGACAATTCAAAGACAGCTTTCTGTAAGGAGGGCTGGATTCTAAAATACTTCACAGAGATGAAAAATCAGAAGGTATTTGTTGTGTATGCAATATAAAGAGGATAGTAATTTTCACTGAGATGAAATCCAGAAACACGTATAAACATGTAATGGGATTACGATAATAAGAATCCACACATGACCATAACCTTTAAGAAATACATCCCATAGCAGCTAATATAGAATAAATATGGTTGAAGTTGGGAATGAAACAGCATACCATGACTGAGTTATATTTAAAGTGCTTGACAGGCTTAGCATGAGTATCAACTATGATAAATTCATACTAGAACCAGTGAGCTACTCGCATTCTAGAACAGATACACGAGAGATGAATGTAGCGAAATGAACAATAAAGCTATAACACATAGGGAAGAGTTACAGACTACAAAGCATAAAGACCAGAATCCTCATTAAATATGGAACTCCTTATCACTGAAAACCCAACGGGCTCTTCGCATTTATATAAGAATTTCAAAAAAATGCATACAAAATTCTTTCACAGTGATTTCTTCTGAAAATCTAGAACATGTTTTCCTCTTTGTTTACTGCTTATATAGAATTCTCAAGAACATGAGCGGGAAGATATTTTGGGAAAATATCTTCCTCGCATGCTATTAAAGGGTTTGAAGCATCAATCAAAAAATAACCAAAACTCATGATGAGGAATATCGCCTCTCATCATTTACAGTTAGGCTCGCGGCCATTTTAAAACAAAATATTAAACTGTCTTAACAAGAAATAAAGTGCAAGAGTGAAATGTAAATTTCACTCGAAATTTTAAAAGTAACAAAGTAAAATAAGATGAAAGCAAAGGCCACTAGGGTCGAATCATGAATTAACCATTTTCAGGGGTGTGATGGAGTCGATGCAGTTGCTGAGACCGGTGGCGGGACCTCTGCTGACGAGCTGGCTAACAAGCTGGCATATCTAGTACATCTTTACCGACTATTTTCCGCAGGCTTAGGGAATGACGCGAAACCTTTTACTTTTATATAAGCTTCGGTGAGCTCATCGAAATTTGTATCAGCAGGAATTTTTTGTTTTACTAGGTGCAGAAGGGAAAATTCCTGGCGGAGTGCTGAAACTATAGTCTCAGGTTTCAGCCGGGTGGATTTATCTGAAAGTACATCCGTCCAATCCATCTCTTCCTTGAGATGTGCTTCATATGCTAGCAATGGCTGTAGCACGGCAGGGGTAGGACCCCAGAATGATGGAAGCCCGACAGCTATGATCTTGGCCCAAATCATTTCAAACCACTCTAAATTAACTGCCATGTTCTCCAGGGTTGCTAAAGATATACTACGAGCATATTATTTATCAATTATTTTTTGACATTCAATGGCTTCCTTGAACCTGCTCATTATCCCATGTTTCTCCATGTCTTCAGGCTTCAGCCTTTTCAGGAAAGAGATGTAACTCCTTGCGTGTTGCGCTCTGCTAGATATATCAATGTTCCCCTCATGCAGCCTTTTTCTTAGGTGAAGCATGGATGATTTTACTTCTTCGATTACTTTTAAGAACGTCCAATGCCCTTTCATCTCTGAAATGATCTCTACGCATATTAACCATCTGGCTTCTCTGAGGGTGATATTACCTTTCAAGCAGTTATTGAGGTCGTCAATGGTTTTCTCCTGGGCTGTTTTTTCCTTCCTTCCTTGCTCAATTTCCTTTGATCAAATCCTGGAGAGCACGTACTTGATTTGCGAGGGCACAAGAATTTACCTGTTCTTTTCTAAAATTCTCCCTCACTTGGGTATGTTTGTTCTGCAACTTCTTCAAAGTGATGGTAAGATGCATCACTTCATCCTTTAGCATGTCGCCGAAAACCTGAAATATGTTACATTTATCAATTGCCGGTACCTTTGACATGTCGACAACATACTCTAGAACTTTGTAACCGGTAGTACTAGCATCAGGGTCTAGAATGGCCTCAACCATGGCCAATACTAAATTTTCGGTATCCAGGTTCATCGAGGCTGAAATTCTTGTGTGGTATTTCTCAACGAATCCTTCCAGCTCCGACCAGTACTTGTCTCTGATTGCCCTAGCTTTCAAGCTTCTTTCAGTTGCGACCTGGGAAGCATCAGTTGTGATAGCCTGTGTGACCTCCGAGAAATCAGAAGATGTAACACTATCTCGTAACACCTTGATTTCAGTCTTGCTCTTGTCAAGTCTCCCATAGGGTATTTCTTCTTCAAGCAGTTGTTCTTCCCCAATGACCTTTACTTCATTGGTCGCTATTTTCTGCCTTTTGTGGGGGGGGGAGAACATGCTCCTAATGTACCTGCTTCCTCTGCTTCTTGACCTTTACCAGCTTCTCTTGTCGAGGCTATCTCTGCCTTTTCCCCTATCGCAGATGAATCTGTCTCCATCTGCGAAATCAAAGGCCAATTTTCGAGATTAGCCCGCCATTCTATGAAATTTTTCGTTTCATGCACATAAGGAGTTGATTTTTTCCTTCTCCTCCTGTTAGAGATGATGCCCCTTGGATCGTAGTGCCAAACCTTTCCTTGCCTCAAATCCATGCCTTGAATCAGCTTCTCAATAGTAGGAAGGGTGTCCCTTGAATTGACAACAAAAGGGCCAATGGTGATGGGAATTTTAAGGATAAACCCCTTTTTTGCAGGGAGGAAGTGGAGTTGGTCCAATTTCAAGGTCTGACGAATGTATTCCAAAGCATAAATCCACCGGGCAGGGAACACAAGCAACTGATAGGGGGGAACTTCGGCTCCATAAACTTGGATTTCGGTGTAATTATCATATAGGTACCAATCTCTAGTACTTTGGACTTGACAAGGCTAAAACCATCTCTTCATCTCAGGAAAAACCCTCGGTGAGGGAGAGTCATGGACGATAGTGTAAACAATAGGCATGAACTCATTTAGAAACCTAGAATAGCCCACCCCGTTTGGTAACCGATGTGTTGCAAAGCTCCAGTCGAAAATTGGCCTGGGCTGAGAATTTACTTTGTACACCTTATCTAAACCCAAACCCTCAAATTTATCAGCATGCTGATACAGGAAGAGGTAGAAAACCATAGAGAAAAAGAAGAAACGACTAGTTTCAGTGAGCTCCTGGAACTAGGTCTGAATGGTGGAAGACAAGAAACCAAGAATGTCTAGAGCAACCCCGATTTGAGACATTAACCACAAGAAAGCAACGCATGCCCTGGAGACTTTCCCTAAGCCATCTACACCTAATAAACCAGCAACGAGTGTGAGGATGGGCTGCACTTCTTCTTTGAATAGACTCAAGGGGAAAGGCTCTGTGGAGGGAAGGGACATGGTCTGATTGTCGGTTATAGAGGCGATAAAATCACCTTGATGTTCCCATGGAAATTTTGCAAACCAAGGGGTCAAAGTATCTTCACTAAAACTAATGTAGTTTTCACTGGTGGGAAAACGGAGGACTTTTTTGATAATATTGGGGGAAAGAGTGAATATCCTATTCCCTCGGGCTGAAAGAAACATGCCTCGACGTTCTTCGTAGGCATCCTTGAGCCAGCAGATAAACTCGACCACTGGATAAACTGGTGGGGTAATTTGATGGTACAGACCTGATAGAACCACCCGATACCTATCCCTATGTTCGACATGTCCCCTAGAAAGCTCGGGTTTGATACTGCTGACGGGAAATGGATACTGCGGGTCACAGATTTCAGCTTGCAGGTCCAAGAAAGGTTCAAACCCTGGAGGGATTCTGGTTTCACGGACCTAAGGAGTCTTTGGTTCTGAATTCTTAGTGGTGACCTTTCCCATGACTAATATGAAAACTTCTTTAAAAAAAATAGGAAACCAGAGGTAATACGAGGGACACAATACTTGTGCAGTGGGAAATTTGCTCGGGAAAGTGACGTGGGGGTACTGAAAATGACTGGGTGGACCTGGTATCGAGCTCCTACTTTAGTTTATACCGTAGTCGAAAACCTAAATATTTTACTGCAGCAAAAAACGTGGGACCGTTATATAGAACTGTGGGATTTTTGGGAAAAGGCGGAATGGTGAAGCAAATGGGGTGAGCGTCATAAGGACACTGATAGTGTGGCACGCAGCGTGTAGGGAATGGGTGTAAGATTTCGGGTAGATAAACAATGTGTTCCGGGTTAAATACTGGTACAGGCCTCAGTACCAGATCTCCTAAGGACTTTACCTTACCTTTCTGTCGTGGGGACAGCTCTACCCTCAAAACTTAATCCTCATGGAACGCAGAGTACATAACGCTATAGCTTTAAAACTCGTGCTTTACTTCCCATATCACCCTCGCTTCGTGTCAACCTTCGTGACACATCATCGAAATTCCGCGGGGTTAAGGTCGTGCCTCCCTCCTCCGCTTCGTGAGCCCCCCGGAATTTCCCTTGTGGAATCCTTTGCCAGTGTGCATGAAGTGGGTGCGGGTCCCATTTTATATTGTTTCCTTTTGTGCCTTTTAATTCTCCTTTTGAATAATGTTTAAAATCCTCATGTATTTCCACCTCGTAATAAAAATGCGCTTATCCATTGGGCACATAACTTAGCTAAGCGCTGCCTTTACTTAGCATCCTTTAAATGTTCACCATAAGTGATGTTATTTGGTGCTTTGCTCCTCATGGCTAAAGTGAAAAATTCCAACGGTACACTATACAACCAACACATACATACTCCTTTGGACTGGTGGCAGAGTTTTGGACATGGCATGCAATGTGATGGCCATGCACTAAGGGTTTGCCAAGTTTAAAGTTATCCCATGCATATTATTATCCGTGTGCATGGGAGTTCTAATTTTTTGGTATCGTGTCGTTTTGGGATGTGTGGGATAATCACAATGGTGACATTGTCTTATATGTCATGAGTTATACTATAGGGCTATTTATTTATTCTTGGCTTGGGACTCTTCGGGCATTCCGAGACTGGGTGAAGTTTTGGAGTAGGTAATTTTGTTTTTAGTGTTATATGTTAGGTTTCATGGTTACATATTGTTAGGATTATCGTATTCCCAAACTAATACAAATATTTCTACTCATCATTTTTGTTGTTTACATATAGTTTCTAATTTGTGATAAACACCTGAAGTCACCGCATAGAAGGCAAAATTCTTGGGTGGAGGGAAATATTTAGTAGAAATATACCAGAGGATGATATTGAGGCTAATGTTAAACAAGGACCACAAAAAATTCTCTTTCATTGGCATGAAAGGATTAATTCATTCAATATATCATTCCCATGCAAGGATGTGAGTATTCAAATTTTTCATAGGTGGTGGAGTATTTTGGATTTTTGGTGTTTTTGTTGTTGGTAGAAAACACTTTGTTATATTTCTCTTTATCTTTGGTAACGATTACACCATCTAAGTTTATGATCATGGGTTGTGGGTACAAATTTCAAGCTATAGCGGTGCTGAGGTGGTTGATAGTGTTACAGTGATTTTCTTGCTTTTTTTAACCAGAGTTTTTTCAAATCGTTAGAACACTACAGGTGTCATAAATTCTCTGTGGTTGGTGAGTTGATTCTTTGATTCGTACTTTTCGTGAAAATTGTCCGCTTAATTTGCCATATCACATTATAATTGATTTTTATACCTATGCAATATTCCCCAAGTAGAATTTATTTTTTTACTCTAGTGTATTACTCCAGGCTTACTTGGGGTAGATCCATTTTCACTTGTTCCTAGGTGGGGCATGTACACTAGTCGCATATAAGTGGATACTCCTGTGGTTTTCAATATATTTGCCAAATTTATGATTGTCGAGGTGGACTGCAATAAACCTTTAAGTGAGGGTTATTATATCATTTTGGAAGCATCATTTTTCTACCCATCGAGATTTTATATTTCCCGATTTGGTTTTCCCATTAGAGGGGTGGGGCGTCTCTGCAGGGAACTTCTAAGGTGTTTTGTGGAGGTGGTATGTTCAAGTTTTATAGGAGGACAGGGTGGGTGAAGGGTCTTGTCTGATCATGCTATGGCTTGTATAAATGACACAACTGATGCTGACGTAATCTCAAGTTGTGCATTGACTATAGATAGTTGAACAACATGATGATTATGCACAATTATCCATTGTAGTGGATTTATAACTTGTTTGATGAGTTAAATGGTTCAACGGTGTTGTCAAATATTAACTTGAGATTAGGATATCATCAAGTATGCATCAAATAAGTGGAAATGTAAAAAAAACACATTCCAAATGAGTTATGGGAATTATGGTTTCTTTCGTTCCTTTTGGTTTCACTGATGTTCCAATTACATTCATTTGTTTGATGAATAGTGTGTTGCATCCTTATCTATACAAGTTTCTGATAATGTTCATTGATTATATATTGTTATATTCTAAGAATGAGGATGGGCATGTAGAACAGCTGGCAGTATTATTGATATTTTTGAGAGAGCATTAGTTGTATGCCAAGCTTAGTAAGTACAATTTATTTCATATACAAGTTCATTACTTGGGAGATGTTGTTTCCAAGGAAGCGAGAGAAGTGGATTCGGAAAATATTAAAGCTATCATGAATGGGAAGATCCTAGGAATGTGGATCAGGTAAGAAATTTGTTACAAAAGTTTCATTAGAAACATCTCATTGATTTTTTATCCTATTACATCTTTGCAGAGGAAAGGAAATATGTTTGAATGGATAGAGGAATATGCATGAAGTTTTGAATAGTTAAAGAAGTTTCTTACAAACACTCGAATTCAAAGGACTGCATATATAGATAAAGAGTTTTTGGTATGTAAAAATTCTTAGAAGATATGACTTTTTTGAGTCCTAATGCAACAGGGATACGTGGTAAGATACGAATCAAGGAAACTGAATGAGCACGAGATAGTAGTTTCACTCAGGATCTTGAGTTGGCGGCAAATATTCATGCATTGAAGATGTGGAAGCATTTTCATCTTGGGAAGAGGTTTTTTTTATGAGTGATCATAGTGGGCTAAGATACTTGTTTTACCAATCTGTTCTAAATCCTAGGTAAGATAGTTGGTTTTCCACACTCAATGAGTTTGACTTCGAGATCAAATACATTAAGGGTAAGGAAAATAGGGTTTCAAATGATCCTAATAGAAGAGTGTAGGTAAATAAGATTGTAGCTATCAGTTCGTATGGGATATATTTGCATGAGCGGTTATTGTGAGCATGGAAGTAGGATGATAGCTACCAACAACTTAAGCACATGTTACAAAAAAAAAGTATAGGTGATCAGGATATATATTACCATCTCATGGACAACGGTTTCATGATGTTTGGGGACAAGATCTATGTGTTGGATAAAAATGAACTTTAAGAATCGTATGTTGAGGTAATTCCATTTTAAATTGTATTCATGTCACATGGGATATAAAAATACTTTGACAATTGTGAAGAAGTTTAACTACTAGCTAAAATTGGAAAAGGAAGTGGATAAGTTTGTGGCTAGATGTTTGGATACCCAACAGGTAAAAGCAGATTGCAAGCATCTAGGTGGTTTATTATAGCCGATTACGATTCCATAACGAAAATGGAAGGTCATTTCCATTAAGGTTGTGGTTGATAGGTTGAATAATGTATCTCACTTCATTCCAGTGAAGTCTACTGATTCAACTAGTGAGGTAGCTTAGGTCTTCATCAGGGAGGTAGTGAGACCGTATGGCTTTCCTAAGAAGTTCATGTCACACAGATATGTCGAGTTCACTCCTAGATTTTGGAAGGAGTTGTTTATATGGTTGGGTATAGAGTTAGATTTTAGTACATCCTATCATCCATAGATAGATAGACAAAAAGGGTTAACATGATTCTTGAAGATGTGTTGAGGATGTATGTCATGCATCAACAACAAAAGTGGGATGAGTAGATTCCATTGGTTGGGTTTTCATGTAATAATGGATATGAGGATTCCTTGAGGATGAGTCCATTTGAGGCTCTTTATGGGCATATTTTTAATTCAGCCACAAGCTGGAGTAATCCTATCAATAGTGTTTCAAGCGGACCAAACCTGTTGGTAGAGATGAAACATGAAATGTAGGTTATCAAGAAGAATATAACAATGAAAAAATAAAGGAAAAAGAGCTATACATATTAACACAGGGCATTTAAGGAATTCTAGGTTGGGGAGCATGTGTACATACGCATCAAAGCCCAAGAAGAGCTCCTTGTTGATTAGGTCATGTGTCAAGTGGGAGCCTTGGTATTCTGGCCATTCTGAGATCCTTAAAATGATTGAAATAGTGGCCTATAGACTTCCACTGCCGCCAAGAGTGAAAGGTCATGTGTGTTCCACATTCCATTACATAAGATATCTATGAATAATTTCGATCATGTGATCAATTATTCTATATTGAAGGTGGAAACATAAGGATAATTGCAATTATAATCTTAATGCATACTACACTGGAAAAAACTCATGTTGTATAACAAATAAAACAAGCAAGATGAAGTGGAGTGGAAGCACTTTGGGCCCGATGAAGCTATATGGGAGATTGTTGATGAAATGTGGGCTTTGTATCCTTCATTTTTTTTTTTTGGTTGAGGAAGAGGATCTTTAGTATATATATATATATATATATGGTTGTAAATAGTGCAATGAGTCATGTTATAAAGGTTCAATAAGTAGTATGATTGTCATGTTTGTTTTGGATTTTTAGTACATTGTTATTATGAATTCCATAGGAAGTATGTTTGGGTTTTCAGTAGTATGTCTTGTCATATGTGTCATAAAACACCAAGGATGTTGGCTTCCTAAGGGGGGGTGGGGGTTCCTAACAACCCCAAGTTAAAAGTTCATGTAATAAAGGATAATAAAGGAAAAAAATGACGAAGGCCATGGGACACATATTCCAAGATGAAAGTTGGGAAAAACATCCTAGTTGGTGTCACTTTGGGTTTATTTATAGCTAAAGAAATCGGAAAAGGAATCCGCAAAGGAAAAGATGCCATAATTTGTATTTATTTATGAAAAATAAAGGAAAATAGGAGAAAGGGAGATGAAGTGTCACGAATTTTCATGGGAGGGAAATTGAAAGAAATGAGGAAACTAGAGGCATGAATAATAAAAATGTTTATCAGGGCCAGTTCACAGTTTTTTGTGAGTTTTTTTTTTGTGAGTTTTATTTAAAGAGGAGAAAAGAACCAAGAAAAGAAAGAAAGCAAGCAAACAAGCAAAGGAAGGATAAGGAAATCAAAGAAAGGAATACAATAAGAAAGGAAAGTTGGATAAAGCAACATCGACAAAAATATTTTGCAAGTAATAAGTTGCATGTGCGATTTCCTAGGTGAGGTGTGAATGCATGTCATATGCGTTTGTTTATTTCGTTTCTTTGTTATTATCGGTGTGGGTTTTTCCTTATTTGACAGTGGTTTTAGCATTGCCTTGCCATCTCTTGTATACCCATGCTATGATGGGATTATTTTCTTGGTTGAGGTTTGGGTAGCCTAAAGGTTAACCAAGTGAGGTGGTATCAGGAAAATTACCAAGGGTTGAGCTGGAGATAGTATTATTTGGGAAGCCCACAACAACTAGGTGGAGAGAGGAAAAATCCTTAAGGTAATGGTGAAGAAATTCTAACAAATCGAAGCTTGTTTTGGCTTTGTGATGTCTTGACCAGTTTTTGTGAGATCAGGATAGCCTAAGAGTTGAGGTGGTTTAATCTCCAAAAATCACTCTTTCATTATCTCTTGAGATCCCACATTTTTTCTTGGAATATGGCACATGGGTGATTGGCTAGAAGAAATATTTGGTTCATCTGAATCTATTGTCGAGTGGTATGTGGCAGCCGTTGGCTTACTCGGTTTTTGCACAGGTTAGTAAGAATGATTTTCCTATTATTATTTGCTAGTAGTTGTACTGGTTATTATGTGGATTATATGGTTGCTCTATCATGGTTAATAACCTGGTTATAAGCATGGAGTTGTACTGTGCTCTAGTTATGACTTGTTGGGGGTTTGATAAGTATATGAATGGTTGATGAATGCATGGACTAAAAAGTGTTGTTTTATCTAATATGAGAGGGAATTAAGCGTTCTTGTTGATTATCATATGGACCACAAACTCTTAAGATCATATATGCATTCATGATATGTAAATCACATGCTCACCATATGTTTGACAACATGAATATCATGGTAAGGCTTGGTCATGCCAAGTTATTGTTCAAGTTTTGTATGAATAACATTTTCATTATGTCATTTATCATTCTGACAAGTTACAGGCTATTGTGGGGAGTGGTTTGGAAGCTCACCTAGAAAGTTGGCTCAGTGCTCGGGTTTGCACCCTTTGAACTAATGATTTTGGGCTATAACCTTAGGGAATGAGGCTTATGCATGCGAATGTAGTTCTATAACCGCATTTGTTCCTTCGCATGCATGTGGTTCTGGGCCTAGGTTAGTGAAAAGAAATCCAGCCCATTTTTGGGTCCCATGGGATGGTTCTTTCACCTTTAATTTTCATGTAAGCCTTGAGGGGTGTCTGTGAGTTATCAATTTTCGAATCCACTTCCATAACTAAACCTTGGAGGTTGGGTCATGCAATAATAAATTTTTGTCTCATGTTTCCCTTAGGAGCCCAGTGAAAGTTGGTAAATATGGGAAGGGGTGGTTATAACATGTCTCAAAGAACCCATTGTGGACAGAAACCCCAATTGCATTTCCAAATTTTCCATTTTTGAACACTTGTTTAAATCTCAACATCTAATATTCTTCGTCCAAACCAAAATCCTTAGTACAACACTTCATTACTCTTTGGGCCTCGTTAGAATAACTATAAATGGGAATATGGTTATAGACTTAGCCAATGTAGTGATCAACTCCATCATCTTGATCAACATCCTCGACATTCCTAATATTTGTTTCCCTTCTTTTTTCTCTGTACCTCTCAGGCGATCTCTCCTCTATCTCATTATTTTTTGTTCTCTCATTTTTTCTTTGGTTTGTTCATTTCCCCTAAGTCCCTCCTTTGTTATTCCTCATATTCACCCATAGGTATTCTATCCTATTTGTTTATTATTACTCTCCATTAATTTATACCCTTTAAATTAGTTTTTTTTTTATAATTTAACAACATTTTTCTAATTTTATTTCATTATTATTATAATATTTTCTCTCAACGATTAATTTATTTAAATCATATTTTTAAAAACTAAACCCATTCACAAATATGTTACCATTAGTTTATTTAATTTTATAAACATTCATTTCATTATTATTTGTTAATCTTTTATTTCATTTGTGGTTGAGTATAATTTATATTCTTTTATTTTTTTATTATTTTAAAATTTAGTCTACAATTTAACCATATCATTTACTATTTGTTTTTATGTTTATTAATAATAGTCAATATTTTTCCATATCTTTTATATATTCAATTTTCATTTAAGTGCTTTTATCTTTATACTTTTTATATTATTTTACAATGGGTCAAGTGTCCACTCAAAGACATAGAATATGTAACACCTCAAGTTTCTATGCTTTTCAAGTTAGACATTTGAACAAAAATCCAAAGAGGAGTGGACCCTAATGGAGAATTGTTGTGTGGATTTATTCAAGTATTTATTAATGAAAAATAAATAGAATATTTATCTGTGCACTATGACCAGATGAGATTGGAGATCATAAGCCTAATCCATGAGGATATGGATAAGGTTAAGACTATTCCAAAACCTTTAAAAAAGCCTTGAAAGGAATAACGCTAAATTATATTTAAGAGGAAAAATCTAAAATTCCCCAATGAAGAGGAAAGTAATTGGGAAGAAGTAGAAAAGCTGGGAAAAAGCAGAGAAGGTAACTATTAAAGTACCTCATTCCCCAATGAAGAGGAAAGTAATTGGGAAGAGGTAGAAAAGCTGGGGAAAAGTAGAGAAAGCAACTTTTAAAGTACCTCATTGAGGGAAGCCTAGACAAAACAAGAAGAAAGCATCCAAAAAATTCTGGACACAGAATTTAGAAACAGGCTTGGGGAAAGCATAGCTTAAATAAGCTGCTCCAGACTGAGGTTAGTCTGTGGCTGAAGGATCTCAGCTCAAAGGTGAATTCGGGAGATAAAGAATTCTAAGGTTGGGAGGACTGGTCTTAATTATTGGTATGCACCCATATCACTGAAAGTTCTTTTGATCTTAGATGAAAAAGTTCTGTTTGGGTATAAATTAATATTTTAATTTGTAAATGGAAATCTAGAATTTTTACTGTTTGAATACCTCTGCGTTCTTTTGATCTTAGATGATGAAGTTCTGTTTGGGTATAAATTAATATTTAAATTGGTTAATGGAAATCTAGAATTTTTACTGTTTGAATACCTCTTCTGTTAACTGATTAAATTCAATAGATGAATTTTAGACTACATGGTAGCAGGTTAAAAGACTTACAGGAACCATCTCCCAAAATGTTGAAACCATGGAAGGCTTGGATCTGGGGATAGGTATCCTAAAGAGAAAAATAAAATATAAAATAAGACTGATAGAGTGGATAATTAAATTTAGAGATTTAATATTATTACTCACTGTTGAGATCAGCAGCGGAATAACAAAAATAAAAAATACAAAACACAGAGCAGAAACAAACATAAAGACACATATTTTAACGTGGTTCACCCAACCAATCTGGGCTACGTCCACCTAACAGGGCATCGACAATCTCATTCATCAACTAGAGAAAATACAATAGCAGAGTTTCTCTTCTGCTCAGCTCTTCCTCACTACACATTCCTCATCATGCTCACTTGCCTCTACGGGCTTACATTTTATAGCTGTGAATGAAAACAAACTCATAAATTCTCTCACAACAAATATAGGATGCATTAACTCCTCATCAGAAATTGATGGAGCCAATGTAGCAACAAATCCTATTGTTGTCACCTACATGAGATTTTTCTCCAAATTTAATTAAAAAATAAGAATAAAATCTCTCAACAATATCCACCTTGACAACAATTAGCCTGATACCCTGTTTCATTATTATTTTTATCTTTTCTGCAAGCCAAGAGAAGCCAAACACCATCGTAGATTCTCTAACAAAACTGGTTTCGTGAACATGTTTGCACAGTTTTCCTTTGTATGCACCTTTTCAAGAGAGACTCCCCTTTCAGTGATAACCTGTCTTACAAAATGGTACTTGATAGGTATATGCTTTGATTTACTATGATAGGCCGGATTCTTAGCCAAATGAATTGCACTTTGACTATCACAAAATAACTTGATGTTGTCTTGTAACCTACCAAACTCACCAAACAAACCTTTCAACCAAACCGCTTCTTTGCAAGCATGTGAAGCAGTTATGTATTCTGCTTCAGTAGTGGATAAAGCAACAATGTTCTGTAGCTTTGACATCCAGCTAATAGCTCCACCTGCAAGAGTAAAGACATACCTTGAAGTTGACCTTCTCTTATCCAAATCACCTGCAAAATCGGAATCAACATATCCGCAAACAAATTCACTACTCCTGTTATAAGTGATACAGTAATCACTTGTGCCTCTCAGATACCGAAGCACCCATTTCACTGCTGACTAGTGTCCTTTTCCTAGATTTTCCATATACCTGCTGATAACCCCAACTGCATGTGAAATATCTGGTCGAGTACAAACCATCGCATACATCAAACAACCTACTACATTGGCATATGGAATTCGAGACATATATTCCTTTTCTTCATTAGTGTTAGTACATAAACTTGAAGAAAGCTTAAAATGGGAAGCAAAAGGGACTGAAACAGGCTTCACATTGTTCATACCAAACCTCAAGAGTATTTTCTCAATATAATTCTGTTGTGATAGCCACAACTTACTTGCTCCTGTCTCTGAAAATATCCATGCCCAAAATCTGTCTTGCTGCTCCTAGATCTTTCATATCAAACATCCTAGCCATATGAGCCTTTAACCTGTTGATCTATGTTATGCTTTTTCTTGCTAAAATCATATCGTCAACATACAACACTAAGATAATGAACATTCCATTACTTAATTTCTTAAAGTAAACACAATGATCATATTCACTTCTTATATAGTTTTGACTCATCATGAAAGAATCAAATTTCTTGTACCATTGTCGAGGTGACTGCTTTAGACCATACAATGATTTCTTGAGCCTGCAGACAAATTTCTTGTTGCGATTTTGAACAAACCCTTCCGGTTGTTCCATGTAAATCTCCTCATCTAAATCTCCATGTAAAAATGCAATTTTAACATCTAGTTGTTGTAATTCTAAATCAAGTAAAGCAAATAATGCTAACACAATCTGAATTGAAACAATTTTTACAACTGGTGAAAAAATCTCATGAAAGTCAATGCCGGCTTTCTGAGAAAAACCTTTCACAACCAGCCTCGCTTTGTACCTGTCTTTTGTATCATCAACACCCTTCTTCAACTTGTAAACCCACTTACATCCCACAGTTTTTCTGTCTTTGGGAAGTTCAACCAGATCCCATGTGGCATTCTTGGCTAATGCCTTCATCTCATCCTTCAGAGCCTCTTTCCACTTACTACTGTTAGAACCTTCTATAGCTTCCTGATAGCACAAAGGTTCATCATCGTTAGCAGTTAAAGCAACTGAATTAACATAATCATCATACCTTTTAGGAAGCCGTCTGATTCTCGTAGACCTCCTTAAAGATGTTTCTGGTACTTCCACAATTTGCTAATTATTATCTGTAGGAACTTCTTCATGATTAGCATCTGAAACACGTTCATGATCTGCATTTGAAACTTGTTCATGATCTGAATCTGAAACTTGTTCATCTGGACTATCATCAGTATTTGAACTAGTTTCAAACTGAATGTGTTGAAGCTTAGGTACATTATCCTGTTTCAATTCATCATCTACATCTGGATTTTCAAGTGAAGAATCATTAAATTTAACATCTCTGTTAATGATGATCTTGTGTGTAGTAGGATCCCACAACCTGTATCCCTTAGTCCCATCACCATATCCAACAAAGATATATCTTTTTGATTTAGGATCTAATTTAGAATGCTGATGTTTCGGAACTAGAGCATATGCATCACAACCAAAAACTTTCAGTTTAGAATAATCACATGGATAACCTTTCCATACCTCTTGAGGAATTTTGCATCCTATTGCAGTTGATGGTGATCGATTTACCAAGTAACAAGCCGTAGAAACCGCTTTTGTCCACAATTCCTTTTGCAAATTGGCGTTACTAAGCATACTTCTTGCTCTCTCTAAAAGAGTCATGTTCATGCGTTCAGCAACTCCGTTTTGCTGAGGAGTATATACAGTGGTTTTATGTCTTTCAATCCCAGCATCCTTGCAATAATTATCAAATTCCTTTGAAGTAAACTCACCACCATTGTCAGTTCTTAAACATTTAATGGTTCTTCTAGTGATGTTTTCAACTAATGCTCTAAACTGTTTGAAAAATGTGAATACATCAGACTTCTTTTTTAACATGTAGACCAACACTTTTCTAGAGAAATCATCAATAAAAGATACAAAATATGACAATCCTCCATATGATTTTGTAGGAGATGGACCCCAAACATCAGAATGGATATAATCAAGGATTCCCTTACTAGTATGTTTTCCAGTTTTAAACTTATGCTTGCTTTGTTTCCCAAACAGACAATGTTTGCAGAAATCTAACTTAGAAGATTTTAAACTAGGAAGTAACTTACGATCAGATAAAATCTTTAATCCTCTTTTTCTCATATGGCCCAACCTTTGATGCCATAAACGAATAGAATTACTGTCATTTTCAGATACTGTAGAAGCATGATCTGACTCTGTTCTTCCTTCTAACTGAAAAATATTTCCAACCTTCTTTGCTTTCATTACTAGTAAAATTCCTTTATAAACTTTCATTACTCCACCTTGAATAAAGGTTTTATATCCATTAGTGTCTAGTACTCCTAGTGAAATGAGGTTTTTCTTAGTTCAGGTACATGTCTTACATCAGTTAGAATTTTATTTGTCCCATCAAACATTTTAATCTGGATGCTTCCAATTCCCACAATATTACATGAGGCATCATTTCCCATGTAAACAACTCCATCATTGATTGATTTATAAGTTTTAAACCACTCTCTATGAATGCACATGTGATTTGACGCACCAGAATCTAACAACCAATGTTGATAATGATTAGACAAACTAACTGATAACACTTCATCACTCATACCTGAAATGGATGCCGAACCTGTATCTGTTGTGTTTGCTTCTTTCTTCTCTGTCAAAGAGTCTCCTTTGGATGTTTGTTGTCTCTTCCAATAGTCCTTCTTCAAATGTCCAGATTTGCCACAAAACCAGCACTTTACCTTACTCTTCTTCCCTTTCGATTTTGAACGCGAGTTGTTGTGCTTACTGAAGCGTATTTCTTTAGAACGACCTCTGACCATCATTGCTTCTGATGTAGAGGTTTCTGAATTTGACCTCTTCCTTGTTTCTTCGGACAACAAAGCTCCAACAACATCATAAAATTCACATTAGGGGAATTTTGAGGTCTAAAATGGGCCTCCTAAGGAAATTATAAAATAATAGTAGAAAAAATCAAATAAGATTTGATGACATCATCAAATTTTAGAGGGAAAAATGAAAAAACTACTTTTTCAATTCATATTTTCAACTTATCTCCCAAAGTTTTTACTCAAATTTCGAGCGGGAGTACTAGTTGGATGCGGAATTTAATTCCTCATCCAAGGAGTACCCATGTTGCATACTTTCGATGGGTCCTACTATAGATTTCATCAAAAGTATGCAACATGGGTACTCCTTGGATGAGGAATTAAATTTCGCATCCAACGAGTACTCCCGCTCGAAATTTGAGTAAAAATTTTGGGAGATAAGTTTAAAATACGAGTTGAAAAAGTAGTTTTATTATTTTATTATTTTTTAATATTTTTACTTTTTTACTCCAAAAATGGTGAATCATCCCTTATGGTTGACATCATCATCTTGAATCCTATTGGTTCTTATAAATTTTATTTTGGTTGTACATTTTTCTTAGGAGGCCCATTTTAGACCTCAAAATTCCCCTAATGAGGGTTTCTGATGAACTAAGACTTATAGAAGTAAGAAAATGATCCCATGACTCGGGCAACGAGCATAATAAAGTTACAGCTTTATCTTCTGATTCAAATTTTACTTCTATACTTTCTAACTGCACCAGGAGAGTATTAAAGGTATTCAGATGATCAGTTATCGTCGTACCTTCCTTCATGCGCAAGCTGTACAACTGTCGCTTCAGAAGAATCCTATTGGTTAAGGATTTTGTCATGTACAGCTTTTGAAGCTTTGTCCACAAACCAGCAACAGTTTTCTCTGACACGATGTTAAACAAAACATCATCCGCCAAACACAGTCGAATGCCGCTCAGTGCTCTTTCATCCAAGTCACTCCATTCATTATCTGTCATAGTGTAAGGCTGTTTGGCTTTTCCCAACAGTGCCTTCGCCATGCCTTGTTGCACGAGTCGATCATACATCTTCACTTTCCAGATCTTGAAGTTGTTTTTGCCATTAAATTTCTCGATCTCAAACCAGGCACTTTGAGTTTTTGCCATGTTGTGTCACAAAAAACAATCTCCAGTTGCAACTTTTAATAAATGAAGTTTTATTTTAAAAAAAATAATGCCCTTCACCTTATAGAATGCCTTTCTTCTTAATACCATATGCAAATGGCATTAATATTACAAATCGATTCCCTTGCCCTATAATATCATGGCATATTACAATTTAAAAAATGATATATGATATAGTTATAATATCATATATAAAACCAATCGACTTCTTTTTTTTTTAAATACAAATGGCATTTAAAAATAATAATAATAATACAAATCGATTTATAATAAACAAATCGACTTTTTTTACAAAGGCATATCAAAACAACTTTATAAAAGCTTCAAATCGACTTCTTTATGTAAACTGGAGACCCATTTGAAATCGTTTTTTTTTTTAAGACCCATTTCAAAAAACATTCCAAATCAAATATCGATTTAACTTTACGACATTTGAAAAAAGGAACTCAGCGTTTTAATGAACCGATTCATACCAGCGTTTTAATGAACCAGCGTTTTGTTTTAAATGGCTTTTGACCACCATTCAACGCTCTGAGCGTGCAGTCCACCGCGTGCATTCTTTTTATGTAATACGCCACCCCTCTGATACCATTGAAAAAAAAAACCGCCACTATTCAACGCAGCCTGACACAGCGTTCACAGCTGACGGCTCTACAAAACAAATGAAGTTTTTTTATTTCACAGCTTACGGCTCTGCTTGGCTCATCAATCCAGAGAGTAGCATATCGACCAGCGTTCAACCGTTTCAACAGTCCACAGCACGTTTCCACAATCACACACAGCAGATTCACGAATGTTGCAACGCCTTCAAACTGTGCTCATGGCTCTGGCCATTTAAAGAAAAGCCACAGAACCAAAACTCAATCACTCAACGCTCCGATACCAAATGTTGAGATCAGCAGCGGAATAACAAAAATAAAACATACAGAACACACCACAGAAACAAACATAAAGACACAGATTTTAACGTGGTTCACCCAACCAATCTGGGCTACGTCCACCTAACAAGGCATCGGCAATATCATTCATCAACTGGAGAAAATACAATAGCAGATTTTCTCTTCTGCTCAGCTCTTCTTCACTATACATTCCTCATCATGCTCACTTGCCTCTACGGGCTTACATTTTATAGCTGTGAATGAAAACAAACTCATAAATTCTCTCACAACAAATATAGGATGCATTAACTCCTCATCGGAGATTGATGGAGCCAATGTAGCAACAAATCCTATTGTTGTCA
Source organism: Pinus albicaulis (assembly GCA_034641835.2). Taxonomy (NCBI): domain Eukaryota; kingdom Viridiplantae; phylum Streptophyta; class Pinopsida; order Pinales; family Pinaceae; genus Pinus; species Pinus albicaulis. The sequence continues at coordinate 1,418,130,933 of CM076579.1, read as the reverse complement.
CCTACATGAGATTTTTCTCCAAATTTAATTAAAAAATAAGAATAAAATCTCAACACTCACTATAATAGGCAGAAAAATTGTTGAAGGATACAACTATGATTTAAAACTTGCTGCCAGCTAAGTAAATCTGAGTAGGAAAGAAAAATACAACATTTATATCTATATAGAGTTATTTAAATTTTTTGTTGTATAAAAGTGTGAATATAATTAGAACATAAAAGTTTCCTCTTCAAAAAGCTATAGAAGAATATATATAAACTTCCATTGTTCCATTGACATGCCTCCATCAAGGAGTTTAGTTAATAATAATTATTGTATAGATGGTAGAGATTTAAACTTGACATAATAGTTAAATAAATTTTTAGTGGTAGTGACAAATCAAAGATTGAGGTTTGATTCAAAATTATTTATGTCATTTTTCTATATTAAATTGATTAATTAAAAAAATGACATAAGAACATATAAATATGTGTTATGTTTTTTTTTTGCATGTGGTATTGATAACCTCTCATATTATATTGTAATAAAACCAATTTACATGTTAAGAACCTTGTTTGATGTTTTTTCTATACATTAAACTTTTTTTTCAATTATAATTAGTAAAAATAATAATTGTGCCAATATACTCTTAACAGTATAGCATGGAGGACATATTATAGTGTCAAGAGAAAATAATAGTGGTACATGTAAAAATATGAAAAACTACATGGAGGTGTGCCATTTGCACATCTTAGTATTCCTTGAGTGCTTAATGTGGAAAAGATATAAGCACATTATCTTGTATATGTGAGAATAATCTAGAATAATGTAGATATAGGAATGGTTATGGTTTGTTGATCCAGAGTTTTATGATTAGAGTTTAGTTCCACCAGTTCAGGATTGTTGCCTCAAACTTAGGAAGATTAGGTGAGTGCCTATGTTATAAATATGTAATGTTGTATCACGATTGTGTGTGTTGCATTTGTTTTATTTAATTGTATAATTTCTTATGCTTCATAATCTTTTGTGTATAACCTTGAAAGAAACTAAATTAAATAAAACTTATTTGTTGTTTATAAGCAATTATTTAAAACATAAAGTATTTACATAATATAGTAACAAACAACTACTCTCTTATTTTTACTTCTTAACTAAATCATAAGATAAGGAATTGATTAAAAATTTTGGTTAGCCAACTAAATTTAGAAAATTTCATAAAAATATAGAAACATATCCTAAAATTGTTTTTCAGTATATTAAATTTAAATCCATATCACTTAGGTTTATATTTGTTTGTGGACAGGTAAACAATATTAATTTGTTTAACTACCTTATCATTATCAATTCTGTGACGATTTTATTTTTTTAATTAAAACCATAATTTCTTAAAAATATAAAAAATATCAACAACAATAACTTCAACTTTAAAACTTTTCAATTTTTTTATTGTTTTCATTTTTATTTTTTCTTGGTTGAAAAAAAAATGAAAAGCGTTAAAGTTGAAGTTACTTTAACTCTTTTCAATTTTTTTCAACTATTTTTTTCATTTTAATTGCTTCTTCATGAATTTTTTTATTTCCGACCATATTTTTAATAAATAATATATTGATCTTAAAAAAAATGTTCAAATGCCTTTAAAAATTAAAAATCCAAAAATCTATTATTAACCAAATTATAAAATTACTCTAACACCTCATATAAAAAATTATAAAAGGTCTAAAGGCTTATATCAATTTTATCTATATAGTTTGTAAGGAATGGATTATTTAAAAAATGAAATTAAAAAACAGAATTTTTATTTTCTATTTTATATTGAACATGTGTTTCACAACAAGTTGTGTTTTGATTTTCTTTCATTTATCTCTATTGTACATAAATTTCATCGATGGGAATTTTGTTCATTACAAAAAGTATTAACATCAGGCATATTCAATGGAGATATGTATTTACATCTTCTTATGTATCTTAGTGATTTTATAATTAAGCTAATGGTAATTTTATAATTAATATATTAGTAAAAAATTTGATTTTCATCTTGATATGATAGGCTGAAATTCTAGAGGTTACTCATAATATGATATAAAAACTAGTATGCATATAATTTCTAAGTAGAAAAATTTAAGAAGTGGTCATAAAAGCATTAAAGTTATTTTGAAATTGGTCATAAACACATCAAAGATATTTTGAAATTATTTAGAAAACCACTAAATATTTTACTAATTTATTAGTTTTAGATATATTAATTAATTTTTTTCAAATAATTGTAATTGTAGAATAGACACAATTATGAAAACCACATATTTCTAAGCATATAATTTCTTATAACTAGTAGACATTTAAAGTATATAAAATTGTTGAAAATTTTAAGTGACTTATTAAAATAATTTTAAAAAATTGACCACAATGAATATAATTTTTTATTAAAACCATAATGTGGCCCAACACTTTCTACACACCAATATGAAATATATTTGTAATTTTGACGATAATTAGTGTTTTTTGGTTTTATGTAACATTTGTGTTTACTGTTTAGGACCAACATCTCTAGATTGTAGAATAGTGTTGCATTAATGTCCCATCATTGATGATGTAAATGGTAGTTATCATTTTGGAGTATTTTTTATATTATCAAAATTAAATTTAAATAGTTAAAATATTTTTATCAGTAAATATATGATTACAATGAAGATTTTTTTCAATCTTCCCATTAATTTTTTTTCTGAATTAGTTTAAATCTGTTAAAAAAGGAAAAATAATTTACATCTTGGTCACTGCCATGACTTTGCCTAGAAGAGTGGCATAATCAGCATATGAAGCAAAACAATGACTGCCCACAAGGGGAAACCAGTCCAATCCATACATAGATCTGCTATACTGCCTGCGCAGGGGTGTTAGTTTTGGTTTCCACTGTAATGTGCAGATATGATAAACTGTAAGACAAAGACTACTAGATGAAATAGGTAGGAAAAAAAAGAACAATCCCATCAAGGTGGGAGTTGAAAAGAAAAAACCAGACTCTAATGGAGTGATTAAGCATCATGCTAAGGATGAGGTTCCTCCCGGATAGGGCACCTGTAAGCCTCCATATCATCATCCTCCTAAGGCTTGTCCACGCCTGAGGCTTCGCTTTGCTTGGAGTGCGCACGCCCACCACAGGCCTTCTCTTCGTCTTTAAGAGCCTTTCCTTTGTCCTTGTTCACCGGCTGCTGCTGCATATCCATTTCCTGAGCCGTTGCTGAAGAAGCTCCAACCTGATGCATTCTGGTATCAACCTGCTGGGGTTCTTCCTTAAAGACCACCGAAATAGTGGCAATTATACGGGGTCTGTTCAGGGAGAAATTGAAGAAAAATTGAGCAGTCTGGGGAGGGTTAGAGGCCAGATTGATAGGGTAGGTCAAAACAGGGTTGGCAGTCTGAAATCTGCCCTGCCCACTGCGAGTGTTCAGATATCTACCGATAAAGTAGTCCGAGGAGGGCGAAGAGGAATCCAAATTAGAGGTGGAATGGGTGCATTGGGGATGGCCTCTAGTGCTGCCCCTTAGACATCTCATGCGATGTCTTAGACATGGCATGTTGATGGGCACAGACGAAGGTGATGGAGGAGACAGAGTAACAGAATTGGGCGAGAGTGGGGTGAAAAAGAAATCCAGAGTTATAGTGGACTGATTGTAGAGGCCAATATGGGGGAGGTGGAGCCATTCCCCAAACTCAATGCAAAAGCTGAGATGGCTTCTTCTACCAGCGGCTATGCGACAGCAGGGATGCACAGCCGAGGGAGAACAAATTCTTTGCAGCAGAGGAGGGATGTCGGAGCTCCTTCTGCCATCCTCCATCTTTAAACTCAAGGAAGCGTTGTCTCGAAGCTCTCCCGGCTTTAAATCCTCATTAATGTGATCAGCTGGTGTGTGCGGAGATATCCTTACGGAGGCTCGAGCGAGCATAATGGTCGGATCTCGACCTCTGCTCTGAATAAATGCTACGTTGATGAGTGCGCTGGCTTGAATGCTGTGTTGATGAATGCGCTGGCAATGTCTCATGGCAATGGCTTGGGTGGCCAAGTGGCCCCTCCACTTGCCGAACCCAAGTCCCATTAGCACCTTATCACAGAGGTTCACCCGCATCCGAGAAGTCCGCATCATACTGTATCAAATTATTGCATTCCTGTAATTGATCAAAGTCATGGATTATGTTTTGAGAACCAACAAGAAGAGTGTGCTCACTGTTCACTCCCACATTGGCCAAAAGGTTTGCAACCTTATTGCCATCCCTTTTGACACGTTTGAACAGGATCGCTCGGTTGGTATTGAGCACTTGTTCAATTAGTGCCAATCTAGCTTCTAGTCTCTAGCAATCTTCCCATTAATTAATGAAGGGTAGTTTTTTATTTATTTACTATAAATTAAATGTTGCTTTTTATGTAACATTTGTGTTTAGTGTTTAGGACCAACATCTCTAGACTGTAGAATAGCGTTGCATTAATGTCTCATCAATGATGATGTAAATGGTAGTTATCATTTTGGAGTTTTTCTATATTATCAAAATTAAATTCAAATAGTTAAAATATTTTTATCAATAAATATATGATTACAATGAAGATTTTTTTCAATCTTCCCATTAATTAATGAAGGGTATACTTTTATTTATTTATTATAAAGTAAGTGTTTTTTTTTATTTGGTTTTTTTATTGTTTTTCTAAATTTTATTTTAGTTTTTTCTTCATTTTTTTTCTAAACTAATTAGCAATATGAATTGAATGAAGATCCAACAATTTAAATTTGATTATTAATAATTATTATATACATGGAGAAATTTAAATTTGAAATAATATTTTAATATATTTTTAGTGGTATTGACAAATTAAAGATTGTGGTTAATTTCAAAAGCATTTATATCATTTTTCTATTTTAGTTAAATCAATATATTAAAAAAACAGCATATGAACATATAAACATGTGTTATTTTTTTACATGTGGTATTAGTAAGCCATGATATTGTATTGTAAGGAATCCAATTTACATGTTAAGAACCTTGTTGTTGTGATTTCTGTTTTTTTGACTTCTTATACATTAATTTTTATTTTTAAATTATAATTAGAAGAAATAATAATTCTGTTAATTCATTGTTAACAATATATCATGGAGAAAATGTTTTACGTCAATAGAATTAATAGTGTTACATGTAAAGATATGAAGAACTACATGGAGGTGTCATTTGTACATCGTAGTGTTCCTTGAGTGCTTGATGTGGAGAAGATAGAAGTAGATTATTTTATATAATTTCTCGTGCTTCTTAACTTCTTGTAGATAATCTCAAAAGAAAACAAATTGAACCGAACTTATTTGTTGTTTGTAAGACATCATTTAAAACACAAATTATTCCATAGTAAAGTAACCAACAACTACTCTCTTCAATCCTATGTTTTTTTTTTTTAATTGAACCTTAAAATAAGGAATTTATTGAAATATTTATTTACATGAGTAAATTTAGGAATGTGATGAAAATTATAGAAACATACCATTAATTATTTTTCAGCATATTAAATTTAATTACATATGGCTTACGTTTATATTTGTTTGTGGACATGTAAATAATATTAATTAGTTTATCCGCATATCATTCTCAATTTAGTCATGATTTTGTTTTTCTAATTGAAATTATAATTTATTAAATATATAAAAAATCTCAAGGATAATAATAATTCAAATTTTATAATTTTCCAATTTTATTCAACTATTGTTTTCATTTCCAAAGGTCGTTTTAATAAATAAAAAAATTATATTAAAAAAAAAAGATGTTAAGTTAAAAATCCAGAAATCCATTATTTACCAAATTATAAAATCACTGAAGCATAAAGGAAGCCCTAAAGTCTTCTATAAAATTTATCTATACAATTGGTAAGGAATGAAATATTTACAAAATTAAAATAAAATAAAAAAGAAATATATATATATATAAAACATGTGTTTGATAATCAAAATGTTTTTTGATTCTCTTTCATTTATCTCTATTGTATAGAAATTCCCGTGATGGGAATTTTTTACATTATAAAAAGTACTAACATCAATTATATTCGAGATACACATGTCTTTACATTTTCTTATGTATCTTAGTAGTTTTATAATAAAGTTAATTGTAAACATCTCGATTTTCATCTTGATATGATATGCTCAAATTTCCAAAGGTTGGTCATAACATGATATATAAATTAGTATGTATATAATTTCTAAGTAGCAAAATTTAGGAAGTGGTTATAAAAGAATGAAAGAGATTTTGAACTTATTTAGAAAATCATTGAATGTTCCACTACTTGATTCAATTAGTATTAGAGATGTTAATTAAAGTCTTTTATGTTATTGGTGAGTGTAGAATCAACACAACTATGGGAACCACATCTTCTAAGCACACAATTTCTTATAACTAGTAGCCATTTAAAATGCGTAGAATCATTCAAAATTTCAAGTGACCTATTAAAAAAATGTTAAAAGAGTTGAAAACATTGGATATAGTTTTTTATTGTAAAATAAATTACTTTCGAATTCAAATAATTTATTCAAACCATTGTAATAGCATACATCGATTTCCCTAATAAACACTTTCTACAAGCCAATATGAAACATAGTTGTAATTCTTTCCATGCTCAACAAGAAATTGATACACGATATATTTTAGTGCATTTTGATTATAAAAGTAACTTGCATCATAGTAAGATTGTAGTTATTTTATTTCTCCATGAAAGTAGTGAAGTGAACAAAGTTCCTTCTCAAGTTAAATACTCTAGAAGACTTGTAATATCTGAATATCCATTGAGGATAAAAATATTATATCAAATAGTATGAATAAGAATTGATTGATTGTTACAAATGAGGCTTGCTTATATACCTAGGCAGGTGCCTCTTCACGAAAGTTCATGCCTCATCAGACATGCCCTTTCAACCTAATTACTAATTAACTAATTAATAATTATTTATATTTTTTTATTCATTACATTGCCTTCCTCCTCAAAAAGCTTTGTCTTCAAAGCTTGTTGATGAAAAGGCTTGATCTCTTTTTGTGCTACGCATGTCTTCTCGTCTCGGGGAAGTCATCCTTGTTGATACAAGTTGATATGATCCTCTAAATGAAAAAAAAAATTGTCGCACTTAGAATGGATCAGATCATCCTAAATCAATCTCCTGTCGAATCATACGGCGACTTGAAATTTGTGATGAATTGTCACTTGAGCGGATTGCACTGACATTAGTATTCCTCAAAACATCAACTTGTTATTTCTATTCTGAATACATTGATTGGTTGAGTCGTCTGCTATCATGATTTGGATGTCGATAGGGAACTTTTTTGGTTTCATTTTCCCTTAATAGGTGTGTGCAATTTTTTTTATTTTCTTTTGGTGGCAATGTTGTTACATAACCTTCACATTGGATGTTCATCGTTTGAACTACAACACCTATGTTTGTATTTTCTGCAACTTTCTTGTCTGCTTCTTGAGTTGTGAAATTTACTGGATCAATGTTCGTTTTTTCTTCAACTTGAACTTCTACATTTGAAGATTTTGATGCTTCATTTTCAAGAAGTTGTTGCACCTTGTTTTCCAATGCCTTCGTGTCCTTCTTCAACATCTTAATTTGCATTAGTAAATTTTCATTGTGATCCTTGAGGCGAGCAACTTCTTCATTCTTGTTGGTGGTGATTTTTTCAATTTCCTTTTGCATATTTTGGATCGCCCTTTTACTTTCGTGAAGAATTAATTTTGAGATTTCTTGTGTGTCTTCTGGTGTCACTAAATTTGGCTTCAAGTTAACGTCTTGTAGCGTTATTTTGTTCTTTTTGTAGGATAATGTTAAAAGATCATTTTTGTATTTAAGATAAATGACACTAGGGTTTCCATCCATGGTGAACCCAACATAATGTCACTATCGTTAAAAGGTAAGGATTGAATAGAAAATTTCGATATGAATGTATAATCCCCAATGTTTAACTGTAAATTGGTTATGTCATATATTTTGTTGCCAAAATAGTCTAATTTTTCGATTATATTTGACTCTGGGATCAATAATTGGTTTGTGATTTTAGGTGCTATATAATTTGTACTTTCAATGGGAGAGATACAAACAGTAATATCTTTTCCTGCAAGAATTCATTTAAATTAAATAGCACTTTAGTGTTTCTAGGGAAGGTTTCTAAAAATATTCCTTTCTTGAATTATGATTGAGAATCCATTTTGCTTCTTGAATATTAAATTCTTTTGGGATGAACTTAGGGTTTTTAAAGATAGATTTTTCTAATCTTTATAATAAAATAGTACTCCCCTTTTTAATTTATAAATACCTTCTTCACTTTTCTTTTCAAGACACTTTGAATATGCTTTGATTTCAGAAATACCTTCACAATTTCCCTTATTATATTTTATATATGATAATTTGTTTTTCTCTTTTCTTCAGAATTTACTTGTAACATCTCCATTTCGACAACTTTTTTTTTCTATTTATCGTGCTAACACTAATTTCATCCCATGGGCAGATTATTGTTTGGCACATACTGACGTATATCTGCTATCAATAATTTACCTTTTTGTACTTTTAAATTTTTCGAAAACTTATTCATCTAATAGTTGGGATTGTAACTCCAATTATAAAATCTCAACGACACTTTAAGCGTAGAAAATCATCCCTATGCTATTTTACATGTAATTTTACAGAAATAGTTAAATTCCCCCTCTTAATTATTAACAAGAAAATCCCTTTACATGCTAATGAATTAGACACTCTCTAAACCTAACTCCCCCTCAACCATATATACCTTGCTCTAAATTTACTTTAAAAATTACAACCCCTCCCTACTTTTTCGGCATATGCATATATTTCATCACCAAAAGAATTCACCTTGGTTTGGATTCTTTCTAAAGGAACGTAAATTATCACATACGGTTAATCCTCTATCTGAAACCTTATTAAGAGTTTTCATATGGGTAGCCCCATCTTATAATTAGTCAGTCTCATCAAAGCCCATTATCCCTCCCTCAAAGTTATATAATGGAAATTGAACCTTATGTAAGACCTTTCTACCACCCATTCAATATATCTTTCCAACATGGAGTTGAATGTGGCTATCTATGTGACATAAACGAATGTATAACCTATAAGGTTTAACATTTTATTGAATTCACTTGGGTTAATTTTTACTACATCTTTACTCCATTGTCAGACTTAATTTCATTATTGGGACTTCGCGGAGTGATAATTTCTATGGTTTAATTTGAGAGATTTTTCCATATCAGCGTATATAAAATATTTGTACGTGATTTACCTCGGGATATCTCGAGATTCAATTTATGGTACCATGTCACATGGATTGTGCGATGACTAATTTAACCCTTCAATCCGGGGGAAATTCATCCAACACGAGATCTCTTCCATGTGGATGGTTAGGATCAAATCCACGTTAGGGTTTGAAGCTCCATAAATGTTTTCATTTTTTACTTATGCCTATTTTCCACTCTATGTCTTTGTTGAACGTCCTTTGTTCTGCTTCGACCAGTCTTTCCCTTACTATTAATCTATTTCATTCTCCTCTCCACTTGTGTTCACTAAGTAATGACACTAGTTCCGGAAAATGATGGGGAGAGATTTGTTTTGCACGAAGAGAAATACCTCCTCACTATGTCAAGGTAAGACGTCCTGCTTGCCGCATGTTTTATTGAATCCTGTATTCACTTTTTCTGAATTTCTCATTTTGGTAATTTCGATTTCTACTTATCCATCCATTGCTTTGGCCAGACTACGAAAGATGGGTTTTGTTTGTCCACGGTGGAGTTGCAGTAGGGGTTTATCAAAGTTTCAACATCCCGGAGGTAACATTTAGATTTTGATAACTCTTTTACCATTAAAAATTCCAACTTTGTTGTAACGCACCCCATTTTCACACCAATTGTTTTTTTAATGCATAATTCATGTTGCTAGAACCTGGCATACGTTTAAACAATTTACCCTTCTGATGGTGTAGAAGTACAATTTAATTTGTACGAATAATAATTTATTTTTATCCATAATGGTACTTAATGCCAATGGCATTTGATTTGAACTTGCTAGCTCTTTGAACTTTTCTTTTAAAGTTTTACGTAGCATTACGGTGAGATCATTAAGGCTCTTGTTCTTAATATGGATTTTGGTTTTGTTCCATTTAAAGACCAAGTGTAGTTACTGATATGTGTTATAGTCTTTCCATGGTTTATGCATTCTAGTCATAAAGCTTTATAACTTTGTTTTGCACCATGTATATACATCGGGACTATAGTCACGTTCACTTATATACTATGGGATTTTTAAACCCATAATTTCCAACGTGGCTATGATGTTATCTTCCTGATGGGTTTGATTATTCTTTTTTATTCCAATGTTGAATACATATATACTCTATTCTCATGGTTCATAAATGATGTTCAAGTGATATTTTGGTGTGTTATTCCGTTTCTCATATCAATTTAATAAGAATAAGTACTTTGTCCATGGTGTAATGAATTTCATTCTGCGTCGCCATTAGGCACGTACTTGTGAGAAATTTACGTTCTTGCTCTTCTCGGATTTCAAAATCCATATGTTGCTGGTATTTATATTGGTTTAGTGGTGAATCAGAGCTTGTTTTATTGCTCTTGTCTGTGCTAGTACGTTTGGTATTAACTTTAGTATGTTTGGCGTTTAATGTGAAGAGGCTTGGTTCAAGTCATTTAGTCGTTCCTCTATCTGTGTGTGTGGATCTCACAGATGAGAATTTAGCCACATGGATCGTTGGATGTATCTGGGGTTTATAGCTCCAGCACACATAAAATACACCATCTCCATTTGGGTTTATTTCTTCTCTCCGTTCTCGAGCGCGCTTTTCTTACGGCCTCCTCTGATGAGGCATGGAGGTGCGCTGCACTGCTGGCAAGAGCTTGGCGCACGTCAACGCCTCCTCCTGAATTTACCCAAGGTATGATGCTTAGCATGTTTAGCCAGCATTGCATTTCTGTGTCTCCGGATATTAAGTATGGTGGCTCGTATCGTTTTTTTTCATCAATGTTATGTAAGTGAATACGTCTAGATTTTCCATGGCATAGTATAAGGATACCAACATTTTCATGAGGCTCTATAGTTTGTAATTGGATGGATTTTATCAAAATCTGAAATACTTCTGATTATGGTATACGAGCCATACGGCTTCATTATATTGTCTCATAAAAATTTATTTTGATGCAGGTGATAGATTGTTCTACATTTCATCTCATACAGTCTTGATATTACATACACGGTTGTGATACGATTTGGGTGTAATTTGGTTGACGTCGGATTGACATGGGGAGATTTCTTTACTGCATCATTCATTCTTTCTCTACTTTGCATAAAATTCGATTTCTTTAGTGTAGGCCACGGAAGCTCTTAGCTCTTACTAATTTGTTTCGATACTCTCATTCGTATCCCCTACGTGAGTATATGATGTCGACGTTTATATATATATATATATATAAGTTTTTTTTCATAACTACGAGGTTGTGGTGTATTTTCTCTGATTGTTCAATGACAAGCCTAGTCATCCATGGAGATGATGGAGAACTTCCATCATATTTGTATTTGAATGGTGTCCTTCCTTGATTTGTTTAGGTATCAATACGGATGACTATGATGTTTATTATTCTCGAACTTGTCATTTGAATTGGCACACGAGGTTACTCATTTTTTTCTCTGTCGTAACTAGGTCGAGTTTCATTTCATTCAGGTGCTTTCTCTTTCCTCGGCCTTTGAAATTTTTAAAAGCCTTTTTCCATTAATCGACAGTTTACGATTATTTTATTATTTCGGTTCACTTACCCCCAAACCTTACAACAATCTCTGTAATTCATGCGGTCGTCGTATTTGACTTTTGATCAACGGACTTTGATTAGAAATAACATGAAGTTACTTGTTGACTGTTCTTACTATGACGTTTCGTGTGATGTTCACCTGCTCTATTCTAAGGTCTATATTCCACCGATTAATCTGGCTTGAGAAATGGAGCATTGCTCAATTTTAATTTCTATTTCCTAAATTGGTGTAAACAATATATTGAATCTATTGAGATTTAGACATTTGGATAATTTTGTTCTTGTGTCATATTTGGTAGGTTGAGGGTTGAACTCTTCCTCCAGGAAAAGAACACTATTACATTGTGCACGATAATGCTCCGTTGGACTCGGATGGTTTTATATACTTCCTTTCCCGGACATATATAAATTTTTACATGAGAAATGCTTTACCTAGTGTAAAGTCACATGATTTTTGCTTACTATGTAAAAATATTTAGGTGGGGTTCTTGTATACGAAATTTCTGTCTGGGATATGTGTAACTGCGTATTTCTAAATTTAACTCACCACAATCTTAAGAAATCTCGATACGGTATATATATTTATTCCTGTAGATTTTCCCTGCTCCTACGGTAACGGATTTGTCTATTAAATTATTATAAATAGTTGGTTATTTTCCCTATTGTTAATTCACTATACTATCAATAGTAGAAGTTGTCAAATGAAGTAATATTTCATGCTCTACCTAATGCATGAAATTAATAAGTTTATTAATTTATCTAGTAGATAGAGAGATGATAATGAAATAAAATGAGGAATTTTCTTATTTTCTTTTATGGTTTTAATGAGTTTTTAGTCTTTGCTCCAACTTTCGAGTGGAATATATATATTTAATGAGCTAATATTTTTTATGGTTCGGCTTAGTTTTCCTCTTTTGTTTCGATTGTAGCTTAACGGGTACACAAGTATACTTTTCTAAGCTTTTGTATCTATTATTTTTTGTACAACACTTAATATTTAAATGTCCTTCTATTACAAAGAAAAGTTCTACTTCTATATATCTAGCTCATGCTAGGTTAACTTAATAGCTATGACAGTTAAATTTATAATCTTAATGGATTACGGGGTATAAATCTCAGGATTTAAACCGGCACGGGTTTAGAGCTTACGGATGATTTTCCATATAATTTTATTCCTACAACTCTAAAAAGTGAAGAGGATTAATTTCTTCTCAATAATTCCTATTAAATGTAGGAAGATAAAATTCGGTTAAAATAAACTAAGATTGGCAGTCCATAGAATTCATCCAGTAATTAATTCGAGAAATTCAACCATACATAAATATTCTAAGAATACCACTTCTATAATTGACGATCCTCCTAGCCTTAGAGTTCACGGTAGTGGCAGGTACGATTTAATTTGTCTCGATAATAATTTATTTTTATCCATAATGGTACTTAATGCTAATGGCGTTTTGATTTAGACTTGCTAGCTCTACGAAATTTTCTTTTTAAGTTTCACGTAGCATTCTATTGAGATTATTAACATCTTGTTCTTAATATGGATTTTTTCGTTTGTTCCATTTAAACACCCAGTGTGATTATGATAGCATGTGTCATAGTCTTTCCATGGTTTATACATTCTAGTCGTAAAGCTTTATAACTTTGTTTTGCACCCATGTATATACATCGGGATATGGTCACGTTCCCCTATACTATGGGATTTTTGACCCATAATTTCCAACGTGGCTATGATGTTATCTTCACGATGGGTTTGATTTTATTTTTTTATTCCAACGTTGAATGCAGCATGTACTCATTCTCATGGTTCATAAATGACGTTCAGTGATATTTTGGTGTATTGTTCTGTGTCTCATATCAATTTAATAGGCTTGTGAGTACTTTGTACGCCGTGTATTGAATTTCATTCTCTTCGCCATTTGAGCCACGTACTTGAGCATTTATGTTCTACTGTTCTCAATTTCCAAATCCATATGTATGGTATTTTATATTGCTTTAGTGGTGAATCATGACTATACTTTATTGCTCTTGTCTATGTTAGTACATTTGGTAATAACTTTGAAATCGTTCGGCGTTTAATGTGAAAGGCAGTTCCATTCGTTGATGGCTCCTCTATTGTGTGTGGATCGATGGATGGTCACCACAGGCAGTTGGATGTATCTACGGTTTATAGCTTCGCTTTTATCGAAATACACCATCTCCATTAGGGTTTGTTCTTCTCTCTACGTGTCAGCAGCATTTTCTTCGCCTCTTACTTTGATGAGGAATAGTGCCACCTCCGCGATGTGGCAAGAGCTTGGCGCATGTCGATGCCTCCTCCTCGTTGCAAGGTATGATTCTTATGTTGTCTGACATTACGTTTCTATGTGTCTCCAAATAATAAGTATGGTGGCTCGTATCGTTTTTTTTTTAACATCGATATTATGTGGTCAATGCGTACGGATTTTCCATGTGCAAGTATAAGGATACTAACATTTTTTCATGAGAGCTCTGTAGTTTTTAATTGGATGTATTTATCAAAATCCCCAAATCTCCTATGATTGTGGTATATAGCCCATACGACGTTGTATTGTCTTTCATAAAAATTATTTTACGATTTCTAGTCAATAGATTATTTCTACATTTCATCTATGCAAGATTGATATTCTTCTCTTGGTTGTGATACAATTTGGTCTTAATTTGGTTGACATCAAATTGACATGGGAGATTTCTTCATCGCGTCATTACGTTCTTTCTCTACTTTGCATAACAATTTGATTTCTTTGAGTGTAGGCCACCAGAGCTCTCGCTCTCACTAATTTGTTTCGAACCACTCTCATTCGTATCCCCTATCGTAGGTATATGATGTCGACGTTTATATATATATATAAGTTTTTGTTTTCATAACTAAAGGGTGTAGTGTGTTTTCTCTTAGCGTTGGTCCAATACGACCTATTCGTCCATGGAATGAGAGAGAACTTCCATCATGTCGAATTTGAATGGCGTCCTTCCTTGATTCATTTTAGGTATCAATCTCGATGACTATGATGTTTATTATTATCAGACTTGTCATTCGAATTGGCACACAAGTTACTCATTTTTTCTGCGTATAACTTGGTGAGGATTTCATTTCCTCAAGTGATTTCTCTTTCTCGAGGAGACAAATTTTTAAATGCCCTTTTTTCCATTAGTTGGTTTATGATGGTTATTATTTCGGGTTCCCTTACCCCCCAAACCTTACAACGATCTCTAATTCATGCGGTCGTCGTGTTGGCCTTTTGAGGTAACGGACACGATTAGAAATTCCATGAAGTTAGCATAGAACTATTTATTATGACGTTTCAAGTGTTAATGTTAGCCACTATCCTATTCCGGATAAACATTCACCGGTTACTCTCGAATAGAAATGGGCATTCCTCAGGCACATTAGTTTCTAATTTCTAATTTGGTGTAAACTATATATTGAATCTATTGAGATTAGAACATTTGAATATTTTATTTATTTATGTCTGTTTGACGGTTGAGGGTTTTGAATATTCCCTCCGGAAAGAACACTGGTAACCCATTATCTTAAATATAATATTTGTGCTCTGGTGGACTCGGATTGTTTTATATACTTCCTTTCCCGGACATATATAAATTTTTGTAATCTTTACTGGTGTAAAGTCCACATGCTTTGAGCTTACTATGTAAAATATTTGAGTGAGGTTCTTGTATCTGAAATTTCTGCATCTCGATTAATGTGTAACTATTTGTGTTCAGAATTTATCCCCATAATCTTATAAATCTCGGTACGATATATATATTTATTCCATGTAGATTTTCCACTATTTCTCTTGTTG
The DNA here is from genome assembly GCA_034641835.2 of Pinus albicaulis. NCBI lineage: Eukaryota > Viridiplantae > Streptophyta > Pinopsida > Pinales > Pinaceae > Pinus > Pinus albicaulis. The sequence continues at coordinate 1,418,115,300 of CM076579.1, read as the reverse complement.
TAAGTTTATCCTATTCTGGCGATGTATAAATAGTTGGTTCTTTCGTATTGATAATTCACTATTATATCAGCCAGTAAGAAGTTGTCAAATGAAGTAATATTTCATTCTCTACCTATTAAAAATATCAATTAAATACGGTTATTAATTTATCTAGCCAGGATAAGAGATATTGGAAAATAAAATGAGGAATTTTCTATTTACTTTTATGGTTTTAATAGGTTTTGTGCAAGATACTTGTGGCTCGGGTGGAATATATATATTTGTAAATAATATTGTTTATGGTTCAGCTCGGTTGTTTTCCTCCTTTGTTTTTTAGTAATATGATTTTAGTATGCTTTTCTAGCTTTTCTATCTATTTTGTTTGTACATGACACTTAAATTTAAATGTCCTTCTAGTACGAAAAAAGCTACTTCTAGATATCTATATCTCATACCTAGGTTAACTTAATAATTATGAGCGGTTAAAGTTATAATCTTAATGGATTATAGAGTATATAAATCTCGATTTAGAAAATAACAGGAGTTTTAAAACACGGATTATTTTCTATAATTTTTGCTCTAACTATACGGAATGGAAAGTTAATTTCTTCTCAATAATTCTGTTAAATGTATGGAGAGATCAAATTCAGATTTAAAATAAACTAGAATTCATAGTCATAATTCATCTGACAGGTAATTTAGAGAAATTGACCATACATAAATATTCCTAAGCATACCATACAGCAATTGACCGGTCCTCCCAACCTTAAAGTTCCTCTATCCATAGAACTCACCCCAAAGTGAGATCATCTTCTAGAACGAGACCAACCTCTAATATGTTCTGGAATAGCTCATTTAAGATTTTGCTCACAAATCCTATTTCTAGTTACGTATCCCGAGTGTAGGATGCTTTTCTTCTGTTTGCCTAGAGCTTCCCTTATTTGGGGACTTTTAAAGGCTGATTTCTGCTTTTTCAAGGCTTTACCTCTTCATACTCTCACCTCATTGGGGAAACTAGATTTTTCTCCAAAATCTAATTTGGAAATAAATTCTTTTTGAAGGATTTTTGAAAGATTTTGGGGAATATTAGCCTCTTTCCATACCTCATGGATTTGGCTTAGTGATCTCATACTTCTCATTTGAGTCGATATGCATAGGGTATTCTGTTTATTTTTTCAAAATTAAATACTTAAGTACATCCACAAAATACTTATCCATTGGGGTCCACTCCTTTTTGGATCTAAAGTTCAAATGTCTAACTTGAAGAAACTAAAACTAGGGGTGTTACATATTGCCTGCGAAAGCAACACGAGTCCTCGGTGTTACCTTCTTCTAGGTTCAATTTTTTTCTTTCAAACAAATATGGATGTTTTCCATCCTCTTTCACTTCTCTTTCTGTGTATCTTCTTCCATGATGGATGCTTCCATTGCACCTTTACTCTTGCTACTGATGAGTTCTCAATTCAATTTCTTCCCCGCTCCAATATTTGAAGCGGCTCTTGGAAAAGACTCCCCTTTTATTTCACACATATCACATTCAATCAAAAATGTGACAAGCATCATGTATATATATTTTTAACAATGAAACATGAAACACATCATGAACTTACCCCAACATGGGGTGGGACAGACTTATAAACCCACTGGTCCCACCCTTTCTAACACCTCAAGGTCACCAAATATCTAGGAGCCAATTTTGCACAACTTCAGGCATAAAGTGTGTGCTCTTTTTTAGTTTAATACGTGATAAAAAAATACTGATCCCCACTTTGAATTCACGATGCAACCTCTTCCTATGGCCTTATTTTTGTCGATCTTGTGTTGTCTTGATGTTTCTTTGTATTTGTTTAACAATTATTTCCATATCTTGTAGCATGCATTGACATTATCTTATCATGGAAGATTTAACTCCAACTCAAAGAGTACAACAACCCCCATAGAGAGTGCTTCGAAGGGACTCATTGCGATGGAGGATTGATAGTTGTTATTGTGGGAAAATTTAATGAAGCTGGAAGTAGTCTTGTTTGATGGCTATCCATCACGTACATTCTCAACATGTCCTCTAAGAATATGATTTTTTCTTTCTCACCATGGGCCATCTCATAAGGGTGATAGTGAGTGCTAAAAATTAGCTTCAGTGCCCATGCGCATAAATAGCCCTTTCCAAAAAAATTTGTTGTGAATTGTATGTCTTATCTAAAACAATCATCTTTGGAGGACCCCATGTGGCTTCTATTTCTTTTAGAACACATCCGCTAGCAGGCTATCCCAAAAAATGAATTTCCATGAGCATGAAGTGTGAGCACGTTAGTGTCTACTACTATATGTGTCATCTTTGGTACTTAGTTGCGGGTAACAAACAACAAGTATGTAAACAGTGTCCATTTATATTCATATGATAAATGAGGAATTTAGAGAGAACCACCAGGATCTTTGAAGTGTCAACTTTAACTGATTGACACTCATACATATAGCCATATATTAACTACATATTTTCATTCTAGCCAAAAAAATTTCTTTAAAAAGTGGTAGCATTTTCTAATATCCCAAGATGTCATACGGTTGTTTGTGATATGTTCATCTAGGTTTTCTTTTTCAGTTCCACATTGAGGATACTTAAAATCTATTTTTAACAAACAGCCTTTTTGGTTTTACAGTGTATTCAACCATTTTCTTTTCTTTAGTGACTTTCTACTTGTGAATTCTTTCAAAATTTGGATCTTGGTTTCTTTACCTTTTTCACTAGTTCTTCTAGAAATCCTGCAACACTACTTAAATCACACATTGTGTTTCCTTTGTCTGCTTTTTTTTTGTAGTGCATCTGCAATTTTGTTTTCTTTCCCAAGTATGTTTATGTCCATGTCAAATTCCACTCGAGAAAAACCGAACGTAAAACGTCCGACGTAAAATCAATTTCCCAGGAAAGGAAAGTATTTAAGACTAATATGATCGGTCATCAATGTAATTTATTTCTAGGAAGATAGTGTTAACACATCTTCAGGCGTGAGATTACGGCCAGTTTAAAATCATATACACTATAGTGCATTTTTGCGCATGTACCTTTCCCTGAACTCATGGCACGTAACCAGAATTTTCTGTGCTGCTTATCACTCCCCAACCCTCTCCTAGAACATCCACACACACAACAAATTCTTTATCGAATCCATGATATTGATGTAAGGTTGTGGTGAAGGGTTTTAGAAATTTCAGACATTCCAAAGCGTATTTGGCATTTTTAGGTCCATCAAATTTGACACCTTTTCTTTGTAGTGAAGTTATGGGATGAGCTGTATGGAAAATCTTTCACGAATTTGCGATAATAACACACAATCCCCATAATGATCTCAACTTCTTCGAAACATCAATTAGCACTGGCCATTTCTCCTAATACATCTTTTCGGGGGTCAATAACCAGCACCCATTCAGTAATATCTCCCAAGTATTAGACCTTGTCCTTATAAATTCACATTCTTGAACTTGGCATATTACTAGTTTTCTTTCAAGTTTTTACCTTTTCATCACTCAAGTGCTCTTCTATGCTCCTCCTCACCTTTTGAATAAGCTAAAATATCGTCTACTGGAACACTAATACGAATTTATCCAAGTACCCAATTACAAACATTGTTCTAGGTAAGCACATAAAGGTAGTAGGGGCATTTGTCAAACAAAAGGTAGGACTACAAATTCGTAGTGACCATGCCTAGTTGAAAATTTGTTTGCTAATGTCTTCTCATAATTCTGATGGAGTGATGCTTAGGTCCTTAGATCAATCTTCCAGAATCTTTTGACTCCCTTACTTGATCAAAAATATCTGTCAATTAGGGGCAAGGGTACCTATTTTTTTAATGGTCAACTTATTTGAATTGACAATAGTCAATATACATTCTAAAGGTTCCATCACTTCTTTTCTGTGTGCAAGTGCTCTGAGAACACCTCGGTTTGATATACCCATATCTAGCAATTCTTTCAACTTCATTTTCGAGTTCCATGAGTTCGGGGGACTCATTCGATAAGGGGCTATGGAAACGGGTGATGCTCGGAAAACTTAAATAGATTGAAAAGTGAATGTCTCTTTGGTAGAGATAGAGGAATCTCATTTGGGAAAAACTTGCGCCATCTCTTCTACTATTTGTGGGACTATCAATGATTTCTTTGGTTTTCTATCTCAGTGTTGACTGAAGCATATATAAACCTTGTGATATCCTTTCCTAGCATTGTTCTTTGGAGTTGCATTTTTTATGTTGTCTTATCGAGATGGAGGTTTTGGTTTTCCCTTGAGGACGAAGGTTTTCCAATGACCTCATCTGTCGTACGAGAGTTTCGTAATACAACACGGTCTCATCATAGTTTTCATATTCTCCTTGTGGGTCATTCTTTATTAGTAAGTCATGTAGACCTAAGGGAAAATAGGCTACTAGAATTTTTCTGTATGAAAATCATTTAATTTAATTGTTGTTTGAGGTAACCCATGATTACTTTCCTCTTGGTGCCGGTGGCTTCAAATTGGACCAACCAAGGTAGCAGAATTTTTCGGTCTTGGGAATTGCATTTTCTACAATTTGTTGAGTAATGTAACTCAAATAAACACATGGATCAATTAAAACTATATGATTGATCGAAATCTTGGCTTCCATCTCAACAACGACGCTTGGTGTTCTTCTTGCTCCGATTCTCCAAAGGCACAACGATAGTGGGTATATTTCTTGCTATGTCATTTCTGTGGTAACCTCCAATCTCTCACCGTCAATACGAATGTTTCGGTTGGGACAATCCCTCAACGGATGAGGTTCTCCCACAACCCCAATATTTCAAGGCTCCCTCATTTGCTTTATTCAGCTACCTTCTTGACCCATCCTCATCTAATTGTTTGGAACCATCTTGGAAGCTGACAGAAGTGCAACTTTCTTTTGGTTTATTAAATTTTCCAGTGGTCCCTGCCAAAGTTCTTTATGTAGGTTGGTTTATATTTCTTTCTTTTGACTTCACCTTTGTTTACCCAGCCTTTACCATGTTCACCCTTTCCTTTAAACTACGGTAGCATAATCTGGCTTTCTCTAGCCGTCCATAGTTTTGGATTATGAATTCAATCCTCTCCTTGTACCACAGTGGGCATGGGAATTTCAAAAGCCTTTGCCTTTTCTTTCTTCTCCCAAGTAAAGGACATGCACTAGCAATGATTTGTAAACTTGATGACTTAAATCATCGATGATGAGCACTGTCCCAATGATTCCTTGAGATTACTTTGGCATCATAAACAATAACGTTGTTAAATAAGCAGTTTTTTAACTTAACCTGGAAATATTCCTAAATATTTATCTTCTCATCAATGTGGACCATTTCGTCTTTCTCCCCACCACAAGGTAGCCTTACCTTTGTAGTTGGTAAATAGCTAATCTATTGGGTTGTTTTCAATAGACATAAAATACTTAATGTATTCTTGGCTTGAGACCTCAACATCTTCCTCCTTCTCCCCCATCATAAGGAAGGAGGTTTGATCTTCAGACTACACTGTATTCTTTCATATCTTTGATCGTAATTGCTGCAATGTATTCCATAGAATCATTAGAGAACTTTCCTTTCTTCCTCTTTTTAGAAACCTTCACCTTCTTGGCTTTATTATTCCTTGAACTCAATTCTCTAGGCGGCCTTTCTTGCTCCACCTCAACGTAGCTAATGGGTCTGTCATTACGGCTTTACTTAGCTCAACCATCTCTGGGTACCAAATTGTGCAACACGCCATCATCGGGAGCATTGGGATCTGAATGGCAATGCCTTTATCTTCATGCGTAAATCATATAAATTTCATCACATAACCAACCATTTTGGCTTTATTTGCTTCAGCACAAAATTACACTAAATAACATATAGAGTAAACAAAAAAAAATCTAAACTGAAATAATTTATACGGTCGTACAACAATAAACCCAAGTTTTATCTAACATGACTCCAATACCATTTTTATGTTACTTTGAAACTGCACCAAACATTTTTATTTTTTTAATGCACTAATTCACATTGCTGAGGAACTAGCGCATCGTTTCAAAAATAAGTTTCCAACCTTCTTGGGCCATTGTATGGTCTAATTTTTAATTTATCTCAATAATAATTTATTTTTATCCATGAAAATAGTACTTAATGCCAATAGCATTTGATTTAGACTTACTAGCTCTACTGAACTTTTATTTTTAAAGTTTAATGTAGCATTCTATTGAGATCTCATTAAAATCTTATTCTGTATGGAATTTAGTTTTTGTGTTCCATTTTAAAGACCAAATTATGATTATGATTTTTGTTTATGATGCTTACATGGTTTATACATTCTAGTACGTAAAGATTTATAACTTTGTTTGCACCATGTATATACAGCGGGACTAGCAGTGCATTCATATATACTATAGGATTTCGACCTTGTAATTTCCAACGTATTTTCTGATGTACATCTCGCGGTAGGTTTGATTTTTTTTTTAATTCCGATGTTGAATACACAACATGTACTCCACTATTAATATTGGTTCATAAATGATGTTCAAGTGATATTTTGGTGTATTGTTCGTATATCGTATCAATTTAATAAGGACGGTACTTTGTAAACACGTCTATGCTTGAATTTCATTCTTGTTCGCCATTCGAGCCACATTGTGAGCATTTACGTTCTACTCTTCTCGAATTTCCAATCCATATGTGGTATTTTTTATATTGGTTTAAAGTGATGAAAAGATACAGAAACTTCTTTTATTATGTTGTCTACGCTAGTACGTTTGTTAATAACTTTAAATACGTACGACGTTTGTGCTGAAGGGCTTAGTTCAAAAGTGTTGATCATACTCTATACGTAATGAGTGATGAATGGTTACACAGATGATTGGATATCTAGGTTTTATGGCTCCAAATTTTATAAAAATACACCATCTCATTTGGGTTTATTTCTTCTCTCTGAGTTCTCGGCGCGCTTTTCTTCTTACAACCTCCCTCCCCCCGATGAGGTATAGGTGCCACCTACGCACTATGGCAAGAGCTTGGCGCCGTAAACGCCTCCTCCTCATTACCCAAGGTATGATGTAGCGTGGTAGCCATTTGTTGCGTTCTGTGTCTCTCTGAATCACTTAAGTATGGTGGCTCGTGTCATTTTTTGTAAATGTTATGTAGCAGTGAATACGTACGGTTTTCCTTGCTTTTTTTATCGAGACACTGAAATTTTCATGAAATGCCTTAGTTTGTAATTGGATGGATTACATCAAAATCCCCAAATCACCTATGATTATGGTATACGAATCCATACGACTTGAATTGTATTGTCTTTCATAAAAATTTGTTGCATTTCTAGGTGATAGATTATTTCTACATTCATCTCACTTTCTAGGATTGATATTCTTGTCTAGTTGTGATACGATTTTGAGTGTAATTTGGTTGTGGAATTGGATTGACATGGGATATTTTGCCCCACGTATTCATTCTTTCCTCTTTTGTAAAATTTTGTTTCTTTAGTGTAGGCCACGGAAACACAACCTTAACTAATTGGTTTCAACAACCCTTGCTCCTCGTTCATCACCTAAGTGAGTATAATTATCGACGTTTTTATATATATAAGTTTTTTTTTCATAACTACGAGGTTGTAGTGTATTTTTCTCGGTTACCCGTTCAATATGACCAGTCGTCGCAGAATGATAGAGAACTACGATGTCTCTGCATTTGAATGGCATCCTTCCGCCAGTTAGTTTAGGTATCAATACGGATACAACTATCTTCATTTATTCATTTGCCATTCAAATTTCCACAGGGTTACTCATTTTTTTTTCTCTGTTGTAACAGTGAGGATTTCATTTCACTCGGTGCTTTCTCTTTTCCCAAGGAGAAAAAAATTTTGACACCAGCACCATACTAATCGTTGGTTTGCAGTCATTTTATTTACATTATTTCGATTGACTTACCCCCAAACCTTGTGATCTCTAATTCATCGGTTGTAAATGTTGTACAGTGTGTTTGATTAAATTCCATCGGGGTACTTGTTAGACTGTTCTTACCAGCGTTTAAGTGTTAATGCCAAAATGCTGGTCTCATTTCGAGTTTGTATTCACACTAGTTACTCTCGAATAAGAAGCTAAGAGCACTATCCCAGAACACTGTTAATTTCTGTTTTACTACCTAACTTGAGTATGTGTATATTGAAATCTTATTTGAGATAGGACATTTGAATAATTTTATTTATTTATACGTTTTGATGATAGAGTTTGAATATTCACTCAAAGAAAAGGAACTTGCTATTATATTTTCTTGACCATAGGAAGGTAGACTCGAGAGGTTTTACTTATACTTCCTTTCCAAACATATAAAATTTTTATAGAAAATCTTTACCTAATTGTGAAGTCCACATAACAACACTGTTACGCAAAAATATTTAATTTGAGTTCTTGTGCTTAAAATTTCTATCTCGATTAATGTGTAACTGCGTATTTTCTAAAAAAATTTGGCATAAAATGTTAAGAAATCTCAGGTACAATATATGTATATTTTACATTTCCATAGATTTTCCTATCTCTTATTTTGTCTGGTTATCCTATTACAACGATGTATAAATAATTGGTTATTTTCCCTATTGATAATTCACTATTAACACTCAATAGTAATAGTTATCAAATGGAGTAAGCATATTTCATGCTCTACTATAATGCACATGTAATTAAATAAGTTTATTAATTTATCTAGCTGAGATGAAGCAATAATGAGAAACTAAAATAGAAATTTTCTTATTACTTTTATGGTTTAATAGGTTTTGTTGGTACTACTCTTGACTTTAGAATTGGAATATATATGTTTTACCTAAACTAATATTGTTTATAAATTTTGACTCGATTTGTTTTCCTCTTTTGTTTGTAGTAGCTTATGATTACAGTATGCTTTTCCTAACTTTTGTATCTATTTTGTTTGACATTACTTAATATTTTTAAATAATACAAATTTTAAAGAAAAAGTCTACTTCTAGATATCTGACTCATACCTAGGTTAACTAAATAAGCACTTGCAGGCTTTATTAAAAGTTACAATCTTAATGGATTATGGGAATTATATAAATCTCAGTTTAAACCAACAAAGGTTTAGAGCTTACGGATGATTTTCCTATAATTTTTACAATTACTTTCTAACTCTGAGAATGGAGGATTAATTTCATTCTCAATAATTGTGTTGATAACATGGAAAGATCAAATTAGGATTTGAAAATGACTGAATTCATAGTGTAATTTAAAATAAATGAGGGAGTAATTGAAGGCTAGAGCCATACATAAATATTCTAAACATACATAAAAACACGTAATTGTTGGATCCTCACAACCCTGGGACCTGCCTCTCACTGTCACCACTGGTGAGATCATCTTCCCGAACGGACTGACACTCTGTCTGATGCAGGATGGCTTTCATTTTTAACTTTGCTCTCCAGCTTTGTTGCTGATTCTGGGCGTCCAGTGTGATGCTTTTCTTCCTGTTTTCACTGATGTCTTCCATGACTTGGGGACTTTTAAAGCTAATTTCGCTTTTGACTTTTTACCTCTTCCCAGCTTCTCTCACCTCATTGAAGGCAGATTTTTCACTAGAAAATCTAATTTGAAGTAAATTCTTTGAAGGATTTTTAAGGAATTTTGAGGGAATCTTAGCCTCTTTCCTTACCTCATGGATTTGGCAAGTGATCTCTTCACTTCTCATTTAGTCAATATGCAGAAATTGTTTTCTCTTTATTTTCAAATTAAATACTTAGAAGCATCACAAAATACTTATCCATTGGGGTCACTCCCTTTTGGATCTAAAGTTCAAATGTCTAACTTGGAAAACATAAAACCGGGGAGTTATTTACACTGTCTATACCTTTGACTCTGTTTTCGCAATTTGCAACTATTTGTTGAATGTGAATGCTTCTTGATTTTCACTCTCAGTGTTGGCTATAACAATTGGTGGGCGTACGATGGTTTCTTGTGATTAGAGTCATGAGACACTATCATTCAACCTTCTTTGGGTTTTTTATTTGGTTCTAATACTTTTGAATTAATGGTTCTATGATTACGTGTAGCTGAAGTTTTAATGAGGAGGTCCTACGAAGCATTATGTACTATGGGTCCTAAGTTCTTCTAACAACTTTAATTTTGAGATTTGAATGCCTTTCTGCTTTAATATACTTCTTGCCTCTTTCACCAAAGTTGTGATTGTATTCATGTTAATTATCATAGAATCATAGTTAAGCATCCATGCTCTGGCAACCTTTGTGAAACGCAGACGGACAGCAGGAGGGACTCCTCTCATCCCTCAAGTTGTCCTTAGTGAGATATATTAATTTTATAGTTAATTTCACTTCTTCTAGCTTTGTCATTTAAATCGTTGAGTTAAATACTACCATCACTTTAGTTTTCTGGTAACTTTCTCCTTGGTAAGTGGGGTTTCCTTCTTGGGTTCATAAAACATGAAGTCCTCTTGCAATGATTTTTTGATGTTTTGTGTCTCGGTTTAGAATTGTCTTTTGGGATTTTCTCGTTAAATGGTAATTCTATCACCCAAATAATCATGCTTCCCTTTCATGACCCAACCCGTTGTCATATCACTCTTTTAATTTGATTCATTTTCAGAGATTGCTTTCTAGTAACTACGCATATGAGTTTATGAAGTAGTACATGATTTCTATTTCTGTTTGATTGATTTCAACACGTAAGATATTTAAACATTTTTAACTTTCTTACATGCTTCTGGTATAAGAATAGAGACTGTTCGAATATATATTAATAATACTGCGGGAACTCTCACATAACATAATTTTTATTTGTTGTTTTTTATTTAGATTGTCTGATAGGGTACTTCTCCTACATGCTTAATTCTCCTTTATTCACATGGTGGAAAGTCCTATCTCTTTCCTTGAGTAATTTATTTAACCCTTTTTGAATATTGAAATTTATTATTATTTGTTGTTGTTTTTATAATCTGACCATAACTAATTCATAGTTTTGCCTTGTGCGATTACAAATCACATATTTACGGATTTGTATCACATTTATTGATATTTTCTATTACGTCATAAATTGTGGACTCTTTCTATGCGGGTTGGTCCAGGTAACCACTTAGGCTTTTCGACATGCATCATCACGAATAGTATGAAGTCTTTCCGGTTGTATTATAAAGGGATAGAGTTCCCAAGTTATTAAAATTTATTATACTGCAGGGTTAATTTGAACTATGTAACTCTATCACGACTTATATATTTATCAATTTTGTGAAATTTGTAATGTATGGAATAGAATATTTATTATGTTAATGAAAGCTTGTTGGAATTCTTATGTAGTACTTTCGTTACGGTTATTATTTCAATTACGGTACTAATTTTTTGAATTCATCTTTTGAAAAGATGTTTTCCATACATCTAGTATATCTGAGTTCATAAACTAGTTTACCCATTGATGCTACAAAATAGAATTTGTTTGGTAGTACTATTTACACACTATTTGTCATGCATGTATTTCCTTATGTATTAGTTTCCTAATAGAAGTTACGATTTGAAAATAATACTAGAACAATAATGTCATTAATAATTTTCAGGAAGTAACTTAAACTTAGATGTAAACTTAAAAGGTTTGAACGTGCAGCAGGATCACTATATTTATTATAGTCTACTATGTTAAATGTATAGCAATACTCTTGAACATATTTAACCAAAGAAATTTTTACAATATTACTTCACCATAATAAGCATAAGAACACTAAAATTCTAAGTTAAAATGAGATTAAATTGTGCATACCACTTAAGGTAGACTAGGTTCCACCCAATCTTTGAGCTCTTTCTCAACAGCTCCCCCTGAGCAAAGACCAAATTTCCAAATTTGACAACCTCTTGTCTATCCTGAATCTTCTTATTTAAGCTTTATTTACCCTTAGCTTGTTTCCTTAATTGTTTCCAATTAATCAAGATGTTGATTTTCCCTTTTGGCCTGAGCTTTTCTTTGCTTTTCCCCAAAATTGCTAAAAACTAGCTTTTCCTCTTTTTTATAGTTTTATTCTCTTCCTAGTAACTTTCCTCTTTCTTTGAGTTGGCTTTCTAGATTTTTATCTCAATATAACTTTTAATATTTAATTTTGTTTTCATGAGATTTTGGAGAAGTGGGAAAGTCTTACAAACATTATCATTCTCATGGATTTCATTTCCCGGATCTCTAATCATATTATAGTATTTACACACTTAATTTCTATTTTATTTTATTAAATTAAAATAATAAAATAATTCCACAACAATTGTTTTCCTTTGGGGTCCACTTTACCCTTTAGGACTTCTTCAAATGTCTAATAAAAGAAGACAAAATAGGAACATAACATTAGTAAAAGGATATTTTTTCACTATACTTTGCTTTTTGCTCTTTTCTTTCTTTACTTATATATATATATATATATATATATATATATATATATATATATATATATAATCCTTTTTTATTTGTGATAATATTTTTTAAATGCTCTTTTTATTCTTTTCTCAAATAACCTTAATTCACTTCCTCTTAATTTTATTCTCCCCTAATGAATTTACTTTATAAAGTAAGGTCATGCTCTTTTCCCTTTTAGCCTCCCTAATATTATGACAATAATGTTGTAACTTAAGCAATATTCTTTAATAAAAGTGCAATATATTTAATAAGGATTATTCACCTAGCTTTGAATGGTCACTCAATTTTTTTGTTGCAATGGTCCTCCAATTTTTTTTTTGTTTGGAAATGATTCGTTGCGAGTAAATTTTAGTCTTAAGTTAATAATTTTTTTTCGATAATGAATGTTTTAAACAAATGTATGTGGTTTTCCCAATGTGTCGTGTTCGTACGATTAGTCCTTATTACCTAAATCTGTGATTTGCTTAATTCCGATGAATTCTAAGTGTGATTGTGGTGTGCGGTCATTATATTTAGTGGCAAGGTTCCAGTGTTTGGGTGTTGGAGCAGGTATGGTGGAATGGTTCGATGACTATCATAGTGGAAAGAAGGTTGGACGGATGGTTAGGATAGATGACGGTTCATCGTGTTACGCTGATCTTGGGTAGACGTCAGCGATGGCGGTGGATAGTTCCACGAGGGTAGAGCATTGCGGGTTGAACAATGGTGGAAAACCGATGGTGGAAAGCAGTGATGGAAAACTGAACTGGATGGTGGTGTAGATAGATCTGATGGCCAAGGGTCATGATGGTGTTGCAACGATGTGGGGAAACTAGTTGAATGGCCAGGAAGAATGGAAGGTGGCACTGATAATACGACAAAGGAGGGGATATATAGAGGAGGCACAAGCGATTTGAAGACTAGGAATTTTTATTAGGAATGTGGATGTGGGTAAATGAGGTCAGCTGGTGGCCTAGGTGTGGAAGGCTGATCCAAGTGGGGGATGGCCTAGTGGTTGTAGCTATCGATTTATTTTTATTTTTTTATGCATTCATCGTGGTGGATTGCTGAATTGTAGACTATTGGAGAGGAGAACTGAGGCCAATTTTCTACTTGAGGAGGCCGATTGTGAAGGTCGAGAAAATTATACAGAAGTAGAGGACATCTTCAGCAATTTTCCGCTTTGACACGAGTTGTTCATTGTTTTGTTTGTTTTGGGTTTTTTTCTGATGAAGTTGTATTGCATCTAAGTTTAGAATTGGGTCATGTGCCAAGTTGGAACTTTGGTATTCTGAGAATTTTCAAATCCTTAAAGGAAAAGGTAGGTAGCTTATAGACTTAACTTCCACCATGTGTAGATGTCCAAGATGTTTTCCATGTTCCATTCTTTTGGTTGGTATCTAAAGGATGTTGATCATTTGAATGACAACTATATTGAAGGTGGAACGAAAAGGAGAATTATATTTAGAACCTAAGTGAAAACTTCGGGGAAAACAATTCATGCTCCACAACAGAGCAATTGAACAAGTTGAACTGTAGTGGAAGCACTTTGGGCCCGATGAAGCTATGTGGGAGATAGATGAACAATGTAGGCTTTGTATCCTTCTTTAATTTCTGGTTGAGTCATGCTATAAAGGTTCAATATGTAGAATGATTTTCATGTTGGTTTTGGATTTTCAATAGTTTTTTATTGTAAATACTGCATCAAGCTAAGTTATAAAGATCCATTGAGAGTGTTTTTGTTTTTAGTAGTGTGGTTTTCCATTTCATGTATAGCCATGGTGTGATGGGATTGTTTTCTTGGTTCATGTTTGGATGGTCAGAAGTTTTTGAAACTAGGTGAGGTGGCCTCAAGAAAATTCCCAAGGGTTGGGGGTTGAGATAGTTTTATTTGGGAATCCCTAAAAAAGTATGGGGGGGAAGGAAAATTTGTCAAGGTAATGGTGAATAAATTCTGGAGATAAAGCATGTTTTGGATTTGTGATCACCCGACCATTTTTAGTGAACGTGGTAGCCTTAGAGTGGAGGTGGTGTAAATGTCTCCAAAATCTCTCGTTCGTATCTCTTGACATCCCACATTCTTGCTTGGAATATGGCACCGGGGTAATGCAAAAGAAATATTTGGTGCATCCCAATCTATGGTTGGGTGGTATGTAAGAATCCTTGGCTTAGTTTTTTCTAGCATAAGTTAATAAGTAGTTTCCTATTATGATTTATGAGAACATGCGTAATCAATGCGGATTCTATGGTTCTCTATCATGGCTAATAAATTTGGTTATATTTTGGTTATAATAATTGATTTGTAATCGTTCTGTATTGTTCGAGTGTTTGATAAGTATTTGAATGGTTGATGAAATCATGGAATAACACGTGTTTTAATAGCTATTATAGAGAATTAGGTTTTCTTGATGATTCTCACATGGACCACAAACTCTTAATTTCAGATATGCATTCATGACATGTAACTCAAATGCTCACCATATGTCTCATGAAATGACTATCATGGTTAGGATTGGTCACTGTTGGGTTGTTAATATGCCATTATTATTATCACTTTTGAACACTTATTCCACCCATTTCTACTATTCTTCATCATGTCATTTATTATAATTTATTATATAAATCCATTTTATGATGATTTATGCTTCATGAATGAATATTATTTATTCTCCCTTTTGTTTCTAATAAATTGATGATTATGCATGATTTTATCAATGATAGTTTAATAAATACGAGTTTAACTTAACATTATTCACCATTTTTTGGCCTCCAGAATAATTCCCAGTTGAAGATTTGATCATTAAGTGCCAACTCGAGAAATTCGCTTTAGGAATAAGAGAGGAAGTGACGGTTTTGCGGTTGAGATTTCGAGCAAATAGACGAGAATACGGAAAATACGGAACATGGTTTTTGTCCGGAAACCAAGGACCCAATTAACTTTTGTGAAAAATAGCTTGCTCAAATTCGGCTTTTCTTGAGAAAACGGGGTTCTTTGAGCAAGATTGTACGAGATTTGTTGTTGCGGCCGTCCTCGAATCTGCACAGCTACAAAACCAAATTCGCCTTGTTCTTGTTGATCAAATGGTTAGGCAAACCAGTTTTGTAATAGAAATCATGTTATACTTATCTTTACTGTAACCTCTCTGATCTCTATTTAAATAAACGGAGATCAGAGATGGGGAAGGACGAAGATGATTTGAGGATGAAAAATAGTGGAAAAATGATGAAGAATGATGGTGGATTATTCATGATAGGATAGGGATTCTTGCATCTTTGTAATTCTCAAGCCTTTTAAGATTTGTAATGATTCACAATTTATTTGATTAATACATGATTTGAGGTTAACATTCATTCAGCAAATTACGATATTGACATAATTTGACGTAAGAATGACCTCTAGTCGTCTGGCTATTTCTTTGTGTATCATATATTTAATTCTGTTGTGTGATGGTTTGATTTATTTCCTATTCTTTTGAATTGCATTATTTCTGAGTTCATGTTTATAATGTGCGTTAGAATATTTTATGGAATTATTTTATTGCTGATTGAATTAGATAGTGTGGCTATTCTTTTCCATCATAACGAAGATTATTATCCTTTTAACCATATTGTATGCGTCACATTTAAAATCTAGCTTATTTATTCATTTCCAGTTGTTAGTTATTCGATTCCACTAATTGGGGATTCTTCATTTCAGATTTATTAAATATATGATTAGTTGTTTCATTCCTTTAATTATCGAGTTTTTGTCCATTTACTTCTTTGCTTAGTTTGGTTGATTAATTGCAGAGTTTGCTTTTAAGGAGTTTTCCTAGTTTACTTTCAATGGCGACTTTAGTTTGTTTTCTATTTCCTTTTAATTGCTTTAAAGCGGGACTCTCATTGTAGAGAACATTGGTTATTTGCTTCCTCGTTCCTAGATTGATTGTCTTTGACTAGGTTTGATTTCAATTGCATCAATATCCAGAGGAATGAGTTATTGCTACTGTATCCTCGATTGATGGTTGTTTGAGTGAATGATTTAGTTTAGAACATTTCAGTTTCTTGCTGTTCCAATTAGATTTTGTTTCCATCTTTCATTATGGAATACTCATGTTCTAGGGCAGCCATGTCAATTTCAATATAACCACCAATCTTATCTAAGTTGTAGTTCACCTTATGATTACATGACTACTCTCTCATCTTCTACTTTAAAGCACATTATCCATATTCTCACAAAACCACTACAACATCCACTGCTTGCATATCAAGTTATCCACTCTGGCTTAACCAACCACATCATCACAATGCTCCATTCCATACACAATTTCTAGCTCAGCTAATTCCACACCCTCACCACAATAGCTTGATGCAACATGCTTACAATGTTGAGCACATAATTGCCATCCTTTCCACCCATTCTATCTCACATACCAATGGAGAAAACTTACGATGAGATTCGGAATGTTTAGATTCAAAAGTACTTAGAAGTTATGGTAGAAAATGAGGTTTCTTTTGGTATGCTCATAGTCATTTTAAAGCTCAAGAACTTCATGATATGATGGCTTCTGCTGGAAATCAAATGAGATATATTGAAGATTGGTTTCATTCCATCTTGTTTGAAACGTCTGTCTATACTTCAACAATTTTTGACAACATCTTTCAGGGAAGTTGGCTTCTCATACCTAATTTTTTATCAACATGCATTTTTCAAATTTGGGTATGTATGCATATTTTAGCGCCTTATTTCGAAAATGGTTCAAAGTTGAGGTACTCCTATACATAGTCATATTCATATTTCAATCAAAGTAAGGTTAGTGAAAAAAAATAAAATAAAATAAAATAAGAACATAAATAAATGCATTTTGTTTTTTGTAAAAATAATTGTTTTTTTGTTGCAGCACGCTGTCGAAATCAACATACATTGATAAATATTTCAATTTATTTGTGTATGTAGATGAATCATAATAGAAATAATAAGTTATAAAAACACTCATTTTTCATTTTTATCACCAATTTGAAAAAATGCTTGAATATCATTTTTTGGCTTGCGGGCTTGATGAACTTTCTGGAAAAACAGTCGGGACAGTCATGTTTTGAGGGACAAAAAGTGAATATTTTTAAAACCTGTTTCTACCTGGTGACACTTGATTTCTACTTTCTAACCCAATTTCAGAATCAGTCAATTTGGATTTTGAAATGAAAAAGTTAGAACCAAAACATTGACCGGATGTCTAGTGGGCAGCTCAGGAACATGGTTGGGACAGTTAGTTTTTGGAGGCCTAAGTGTTTGAATTTTAAAACCTGTTAATATAGTGAATTCCTATGAATATAGTTTACAATTCAATTGGAATCACTCATTTTCGATATCGTATAGAGGTTATGATCAAAATCTTGAAATCATCTATCGTAAATCAGCACACTTATGCAGAAACTATGTCTTGCCGGTTTGTTCCTTATGATGTTGACCTATCAATTCTTCTTGTCTTCAAAACATGTTTCTATTTGAAATAAATAAATGAATCTAATTTCATTTACAATTTGAATACGTCGAATCCTACATCAAACGAAAAGTTACGCCAAAACATTAGCGTGATCGAAAATTTGAGTGATGAAAACTATTTATGTTATGCAGGTTTTTCTAACTAAAATTCGCATATCATATCATTGAATTTCTAAAACCTGTTGCTACTGGAAAAAAACCTTTGAATTAGCTCTCGTTTGGCTTTGGAATCACTCAATTTCGATGAAAAACAAAGAAGTTGTGATTAAAAACAACTATTTGAATGTATAGTCGACAACTGCTCTCCAGCGAGGTGACAAATAAATTTACTTTGTTATTTTCTCAATGGATTTATTGTATAGAGTAACTACTTGTTGTTTTGCATCATTCTTGGATTAGGGAGCCAGTCTTACTCTCTTTCTCCATGATTTAATGTTTTATTGCGGTAGACCTTGCTAAGCTCTTTTAGGGTCACAGAGGAAAATAAAGAAGGTCAATTTATGGACGGTAATTCCCAGAGAAAAAAAAATTAACGAAACAAAAGAATTTCATCTAAGTCATTACCCAACGGAGTTCATAATGAAAAATGAAGAATTGATTTCGATTTGAAGATTCATGTCTTGTCCTTTCTTTGCCAAAACATTCTTCAAAAAGATCATTTTTTTTACATAATATCATAGAGCACATTTGTAACTTAATTTACATGGTATTTTAAATAAAATGTTGTTTCTTTTCTAATTTCTCATGTATTTTGTGTTTGGTGTTGCTTCATTCAAAGTGTAACTCATCCTCACCATCAATCACTGTGAATAGCGAATTTGTTTTTGCATGTTTGCATTTATGATTGTCCATTTTCTTTGTTCCTTTGGGAATGGAACAACATACATACCTTTTCATTTTTATTTCTGTTCCTTTTTCAAAGAAACGGCACTAATTCTAGCTGTTCATTTTCAAAGAGCAACACTTTTTGAATTTTTCTTTGTTCCTTTTCCAAAGAACGGCTGCATTTTGTTTTCATTTTTATGTGTATTTTACTTTTAGTGTTGCATTTCCTTTGAGAACACCACTTTTTTAGTGTTTTCTTTGTTCATTCAAAAAGAGCAACGCACTTTAGGATTATTTTTCGAGGAAAGCCACTTCCTTCCTCTTGTGGGACTATTCCTAGTTCATCATACATTTTACGATTCCCCTTCATGGCATGAAGTACACTATTTTACGAGGACAAGAATTATGGATTCTATTGAAGCGAGTTAATATCATTCACGTTATGATCTTTAACATGGCAGCTCCTTGATAGATTATTTTCAAAATAGGAACCACAATTATTTATATACTGCTTTCTTGCATTGTTTTGTTGAACATGATATTGATTGATCATCTTAATACATCATGATTCCACTCTTACGGATTATAATCTTCTAAATACGTAATAAATGAGATTATGGGTATATTTTTCTTATTGACATATTTCAACTTCTTCCTGCATCCACCTTTCTTAAGGAGTCATGAGCCTCCTCTTTTATCATAGGTGTGTAACAACAAAATTTTGTTCTAGGATGGAGGATAGGGGGTCTCATTATGACCAACACACCATGTTCATGGGTTGTAAGAAAGTGACATTCCCATTATAGCCACCACACAAGTTGCATGATCCATTGGATAGTCAAATTATGTGGAACGGGAGGTCTCATCACGAGCCGACGATCACTTTGCTACATCCAGTGAATGAGTGTGGTTATGTCATGGTTACCAACGGCCTGTGATCTCTTAGTAAACGACCTTTGTAACTCTCTCCATTTATAAATTGAGGATCTGGCTCCTTATGGGTTAAAAAGAAACCTGCAGGGGCTATGGACGCTGGCAGCCGGCTACCTTATGGTATTGAAGTTATATCTTATAGTCAATTATTATTATAATACCCTTTTCTTATTTTTTCTTTTTATCGAAGTTATTTCCTTAACTTTTTTCCTTTTGTTTTTGAACCTTTATGCATGAGAAATTGTTTATGATCAATCGCATCATTTTCGGTAGCATACTATCGGTAAAGCATTTTTTGGCATATTCTTGTCCTTTTTCTCTTTTCATAACTTATCATCAATCCAAAAGCGTCCTATCTTTTATTCTTAACTATCTTTACACACTACGCTCTCCCATTCATAACCGCCTTGGCTCTCGCTGTCTATCATTGATATGTGTGCTTTGCTTTATTCCTTTGCAATATTGTTCATTCACCCGCCCTTATCGACACAACACCTCTCATACGCTTTATGGTCATGGAATTCCTTTTCCAATTGGAGGGGGAATATGCATTATGGGATAGCATACGATATGATTACTACCTCTTGTACCCAGCATTGATTTGACAAAGTTTTTAAATGAAAGTTTTGCATGCCTCTTGTCTATTTCTATTCAAAACTAACTACTATGGATTCAGGAAGCATTGTATGCAAAATAGTGCTTTGTTTTGCGGAAAACAACAAGTACATAGGCAGAATTCTATTCATGTCATGACCACACTATTGCACTTAACGAAGGGCTCGGCATGGCGAAACAATTCTTCCCGGACATGATGTGCTTACTTGGATTCCACCTTTTGTATCACTTTCGGCACCCAACTACTTGCTACATAAACTTCCAACAAATGCAGATCCCATATATGTCATTCCACATTTTCTTTTTGGAGGTAAAACTTGATGTAAAATAGCATAATTTTCTGATTTATTGGTGGGAGAATTTACTGAGAATCCATTTTGAGCATTATTTTATCATCCTTCATTCCACATCTTTACCACTTCCCCTTTTTAAGTGACATATCATCTTTCAATTTGGGGAGTGTTGCTATTCATTTCTTTCTTATGACTATGCCATTCATATTCTTTATCATCCATTGCTATTCTTATTCATTCTCAACACCTCCTTATTCCATGTTGTTTTACACCAAACGTAAATTCAACACATTTGGTAGCAACCACCTCTGTTGTTTTCTAGCATCGCGGGAGCATGCTACTTTTCGAAGAGGAGGAATTGCTACGCATGATGGATGTTTTCCTATTTCTTTCTCATTTAAGGCATACAATTTCGATTATGAGAATTGATTTCCATAATATTTTTAAAACTATGAACTCAATTCTTGTGATTTTGGAAAATGCGGACGTATCATTAATACAAACCCAGTTAATTTCAAGAGAAATATTGGTTCATAAAATTTTAGGAAATCATGCTCTAAATTTGATCATTTGTTTATATCTCATGATCCATGCATCAAAACGATCTGATTTTTGGGTCATAAAGGCATTCATATATTATAAATTTACTTGCCAAAAATTTCAGCAAAAAATTTGGTTTGTAGTTTTGAAAATGGTTAATGAAAGTTTCTTTGTTACTTATATCATATTTTGTTGCAGCTTCATATATACATATAGTTGAATGTCAATATAAAAATTGTTATGCCTTCATCAAGATTACTAAAAGTGAATATTCATTAATTAAGGAAGAATTAATTTGTTCTATCCATTTCATGGTGAGATGAACATATTTTTTATTGCTTGGTTAACACATGGGTTTTTGTCTTTGAGTTGCATGAGGACATGCAATATATTCGATTTTCGTTGCATAGGGACATGCAACATATTGAGTGTGGGGGTATGTTGGGCCGTTATTATGCCATTATTATCACTTTTAAACGGTTAATACACATTTCTACTGTTCTTCATCATGTCATTTATTATATTTATTATATAAATCCATTTTATCGATGATTTATGCTTCTATGAATGAATATTATTTATTCTCCTTTATTTCTAATAAATTGATGATTATGCATGATTTTATCAATGGCAGTTTTAATAAATCAGTTGTAACATTATTCACCATTTTAGCCTCCAAGATAATTTCCGGATTGAAGATTTGATCGTAAAAGTGTCAACCGAAATTCAGCTGGAATAAGAAGTCGTGATTTTGCGGTTGAGATTTCGAGAAGTAAACTGATCTAGAAAATGCGGAACATAGGTTTTGTCCGGGAAACAGAGCCCAATTAACTTTGCCAAGAGCAGTTTGCCCAAATTAAAACACTAGGGAAGCATGGGGGTTCTTTGAGCATGATTTTACGAGATTTGTTGTTGCGAAGTAGTCCTCAGTCCTAAATTTGCCAGAAATAGATTAGCCTT
Organism: Pinus albicaulis; assembly: GCA_034641835.2. Taxonomy (NCBI): domain Eukaryota; kingdom Viridiplantae; phylum Streptophyta; class Pinopsida; order Pinales; family Pinaceae; genus Pinus; species Pinus albicaulis. Next base: position 1,418,093,287 of record CM076579.1, on the reverse strand, counting down.
GTTCTTGTTGATCGAATGGTTAGAGAGGCTTGAAACCAATTTTGTAATAGAAATCATGTTATACTTATCTTTATTGTAACTTCTCTCGATCTCTCTCTACTTTAAATAAGCGAGAGATCGAGGAGATGGGGAAGGACGAGGATGATTTGGGGAATGAAAATGATGGAAAAATGATGAAGACGAAGTGGTGGATTATTCATGATAGGATAGGATTGTTGCATCTTTATAATTCTCAAGCCTTTGTCGTTGTAATGATTCCACAATTTGCTGATTAATGTACATGATTTGGGAATTGTTTGTTGTTCTTTTCATTACGAAGTAACCCGGCGTCATTGTGTTAGAGCTGACCTACGGTAGATCTTATTTTAACTGTTGTGTATCTGTATATTTACAATTCTGTACATTGATGGTTTGATTTATTTCCTATTCTTTTGAATTGCATTTTTACAGTTTCATGTTTTTATAGTGTCTTTGTATTAGAATATTTTATGGAATTATTTTATTACCTGATTGAGATTGAATCGTGTAGGTTGTTATTTTCCATCATAACAGAGATTATTATCCTTTTCAACTTATATTGTTATGTTTGTTCATTTCAAATGTAAAGCTTGACCTTCATTGATTGTTGGTTATTCGGTTACACTGAGTAGAGTTTGCTGTTGATTTATTAAATGTGATTTAGTTGTTTCATTCACTTTAATTATAGGTTTTGTTTGTCCATTTGTATTTGTTTAGTTTGGTTCGTGGTGAGAGTTTGCTTTTAAGGAGTTTTCTAGTTGCACAATGGCGAAGCTTTGGTTTAATTTCTATTTCCTTTTAATTGCTTTAAAAGCAGGGACTCTCATTGTAGAACATTGGTTATTGCTTTACTCTCGTTCCTAGATTGATTGTCTTGTTGGTTTGATTTCAATTGCATCAATATCAGGAGAATGATTATTGCCTCTTTATCCTCGATTGATGGTTGTTCGGAAGTCTGAATGATTTGAGTTTAGAGCATTTCAATTTCTTGTTAATTAGATTTTGTTTCCATTTCATTTACTGGATTTTAAAAGCAGCATCTTGCAAAACATTACTTTTGAGTATTCTTGTTGTCTCGGACCGGTACACTCTTGAAATAAAAAGTCGTCTTTTGGGTTGACAGTGTGTGAGTAATTAGGAGTTAAAAGACACATTTTTATCGCTCCCAGTCCACGTCAAGTTATTGTTCAATTTTCTATGAATAACATTGTCATTGTGTCACATTTATCATCTTGACAGAGTTACAAAGATGTTATGGGGAGTGGTTTGGAAGTGAGGCTAGAATTTTAGCTCGAGGACTCGGAATGACACACTAAGACTAATTATTTTGGGCGATAACCATAGGGAGGAAGCAGCCATGTGGTTGGAGGTACGTAGTGCCTTGCCTTGTCATGCATGCGCTTATGCAGGGTTAGTGAAAGAATCAAACCTATTGTTTGGTCACATGGGTTAGTTCTTTGTACATAGTTATCTGTCATGTGGGGGATGTATGTGAGTTATTAGTTATCCCAAAGACCCTATAAAATTTGGTAAATGTGGAGAATTGGTTACAACTTGTCTCGAAACATTACGGACACAAAGAAAAACTTCATTTCAAATTTTTCATTTTTGAACACTTGTTTTAAATCTCAACATCTATTATTCTTCGCCCAAACTAAAATCCTTAACATAGCGATTGCTCTGTAGGACTCATTAGAACAAGTTTTAAATGGGAAGATAGTTATAAAGGCTTAGCCAATGTAGACGGCCCCCTCCATCATATTTATCAACATCATGGACATTCTGTATTCATTTCCTTTATAGACTTAGCCAATATAGTGATCACCTCACCATATTTATGAACATCGTGGACATTCCTAACATTCGTTTCCTTTCTTCCTTTTTTTCTCTCTACCTCTGGAGTCATCTCCTTCTCTCTCGTTCATTTGTTATCTCATTTTTCTTTGGTCTCTTCCTTTTCCTAGCCCACTTCTTTGTTCTTCCTCTTATTCCCCCATAGGTCTTATTTTTCTTTGGTCTCTTCCTTTTCCCTGAACCCACTTCTTTGTTCTTCCTCTTATTCCCCCATAGGTCTTAGCCTGTTGTTTTATTATTTCTCTCCATTTATTTATCCCTTTAACTTAGTTTGTTATAATTTAATATGGAGTTTTCTAATTTTATTTCATTATTATTATTATTATACTTTCTCTCCCAACGATTAATTTATATTAATCATAATTTTAAAAAATAAACCCGTTTAGAAATATGTTAATACATTTATTTTAATTTATAAGCATTGATTACAATATTATTATTATTTATTAATAATTTTATTCATTTATGGTTGATTATCATCAACATTTAACTTTTTTTGTTTTTAAATTATTCCAATAAGTTATGATTCTTCAATTTTTATTGTATTACAATTGCAACCTACAATTTAAGAATATCATTTATTATTTCTTTTATTTAAACAAATTTTTATTAATAATTTTATTTAATAGTCAATATTTTTTCATTTTATATATTTTATTTTTATTTAACTTTACCTTTATCTTTATACTTTTTATATTATTTGTCCATGGGTAGTATTGAGCTAAAGCATAAAATGTTTCCAATATTGAACAAAAATTATTTTAAATTCTCTCTCCCATATTATACACCATTTTTAGAAACTAGTCAAAATCGATTAAACCTAGATCTACCAAGTGTTGAAGTGTAGAGGTAAGATGGATCTCAATATTCTTATTTGATAACGAAGTTGTCTATCAAGTACGAATAGTCAGGACGGCAATTATTTGCGAAATTTGGATTCCATTAAAATTCAAAAATGAGGTAAGGTGGAGTGTTTGGAATCCATTTTGATAGTGGAAATGGATTGACACTATCAAAAATAGTTTAGGCACTTAAAACAACGAAGTTTTACGGCTTGTAAACAACACTACGATAAAATCTTTGCTTGATTTTTTTTCAAAATCTCACCTTTCTGATTTTGGGCCATTACGACTACACTTATTTAGACTACGTGTTAATGAGCCACATCGATGCGACAAAATTTCAATCTAAAATAGATTATATATCTTGAAATGGAATGAGATTTGTGAACTTTTATTATTATGAATATGATTATAAAATTGTAATTTAATTGTTAATAATTATTATATAGATCGTAGAATTTATTTTTATCAAAATGATTATAAAATTATAATTTGATTGTTAATAATTATTATATAGATAAATATCCATTTTAAGCGAGTGCATGTTAGATTTTATGAAAAGAACAGTAAAAAAATAAAATTGCATTACTATTTTTCTTTGTCTTATTTGTATATTTAAGTGTATTTTCAAATCTTTTCTTTAATTTTGGGGCTCCTAGTAATACATACAAAATTAGTCATGACTAAACTTTTTGCATTTTGTTGAGATTGCATTTCAATTTTCTTCTACTGAGCTTAAGCAAATAGATTTACGTACTTTTAAATTTCAATCCCCGGCTTAAATTTATTTTAATTTTTAAATTTATTAAATATTGAAGAAATAAGTGCCCTCAAAAAATGCAAATCTCTATTTTTAATGTAAAAGTAATGATTTAATCCATGAAATTATACAGGAAAATCTAAAGCTAACTCATACGGTTGAGTGAAGTTACAATATATTACTTGCCCTTTAAGTAATAATATTTATCGCAAAATCTCATTACGTGTTGGAAATGTTACGAAACGTTGGCTAACTAATATGAATATATATATATATAAAGGTACCTTTAATATTCTCGCATTCAAAGCTTTATCCATAAACACCCCGGTGATGTAGGGATTTATAAAACACGCCGAGGTCTGTTTCAATATTTGGTATGTAATTTAGCTTGATGGGGCGAGTGCAACTAGCACTATGTAGCTTGAGACAGCAATCTGGGCATTCGAGAAAAAGAAAGTGATATGAGATTGGTTGATGAACTGGCAAAAGATTCACAAACAGCTCTTTCTCTTTGCTTTCAAGGAGATGGCTATTAACTGACAAATAGCAGATAGAAATACTTGAGTTTTATAGTGTTGTGTGAGAGTCAAAAATGACAATGTATGTGCCTTTTTATCAAATGAATGATTTTTTGGAGTTTATTATTTTAGAATTATATTTTAGGTTCGCAATACACTTGACTTATAGTTGAGAATTTATTGTTAGAATAATAATATTAAATTAATATTTTACGAAAGTATAAATGCAGGTGATTTCTTTAGCGCAAGATTATGAAGAATGTAGTTGATTTCTTATAATTTTTTTCATCTCTAATATTTTATGTAAAATGGATTATAATAAAGGTCTTGTGTATATATATATATATATATATATATATATATATTTTGCATATATTGTGTATGTAAAGATTTAATATTTGATGCATATGGGTGTTTATATTTGGATGTATGTAGGAGTCATGTATTTCTGTGGTACTATCACTTTAAATTTGATATTATTGTAAATGCAATTAGGAATCCTAAAACATATTACCACAATATCTTCTTTGAAGTAGTCATGGGCTCTTCATGATCGAGCTCTTCATCAAGTAATAGACGGAAGCACGGAAGCATTAGCTTCAAAGATTCTTGGAAATGTGAAGATATTATTAGTGTTTTGTTAAGTGGCTCCTCCATAGATTAATATTAGAACATGTATACTTATGTATATCCTTTTATTAGGAGAACTGTTCAAATTTTCCAAAACAAAAATTCACAGTTTTGTTTTTCCATAATTGACTTTCTTACTTGAATGATATTGTTAGATAAATTATTTTATGTTCATATTCTATAGCTTCTTTTGTTCTAGCTATTGTCTTTTTTACTTCTTTAAGAAAGGAATATGGTACATTTAGGCATTTTCTATACCATAATACCATAAAAGCTGAAATAAAATTTCATTTGGTCTTCTAATTTCTATATAAGAGAGAAACTCAAGTTATAACTTTTCATTCCTTGCCAGTGCAAGTAGTTTTCTTGTAAATTGATACCAATGTAAATGAATTATCTACAATGACTGGGTTGTACACTAGTAACCATGATATGATCTGGGTGAGAGATGTATCAACAGAAATAATACTAACGAATGGGATTAACTAGTCAATGCAAATGGAAATTTAAGATGTTTCATGTTCTTAAATAAACGTGAGGAGGAAACTTTGTGAGAAAGCAAGGGGAGATTATTTTCCCCCACGAGTGTTTACGTGTGAGTGGGAAGGTAGGTTTCAGGTACGAGTAGGAAGACATGTTTCATTACCCACATTGGTGTGAAATTGTGTGTATGTAGTGGATTAGGAAACTCTAGTCATGAAGGTGAAGCTTTATATTAGCTGTGATCTCATTATGTCCTTAAGACAAATTCGAAATTATAAAAATTTGGGCAAAGTGGAGTATAGCATGAAGTCAACACTATTATAAAAATTTGGGCAAAGTGGAGTGTAAGCATACGGTCAACACTATCACATATTGAGGGATAACTATATAAATATGATAACATATTATTGACTTTGGACCACTCGACATGAAATATTGGTTTTGTGCGAAACTATACATGTAGATGATGTTTATTTGATGTGTTACTTGAATGTAAAGATAAGATTAAGGTTGATAAGTATGGAGGTTTCTCGGTCTGCTATAGCTCGTAATGGGTATTTTCTTGAACGTATTTGAGGTGAAAGTTTCTTGTATGGGACATTTGTTCATGAGGGTGTTGGTGGGCAATAGAACTAGAACCTGAATGCTTGCCACTAGTATTACATGATATTTTGTCCTCGAGGATAGAGGTTTTTATATATCCTATGAATCTTAGACAATTGGGTCATGTGGAGTCGTTAGTGCGCTTTCAAAGACAAGTTGTTATCCATGACATTGCAATTGTGGCTAGGGTGTCATCCATGGAAATTGTAATTGATCTTTTTTCACCCTTTGATAGTTTGTTTTGTATGTGAAATTTGCATAAATATATTGGATAATCCTTTCATATTTGGCATTTTTACATTTATAATTATAGAATCCTTTGCACTCTTATTCTAGGAGATCATCTTATACAATATACATTATGTCGGCCAGGATATATATTTCAAAGTAGACATGCTAGTATTTTATAGGAAAGAGCTACTTCTATAAATAAGTCATTATAACTTATGTATAACACTTTGAAATCTCATTTAATTTATCTTTTTTTAGTGGCTACTTAGTTTCTTTTGTATCTATATTTGGAACTTATGCTAATGGGTATTTATAAATTTGACTTTAACTTTGTTTATTTTTATTTTTGTTATGCTAATCATGGGAAATGAATGATTTTATAGGTTTTGAAACATTTGTTATTAGTTTTGTAGTTACATATTCTATCTATATTTGACATATGTTAGTGGAATTTATAACGAGGAATTTTCTTTTGTTGAATTCTTCTCTTGTTCCACTATACATGGAAAATGAGTATCATGGTTAATAATACGGTTATAAGCATGAGTTTGTAATGTTCTCTAGTTATGGCTTGTTGGGTTTATTGATACCAACGAATGGTTGATGAATGCATGGACTAAAAAGTATTGTTTTAGCTCATACGAGAGGAAATTAGGCCTTCTTGTTGATTATCATATGGACCACAAATCATTAATATCATATATGATTTGTTGATAGATAATTTGACCAATTGAATCAGTATAACATAACTCCTTTATTTTTAGCCTCCAAGATCTCTTCCCGGATTAGGATTTGATCTTGGTGATAATTAATGTTCAACTCGAAGTGCTAAAATAACGAACGATTTTGTGTTGAACGTTTGGAAAGAAATGCGGAAGAATATTGAAAATCCGAAACATGGGTTTGTGCGAGAACGGACGAGTTCATCTTCTAATAGAGCATTTTCCAAAATTAGGTCTTGAGTTAGAGAAATGTAGGTTTTCAGAAGGGCAGTTTATATTTTATTTATGCGTTTATTTTCTAATTGCCCAAATTGTAATTTGATTCAACTTGTGCCGAATTTGAATCATGATGGAAAGATCTTTCGGATCTCATGTTAATTCCTAGATATTTTGTAATTATCTTATTTTCCCCTTTTTTGTGTCTATATTTTAAATGGGGATAGAGCATGAAAGGCATAGAGGGTTAAGCAGTGACATATTTCTAACGAAGCATGTTCGATTAATTGAATGCACAACATCTTAATCTTTCTTTTGTAATTTGTGAGGATTAAGCAACCTAATCGAATAGTTAGGTCCACTCTTTTGATCAACTTCTACGTTTTATTTTCTTAGGTGTTGTGTTTTAGTATGATTTCTTTCTTTTGTTGTTCTTGAAGTTTATTCTTAGTGTTGTAGATACCTTTTAATTTATACGGTTTATTTCGGTGTTGTTACAATGGTACGTAGGTAGAATTAAACGATGATCTATAGCAGAATTATTATTTTGGCCATACGCATATGCATTTTAAATTAGTCTTGAAATAACTAACACCCTCGGGTTGACAATTTGTGTGGAGAAAAGGTTTGAATTTTGTTCATGTCACAGACATAACATTTGAAAAATCGTAAGAGCTATGGTGCAAGAAGCAGGATACTACACCATAGAATGTAAGGGTCAATATATCAACACAGGGAGGGGATTTATTACCTACTTCAAGTCTTGAGCGTAAGTGCTTTGTGTTTTTCTTTCTTTGTGCTGTGGGGGCCAGTCTCTCATCTTGGGGAAGGAATTTACCCTATAAAGTCTGAGCATGGCATGTTGTTTTCTTTCTTCTTTGTTTTAAAGTTTTTTTAATTAAAAATTAATCCTTTGTCTTGGGAGGGGTATGTGCCTTGACACGAGCACCGAAGTCACAGGTGTAGTTTCCTATTTTTTTACTCTTGTTCTATGCTTTTCCTTTTTTAGGGTGGTCTTGTCCTAAGGATAGTATCTAATTACTCTTAGCCAAGTCCTGAACTTGAGTTTTTATTTGTTTGTTAATATTTGAATCTATTCTCTCATCTGGGGAGGAAAGTTTATTTGTCTTTTATCGAGATGCAGGCGATTAATGGCCCACTTTGGTGACCACTCTTCACACAATAAAGATCTAAACAAAAAAATGAGAGAATAAGGGTCAACAAAGAAAACGTCAAAAGAATGCGGGAACTCAGTTAAGGAACTGCGATGTTAAAATATGAAAATGAAGACTATGTTGAGGAGTTGGTTTCCTCTGTTGTTTGCTTGCAACATCACTCACACTTTAATAACTCTTCGCTGCATCCTTAATGAAGTTGGTCTCATACCCATGTGTTGACTAACATACATCTCTCAGTATGGTATGTGCATACTTCAAACCTTTCTTAAAAATAGTTCATTGGAGTACTCTTATAGGTAACTATATTTTATTTTTCAAAGTAGTGTAGTGTAGTGTGGCAGTAGAATGAATAGCTTAGGAAATAAATAAATTTCTTTATATGTAAAAATAGTTGTTTTTGACTTGCAACACATTGTGAGTATTAACATTGGTGATCTAATGTTAATTCATTTATGTATGTAGGTGAATTATATTGAAAATACAATTTCTACAAACACTAATATTCATTTGGATCACCTTCCTTGGAAAAAGTCATTAATTGTCTTATCTTACTTATTTACATTGGCTTAGAAGTGAAAATTTTGGAAGAAACAGTAGGGACAATCATGTTCTATGGAACCCAAATGGGAATATTTCAAGAAATATTTCTATTATGCATATCCCTTTATGTCTGCCTACAACCCAATTTGAATCATGATTTCGAGGCTGAAACAAAAATGTTATGACCAAAACAATGACAGAGAGAATTATCTGGTAAATGAGAGCAGTGGGACAATCATTTTTGAGTTTAAATGAGTATATTTTGAAACTTCATTTCTATGGTATATTCTCCTATGAGTCTAGTTGCAAAGCAATTTCAGACACTTTTATTCTATTGTGTAAAGGAAGTTGTAGGAACAAAATCTTGACTTCTTGCTCCTCATCTGACACTCTTGAAACTTTGTTTTCAATGCATTCACTAAATGTTGACCAAAATCTGGTTCTCATTCCAACAAAACCTATTTCTATTTGGAATAAATAAATGAATCTAATTTAATCTCGAAATTTATTTGGTTCAATCATCATCAAATGAAAACGTTATGCTTGAAATATCAACTTCTTGTCTAAAAATTTGAAGAAAATAAAAAGCAAATACTGTTATACAACTTTGTAAGAGAAAATTTAACATACCATTACATGGAATTTGTAAAACATGTTCTATTACAGAGCATATCTAAATTCACTTTCATTTGGCTTTGGAATCCTCAAATCGGATGAAAAAAAAGTTATAATTTGAGCTTTATACTACTTGGTATAGTTTATTTTATCTTGGAGTTAATAAATTAATTTTACTTTATTTTTTTTTTCCATAGGTTGTTTTATAGAGTAACTATTTGTTTTTGCATATTTCTTGGATTTTGAGCAGTCATCTCTATTCTTCCATGATTTCATGACCATTTTAATACAGTGGCTTCACCCAGTTTTTGCCGAATCTGGGAAATGTAATGGTCAATTTGTGAGCAGTGATTCTTGAAAACAATGATAATGAAATATTTCAAAAGAGTTTCTCCATGGAAAAACAACATGAATCTTTTCATCAATTAACGGATTTATAACATAATGGAGGTGTGATTTCATTTAAGATCGAGTAGAACTTCTAGAAAAAAATAATTTATTCCATTTATTCACCATTCACAAACAACATTATTTTAACAAAATCACGACAATTCTAAATTAAAGTCTTATTGTTAGTTTCAATAAAAGAGACATTTATCTTCTAATGTTTTTTAATACTTCGGAGTATTGTTTACTTCATGGTCACATTTTCTTCTTTTTCTCCAAGGTAAGCTAGCAAGTTCTATTGAAATTTCACGTGTTGATAGTTGTTGGATGTTGCTACTCCATGATATTGTTACTCACGAATATTGCTACTCATGATGATGTTATACGCTGAATCTTTGCTACTTGTGATGCTATTAATCATGGATGTTGCTACTCACTGACTGGCAGGCCCACTCATAGCATTGTTAATCCGGATATTTATTCCCTCTTGGATGCTACTGTATGATGTTGTTGCTCCTTGGATGTTGCTACTAATGATGTTACTCCTTGGATGCTATGCTCACATTCTGCTACTCTAAATATTTATTATAAGATGTTATTGCTACTTCTTCTTATTTGTTACTACGGATGATATTACTCTCATTGTTGTTACTCAGGACAGTGTTACTATATAGTTGTTACACTACGGATGTTGTGCCACTAATGTTATAAGTACATTGTTGCTGCATTATTGTTACTGCGGATGTTGTTACTCACCATGTTGTTACTCGCCACTATTACTACGAATGTTGTTACTCGAGATGCTATTACTGCGCCTTTGTTACTTCGTCAGCATTACTCCATCGGTGTTGTCGATCACATCAACATTTGTTACTTTCCATCGATCTTTTGTAGATCTGCATCCTTTGTTGTTGCTCCGAATTTTTTCCTGGTATCGGTGTTGTTACTCTTTTGATTGTACTCCTCACGGTGATGTTATTCCATGGTGATATTTTTAGGTACTTGGTTTTGTTACTCTCTAGTGTTGTTGCGAGGTAAGGTTGCCCGGTCGTCCTCGTGACTCCATAGATTTAATCGGTATTTTACTTACGACATGACAAACTATGGTGATGATGAGCATACTTTAGTTGGGTGGGAGGTCTACATGGCCCAAATATGATTATTATGGTAAGTCTTGTCGGGAATGATTCACTTTTAATTCCTCATTATTTTGTAAAGTGGCTTGATCCTCCCCTTCATGTCACCTTCCTAACATCATTCTTTTCCTGCCTATTATTACCTAGGTCATGGTTATTTGTTACCTGCGGTCACAACTGTGTTGTTGACAATTTTAACATTGAACTCAGCATATGTAGGTATTTTTTTTCTTTGGTGAACAAGAAATACTTTTAAACATAATCTTATTTTTATGGAATAATTATACAGATAGTTCATCATCTTGTTTTCAACTTTCTAATTTGTCAACTCACGATCTTGTAAATTTATGATGATGGCAACATAGATGTGTTTAAATTTTTAACATTATCTGTCAAATACGTTCATCAACCCCAATCTGTTTAATAAAATATATATTTATCAACGAGTCATTTGAAGGTTATTAGTTTTGAGAAGAAAAAGTCTCCAAAGTTGAAAATAGTTGCACCTACATAACTTTTTACCCCATCCCTAGCTCTTAAGGAGCTGACCTACCACCCCATCTATTAAGTAATCGGTATTGATTAACAAAAACTATAGTTGAATTTTAACATAAGTAATTGACTAGAGGATAGGAGGTCTCATCACGAGCCGACCTACCATGATATAGGTCCTAATAAGGTATAAAATACCATTCGCTGGTCCCTTATTACTGATGACAAGTAGTCGCTCACTCAGGCCCGAAGGAAAAAGGTCTCATCACGGCTTGGGCGCACCACTTTTGTTAGATCTAAGTAAGTGCTTCATACATTATTAATTAGTTACCATGCTAGAGTAATGATCTTCATTTGACATATAAGTAAATTGAAAAGGATTTTTACCTTTATATACTTATTCTATAATAGATTGGACAACATCTCAAGGGTTAAAAAGGCATCACTGTCTCGAGAGGCTGGCCACTAGCAGCGGCGTGCTTAATGCCTATCATATAAGTTAATTTAATACTATAATCTGCTGTTATCTTGTTTTCTTCAAGCTAATTTAAAATAAGGCCATTGTTTCATATGCTAAGTTTTCCAAAACTCATGGTTCATGGGGCAACTTATTTGATCAGTTCTTAGATGATGGTGGTTATGGTTTATATCTGTATTGAGTTATAAATATTTACCTTTACATGTCGGGGATGAAACTTTTAGGATATTTTGCGTGACATTTTCTATCATCTAATCTATAAGTATTATTCTACAAGTATCATACATTTAACCAAAGATAGTTTCTTGTGATATTCATTTATTAGGATCTTAACAACACCACTAAAAGGCATGATTCTGATTTTGAATCCCATGTAAGTAGATAGACCATGAGAAGAAAATATTGGAGACAATAATTCTTTTAATTTATGTGCTCATTACGGTAAAAGTTATAGGTATCGGGAATGCATCTTTTCCATTCTTATGCATTATTATTCCATGTCATTCACAATATGATTATGTCACTTTTATAGCAATGAGGTAGTTGAGGTGATGAATTGCGATTAAGGATAATCCAAGGATTTTTTGTAGATGACGGAAACTAATTAGTTTGGTGGAAGGGGAAACACACTACACTTTCTAGCATTAGAACACGGCTTGCATGTAGCTTCCACCTTTCGCATCACACTTTCAACATCAACTCGACCTACATCAGCACAAAAAAAATGTCAATCCATACATTCCATTTCACATTTTTATGGAGGTAAACATGAGTAAAATAGCATAATTTTTGATTTGTTAAAATTTTAGGAGAATGTCATGAAAAACCATTGGGCATTATTGACTCATATTTCTCAACCATTATTTCCTTTCTTTACACTTCCCATTTTTTAGAGACAAAATCTTCCGAGTTTTAGGAGTGTTACTTTCGTATCATGAACATTCCATTAATACTCTTTATCATCCCTTGATCTCATTACTAATTATCAAAATCTCCCCTTATTCCATGTTGTTATACACCAAACGAATATTTCTACCATGATTGTAAAACCACCCCAATTTGTTTTCTAGTGTAGGATGAGGCATGTTAATTCTCCAATTTGGGGGAAGGGTTGATATACATGATGAATGCTTTATCATTTCTTCCTCATTTAAGGTATACAATCCACAAATTCTGATTTGTGTATATCCATAAAAACTTTCAACTGAATTCTTTTGATTTTTGGACAACGAAAGTGTATCATTAAGCCAATTTTTTTAGGATAAACCAATTCTTAATTCCAAAAAGTCATGCATTATTACCTCGACCATTTTTCTAATATATTGCCAAATATGTTTGTTTCATTGATTTAGATTTTAAGTTGACTTACATTATGTATTATAAATGTTCTTGCAAATTTTAGCAAAATCTAGTTTGTAATAGAGGTTCGTATTTACTTGTATCATACTTTGTTGCTGACTTCATATACATATAGTTGAAAGTATACAAGAAAAATATTTTAGAGGAAGAATTTGAGGAAGAATTCTTCTCTTCCATCGATATCATGCTATTGGGGTGAGAAATTTTATTATTGTGTTACAACTTGGTTATCTGAGAGGCATTAGGTTATGAGGGACATGCAACATGTTCAACTGGGGGAGATGTTTGGCCTCTAATTTGTATTATTATTATCACTTTAGCATTCATTTAATCCATTTCTATTGTTCTTTTATCACATTATTTATCATAATTTATTACTTATAATTCCATTTCATAGTTATTTATACTCTTTTGGATAAATAATAATTGTTCTCCTTTATTTTAATAAATTAATTATTATTGTGCATTATTTTCAATGATGGTTTGTAAGTAGTCTGACTATAACATAACTCACAATTTTAGCCTCCAGATCTCTTCCACATTGCGAGATTTGATCTTTGGTGATAATTAAATATTCCAGCATTTGAAATTCGCTGAATAACAAGAAGGCTTTCCGTTGAATGTTTATGAAGCGGAAATAATGCTGAAAATGCGAAACATGGATTTTGTGTAGGAAACGGAACAAATTAGTTTTCCTATGAGCATTTTCAAAATTTGGTATTCATTAGAGAGAAACAAAGGTTCTTGAAGGACATATTTTCATATTTTTTGTTGTGGTCATTTTCCAAAATTGCCCAAATTGTAATTGCCGGATCAACTTGTGCCGAAGTTTGAATCATGATGAATATTCGAGATCTCATGTTAGTTATTGATATTTTGTAGTAACTTATTTCCCTTTGTTGTTTGTATATTTAAAGGGGAGATAGAGCTTACCTTAGGAGAAGGCATAGAGGTTAGAAAGAAGAGAAATATTTTATGTGAAGCATGTTCGATTAATTGAATGCACACCATCTTGCTCTTTCTTAAATAATTCGTGACATTACCATATTACGATCGAGAGAGTTAGATACACTCTTACGATCGAGTGTTGCGTTTTTCCCTTTTTCTTGCGGTGTTGCATTTTAGTGCGATTTCTTTATACATTGATTTTATTCTTAATTAGCATGAATATATTTTTAATTTTGTAGTCTATTTAATTTTTGTTGCGATGGCCTATGTGTTGTGGAATTAAGCATGTGATCTACAACGGTCATGTAATTAATATCTGCATATACTTTTCCGTTAGTCTTGAAATAAATAATGTGTAGTTGATAATTTGTATGTGGATAAAGGGTTTGAATTCTATTCATGTCTGTGGACACCAACAAGGACTACATATCCATGTAAAGAGTTCTTTGTATGTATGGATGCCTTCAAGAAAGACTTGGTTGAGTCCTTATGAAATAGGGACATGTGGTAAGATACAATTCAAGAAAGAGCTGAATGAGAAAGATAATAATAGTTTTGCTCGAGATCTTGAGTTGGCGACCAAATATTCATGCATTGAAGATGTGGAGAAAATTATCTTGGCAAGAGGTTTTTATAGGTGATCGAGAGTGGAATAGGAATAAGTTTTGACCAATCTATTCTAAATCCTAGGCAAGATATAGATTTTCCACATAGTGAGTTTGAAACCTCATGATCGGGTACACACTAAGGGTAAGGAAAATAGGGTTGCAAATGCTCCTAATAGAAGAGTGTGAGTAAACATGGAAGTAGGATGATAGGTGCAAAAACATAAGCACATGTTACAACAACAAATTACAATTGATTAGGATATATGTTATCATCTCGCAGAGATAATGGTTTGGTGATATCTAGGGATAACATATATGTGTTGAACAACAATGAACTCAAAATATTATCTTAGAACAATTATATTTTAATTTTTATTTATATCATAAAATATAAAAATACCTTGACAATTGCAAGAATTTTTACTACTAGCTAAACTTGAAAAGCGAAGTGGATAAGTTTGTGGCTAGATATTCGAATTACTTAACATGTAAAATAAGAGTGTGAGAATATAGGTGTTTTTTTATAGGCGGTACGATTTCATAATGAAAATGGAAGGTAATTTCCATTATGGTTGTGGTTGATAGGTTGACCAATGTAGCTCCATTCATTCCGGTGAAGTCTACTAATTCAACTAGTAGGGTAGTTTATGTATTCATATCATCCATATATATATAGACATAAAGCGTTAACATGATTCTTGAGGATGTTTTGAGGATGTATGTCATGCATCAGCAACAAAGTGGGTAGAGTATATGTGATTGGTTGAGTTTTCATATAATAATGGATATAGGGATTTCTTGAGGATGAGTCCATTTTAGGTTCTTAATGGGCATCTTTGTAATACACACATCGGTGGGTAGATCCATTTGAATGGGTCATAGGAGTGTACCAAACATGACCATTAGAGATACGAGAGGAAATGCGGGTTGTGAAGAAGAATATAAAAATCACATAATAGAGGAAAAAGAGATATACATATTAACATGGGAATTTAAGGAATTTCACGTCGGGGAGTATGTGTACTTACACATCAAGTCGAGAAAGGAGACTCATTTTTATTGGGTCATGTGCTTAGAGTTGGCACCTTGGCATTAGAATTCGAGATCCTTAAAATGATTAAACTAGTGGCACATGTTATTCCTACCACCAGAGTGTGAAAGTACATGACGTTTTCCACATTTTATTACTTAAGATATATATATGAAGGATGTTGATCATGTGATCGATTATTCTATATTGAAGGTGGAACGAGAAGAAAATTCGATTAAGACCTTAGTGCATGCTAAAAACGGAAAAAAAATCATGCTCTATAATAGAGCAATCGAGATGTTGAAGTGGAGTGGAAGCAATTTGGGCAGAATGAAGCTATATGGGATATTAGCAGTCAAATGTGGAGACTTCTTCTCCATCATTTTTTTCTAGTTGAGATAAAGGAGCTTTGGTATCTATATATATATATATATATATATGGTTGTAAATATTGCAATGAGTTGTGTTATAAATATTTAATAAATGACATGATTTTCATGTTGATTTTGGCTTTTCGGTAGGTTCTTGTTGTAGTTATACATCGAGCTAAGTTATAAGATCGTACAATATGTTTTTGTTCTCGATAATGGTGGCTAGTCATATGTGTCATAAAAAACCAAGGATGGTGGTCCCCTAAGAGGAGGGGGGGGTGTGGTTGTAACAACCCCAAGTTAAAATTTCATGTAATAAAGGATAATAAAGGAAAAATATGACCAAGGCCATGAGAAACATATTCCAAGATGAAATTTGGTAAAAACATCCTAGTGTGTGTGACTTTGGGTTTATTTGTGGCTAAGGAAACTGGAAAAAGAATTCACAAAGGAAAAGAGGACATAATTGGTAGTTATTTATGAAAAATAAAGGAAAATAAGACAAAGGGAGATTAAGCATCAGAAATTTTCTTTGGGGGGAAATTGAAGGAAATTGAGGAAACTAGAGGTATGAATAAGAAAAATTCTTATGACGATCAGCTCATATTTTTTTTTGAGGTTTTTTTTTAGTTTTATGGAAAGAGGATAAAATAACCAAGAAAAGGAAGCAAGAAAGAAAGAGAAGAAAGGATAAGGAAATAAAAGGAATGAAGAGCATAAGAAAGGAAGGTTAGATCAAGCAAAATTGACAAGAATATTTTACAAGTAATAAGTTGCATGTTTGATTCCCTAGCTTAGGTGTGAATGCAAGTTATATGCATCTGTTTATTTCATTCATTT
Source organism: Pinus albicaulis (assembly GCA_034641835.2). Taxonomy (NCBI): domain Eukaryota; kingdom Viridiplantae; phylum Streptophyta; class Pinopsida; order Pinales; family Pinaceae; genus Pinus; species Pinus albicaulis. The sequence goes on along the minus strand of CM076579.1, from coordinate 1,418,076,428 downwards.
GTTATCATTGGCATGGGTTTTCCCTTGTTTAACACTAGTTTTAGCATTGCCTTGGCATCTCTTGTATATCCATAGTGTAATGGGATTATTTTCTTGGTTGAGGTTTGGGTAGTCCAAAGGTTTTGAAACAAAGTGAAGTGGTCTCAAGAAAATTCCCAAAGTTTTGGGTTGGAGATAGTATTATTTGGGAAGCCCTTAACAACTGGGTAGAGAGAGGAAAAACTCTAAAGGTAACGGTGAAGAAATTCTAATGAATAAGCTTGTTTTGGCTTTGTGATGTCTTGACTATTTTTTGTGAGATCATGATAGCGTAAGAGTGGAGGTGGTTTAATCTCCCAAAATCCCTATTTCATTATCTCTTGAGATTCCACATTTGTACTTGGAATATGGCACATGGGTGATTGGCTAGAAGAAAAATTTGGTTCATCCCAATAAATGGTTGGGTGGTAAGTGGGAGTCCTTGTCTTATTTTTTTTTTTCATAAGTGAATAAGAATTATTTTCCTATTAAGATTTACGAGTTGTTGTAATGGTTATTATTTGGATTATATAGTTCCTCTATCATGGTTAATAATCTAGTTATAAGCATGGACTTGTAATGTGCTCTAGTTATGAATTTTACAGGTTTTGATAAGTATATGAATGGTTGATGAATGCATGGACTAAAAAGTTTTTTTTAAGCTAATATGAGAGGGAATTAGGCCTTCTTTTGGATTATCAGATGGACCTCAAACTGTTAAGATCATATATGCATTCATGATATGTAACTCACATGCTCACCATATGTTTAACAACATGACTATCATGGTCATGCTTGGTCATGTCAAGTTATTGTTCAATTTTTGTATGAATAACATTTCCATTATGCCATTTATCATTCTAACAAGTTATAGGCTATTATGGGTAGTGGTTTGGAGGCTTGCCTAGAAAGTTGTCTCATATGACCGGTCTACACCGTATGAACTAATGATGTTGTGCTATAACTGTAGGGAAGGAGGCTTATGCACGTAGATTGTAATATTCCTAATTAGAAACAACTAATTGGAATATTCAATTTTGTATATTTTTACCATCTATGGTTTGTAAATAAATAAAAAGTGAGTAAAGAGGGTCTAGCTCACTTATGTAGAATAAGACATCCACCTAGTAGCACAACATTGTGACTCAAGGGGGAGTCTATGGGGCCAAACACCACGTAGAGGAGGGGGGCCTACGTACACTCTAGAAGCTTCTGCGTAGATAAGGATGAGTATGTGGAGGAGAGAGAGGCTACGTTGGGTTTTGGAGGGAAACCAATGCTATAAAAGCTGGAGGAGCCTCCTCATTTCAATCATTCTTGAGTTGATGATTTTGGAGTGAGACTTTTGTCTTCTTGAGCATGTTGGCTGCTTAGCCTATCTGCAGCACTATTTAGTGCATTGAGTGTCTCCAGTCGGAGATCTCGCCCTTAGCCCCGGGGGACTTCCAGTGCCTGCTCGGGCAAGATTTTTTTTTCAGTATTTTGTGAGTCATTTTATTGTTTAGGTTTTTTGTAGAGTTGGAGCTTAGAGAGACCACACAGTCACTAGGAGAGAGGACGCAGTCCCTCGTGGAGGAGCTTCAGATTAGGGTTTCTACACAAGATTTCGCCAGGATTTTGAGCAAAAGGTTAGCCTTTTCTCGTCGGAGGTTTTTAGTGGAGTTTTTGGCAATATTTTAGCTGTTTCTATCTAGCCACTGCACTGTACCTTGGAGGCCAGCGTAATTCACTGGGGAGGCAGTTCTCGGTGATTTCTGGGTTTGGCCATTCTTGGAATGGTTTTCGAATCTTGTCTAGGTTGTTGAGGAGAGGAGATTTGGTGATTTTTAGCTCATTTCGGCAAGGGGATCAACCCCTAACCTTCATTTCATTCCAGCGGTAGCAGCTACATGCCATTTTTCTAGCAGCTGGGATGCAGTTCATCGAGCAACCATTTCTTGTCTTTTCTGGGAGTGTTTTCTTACTTGATTTAGGAAATATCGCCTATTTTACTTGATTACATTTCTCAGATTAATAAAATGGCTCAGAATTTTCTCTCTATTTTTTCTGGTTGAGTTGCCGTAGTTTTCATTGTTTCCGAGGTTGTTGTATTCTCTTTCTATTTCTATTATTGTTTTTGAGCATTCTAGTTCTATACCACTTGGTGCATTTATCTTTCACTCTTAGACAGACTCTGGAAAGGGCCAAGAAGCCTCTGGATCTCGTCCTCTTTTTAGAGGTGAAATATCCGGTAAATGCCCTCCCAGTCTATCGCTGGTTGGAGTTTTGCCATGTTTTAGAGATATCCCCAAAACAGGATATTACAGTGGTATCTGAGCACAGTTCTGGCTCATCCCGTGGTCTATGACATCAGGGAAGAGACTGTACAGAGGCAGGAAATATAGAGACCGTGAGCATAGGTTGGAGGCCACCTACGAGGAGGAAGACTGTGCCTGGGTAGAGGACGCAGATCAGGAGAGAGAGCCTGTGACGGACACGGATCAGGTGGAGCTTGTAGTAGATTTAAGAGAGAAAGAACTGATGGTAGATGACACAGAGGCCAAACAGTTTGGAGAGGCACTCCTCAAGTTTGTGCATGATTTAGCTAGATAGATTGAGGTGATGTCAAGAGAACCAGCTTGCGGAGGCCAGGCAGTTTGAGACCTGTGCGAGTTTTGAGGTCGGAGAAATATGGCAGAATCCCATCATTTTTTGGAGCAGGGTGCTACTCAGCGTGATACTCCTCAGCTGACGACTTCATGTGCACCTACCCACTCTACTATGCCCACATTCTTGGGAGAAGATACAGGGGCAAGAGCCCAGTAGGAGGCAGAGCCTAGACACTTAGATGAGTATTTTACAGAGTATGAAACCTACGGGCAGGAGTTCAGGGACGCTCTCCCATTCAAAGATTTTGTGCAGCTCCAGCGGGACAGTAGACCCCGTGACCATCATAGAGGGCACCGACATTATCATGATGGATATTCCCACCGTGCCTCTAGTAGATTCATTTGCCTACGTTTGATGGAATCCCACCGTATGGAAAAGTCTTGGGGAGAAGCAGATCTATTTTACCAATCCGCTCATCAGTAGGCTATGTCATCAAGGACAAGGTGGTTGCTACTCACAAGAATTTGGTAGAGGCCTGTGATCAGTGGTTCCATGGGATGGTTACACTCGGACACTCTAGAGTGACGACATATGTTGATTTTACTAGGAGGTTGATGGAGTGTTTTGACTGGAGAGATCTGGAACAGTATTTTGTTGAGCTGGCGAAGCTCAAGCAGACAGGGAGCCTAGAGACATACATCGTAGATTTCTTGAGGGTCTCGGTGATGGTGGCAAATCTATCCATGACACGCATGATCTATATGTTTGTGGAGGGATTGGTAGAGCCACTCCGAGGTCTAGTCAGATCTACCAGACTAGCTACACTCTAGGATGCTATCAGCAGGACCAGGGACCTACAGGATGCATTGCCTAGGACGCGGACACCTTACCCCTAGAGACAGGGCTTCCAGCCTAAGGGGAAGGATGTGAGGGTTCCTCATCCAAAGGGGAATCCGAGACTGGCACAGCTAGATGATAAGGCTAGGAGGGAGTTGAGGAAGAAGCGGTTGTGCTTCACTTGTCAGGAGCCGTGGGCACCACAGCATAGTTGTGTTGTTGGCAAGGCACAGTTCATTGAGGTCTTCTCCGATAATAGCGGGGAAGAGGATGAGGAGGATGATGAGGAGGTAGGAGATAGTCGTATGGCCCAGGATCAGTTGCCGCCTCCACCTCCAGGGACAGGAGGTGCAGCTTTTTCACCCACAAGAGGGGCCCTTGCAGCTTTGCGAGGAGTTCCTAAGTACTTGACGTTGCACGTACGAGGGACAGTACATGGCCAATGAGTATCAGTCTTGGTTAACAGTGGGGCAACCTGTTGAGTCCCGAATTTGCATCTTTTCCATACACTTTTCCATACCTTTTTCACTCACCTAAACCTCCCAAATTGTCAATATCATGTGCAAAAGGGTATCTAACATGGTTTTTAATTATGTTTTTGTGTTTTCTATTTGATCTAGATTTGTTCATTCAGCTGCGGAATCTTGCCACTTTCCGCAGCTGCTGCAACTTTCCGCAGCTATTTTGTGGAACTATATGCTACAGGTGTCTACAAGGGAAACGAGCCACATGGGCAGGCTAGGAATGACATGGACATGGTTCGTGTCCTATTGGTTCAAGCAAACTCGTCCAAAGAAGCTGCGGTCAAAGGCGTCCACGTGGAAGTCAACTATGGAGTTTCATGTCGGCCGGACTCTGTTTCGTGGCACATAAACATCCATACGGCCGTGTCTAAGCTTGCGGAAGTTTAAATCGACATCTGTGCAGAGCTCTGGAGTTGAATTCAAGCATCCACCTTCCGTAGATTCACTTTCCAACACGGCCATACTCCTATATCCGTGGACGTAGTGGTCTACGTGCTCTCTGCCATCACGAACTTTAGGAGACAGTTACAGTTTATTGTTATATATAGAGCGTTTGCATACGCACATAAAGTTAGTTGTGAGTTGTCAGTTGATAGTTGATGTTCGTGAATAAACTATGTTATCTTTTAGTCTGCTTTGTAGTGATTACGCTGCCCTTGAGCCGTAACACTACCATTCTGTAATGAACTGCTTGTTAATATGAGAAGACTCTGTTTTTCAACTTAATTCGTGTTTGAGGATCATTACCAAGGCTGTGTAGAGGGCCCCTGCTCAGCTAAGGTTTTGTGTATTAGTGTACATTTCTCATTTCATTTCTTTTAAAAGTCATTGTATCATAATCCATCCATATGTTCATACTTTGTAGTTGTTTCATTTCTGTTTATACATTTCCATAATTTCCATTTCATTTCTGTTTTTCATGTTTTTATGATTGTTAATCACTGATCAGTTTTCTTGATTGCAGGTTTAGATAGACAGCTCGGGCATTTTTCATAGTATTTTGACTAATGACATGAAACTAACATTGTTCTGCTGCTAGTTTTCTTTTCATAGCTTTTGTTTAACTTCAGTCTTGCTTTGTACATTTCAGTTTTGCTTATATGATTCAGTAGTTAAATTTAGATATATTAAGCTGCTCATAGCGTCTTCAGTTGCCTCCGAAAGCCACAGCTGGACTGATGGTGAGGGACTGCATTATGAAATGTGTAGTTTAGTATTAGTTTCTTTTCTGCAAATTTAGATATATTAAATCATGTATGACATCTTCGGTTGCCTCCGAAAGCCACAGCTGGACTGATGGTGAGGGATTGAATCATGAGTGTATGGTTTAGTATTAGTTTACTTTCTGCAAATTAAATATCAGTTACTCAAGTTGTTTATGATTACTTCTGAAAATCATAGCTGGACTAATGATGAAGGGTCAGAAGATAAATTGATGTAATCTGGTTTAGATTTATTTTGTTGCAATTTTGAAATTCCTTAAGCATAGTTTCTCTTGTGTTTAGTTGGTAGCAAGAATAGTTTGGTTTTCATGCTCACTAGTTTACTGTTTTGATTTATTAGATTAGCAGCACCTTTTCATTTCAGCAGTACATTTTCATTTTCTTTTAAGTCTTCTCATTGTAAATTTCAATTTGCTTTTTAAAGTTTCAAGTTGATAAATCATTATAGGGATATGCTTCAGCCAGACAAATATAACCAAACTTGTTTTCATTTCATAATTTCCATTTCACCTTAGAAAAACCAAAAAGCAATAAAAGTTAAGAAATAGGTTGTCTTGCACATATAGTGCGCCGCACTTCATCAGCTTACGATTCCCGGATTGAAAAATTAAATGCAGCAATTTAGGACACACTAAATTGACCAAAAATTTTGGCGCCGTTGCCGGGGAAGTGTAACTAGGTAGCCAATTTCTTAAAAAAAAAAAACATAAAATCATAAAGGAAGGGAAAACTTGATAACTTCTTGAAGTATGCTCTCCTCTTGCACCTGGTGTGATCTGGAGGATCAGAAAAGAGAGTTATTGGTTTAGTAATTTCTTAATTATGCTCTCTTCTTGCACCTAGTGTGACCTGGAAGATCAGAAAGAGGATTATTAGCCCAACTTTAAAAAAAAAAAAAAAAAAAAAAAATGACATGCATAGAGCAAGAGATTCTAGGGGAAGGTTTATAGCTAAAGCCAAGAGTTCGATTTTCACAACTCCATCTTCTTCAAGGCATAGACCAGATTCACCACCATATACCCCCATGCATAGAGCAAGAGATTCTAGGGGAAGGTTTATAGCTAAAGCCAAGAGTTCGATTTTCACAACTCCCTCTTCTTCAAGGCATAGACCAGATTCACCACCATCTACCCCTAGCCTTAAGATTCTTGGAAGTCAAGGAACAACTGAATTAGAGGATTCTCCTATACCACCTACTAGAAGAACTAGAGGACTATAAGGACTCTAAAGAAACTATCATGGCAGAGGAAGTAATAAATAGAGGTGGAGGTAGAAGAGGAGGAGATAATGGAGATAACAATGGTGAAGGAAATGATGGTAGAAATAGGGACAATTTGCTTGGATTCCCTATAGCTGATGAGGAAACTCATGCAACAATGAAAAATATTTCACCATCTGTTCTCCCTAACTTTTATGGATTACGAAGTGAGGATCCTGAAACATTTATGTTTGAGTTTGAAGTAGTGTGCCGAACTTATGACTATATGGAAGATTCTCAAAAACTCAAACTCTTTCCTTCAACATTGAAGGGATCTGCTTTGAAATGGTTCATGGGATTAGCCACTCAATCTATCAGGACTTGGAATGATATGAAACAAACATTTTTGGATAGATATTTGGACTATTGTATGCCCACCAATCATAAGGATGAGGTATTCAAAATGATGCAAAAAGAAGATGAAAATTTGGAAGACTTAATTGAAAGATTTCAATACAACTTGAAAAGAGCAAAGATGAGCAACTTAGATAATGAAAACTTGAAAGCCCTCCTATTAAAAGCCATTAGAGATGAATGGATAGAAATTTTAAACATGATGGGGAAAGGAGACATTTCTCAACTCCCATTTCGTGATATAACAGAACTATGTATCCATCTCTCAAGGGGAAAATCTAAAACAGGAAAAGGGCCTAGGGATTCTTCTCTTATTAGGGCTAAAAAATCTGCAACTGGATCAGTAAGTAGGGCAGAGATTGGTAACATGCTTGATGAGTTCAAAACTGATATCTTAGGGAGCCTTAGTGAACAACTGGACACCCTTAAAATCCAAAACAAGCAGAAAGCAGAAACAGATGCTTTAGCCATCTTTTGTCCGAAATGTAGGAAGAAACATGCTTTAAGGGAATGTCCCTTGGATGCAAAAGTTGTAGAAACATGTATGATTTGCTCAGAAAATCATGAGATCAAGGATTGTCCTTCAATCCCTGGACTCAAAGTTGTTTTTCAAGAAGATCCAAACTCAGTAGAATCTCTCTGTTTTGTCGCAAGGAGACCTTGGCAGGGACAACAATCTCAAGGGTTTAATAACCCTATGAATCTTCAAACCCCACCAAATTGGAATCCTTGGCAACAACCTTGGCCCCAACATTAGAATTCATATCAGCCATGGGTACAGGGGATGCAAAATCCTTATGGGAGATTTGCTCAATTTTATCAATATCCTCCATCTTTTCAAAATCAACAAGCTCCACAACTTCCAAGCCCAAATCCACAACTTTCATTGCCATTTCCACAATAACAACCTTCTCAACAAAATACAAATCCTCAACTCATGCTCCCATACCAACAGAAGACAAATCAACTTCCAGCTCAGCCATTGCCAAATCCTAACAATAAGAATCCTCAAACTACTTATATGGTAGAAGGACAATAATTTCCTACCTATATGATTGTTCCTCTCAACGATGTACAACTCAGATCTGGTAGAGTTTTAGAAAAACCTTCTATAGACATTCAAGAGAAAGATACCTCTGGGGAGGACTCTCTTCAAGTCAATAAGGGTTCTGAGGAAGAATCTCTTCAAAATTCAAAAATTCAAAAAGAAAAAGAAAAGCTAACATCCACAACTCCTATAGTTGAGCAACTTGTATCTTCATCTACACCTCCTTTTCCGGAAAGACTACAAATTGATAAGGGGGTGGAAAAACAAATCTTGTTGCCTAACTATGACTTTCTAGATGAATTGAAGAATGTTTGTATCAAGATTCCATTGCTACAAGCCATTCGAGAAATTTCTATTCTAGCAAAAACCATAAAGGAGTTGAGTTTCAAAAGACCAGGAAGGAAGCTAAAGGACACAAGAAGAATCCACTTGGTAGGAAAGATTGCAGACATTATGATGGGAAAAATTACCATGCAGAAGTATGTAGATCCAGGAAGTCCAATTGTCAAGACACATATAAATGGAATAGAAATTCCAAACACATTGATTGACTTAGGGGCTGCTATCAACATTATGAGTAGACAGACTATGGAACAGTTAAAACTTCCTAACCTTATTTTTACACCTACTTTATTGCAAATTGCAGATCGATCGGTTATTAAACCAGATGGTGTATTAGAAGATATTTCAGTCTCCTTAGATTCTTGGGAATATCCAGTAGACTTTATGATTTTGACTCCCAAAAGTAATCTAGGAGGACATCCAATTATCTTAGGAAGACCTTGGCTGGCCACAGCTGATGCTTTTATTAGTTGTAGATCCGGAGACATGTACATTTCTAATGGTAATTCGACAAAGAAATTCAATTTGTATCCTCCCGCAAGAGCAATTACAGAAATAGGAGACAATGAATGGGTCGAAGATGAGAACACTATACAACCTGTCTTTACCATTTCTGAGATTAGTGAGGATAGTCAAATTCTGAACACATTAGAAAATTTTGAGATAACTTCAGAATATGACCCCACACAATTTCAGTTGGAATCCGACATAGAATATTTATCATCAAGACAAATGTCTCTTTACTCTATGGAAGAATTTGGTAATTCTGTTTTTGAGATTTTTCCAGAAAAGACATTGAATATCAATAAACATCCGGAGAAGTCACAACAAGAAGAACTAACCAGAATCTTGCAAAAACATTCTACTGCATTTGCATGGGAGTATACTGACATGAAGGGTATTGATCCTAAGACTTGCATCCATCATATCTATATTGAGGAAAACAGTAGACCAATCAGACAACCTCAAAGAAGGATGCATCCAAATCTTAGGGAGATAGTGAAAGAAGAGCTCCAAAAACTTCTCAATGTAAACTTCATTTATCCAATTTCAGATAGCCGATGGGTTTATCCTTTGGTTATAGTACCTAAAAAGAATGGTAAATGGAGAGTATGCATTGATTACAGGGAATTGAACAAAGCAACTTTGAAGGATCACTTTCCTTTGCCTTTTATTGATCATGTATTAGATACATTAGCAGGTAAAAAGTACTTTTCATTTTTGGATGGTTTTAGTGGCTATAATCAAATTCAGGTAGCACCTGAAGATCAAGATAAGACCACATTTACTTGTCCATGGGGAACTTTTGCCTACCGAGTGCTTCCTTTTGGGTTATGTAATGCACCAGCAACATTCCAAAGAGCAGTACTAGGAATTTTTTTCGATCTAATCCATGATTGTGTAGAGGTTTATATGGATGATTTTACAGTTTATGGTAATACATTTGAAGAGGCATTAGAAAATTTGGAAAAAGTTCTCATAAGATGTAAAGAAACAAACCTTTCATTAAGCCATGAAAAATGCTTTATGATGTTTACCGAAGGGATTGTTTTAGGACATCATATTTCAGGAGATGGGATTAAGGTTGATAGATCAAAAGTTGAAGTCATCTCCAAGTTGCCTATTCCAAATTGTTAAAGAGATGTTAGAAGTTTTCTAGGATTTACTGGTTACTATAGAAGATTTATAGAAAACTTCACTAAAATAGCATCTCCACTCTTCAAGTTGCTTACAAAAGACCGTGAATTTAAATGGGATCCTGATTGTCAATCCGCTTTTGAAACTTTGAAAACAAGAATATCTGAAGCACCTATCTTGAGAGGACCAAATTGGAAACTTCCTTTCCATATTTCTACAGATGCTTCAGATACAACTCTTGGAGCTGTGTTGGGTCAAAAAGATTTAATTCCTTATGCCATTTATTACACCAGTAAAAATTTGACTCCCACAGAGTTGAATTATACTGTGACTGAAAAAGAGTTCTTAGCTGTTGTTCATGCAATTAATAAGTTTAGACATTACATAACAGGCTATGAAACTTTTATTCATACTGACCATTCTGCAATTAGATATTTAATGAACAAACCTGTTACTAATGGCAGAGTAACAAGATGGCTTTTACTTTTGCAAGAATTCAATATTACTGTGTTGGATAGACCAGGAAACAGAATACAGTAGCTGATTTCTTGTCTAGGATTCAGAATACTAAAGAAGATTCTCCTGTAGAAGATAAGTTTCCTGATGAATATTTGTTTGCAGTAACTATTAAGACCCCTTGGTATGCAGATATTGCTAACTATTTGGTTACAGGGAAACTACCTTCACATTTATTTCCAAGAGAAAACGAAAAATTATTCAGGAGAGTTCAAGATATTCATGGATTTCTAACGAATTGTTTAAAACAGGGCCAGATCTTGTGATCAGAAGATGTGTCAGGGAAGATGAAATGCCTGATATTCTTAAGGCATGTCATGATGAACCATGCGGCGGACACTTTGCTGACAAAAGGACGGCCTATAAAATCCTTTCTTTGGGATATTATTGGCCTTCCCTCTTCAAAGATGCAAAACAATATGTCAAAAGGTGTGATAGCTGCCAAAGAGTAGGGAGACCTACCCTTTCAAATGAAATGCCATTGCAAACACAGGTACTCATTGAACCCTTTGAAAAATGGGCTTTAGATTTCATTGGACCTATTAATCCACCATCTAAGCAAAAGAAGCATATATTGGTTTGTACTGATTATGTTACTAAATGGGTAGAAGCCAAAGCATTAGTATCTGCTACTGAAAATTCAGTTGTTCATTTTCTTTATGAGGATATTTTTACTCGCTTTGGTGTTCTAAGAGAAATTGTGACAGATCAGGGGAGCCAATTCACATCCAATTTGGTGGAGAAGCTGATGGAAGAATAAAAATTTAAGCACAGAAGATCTACTCCTTACCATCCGCAAGCAAATGGTCAAGTGGAGTCCACAAATAAAGTTCTTGAAAGTATCATCACCAAAACTGTTCATCTACATAGAAGAGATTGGGCAGAAAGGCTTCCTGAAGCCTTGTGGGCCTATAGAACTACATGGAGAAATACAACAGGACATTCTCCCTATGAGCTTGTTTATGGGAAAGAAGTCTTGCTCCCCATTGAGTTCCAAGTCAAGACCTTCAAGATAGCAGTTCAGTTGGGGATGGACTTATCAGAAGCCCAAAAGCATAGAATGGAGCAGTTGAATGAGCTAGATGAGATCATACAAGAAGCAATTCTAAGAACTGATCTAGTTCAATATCAAAGAACTAAATGGCATGAAAAATATATCAAAGAGAAGAAGTTTCAAGAAGGAGATTGGGCATTGTTATTTGACTCCAAGTTTAAATATTTTCAAGGGAAATTTCAGACTCATTGGCTTGGGCCATATGAGATTGACAAGATCTTTAGCAATGGAGCTGTAAGAATCAAGACCATTGATGAGTTTCAAACTCCTCTTATTATGAATGGCCATAGATTGAAAGTTTATCATAAGCCACTCTCTAAAGAGGATTTTGTCAAGTTGTTTCAAGAAAGTTCTGCAATCAGGCTGGTACAGAAGAATTCTTCTTCTCCACCAGCCTAGCTTTTGTTTTTCAAGTTTTAAAAAAAAAAAAAGAAAAAAAAAAGGAAAAAAAAAAGAAAAGAAAAAATGGTATAAGCCTGAAAACCAATCATTGATTGGCAGTCTTATGCAGAAAATATGGGGTGAAAATCAGGGACACCTGACACTCTATATTTTCCAAAAAAAATCTCTCTTTCATTTCATTTCATTTCACCACCCACTCCATTTCATTCCACTTCATTCCATTTCATTTCACTTCATTCCACTTCATTTCATCCATTCCATCAATAAAAATCTTTTTTATGACCATTTCCACCTGGTCATCTGTCATTTGTTCATTTTTATTCAACCAAGTAATAGCTATGTCAGTTTCCGCAGCTGACATCTGTTTCCGCAGCTGACTCCAGTTTCCGCAGCCAGAAGCAGATTCCGCAGCTACTACTCTGTTTTCAAAGAGAATGTACAGTTAGTTGTTATTTCCACAATTATGAAATAAAATGCAGGAGAGAGGATCAATGGAACATTCAAGACACTAATGAAGATCAATCAGTTGAAGACCAAGGGAAAAAGCAAGAATTCCAAAGGTATGAATAAATTTTATTTCAAATAGTATTGAAAAACACATTTTTATATAATTTTAAACTATGAGCTCTACCCATTGCGCGCAATGATTATATTGACAGTCCCGTAACCTTCCACGATCTCCATGTTATCCTCTTGCATTTATTCACAAACGATTTCATCATTGAAATTCCGATTCTCACTCATGTTCCAATATCCCACCGTAGATAATGAGACGTATTTGAGTTGACAAAGGACTCTTACAAGCCGCATACCTTCATAATCATTGATTGAAACGTGTTCATATTTATTACACAGCCACCAAAATTCAAAACGCGGCCGAATGCATTATACTTTGTTAACCTCTTTGTCGTGTCTCTGTCGTGTTTACAAAACCCCACTCTACTCATTCTCACTCCCTATTTCACTCCATTTCGTTCCTTTTGCTCACTCTCACTCCCGTATATCTACCCACAGTCTTACTCCATTCTGTTTATGGTACTCATTTCCATTCTATGATACATTCCCACAGTCACTGTGCTCGATCCTGTGTATTCCATCATTCCATTTCCACTTAAACCCACACAGAGGCAAACTTGTGAAGCACAGAGAAGTGAAATGGGAAAATTATTAAGGGCAGAGCCGGAAGGACCGAAGTTTATAGAGGGATATCCGCAAGCAAAAGAGATGTTGAGGAAAGCTAAATGGCTGCGTTTTATTCAGAAATTCAGGGGTTACCACAAAGAAGTTACGAAAGCATTTGCAAGATCATTTGATGGCTCGGAAGAAGAAGTTGGAGACCTCAAGTTTTTGGTCAATGAAGCATCAATAGCAACAGCCACAGAGCTTCTTCAGGAGGGAGAACGTTGGTTCAAAAATAAAATTATCAGTGATGAGGCATGGAGAACAATCCTACGAAATCAAGGTATGGATATCACTGTTTTTAAAAGAGGAATCCCTGTGCATGCAATAAAAGAAGAATGGGCCACTTTACTACTAATTGTTCAAAAATTTATTACATGTGAAGGCCGTTTTGGGTCTATGTACATGTACCATACCAGGCTATTGATGAATTTTCTTGAAAACCAAACTCTCAATCTCCCTTATTTTCTATTCAATAGCTTAAAGAAAATGGCTGTGATTGTTCAAAAACACTTGGGAGATGTAGAGCCTCATCTTTATCACCACGGCCTTATAAAAATTTTGATTGAAAAGGAGCTAAAGGAAAGAAAAGATACATGGGAACAATTCCTAGTTAGAAACTTCTTTGAAGAACCTCAGGAAATTCCTGAAGGTAGTTCAATTAGAAGGAGTAGAAGAAAGAGAATGAATGTTGAAACCCAAAATTCTCCTACTCAGGAAATTCCCGCAGCTAGCACAGCAAAAAGAAGTAGAAGGAAAAGAACAATAGATGAAATCCAAAATACTTCTACTACTACTATAAAAAAAACTGATAGGGAAGAGAGATTGGTAAAAAGGAAGAAGAAGGAAATCAAAGCTAAGAAGCCAATAATACCAAAAGGGAAAGAAATTATTGAGGCTGTCCATAAAACTCCTTCTTCTGAAGAAGAAGATCACCAAATACTATCTGAAATATTAGTTTATCTTCAAAAACAGTCATCTATATCCAAGAAGGCAGAGACAGGAAAACAAGAACAAAAGGGTAGTGTACCACAGCATGTGAGGAGAAGCAGCAGGCTTAAGGGGAAATTGAGAAAAACACAAATTAAGGGTCCTCATTTCATTGATTTGGGTGAGGAGACATCTGAACAGTCCCCAACTGACCATAGTCCATCTCAGTCAGTTAGTGAACCTGATTCCTTTCATTCCCAATCAGACAATGAGCATACTCCATCTTATTCTCAGCAAAATATTGATGCAAGCCCTCCTCGGCCAGATTTTGAACATAATTCTCCTTTACAGCATTTTGGGGACAACCCAATGAAAATGACACCTGAAATAGACCCCAAGCAGCAGGAGGTATATGACTATATAGAATCCTTGGAAAAGGCAGCCACAGGTCCAAGTACCTCTTCCATTCAGCCTCATACATTGCAGGATGATTTAGTTTAGTCATTAAAACAGGAAATTTTTGAGCTGGAGCTTTTGAATCGGCACATCAAAAATGAAAATGAAACACTGAAAGAACAAGGCAAACTGGACAAGATCATCCATGACAATACTATGTTACATTTGGGAATTTGGCAAAAGAAGAATAAGAAATTAAAAAGGAAATGCCAGAAATTGAGCAGAGCACTTGTGAATATCAAATTTAGGTGCTTAATGAAGAAACCCAGAATGATGGCAGTACCAAAGAAGAAGAGAAGGGGGTTGGATGTGCTGGCTGAAGTATCAAGGCACATGAACTGAACAAAGAGTATCAAAATTTTGGTTGCATGAGGACATGCAACACCTTCACAGTGGGGGTATGTTGAGTCCCGAATTTGCCTCTTTTCCATACACTTTTCCGTACCTTTTTCACTCACCTAAACCTCCCAAAATTGTCAATATCATGTGCAAAAGGGTATCTAACATGGTTTTTAATTATGTTTTTGTGTTTTCTATTTGATATAGATTTTGTTCATACAGCTGCGGAATCTTGCCACTTTCCGCAGCTGCTGAAACTTTCCGCAGCTATTTTGTGGAATTATATGCTACAGGTGTCTACAAGGGAAACGAGCCACATGGGCAGGCTAGGAATGACGTGGACATGGTTCGTGTCCTATTGGTTCAAGAAAACTCGTCCAAAGAAGCCGCGGTCAAAGGCGTCCACGTGGAAGTCAACTATGGAGTTTCATGTCGGCCAGACTCTGTTTCGTGGCACATAAACATCCATACGGCCATTTCTAAGCCTGCGGAGGTTAAATTGACATCTGTGCAGAGCTCTGGAGTCGAATTCAAGCATCCACCTTCCGTAGATTCACTTTCCAACACGGCCATACTCCTATATCCGTGGACGTAGTGGTCTACGTGCTCTCTGCCATCATGAACTTTAGGAGACAGTTACAGTTTATTGTTATATATAGAGCGTTTGCATATGCACATAAGTTAGTTGTTAGTTGATAGTTGATGTTCGTGAATAAACTCTGTTATCTTTTAGTCTGCTTTATAGTGATTACGCTGCCCTTGAGCCGTAACACTACCATTCTGTAATGAACTGCTTGTTAATATGAGAAGACTCTGTTTTTCAACTTAATTCGTGTTTGAGGATCGTTACCAAGGCTGTGTAGAGGGCCCCTGCTCAGCTAAGGTTTTGTGTATTAGTGTACATTTCTCATTTCATTTCTTTTAAAAAGTCATTGTATCATAATTCATCCATATGTTCATACTTTGTAGTTGTTTCATTTCTGTTTATACATTTCCATAATTTCCATTTCATTTCTGTCTTTCATGTTTTTATGATTGTTAATCACTGATCAGTTTTCTTGATTGCAGGTTTAGATAGATAGCCCGGGCATTTTTCATAGTATTTTGACTAATGACATGAAACTAACATTGTTCTGCTGCTAGTTTGCTTTTCATAGCTTTTGTTTAACTTCAGTCTTGCTTTGTACATTTCAGTTTTTCTTATCTGATTCAGTAGTTAAATTTAGATATATTAAGCTTCTCATAGCGTCTTCAGTTGCCTCCGAAAGCCACAGCTGGACTGATGGTGAGGGACTGCATTATGAAATGTGTAGTTTAGTATTAGTTTCTTTTCTGCAAATTTAGATATATTAAGCTGCTCATAGCGTCTTCAGTTGCCTCCGAAAGCCACAGCTGGACTGATGGTGAGGGACTGCATTATCAAATGTGTAGTTTAGTATTAGTTTCTTTTCTGCAAATTTAGATATATTAAATCATATATGACATCTTCAGTTGCCTCCGAAAGCCACAGCTGGACTGATGGCGAGGGATTGAATCATGTGTGTATGGTTTAGTATTAGTTTACTTTCTGCAAATAAAATAATCAGTTACACAAGTTGTTTATGATTACTTCCGCAAGTCATAGCTGGTCTAATGATGAAGGGTCAGAAAATGAATTGATGTAATCTGATTTAGATTTATTTCGTTGCAATTTTGAATTTCCATAAGCATAGTTTCTTTTGTGTTCAGTTGGCAGCAAGAATAGTTTGGTTTTCATGTTCACTAGTTTCCTGTTTTGATTCATTAGATTAGCAGCACCTTTTCATTTCAGCAGTACACTTTTACTTTCTTTCAAGTCTTGTCATTGTAATTTTCAATTTGATTTTAAAAAATCATTATAGGGGATATCACTTCCTTGAACAAATATAACCAAACTTGTTTTTCATTTTAGAATTTCCATTTCACCTTAGAAAAACCAAAAAACGACAAAAAGTTAAGAAATAGGTTATCTTGCACATATAGTGCGCCGCACTTCATCAGCTTACGATTCCCGGATTGACAAATTAAATGCAGCAATTTAGGACACACTAAATTGACCAAACACCAAGATCTCTTTAAGAGCAGATGGTTGACCATTTTCAATCAAACTTTTTAGACTCACATAATTTTTAGGGAGTCTTAAACTTTCAAGAGAAGGAAATGTATTTATCCTAGTCCTCATTAATTCTGTTTTCTCTTTGGCTAAATCAATTCATTTTTGTATTCTGTCTAGCTGTATTTTACCAATATCCTCTACCCCTTTAAAAAGAATGCTTCGTGGAGGCGATGAAGAGTCGGAGGATTTTAATGCAAGTTTGGAACTAGACAAGGCTACTTCTCTGTAATGAGGAGGAGAAGTAGGTGTAGGGAGTGCTATTCTGAGATTATCAAGGGATTTAGATATAATTCCCATATTAGAATTAATATCATTCAACTGCTGGCTATGTTCATTTTGAGTGCCCAATATTTCATTATAACCAGTATGTAATCGCTTAATATGTTCTTTGACTTCAAGCACATCTTTAGCAATATCATCCATATTCTGTAACATACATGCAATATGATAATTTGAATAATTTTGCATTTTGGAAGATTCAGATTGATCAGGATCTGCAACATCCTTCATAGACAACCATTGAATTTCTGCTTTCTTTGTGCCATTATTGAAAATTCGTCTAGAATTTCCAGGCTCTAAATATCTCTCATTGATTTTTGCAGGAAGATCTCCTTGAGCTCTAGGCAGACTGAAAGACTTAATCTCTGGAATATAAAGCTGTGTCTCTTGATCAGAAGGTTTGGATGCTTCAGTCTGATAGGATATACTTGGGATACAGAACTGGCAATCATGGGTTGCAGAGGGTGGATGACTGTGTTTGGGAACATTTCTCGAAGGAGGAGCAGTATGTCGAGCAGACATACTTCTAGGAATTTGATTTATATTAGCAGAAAAATTTGGGTGAATATTATAGTGTCTTCCCCCTGAAGAAGAAGAGGCATTTCGAGAATATTGAGAACGAGAAAGTGAGGGAGTAGTGAAACGGAGACCAGAGGATCCATCAAGATGGTGAACAATAGATAATTGTTGGGGTTCTTTAGAATATTGCAACTGAGGATACTTCTGGGACAGAGGAGTATAGGTGCTATTCCATTCTTTGGGTAAAGTGCATTCTGCAAAACCCACTTGAAGTGGAGTAGCATTACCAGGGCCAACAATAACTCCTTCCTTAAGAGCTCTCTTTTTGAGATTAGGATTAAGAGAAGGCATAAATTCAAGAACTCCTTTATGTATGGATCAGTTAAGGAGACTTGATATCGAGGGATAGCAGAAGACCAAACAGGGCCATTATTAAGTGGACTCTGAAAACCACCTAACAAGGCATCATTGAAATCATTCATCCTTGTATCAAGAACACAAGTAATACAGGATGTATTTAATCCAGGTCGGACTAATGGGTTTATACCAAACTGGATCATTCCAATATGAACATACTTGTATCCATGTTCTAATCCCCAATCAACATCTTCTTTCTTAATCAAAGGAATTTGATAAACAGACTGTCCAGTAGAAATTGGAATATTGACAGATGTAAAACGAAACAGTTGAGCAGCATGAAACTAAAACACAGGAATCTTATAGAGCTTATCTACTTCAATCTCTGGTAGTGACCAATCAGGCTGAGGTTCAAATTCTTGAACTAAAACTTTCTCATCATACAAAACATCATCTTTATTTGTTCTGTTCAAATATTTATTCAGAAAAGACCATCTGTTTTTATGTGCTATCTTTCTATCTTCGGGTGTCTGAAGAGTAAACTCATTCATAGAACCAGCCATTGAAATAAAGTATGAGTAAGAACCTGAACAGTGGAGAAACAAAGTCTTTGCGCACCAGGAAAGCAAACACGGCAGTCCTTCGCCTTCACAGCTCTCAACCAGCGCCTTACCTCCAACTTAGACTCGTGGATAGATACTCAGACAGATACCATTCAATGGAAAAACTAGATAGAGAACAGATAACTTCTTGGACAAAGAACTAGATGGATCCGATACCATTTTCACAAAACAAGAACCAAAGAATCAGGAGCTCAGAACTCACACAAAGACCCAGAACAATTCTTCATTAATGGAATGTTACATCAAAAATCAGAATACAATAACTCTTTTCAGAGATTGACTGCAGTGGCATTCACCAGATACAGCAACTCATAGTATGAGCGTGCTCACTGGAGCTTCGGCGATTCTGATTTCGACTGAAGTTGTGAGACTCAAACTTTGAGACTTAGTCAGTGATGCAAGCGAGATCAAAGGGTTTAGTGAATCACGAGGAAACAAAGCTCAGACTCCAAACTCAAAGACTTATGACTCAAGATATATAGACCAGAGTCAGATCTCCGTGATGCAAGCAGATCGAGAAACTTCTCGCAGATGTAGAGCAGGGAGACAAGGCTCAGACTCAGACACAAGACACTCTCAAACTCTCAAACTCCGAATGCCCAAATGACTTGGGGGAGTGAGTATTTATAATTGTTTTACCAGTCATCCGGTTACCATTTTTACCGTATACCGAATCTAAAATATCTGTACTCGGATAGGTTGTCATGCAAGATTCCTGTCACGAGTGTACAAAAAGGAAATAAACAGTGAAACTTTACCTAAGATTCGGGCAAGAGGGGACAACCTCTTGTTATCTCATCCCTTAAAGGCTAGGCCATATGGGGACCGAATCTGACCAAATCTAAAAAGCTAAATCAAGGTCGGAATCTAGGACATCGGCTCTCTTTTACACAGTGGAGATTTTCTGAGGCAAAATCCCACGGAAACCTGATATGTACATGAAGCAAGATTTGTAAGGATTTCATTTCAGGATACTAACTGTATGGACCAAATGATTAGAATGATCATCAGTAATGACACTAAGTAATATATTAACTCATAGTAATATTCACTTGATTCTTCTTGTTTCAGACAGAATTATTCATGAAGATATACAATATATGTAGAGTCATTATTCACAGAAATATTGATGAAACGAAGAAACTGGGAAAAACAGGATGTGACAAAATTTCTCAAATGATTCTTCTCAAAACAAAGAAGGTAGAAAGATCAATACTACTCATTGATTCTAACTGTGATCTTGTTATAAACTAAATTTATGTATAATCATTAAATATGTTATATTGTTCCACATCAAGTACTCAATGTTTAACATGTCATGTATACATCCAGTCAGCTCTAGGCATGTATTTGACAAGAAACAATTTGAACCATGGACTCCACCAATTTACAGCACTGTTTATATCTATAGCATAAAATATGACTCTTACTGACCTATGAATCCTAGCCCTTTCGTGAATAGTAAAATAATCTTGCCATGTCCAATTTGTCTTTCGGACGAATACATAATAAATTTGTTCTGGACCTCTAGACAATGCATAATATGCTCTCCAAGACCTATTTCTATAAGGTAACGCTCTAGAATACATCCACTGAGCTTCCTCAAAATCAAACCATTTTTGCAACACTATTTTCCTAAGACACAATGGTAATTTACAGACTTCCTTTACAAGACAATCCCAGCAATACTCATAATGACATTGCCTACACACTATGACCTGACTGACTCGACTAGACTGTACTGAGCTTGAACTTGAAGCTCCATCAAACCTCAAGGGCGATAACTATACACAGATAGTTATGTAAATCTGTTTTATACACTATATCAAAATCAAAACCATCAAACCATAGTGCCCATCTGAGAACTCTAGTGCTGCCCTGCTCAAGTAATCTCTTGTTTGCCAACATTTGTTTCATATGCTTTAAATCAGTTCTGACAAGAAATTTAACACTCTTCAAGAAAAAATAGAACCTCTTAACTCCTCTCTTTACTGCAAGTATCTCTTTGTGAGAAGATGGATACTTCCTTTCTGTATCATTAAAGGTTCCTGAAGCATAAGCACAAACCAGTTCTTTTCTTCCATGCTTCTGTAATAAAACAGCTGCCCAAGTATGATCAAAAGCATCAGTTTCTGGCAAATTTGATTTTGGCAATTCAGAAATCTTCTCTTTTATTCTTCTTACTGCATCTGTCATTTAATCTGTCCATTTGAAAGCTTTCTTTTTCAATCTCTTTTTCAGAATTTTTGTATCATCTGCTTGCTTCTTATAAAATTGCCTGATATAGTTTAAACATCCAAGGAATCTTTGTAACATTCTGAATTCTGCAATTTCATCTGGAAACTTCAACAAATGTGTCAGTACATGGGTTTGCAAATTCACATGTCCCTTTTCTATATGTAAACCAAGATAATCAATTTTGATTTTACCGATTTGGAATTTTTCTTCTAAATCTAATAGGACTAACCCATGCTGGAAAACCAACTCATAAAATCTCTCTAGATGCTGCTGATGAGTATTCACATCTTTACTAAATACAAGAAAATCATCAATATATACAATAATGAACTCCTCCCCAGCAAAAATGTCTTCCATACGCTTTTGGAAGATGGAGCATTTTTCAGACCAAAATGCATGACTGTCCATTGATACTGTCCATGGGGAACAGTGAAAGCAGTCTTGTATCTATCTGCAGGAATAATACCAATCTGCCAAAAACCACTTTTCAGAACAAACTTGCTAAAAACATTAGCCTTGGCAATATTAGCAAGAAGAAGCTCTTTATTGGGCAATGGGTATCTAATAGGAAGTAGAGCATCATTTAGGGCCTTGTAATTAATGACAAGCCTTTTCTTTCCTCTCTTTTGTTCACTGTGTTTATTAACATAAAAGGTAGGACAAGCCCAAGGGCTTTTACAAGGTTCAATCAATTTTTGCTCTAAAAGTTGTGTAATTTCCTCTTTACACAAAGCTTGCTCAGAAGGACTCATATGATTTGCACTGGCTTTGTGGTTTGAGCATAATTTTCTTTATAAAAATTTTGTAAAGTATTTCCTAGTCCAAATATCCAGTCTCTTAGGTGGTGTATTCCTTCTTGAGTTTAGCAGATATTTTTTTCTAATGTTTTTGGCCCATGAATCTCAGCATTTCTAACAATTTTATTGATCTTGGTAAGATCCTGAAGACTAGAGAAAATTAAATCCTGTTCTGTTGGCTGCACCCTGATCTGATAATCACTGGAAGAATTTAAGCAGACAATTTTTTCTTTTGCTGTAAAAGAAACTGTGCCTTTTCCAAAAGTAACAGGCAAAAGTTTATTCAAGAAGTCTTGACCCAAAAAAATATCTGAACCAGAATTAAAACTGTACAAAGTGATTCTGACTTCAACATCATTCAAATAAATGGGAAAATCAGGAGCTATATGATTAATTTCCATCACATCCTTTGTAATAGCTCTGAAAGTAACTTTGGTAGGTTGCCAATAATAACTAGGGATAGCTCCATATTTTCAAACACTACTCATTGCACCTGAGTCAATCTATGCATCTAGAGTGTACTCTTTTATCTTTGGCACCTTTATCTGGACAGGAATTACAATTCTGTCTCCAATTCCCATTATCTTGACATCTTATAAATTAGAATCACTACTGACAACAGGAATATCTTGGATCAATAGGCTTGACAATTTAGAATTGCAATCATCATATTCAGCAATAAGTTTCTGCAATTTTGATGACAACTGAAGCATTTCAGATCTAGTTTGATGAATACTAGATTCTAAATGTCTTATCTGATTTTTCAAAGAATTGATTTTGTTCATTCCTGAGTCTGATATATTGTCTGTAATCTTTAATGGTTTGAACAGGGAATCAAATTCTTTTTCTATGAATTCATCATCTAAAAATATTTCTTTTTTCCTTTCAGCAGGCAACTGTTTTTCTAGATTTTCAAGTTTTTCATTTAATCTTCTTCTAGCAGTAAATTGTACTGGAGCAAGTTGGTCCAGTTCCTTCTTGACTGCTGCAATCTTCTGATGCAAATCATTAGATGAAGAAAACATTTTTATTTCACCAATAAATGTTTCATCTGAGTCAGATGAACTGTCCAAATCTAGTCTTCTTATATCAGGAATATCACTGTCACTGTTTTCAGAAGAAGAACTAGATACTTCAAAATACTCACCTTTAGAATGAGATATAAGATCCCATTCTTTTGGATCATGCATAGTAGAGAATATGTTCATTACTTTCATCTGTTTCTTATCTTTTATTTCTCTACATTTATTAGCATAATGACCTTCTTTTCCACAAATAAAACAAGTGACTTTCTTAGAAGGTTTGGCTCTATTCTTGAATACTATCCTTCTTCCTTTAAAAGAAATCTTGGAAGGATAATACTTTTTCTTTCTTGGAAAATATTTCTCTATCCTGCATGTACAATCCTCTTTCTTTTTAATGAATTTTTTCTTAGATTTTGACTGACAACCAAAATCAAAGGTCTCTGGGAAGTTATTACACATCTTTGTACTAAAATGCATTTGTTTCTTGAAATTCTTTTTGGCTTTAGTAGATGCACATTCTGATTGTAGTACAGATACTACCATTTGATGGATAGCAGCAAAAGATGAGTTTTCAAGATTTACTTTCTGTTCTTTAATGTATTGATTAATCAAATCTGGAATCTTTCCTGGAAGAGAGGCTATATAATATCTCAAGTATGCAACATTATGTGAATCACTAGCCTGATACAAAAGCTTTTGCATGACACAATAGTATTAAGGCAAATAATCAATATTGCATAGTATTTGGGATAGGAATAGTTCTGCATGATGGGATGAATCTTCTGGTACTATCCCTACAAACTCATGTCTCAAATCATCAAACAGAGCTTTTAAGGGATCATCTGGATTTTCAACTATTTGATTCATTTCTTCATCAGACAACTTATCCCACCACATTTTAACAACACCAGTGAAAGACCAAACAATTTGAGTAACAATATCAGTCCAACATCCCTTAGTTTCAGCTTTTCTTTGAAGAGCCAAAGCATGAAGATTATGCAAAACATCAATCACTTCTTCATAGCTAAGACAGTCAAGATTGACAAGCAAAGTATTTCCAAATCCTTTATTGGAAGGATTTTCCATTTTAAGTTGCATGTTCTGCAACCTTTCAGAGTATCTTACAAAAGGACTAGTAGCTGATGCATCATGAGCAGTTTCTTCATCTTGTGTCCTTGAAACTTTATTAGGAAAGTTAAAAGGTTCATTTCTATTTCTCTTAGAACTTGATTCACCTTGAGTAGGTGCACTAGGGGTTCTCTGAGATGCAGTAACTCCAGACATGGCCAAGATCTCTATAGGAGTAGATGGTTGACCATTTTCAATCAAACTTTTTAGACTCACATAATTCTTTGGGAGTCTCAGATTTTCAAGAGAAGGAAATGTTTTTAGCCTATTCCTCATTAGTTCTGTTTTTTCTTTGGCTAAATCAATTCCTTTTTGAATTCTTTCTAACTGTAATTTACCAATATCTTCTACCCCCTTAAAAAGAATGCTTCTGGGAGGAGATGAAGAGTCAGAGGCTTTTAATGCTAGTTTGGAGCTAGACAAGGCTACTTCTCTATAATGAGGAGGAGAAGTAGGTGCAGGGAGTGCTGATATGAGATTATCAAGAGATTTAGATATTATTCCCATATTAGAATTAATATCATTTAACTGCTGGCTATATTCATTTTGAATGCCCAATATTTTACGATAAATTCGTATGTAATCTCTTAACAGTTCTTTGACTTCAAGCACATCTTTAGTAATACCATCTATATTCTTTGAATATACATGCAATCTGATAATTTGAATAATTCTCCGTATTTTAAACATCTGCATTGATCTTGGCTTCAACATCCTTTCACAGATAACCATTGAATTTCTGCTTTCTTTTGTGCCATTATTGAAATTGCCTTTCAATCATAGGTCAGAATATCTTCTCGAATATGATTTTTATGAAGATCTTCCTTGTTTTCAGGGCACCAAGACTTTATTTCAGGAATGTAAAGCTGTGTATCTTGATCAGAAGGTTTAGATGCTTCAGTTTGATAGGATATACTTGGAGCACAGAACTGGCAATCATGAGTTGCAGAGGGTGGATGACTGTGTTTGGGAACATTTCTTGATGGAGGAGCAGGATGTCGAGCAGACATGCTTCTAGGAATCTGATTTATATTAGCAGAAAAATTTGGGTGAATATTATAGTGTCTTCCCCCTGAAGAAGAAGAGGCATGCCGAGAAGATTGAGAACGAGGAAGTGAGGGAGTAGTGAAACGGAGACCAGAGGATCCATCAGGATGGAAAACAATAGATAATTGTTGGGGTTCTTTAGAAGATTGCAACTGAGGATACTTCTGAGACAGAGGAGTGTATGTGCTATTCCATTCTTCTGGTAAAGTGCATTCTGCAAAACCAACTTGGAGTGGAGTAGCATTACTAGGGCCAACGATAACTCCTTCTTTAAGAGCTCTCTTTTTGAGATTAGGATTAAGAGCAGGCATAGAAGTGGAGACAAAACGTAAGCAGATGGATGCATGGAGTTGAGCAATTTGAGACTGTGGTGCTACATCGAAACCATGAAACTGTATATAGGCATTCAAGAACTCATTTATGTATGGATCAGTCAAAGAGACTTGATAACGAGGGATAACAGAAGACCAAACAGGGCCATTATTAAGTGGACTCTGGAAACCACCTGACAGGGCATCATTGAAATCATCCATCCGTGTATCAAGAACACAAGTAATACATGATGTAGTTAATCCAGGTCGAACTAATGGATTTATACCAAACTGGATCATTCCAATATGCACATACTTATATCCATGTTCTAATCCCTAATAAACATCATCTTTCTTAATCAAAGGAATTTGATAAACAGACTGTCCAGTAGAAATCGGGATATTGACAGATGTAAATCGAAACAGTTGAGCAGCACGAAACTGAAACACAGGAATCTTATAAAGTTTATCTACTTCAATCTCTGGCAATGTCCAATCAGGCTGTGGCTCAAATTCTTGAACTAAGACTTTTTCATCATATAACACATCATCTTTATTTGTTCTGTTCAAATATTTATTCAGAAATGACCATCTGTTTTTATGTGCTATCTTCCTATCTTCGGGTGTCTGAAGAGTAAACTCATTCATAGAACCAGCCATCGAGATAGAGTATGAGTAAGAACCTGAACAGTGGAGAAACAAAGTCTTTGCGCACCAGGAAAGCAAACACGGCAGTCCTTCGCCTTCACAGCTCTCAACCAGCGCCTTACCTCCAACTTAGACTCGTGGACAGATACTCAGACAGATACCATTCAATGGAAAAACCAGATAGAGAACAGATAAATTCTTGGCCAAAGAACCAGATGGCTCTGATACCAATTTTTAGAACTATTTCTAGAGAACTATTTCTAGAACTGTTCATACATTTAGAAGAAACCAGACTCAGAATTCTTCATTAATATTATCATATGGGATATTACATAAGAAATCAGACTTCAGCAACTCTTTTTAGAGATTGACTGTAATGGCATTCACCAGATACAACAACTCATAGTATGAGCGTGCTCACTGGAGGCTTTCTGGCCAGTTACAGACTCTGACTCAGAGTTTACAAAACAGACTCAAACTTTGAGACTTAGTCACCGTGATGCAAGCAGATCATGAGGTTTCGCGCAGATGCAGAGCAGGGAAACAAAGCTCAGACTCCAAACTCAAAGACTTACGACTCAAGATATACAAACCAGAGTCAGATCTCCGTGATGCAAGCAGATCGAGAAACTTCTCGCAGATGCAGAGCAGGGAGACAAGCCTCAGACTCAGACACAAGACACTCTCAAACTCTCAAACTCCGAATGCCCAAATGACTTGGGGGAGTGAGTATTTATAATTCTTTTACCAGTCATCCAGTTACCATTTTTACCGGATACCGAATCTAAAAGATCTGTACTCGGATAGGTTGTCATGCAAGATTCCTGTCACGAGTGTACAAAAAGGAAATAAACAGTGAAACTTTACCTAAGATTCGGGCAAGAGGGGACAACCTCTTGTTATCTCGTCCCTTAAATGCTAGGCCATATGGGGACTGAATCTGACCAAATCTAAAAAGCTAAATCAAGGCCGGAATCTAGGACATCGGCTCTCTTTTACATAGTGGAGATTTTCTGAGGCAAAATCCCACGGAAACCTGATATGTACATGAAGCAAGATTTGTAAGGATTTCATTTGAGTGATCCTTACAATCAATCACTGTTGGCGTGATCATCATAGTCATGCTCTTGATCATTATAATGCTCACCGTAATATTCCACCAATTCTTCTGTTCCGGGAGCAATTACTTCATGAGGAATATACAGCCATGGCGGATCATGTTCTCTGAAGTAGCAGGCGAAAGGAAATGAGAAAACTTGAGATGGCCTGAAAATTTTGTCTACAGTGATTCTTCCCTCAAAACTCACAAAGAGGTTGAAAGAATCATCTTCTTCATTTGGTACCACAACTATGTCTTTGTGTGCAAACTCGAATTCTATGACATAATCATTCTGTGCAGCTATATACAATTCCCACATCAAAGTACTCAATGTTAACTTATGATCATATGCTACTATCCAGTCAGCTCTAGGCATGTATTTGACAAGAAATAATTTGAACCATGGACTCCACCAATTTACAGCACTGTTTATATCTATAGCATAAAATATGACTCTTACTGACCTATGTATCCTAGCCCTTTGGTGAATAGTAAAATAATCTTGCCATGTCCAATCTGTCTTTTGGACGAATACATAATAAATCTGTTCTGGACCTCTAGACAATGCATAATATGCTCTCCAAGACCTATTTATATAAGGCAACGCTCTAGATTACATCCATTGAGCTTCCTCAGAATCAAACCATTTTTGCAACACTATTTGTCTAAGACACAATGGTAATTTACAGACTTCCTTTACAAGAAAATCCCAGCAATACTCATAATGACATTGACTACACACTATGACCTGACTGACTCGACTAGACTGTACTGAACTTGAACTTGAAGCTCCATCAAACCTCAAAGGTCTGAACATTTTGATTTCTTTGATTTTTGTTGCGCCTTCCCTGGTTAACATATCTGCAAGATAGTTCTCAGCTCCTGACTTATACACTATATCAAAATCAAAACCATCGAACCATAGTGCCCATCTGAGAACTCTAGTGCTGCCCTGCTCAAGCAATCTCTTGTTTGCCAACATCTGTTTCATATGCTTTAAATCAGTTCTGACAAGAAATTTAACACTTTTCAAGAACAAATAGAACGTCTTAACTCCTCTCTTTACTGCAAGTATTTCTTTGTGAGAGGATGGATACTTCCTTTCTGTATCATTAAAGGTTCCTTATGCATAAGCACAAACAAGTTCTTTTCTTCCATGCTTCTGTAATAAAACAACAACCCAAGTATGATCAGAAGCATCAGTTTCAAAAATAAAGGGAAGATCAGTTTCTGGCAACTTTAATTTTGGAAATTCAGCAATCTTCTCTTTTATTCTTCTAACTGCATCTGTCATTTCATCTGTCCATTTCACTGCTTTCTTTTTCAGTCTCTTTTGCAGAAGTTTTGTATCATCTTCTTGTTTCTCATAAAATTGCCTGATATAATTTAAACATCCAAGGAATCTTTGCAACATTATGACTTCTGCAATTTCATCTGGAAACTTCAACAAATGTGTCAGTACATGGGTTTGAAAATTTACATGTCCCTTTTCAATATGTAAACCAAGATAATCAATCTTGATTTTGCCAATTTGGAATTTCTCTTCTGAATCTGATAGGACTAAACCATGCTGAAAAACAAATTCATAAAATTTTTCTAACTGCTGCTTATGAGTATTTACATCTTTACTAAATACAAGAAAATCATCAATATATACAATAATGAACTCCTCCCCAGAAAAAATGTCTTCCATACGCTTTTGGAATTCAGATGGAGCATTTTTCAGACCAAAAGGCATGACGGTCCATTGATACTGTCCATGGGGAACAATGAAAGCAGTCTTGTATCTATCTGCAAGAATAATACCAATCTGCCAAAAACCACTTTTCAGATCAAATTTGCTAAAAACATTAGCCTTGGCAATCTTAGCAAGAAAAATCTCTTTATTGGGCAAAGGATATCTGATTGGAAGTAGAGCATCATTTAAAGCCTTGTAGTTAATCACAAGCCTTTTCTTTCCTCTCTTCTGCTCACTGTGCTTATTAACATAAAAGGCAGGACAAGCCCAAGGACTTTTACAAGGTTCAATCAGCTTTTGCTCTAAAAGTTGTGCAATTTCTTGTTTGCACAAATCCTGCTCAGAAGGACTCATATGATTTCCACTTACTTTCTGTGGTTTAGGAACATAATTTTCGTTATAAGGAAGTGCAACAAAGTAATTTTCCCTAGTCTAGAAAGCATCTGGTCTACTGGCGGTACATTCCTTCTTGAGTTTAGCATATATTTTTTCTAATGTTTTTGGCCCATGAATCTCAGCATTTCTATCAATTTTATTGATCTTGGTAAGATCCTGAAGACTAGAGAAAATTAAATCCTGTTCTGTTGGCTGCACCCTGATCTGATAATCACTGGAAGAATTTAAGCAGACAATTTTTTCTTTTGCCGTAAAAGAAATCGGTGGCTCTTCCCCATAATGTGAAAAGTTTATTTCATGTTCTCACCCAACAAAATATCTAAACCGTAATTAAAATCGTACAATGTGATTCCGATCCAACATCATTCAAATAAAATGGGAAAATCAGAGCGATATGATTAATTTCATCACATCTTTGTAACAGCTTCCGAAAGTAACTTTGGTAGGTTGCCAATAACAATTAGGATAGCTCCATATTTGCAAATACTACTCATTGCATTTGAGTCAACTGGCATTCAGAGTGTACTCTTTTATCTTTTTTTGCACTTTATCCCCCGGGATGTGATTGGCACTGTCTCCAATTCCCATTATCTTGACATCTTCTAAATTAGAATCACTACTGACAACAGGAATATCTTGGATCAATAGGCTTGACAATTTAGAATTGCAATCATCATATTCAACAATAAGTTTATGCAATTTTGATGACAACTGAAGCATTTCAGATCTAGTTTGATGAATACTAGATTCTAAATGTCTTATCTGATTTTTCAAAGAATTGATTTTGTTCATTCCTGAGTCTGATATATTGTCTGTAATATTTAATGGTTTGAACAGGGAATCAAATTCTTTTTCTATGAATTCATCATCTGAAAATCTTTCTTTTTTCCTTTCAGTAGGCAACTATTTTTCTAGATTTTCAAGTTTTTCATTTAATCTTCTTCTAGAAGTAAATTGTACTGGAGCAAGTTGGTCCAGTTCCTTCTTGACTGCTGCAATCTTCTGATGCAAATCATTAGATGAAGAAAACATTTTTATTTCACCAATAAATGTTTCATCTGAGTCAGATGAACTGTCCAAATCTAGTCTTCTTATATCAGGAATATCACTGTCACTGTTTTCAGAAGAAGAACTAGATACTTCAAAATACTCACCTTCAGAATGAGATATAAGATCCCATTCTTTTGGATCATGCATAGTAGAGAATATGTTCATTACTTTCATCTGTTTCTTATCTTTTCTTTCTCTACATTTATTAGCATAATGACCTTCTTTTCCACAAATAAAACAAGTGACTTTCTTAGAAGGTTTGGCTCTTTTCTTGAATACTATCCTTCTTCCTTTAAAAGAACTCTTGGAAGGATAATACTTTTTCTTTTCAAAATATTTTCCATCTTCCGTACGAAGCAATCCTTTCTTTTTAATGACTTTTTTCTTAGATTTTGACTGACAACCAAAATAAAAGGTCTCTGGGAAGTTATTACACATCTTTGTACTAAAATGCATATGTTTCTTGAAATTCTTTTTGGCTTTAGTAGATGCACATTCTGATTGTAGTACAGATACTACCATTTGATGGACAACAACAAAAGATGAGTTTTCAAGATTTACTTTCTGTTCTTTAATGTATTGATTAATCAAATCTGGAATCTTTCCTGGAAGAGAGGCTATATAATATCTCAAGTATGCAACATTATGTGAATCACTAGCCTGATACAAAAGCTTTTGCATGACACAATAGTATTAAGGCAAATAATCAATATTGCATAGTCTTTGGGATAGGAATAGTTCTGCATGATGGGCTGAATCTTCTGGTACTATCCCTACAAACTCATGTCTCAAAGCATCAAACAGAGCTTTTAAGGGATCATCTGGATTTTCAACTATTTGATTCATTTCTTCATCAGACAACTTATTCCACCACATTTTAACAACACCAGTGAAAGACCAAACAATTTGAGTAACAATATCAGTCCAACTTCCCTTAGTTTCAGATTTTCTTTGAAGAGCCCAAGCATGAAGATTATGCAAAACATCAATCACTTCTTCATAGCTAAGACAGTCAAGATTGACAAGCAAAGTATTTCCAAATCCTTTATTGGAAGGATTTTCCATTTTTAGTTGCATGTTCTGCAACCTTTCAGAGTATCTTCCAAAAGGACTAGTAGCTGATGCATCATGAGCAGTTTCTTCATCTTGTGTCCTTGAAACTTTATTAGGAAAGTTAAAAGGTTTATTTATATTTCTCTTAGAACTTGATTCACCTTGAGTAGGTGCACCAGGGGTTCTCTGAGATGCAGTAACTCTAGACATGGCCAAGATCTCTGTAGGAGCAGATGGTTGACCATTTTCAATCAAACTTTTTAGACTCACATAATTCTTTGGGAGTCTCAGATTTTCAAGAGAAGGAAATGTTTTTAGCCTATTCCTCATTAGTTCTGTTTTTTCTTTGGCTAAATCAATTCCTTTTTGAATTCTTTCTAACTGTAATTTACCAATATCTTCTACCCCCTTAAAAAGAATGCTTCTGGGAGGAGATGAAGAGTCAGAGGCTTTTAATGCTAGTTTGGAGCTAGACAAGGCTACTTCTCTGTAATGAGGAGGAGAAGTAGGTGCAGGGAGTGTTGATCTGAGATTATCAAGAGATTTAGATATTATTCCCATATTAGAATTAATATCATTTAACTAATGGCTATATTCATTTTGAATGCCCAATATTTCATTATAAGCAGTATGTAATCTCTTAATATGTGCTTTGACTTCAAGCACATCTTTAGCAATATCATCCATATTCTGTAACATACATGCAATCTGATAATTTGAATAATTCTGCATTTTGGAAGATTCAGATTGATCGGGGTCTGCAACATCCTTCATAGACAACCATTGAATTTCTGCTTTCTTTGTGCCATTATTGAAAATTCGTCTAGAATTTCCAGGCTCTAAATATCTCTCATTGATTTTTGCAGGAAGATCTCCTTGAGCTCTAGGCAGACTGAAAGACTTTATTTCAGGAATGTAAAGCTGTGTCTCTTGATCAGAAGGTTTAGATGCTTCAGTTTGATAGGATATACTTGGAACACAGAACTAGCAATCATGAGTTGCAGAGGGTGGATGACTGTGTTTGGGAACATTTCTTGATGGAGGAGCAGGATGTCGAGCAGACATGCTTCTAGGAATCTGATTTATATTAGCAGAAAAGTTTGGGTGAATATTATAGTGTCTTCCCCCTGAAGAAGAAGAGGCATGCCGAGAAGATTGAGAACGAGAAAGTGAGGGAGTAGTGAAACGGAGACCAGAGGATCCATCAGGATGGCGAACAATAGATAATTGTTGGGGTTCTTTAGAAGATTGCAACTGAGGATACTTCTGAGACAGAGGAGTGTATGTGCTATTCCATTCTTCTGGTAAAGTGCATTCTGCAAAACCAACTTGGAGTGGAGTAGCATTATCAGGGCCAACGATAACTCCTTTTTTAAGAGCTCTCTTTTTGAGATTAGGATTAAGAGCAGGCATAGAAGTGGAGACAAAACATAAGCAGATGGATGCATGGAGTTGAGCAAGTGGACACCGGGATCAAAAACTAAAACGAGATTTGATTGCAGGTACTGAGTTTCATTTATTTTTTCCTCACTAGTTTTTGGATGCATAGTGTATGCATGTTGATTTTCCTAGCCTTGCCATTCTTGGATAACCATGGTGTTGTGGGTTTATTTCCATTGATTGCTTTTTGGTTGGTTCTCATGATTCCTTTTACTATTGGGTTGAGTTTTTAGTTCCTAGAGCCTTGGTTGGACAAACACTCTGGAGCCTGACATACAACTATTGGGTTGAGTTACTAGTCCTGTAGCCTTGGTTGCACAAACACTCTAGAGACCTAGGTTGGTTGAGTTACTAATTCTGGAGCTGTGGTTGGAGAAATGCTTTGGTGCCTGTAAACAACTGGGGTTGAGTTACTAGTCCTAGAGACTTGGTTGGAACAGACACTCTAGAGCCCTGGAGAAGCTTGGATAGAGACCAATCCATGATGGTTATGATGTCCGACTGTGAGGTGGAATCATTGGTTGAGGGTTGAGGTGGTTTTTCCTTTGGAAGCCATGGATTGATTGTGATTGAAGTGTTTGATGAGATCCCACATTCATTCTTGGAATATGGCACTGGGATGATTGGCTGAAGTGAGACTTGGCTCATCCAATCTATGGTTAGGTGGAACATGGAAGTCCCATCTCCGGTTGGTTTTTAGATTAAGTAGTGAAGAGATCATTCCTCTGGTATTTGATATGCAAATGTACTAGTTTATGTATGGATTTTATTGCTGTTATAGACATTGTATTTATGTTGTTATTGTGTTGGTTATAATCATGTATTCGATCAGTGATAATGTATGGATCTATCCATGTTTTTACCCATAAATGAATACACAATGTATCTATGGTAAAATAGACTTTATGTAGCTTATGATGTAGAGGATAAATTATTCTTAGTGATTCTCATATACGTAAGACACCCCTATGTTTAAATATGTTGTTTAAACGTATAGATGCAATGTTTGTGACATGTTTGACGAAATTCCATGGCTAGGAGGGGACTAGATGAGTTCTTGATCATGTGATTTATTCCGACCTTTGTTTAAATGTTACTTATCATCTCCTACAGTTTCATGAAGTTCTGGGAAGTGACCTGGGATCTGGAGCTGAAAAGGTGGCACAAATATTGGAGTTGCAGGCACATAAATGACCAATTGGGGCCCTGGCCACATGCTTGTTGTGTTGTGCCTGTGGCTATAGGCTCCCAGCTGCTACCTTTCCTTGGCATGCCTGTGGCTATGGTCCAAAAGGGTCAGAAAGTCAACCTCCCTTAGGGGTTAGGGGTCTGGGAGGTTGGGTTACCTCCTGGGGATGTTGTTGATGTTGTGTAAGGTGTGCTTGTGTTGTTTTTTTCGGTTCCACTTCCTTAAGGTCATATATGAAGTTGAATCTCATATTAGTAGCCTCTCATTGCATGTTTACCCTGGTTGGACGGTTACTTGGGTAGATGTGGGAAGAGGGTGTTACAGTAAGTAACCATATTTGTTATAATTGATTTCACACTATTAATTTTATATAAGTGTCTTTATTATTATCTTCAACAAAATTTATACTTTCCATTGGACACATTGACCCATTATCCTAAAAACTCCACTCTACTCTTTGTTTATAATATATCCACCCTCTATTCTCTTCGGTGTCTCCTTCCCCTGCTTCAGGGGTATGCTAGTTAATGTTTGAAATATTATTGAATACATGACCAATGTTAATCTTAGCTGTTAACACTAGAAAATCGTACAGTAGAAGATGACATCAATTAATGTCGAGCCTAAGTATTTACAGGACAGGGATACATTATGGAATCAAGAAGTATTTAAAATCTCTAAGGTTTTGAGAAAATCAAATTTGAACTAGTCATAAATGCTCAAATGCGCACTTTTTGCTTCGAAAAGAGCAACTTCTGTGCACACTGGAGCCTGATAAGTGTGCATTCCTGGAAGTAGAAAAAAGTCACTTTCTGGGACCACAAGCAAGCAGAGGACAATTTCTCCTTATGTGAAAGATGCCTAAGGACAACACCACTGCCTCCTTAGGAATTATGTGAGCACACAAAAGCATATTTGAGCACACAATGGAATCATACCCCTCCCTTGGGTCACCATCCATCATGTACCAAGGGAGGGAAGGAGGATTTGAAGCTATCACAAAGCTATGCTGGCCAAAGTTGCCCAAGCAACACCAGCATCGTGTGTGACCCAAGGAGCTGGAGCAAGAGAGGACTCAATGGCTGGCCACCCAACATCTTAGTCCACTACAACAGAGAGAGAGAGTTAGACTGCGTCAGAAGGCAGAACTTTAAGGACAAACATCCTTGCATCGGGACCTAGAGCCATTGACTAGGGGCCCTTTAGCAAGTGGGTAAGATTTTTTTTCATTCCAAGCATTCAATAAGAAGAGGCCATCGAGCCATTGTTTACCTTGTTATTGTTTGGAACTCTCTATATAGATTATTTTTTGTTTTTAGCTTTATTTTTTTAACAGAGAATACTTTAGTATATTACTTCATTTAAGTTTTATGCTTTTGAGCTGCCCCCAGATACTGCCTATTACCTATAGTTTAGAGGGTAGACCACACTTTCTAAACTCGTGCGATTTCGTACACCCATGTGTCGAATCCACCACAACAGGATTGGCGACTCCACTAACGTGTTTCAAGTTTATGTGGTTGTGCCATCTTTTGCAGGAGACCCTTAGTCTATGTTGGAGTGGAGCTGATAGTCCTCCAACCAATCTTGCAGTCCCTAGACTCACTGAGGTGACAGAATGAAGAAGGCAGCTCCTAATTTTTTTTTACTTGCAGGAATTTTGCGTGCAGTTTTTTCACACAGACGTGCAGTGCTCGTGTTCAGGAGTGACCTACGCGCAGGAAAGCGCACCTGTCAGAGGTTTTTGCGCGCAATTTGCAGAGAGATTTTTTCTCCCTATCTTCTGCATTTTTCTACTTGTAAGTGTGTTGGGCAGCCCCTAATGTATCTTCCAACACTTGTGTTGATACCCCACAACTTCTGAGAACTAATTTTTGCTGCTTTTTATAGGCATTTAGTTAGTTTTCATTTAAGTTGGTTTTTTGAAAAAAGTGTTCACATAGTTTAAGTAGGGGGAAAATTAACCATTTCTTTCCGAACAAATTATGTTTTTTTCAAATTCTTGTATGCACACTTAGTTTAACTAGTCCAAGTAAGTGGCTCATGACCACACATGCATAAGCTAGTGTAGAAATTGTTTAGTTTAAATTTCAAATTTTGCATTTAGGAAATTGCGGGACTAGGATTGAATCGCAAATTAGAGTAAGTAATCTCTGATGTCTTTGTGCCATAGAGTGACCCTAGACAAGCATATGAACATTATATATTTGTGATTCGCCATATCCCTTTTGTCACTCACATAGACTAATTAGGAGGTTTTGGAAGCGGTCCATTATCCGCAAATGCTTTTTATTTGAGAAAGGAACAACATCACATAGTTTAACTAGGGGAATTTTGTAAAGGATCACCGATATCCATATGTTCAAATTATGAGATTGTTCACCACACGCTCACACACATCCACCCACTGAGAAAAGAAAGCCACCTAAAAATAACTTAAACTAACTCACTAAATTCTCCCCATGGGGGCCACAAGAGAAATTATAGCTTAAGTTAGGATCAAGGGGGTAGGCATCCAATAAGCCGCCTTGATCACGCTTCACATTTGAAACATAGAAGTTGCATTTTTAGGGAATTTTAAAATCCACCTATCAGCCCACGAAAAAGAAAACCCGAGCGCAGTAGAGACCCGATTTAGAGGAGGTTAGGCTTAGGCGCAGTGCGTCCGGTATCAGTTGGGGCTACCTGACCCGGCTGATACTTGGTACTGTTAGCTAACTACCAAGAAGCCCAAGAATCAAATGCTCACGTGGGACGGTGGTTCTTAGTGGCCAAATCTAGGGCATCCTTTACCCTATAGGTGACGGTGCAGGCAAGTGCCAGACCCTCTACCCTTACCTTGGTTGATTCTCTTCGGCTAACTGGGGGCGTCGCCAACTCTTTCGGGACGTTGTGCCAGCACTCGTAAGAAATCCTCTCAAGGCCCAGTTACTTTTGAGTGTGTAAGGACGTTTTAAGTCTTCTATGATTTTCAGTATCACGCACAAACAAAAAAAACCATTTTTTTCTTGATTGATCACATAGATTAAGTTAAAAGGAAAATTCATTTCATTTTCGCTTTATTTTATGTATGTGGCCATAAATGTTTCGTGATAACAGACTCGATCCCCTCAAATTTTTTTTCCAAAACCTAACCTGGTCAAAACTCAAACAGTTCCAATGAAACCTCGTTGGTCGAGGCGTCTTTTGGACCTCCCCCCATTATCCGGCAAACTCTTCAGTAAATACTGTAAAGTAGCCCAAAATTACAGCATCGTAGATGATTTAGCCCAATCACCTGCTGCTATGTCTGCTTTAGAGGTACTGCAGTCATGCCCAAAGCAACGAAAAGCCCTACTTTCTGCCTTAGGTGCCGTCGACCCTGCTGACACGTGCATGATGGCTTTTGATTTAGACAAAGCTGCCCCTAGGCTTCCCTCCATGGTCGCCTTCCAGATACCAGTATTGGTACAAAATATCACTATTCACCGATGTGTCATTGACGAGGGTGCATCCACATGCATCATGTGAAAGAATGTATGGCAGAAGTTAGGAGCCCCAGAAATCAAACCTTCCGTCATCATACTCAGAGCATACGACGGTCAGCCCTCGACCCCTGTCGGTCTCTTCCAAAATGTACCGGTCTGCTTAGCCGAAAAAACGGTCCACATAGACATTGAAGTCTTGGACGCTCACTTGGATTACAATATACTCCTTGGGTAGAGTTACATGTATGCCATGTATGCCATAGCAACCTCCATTTTTTGCATCATGATGTTTCCCCATGAGGATCAAATCATTATATTAGAACAACTGATGCACACTGAAAAGCATCCTTTGACCAACACATATATGGTTCTACCCTAT
Organism: Pinus albicaulis; assembly: GCA_034641835.2. Lineage (NCBI taxonomy): Eukaryota > Viridiplantae > Streptophyta > Pinopsida > Pinales > Pinaceae > Pinus > Pinus albicaulis. Next base: position 1,418,038,804 of record CM076579.1, on the reverse strand, counting down.
GTAGACACAGCCACAGATGGTCTTTTACGGTATCAAGAATATGGCCCTGGCCAATTCAAACCGTCGTCCGTCCTAAGGATCATTCCTAGGAGATCCTCCTATTATCCCTGAGGTATCGCCCGATGCCACAACGGCCCCGGTATGCATGATGTCCACATCAAGCACCAAGGTTAGTCAGGACACAGACTCAAGCAGTAACGACACTGAGGCATCAGCTACTGCAGCCTCCCTAGTCTATGCCGCCTCCCAAACTCCTTTCCTATACCCACCTCCTGGCTTCACCTCCCAGCAGGTCTTGGTAACACTGGTACTACCCAACATATCATTGGAATTCCCAGTGTGGTATCTCGTCCCCCCTCCAGGAATGTTAGCTACCAACGTTACTATGTTTGGGTTAAAGCCCCCTGGTCCCGAGGATCCCCAACCTACCCAAGTAGCAGTCGAAATTTCCTCTGCAAGGGAAACCCCCACTGCGAAACTGGAAACCATGATGAATAAAATCCCCAAGAAAGGAAAGAAAGTAGTGACCCCCACCATACAGAGAGAGTCATCAGCCTGCGCTATATGTGATGTCATAGGACACCCTACTCACATATGCCCGGAGTTGGGTGAATTAAAACCACTCCTCGACTATGAGGCAGACACCACAAAACGACGTTCCCATAAAAAGGAACTTGCCACCAAAAGTACAAGAAAACCACTGCATACCAATCACGCATGCTCTATTTGTGGCATATACGGGAATTACATCTATCATTGCCCATAGGTCCCGTGATATAGGGACGCCTTACGTGCGATTGAGTGATCCTATCAAAAGGATCCCTTCATCCAGGCATATGGAAATGAACCACATACCATCTGGTACCTACAGGAGGAACGAAGGTCACCAGATCGATAACCATTTGTCCCTTCTCCACCCAAGCCACCATACACCAACCAGGGAAAAGGAAACCTGGTTGCCTCATCTTCTTGAGATTCAGGCACATCAATTACTGTAGACGGCTTGGTTAGGTCTTTGACCTAAGGTCACCTAGGCAGAAGTAATCTGTATTCAAAGAGATCCTAGACAGGGGGCACTAATGGGTAACACCCTCCCCCATGATCTCAGTCTAGGGGAAACCGCAACTGAAATCAAAACTAGGAGCCAAGTAACAGCTCCCAAGCAAACAGAGGCAATACCGCACATTCACACTCCTGGAAAAATAAAATTTTCAGCGCCGACAGGTATGCACCCTCCCATCTTCCTTTCCAAAATTCATGTTTTTCGATAATATTGAATGAAAAGAAGATTCTTTCACTTGAGGTAGTTGTTTTTTGCAGGAAGAACCCGCAAACCATTCACAACACTGACCACCGAAAGTTCTGGAGCAGGTATCATTCTACCCTCAGCATGATAGAGTCCTAGAAAACTTTGCATATCTTGACATCATTTCTCCATCAGAAATAAACCATAGGGTCCTCATAGCTGACCATTTTTATCATCACCTCACCCGACATATGATAAACGTCAGCGATGGTTGGTAGAGCCTCCCCTCCATGGCGATCGTCATCTCAAGTAGACCACACATCACCCCACAAGTGACGCCATGGCCATACCATTTTTTAGCCTGGGAAGCACCTAATGCCAATCCATATACCATGCATAAGGTCAAGTTCACCATTTAAACTAACCCCCTTCCCGGACGATTGGGTTGTACAAGAAGAATGAAAGCGCACCTCTGCACACCACATTTGGCCCACCATACCTCCATCAACATTAACCTATCTGCGACATCTTCTGCTTCATCAACCCCACACATGAGACCAACCAATGGGACCCCTACCCCCAACAAAACAGAGTCCTCACACCATCAAGTGAGCGACCCTCTTTCATGTTTTTGGGTACCCTTCTCTATGTTTTATACAAACTAAACCCCATTATTTTATTCTTTTCGTAAGTGTACAAAGATCACAAACAATGCCCTTGACCTCTTCGCCCTCATATTACACTTTTTCTCCCATGGCAGTAGTCCCCCATCTCCCTTGGTCGAAGTATTTCATACCCCCCATGCACGCACCATTATGACAATCATAGCCGGTTCATACCCGCCCTGGAAGTCCTACCGAATCCAGGGGATTTTCCATTTAGAAATACCTATGAATGCCGCCAAGCTGCTCAAATATAATTTGATCTCGGGCCACTGAATCCCCATCATCTATTTTCAGCTACTGCTCACCAACATGCCTATGTTAAACCCATTATGGTCCAGTTAAGGCTTCCTTTTTGTCTACATCAACACCTCTTTTCCAAAAAGGAAGCGGTACCTTGGATGACCCCTCCCCATGCAAAGGGGTATCTTTGGGTGGCACTATGGGATACATCATTGTCCATAGATGTCATCGATCCTCTTGACATTCGACTACAACAAAAGCTTTCATGTCATAGTGGTATCGTACCTTACAACCATTGCACTTTGAACAATATCTGTTGAAGACCCGTGCCTTTATAAGTGTCTCTGACAAAAATGCTTACACGGGAAGGTCCCAACCAGTACATATGCACACTTTGCATAGTGATATGCCATACCAAGATTATGCATATGGGTACCACATTCCACCTATCGTCAAAGAAAAAACACCCTTGAGGGTGTCAGCAGTCGTTGTCAATAACCACCAACATCACTACCATAGTAGTGGCATAGACAACACATGTATCTGTCAATTTTTTTTAACTAGCCATAGCATCACGAGCATGGGACATGCCCGCCTCGTTGAAATTTTGCAAATATGTTGTATATTTTTTCTGCTTGCAGGGGGTCCCTTCGGCCATGGTTATCTTGGAAACAGTGCAAGGTGTTGTCCAAACTACACACAGGCCTCTCTCTCTCTCTCTCTCTCTCTCTCTCTCCGCGTATGATACAAAAAAGAAACTATAATGTATTTTGGCTATATAGTTCTTCCTAGACCTCACACATTAGGGGGCAACTGTTAACACTGGAAAATCGTACAGCAGAAGGTGACATCAATTAATTTCGAGCCTAAGGAATTACAGGATAGGGATACATTATGGAATCAAGAAGTATTTAAAATCTCTAAGGTTTTGAGAAAATCAAATTTTAACTAGTCATAAATGCTCAAATGCGTGCTTTTTCCTTCGAAAAGAGCGCCTTCAGCATGCACTGGAGCCTGATAAGCGCGCATTCCTAGAAGTATAAAGAAGTCACTTTCCTGGACCACAAGCAAGCAAAGGACAATTTCTCCTTATGTGAAAGCCGTTTAAGTACAACACCAGCGCCTCCTTAGGCATTGTGTGAGCACACAAAAGCATATTTGAGCACACAATGGAATCATACACCTCCCTTGGGTCACCATCCATCATGTACCAAGGGAGGGAAGGAGGATTTGGAGCTCACCTATATAAACCCACCAAGAGACGAGAAAAGGGTGATCACAAAGTTATGCTGGCCAAAGTTGCCCAAGCAACACCAACATCGTGTGTGACCCAAGGAGCTAGAGCAAGAGAGGAATCGATGATTGGCCGCCCAACATCTTAGTCCACTACAACAGAGAGAGAGAGTTAGACTGTGTCAGAAGGCAAAACTTGAAGGACAAACATCCTTGCATCGGGACCTAGAGCCATTGCCTAGGGGCCCTGTGGCAAGTGGGTAAGATTTGTTTTCATTCCAAGCATTCAATAAGAAGAGGCCATCGAGCCATTGTTTACCTTGTTACTGTTTGGAACTCTCTATATAGCTTCTTTTGTGTTTTTAGTTTTAGTTTTTTAACAAAGCATACTTTAGTATATTACTTCATTTAAGTTTTATGCTTTTGAGCTCCCCCTAGATATTGCCTGTTACCTATAGTTTAGAGGGTAGACAACACTCTCTAAATTTGTGCGATTTTGTACACCCATGTGTCAAAGCCACCAAAACATTAGCAGTTGGTTTTTTTGTGACAATGAGTTTCTTTATAGAAGAATCATGATATGGAAATCAACTTGGTTTTGTTGTGACTTTGAGTGTTTCTTGGGAAAAATCGAGAAATCAAAATTAAGGTGGAAATTACCTTAAGAAAAAATAAAAAATGAGTTCAAAATAAAATAAATTAATTAAATTTATATAAAGATAAGTCATTTTTATGAATGTATGAATATATGTGTTGAGGTGGAATTAGATTTCATCATAAGTTCAGAAAATTATTTTTATGAATTTCGACAACTGTTACAAGAATGGTTGTTAAAGTAGATTGAGTTTATGATGTATTTTGTATGGAGATTGGAATGAAAGATGGGAATATGAATGTAAACACACACACAAAAATATTTTAAAAACATTGTAGTTAAGTGAAAACCATGTACTCTATTAATGAAATAAATAGGAAAAGACTATGAAATGTAGACCAGTACAAACTAGCTGGAATGGTGGTTTCTTATTTTGAAGAGAGAGGTGATAGTTATCCTTATTTGTAACATGTCATTACAAGTGTCCAAAAATGGTCTTTTTAACATAAATTACTATAATTAAGAGGTAAAACCCCTGATCCTAGGAGACAAAGTGCGAAGATAATTGTAGACCTTGAGGTGGTTAATTGATATGAAAATTGATCGAGGGTGAAAATTTTGTACATGATCTCCATTTTGGGCACAAAATAGCTGATAAAAAAGATATAAATGAAAATTACAGATAATTTGGTAGGCATGGATAGCCCTATGATAGCCCCCGAATGACTAAAAAATATTTAAGGCCTCAAAACTGCTGCAATAGTTTAATACCCTAAAAACTATAGATAAAACTAAAAATATGGAGAACCATATTAAGTTCATGGAAGAGATGGGTGGCCACCAATTACCACCTATATTAGTCCACCCTGGGGATTCAATAGTCCCCATTTCATTAAGTTCTCTCATTACATGGGGATTCTTCATTACCTTGGTGAAGAAGTTGTGTTGCTTTTCCAATCTTATACAGTTGTATGTTTTGATGGCAAGTGCCCTTCATATTGGTGTCCATGATTTAATTCATTGTAGCCTACTCAATGCGTTGAAGATTGAATTATCTAGGCGAAAATTTCTCAATAATCTATGAGGTGTCCAATAGATATAGAAATATGGTTAAAGAAACTCCATATTAATTTTTGGATGCAGGCCAAGGAAAGGGGGAATACTCAGTTTAAAACAAAATCACCCTCGTTCATTGTCATGGTGTAAGTTCTATATTAGAGTGGTGTAGTTTCCTATGGGGGTCTATGGGGCCCTATTTTTTCAAATGAAACAACACCTTATCACCAACTTGAAACTTATGTGGAACATGATGTTGTTCATGTCATTGTTTTTAATTTGAATTTACATTCTATAGGATATCATGAAGTTATTGTTGGATTTCTTCGATCCATTCAAAAAATTTGGGTTCTATTTTTTCCTTGGTGTAAGAATTGGAGGGCACTTCTTGTGAAGATGCAATGGGAAAAAATACTTCAGTGGGGGCCAATGGTTCGAACCCCAAGCACATATAAATATGGTTGTGGCCAATATAGTTATGGATGGATTTGTTGTAACTATGTTGAACATATGGGAGACTCTCATCCCATGTACATGGATGCTTAGATTTAAACATGAGTAAGAAATGCACGGTCATCCTGTTAACCACTTATGTTTGTCCATCCATATATTGGTGGAAGAATATTAATTTGGTCAACTTGGTGTCCATTAGAGACCACGAATTTGATGATTTGGGTTGTACACAGAAGGAATTGAAATATAGAAAATAAAATGGAACAAACATAGAGAGAAGTAAAATATAGAGCATAATAATATATTTAAAACCCAACTTCTATTAATAAATAAAATCATAGAATGTTGTACAAGACAAACTGGCTAGAATGGTGGTAGTTTATCTCTGAAGAGAGACAAATATGGTAGCTACACTCATTTGAAAAATATATTACAATAGGCCAAAATACTCAAATTTTACCATAAATAAAGAATATATGAATGGAGGCTTATTTGAGAAGAAATATTTAGAAAGCTATCTTCTAGCTCCATCACAGATTAGAGTTATTTGTTGACGCATTTCAAACCAACTAATGTGGTTCATCATCGAGACAATATAGATGAAGAGAAAAATTGATCCTCTCTTTTTATACCCTTGTTGGATATGTTTTTCTCATCGTCTATATCGTCATGATGATGAACCACATTAGTTGGTTCTAAACACGTCTAAAATTATCTCTGATATGTGATGGATCTAGAAGATAGATTTATAAATAAATAAAGAACCCTAAAAGTCCAAAACCTAACCCTAGAAGATGAAGATCAAAAAGGTTTTTGGGCCTTGAGATGGTTAGTTACTACATAAACTTATCAAAGACACGATTTTTTCATACAATCTCTCTTTAGGGCACAAAATAATGCTATGGAAAAATTTCCACATATAAGGTTGTCCTAAAATAACATTAAAAAATTTGAGTGGGGAAACATAAAAAAATTAACTCATATTTGAAGGGCTTGATACAATAGGATATGTGGCATTGCTAGTTGATATGGATATCTCATCCATGGCTCAACCAACCAATGGTGTATGTGTGGGGGTGTTAAGTGCCTATAATACTAGTGTTTTCCCATTATTTTTATTGTTAGTGTAGCACATTATTTTTATTCTTGTGACCATGTATCCCCCATGTTGTTAATTTTGTGCCCCATAGAATCCCACTATTGTTATTTTTGTGCCCTAACATTATTATTGTTATGTAGGCTATGATTATATTGTGACCCCTTAGACTCCTATATATACCAAGGAGGTCTTATCATTTGTATCATCCAAGAATTATTCATTTATTTAATGTAAATGAGGTTGAACCCTCAAAGAGGATAATTTTTATGTCATCGATCTATATTTTATTTTATTTTGTGAGCTACTTGCATAACATTTGGTATCAGAGCTTTGGATTTTAGGGTTTTTCTTCTTCAAATAGTTCATCTTGGAATTTTCACTATAATTATTTTTTCTACGAGGATTCAAAAGATTAAATTTCAACCACATGGAGCCACAATATTAGTGAACTTTTTGCACGAATTTCAAATCTTGGTTAGCTATATTTTTGGAGATATGATGCAAGGAAGTTATTTTTTTCGCAAGCTCCAGAATTCAATATTAAACATATGACCTAGGAAAAATCATCATAAATTTCTCTCTGAGAATTAGTTTTTAATTTCATAAAAAATGGTTGAAATTGAACGAAATATGGTTTTTTGTGTATGATTTTTATGGCTAAATATTAGAACAATGACACGTGGAACTCCATACAAGTTTGATCTACTGAACCAGACGATAATTAGGAAATCATGGGAGATTGGACATAACTCTTTCTTGAAGAATCCAATATTAGTATGACTTGTGGAGTTGGAAAGAAAAATTAGAGGGCTACCATAGGACAAAATTTTAGACCTTGGATATTCAAAATTATAGAGATACAACGATTTCAATACCGAGCTCCTGAAAAACAAGAAAAAGGTGTGTTTTTTTTTGTTTTTTGTTTTATAATAATTTTGCATAAATTTTGTTTGAAAAATTAGTTTTAAGTGATTCAAAGGGCATAGAGAAGCATATATATCATTGTTTTATACCAAAATTCCTAGAAACAAAAAAATGGACACACCTAGTAAGCAACCAGAAATCTCTTCTATGGTGCATGAAGGAGAGGGAGAAATGCAACATGATATATCAAAATTACGAAACCAAGTGCAACAAATTTTAATCTCACAAAGATTAACCAAAAATGAATTGGAAGTGATGATGAATGTTAAGATGGATGGTTTAAAAGTGAACATGGATTCTTTAAAATAAAAAAATGGAAGGTTTGAAGAATGGTTTAAAATTAGAAATGGAAGGTTTGAAGGAAGGGTTGAAAAAGTTGCTACAAGAAATGCTTCCTAATGGTGACAAGGTATTCCATGAAACTCATGATGAGAACAAAAGGAACATTAATCATGATTTTAGAGACTCTAAATTTCTGTTGAAGATCTACCACTTTCCAAACATTGATATGGGAAATTTTGATGGCAAGGATCTGACAACATGGATACTACAGATGGAGCAATATTTTGATCTATATTATGTGAAACCCTCACAAATGTACATATTGCGTCTTTATATTTAGAACCCAATCAGTTTGTATGGTATATATTGCTTTGTTCTTGTAAAACAATTGTCACCTGGTCAATTTTTATGGAGGAAATGATAGCACATTATGAGGATATAAAGAGCAACACCTTCTTTAGCCAATTTATAAATATCAATCAAAAGGGTTCAATGGCAGAGCACATTGAAGAATTACAAAAATTAAATATTAGGGTAACTGATATTCCACAGGAGCATAGAATTGATGTCTTCATAGGGACTTTAAAGGATAACATCCAACTTGAGGTTACCCTTTGGGATCCTAATTCATTGGAGAAGGAATTTAGGGTGGCAAGAATAGATGAAAGAAAAATTATGGCAACAAGTAAGTATACCACTCACAAATATGAAGATGGAAGTGTTGTTGTTCCTTGTCTTCCACAACCTACAAGGTTGAAACCACAAAAATTGGAGGAAAATAGAGCAAAATGGATTTGTTATAGTTGTGATAGAAAATCCACTAAAGGTCATCAGTGTGTTGAGAATAAATTATTATACATAGATTGTGAAGAGGAGGAAGAAAAGGAACAAGATACATCAAAAGAGGAGGATATACACCAAGAACCAACCCCACATAAAGAAGAAATGAATCTGACCATATATTGTATTACATTGGTAGGAATTACCACTCCTCGAACTCTCAATATAGAAGATATATCAAGAATAAAAAGGTAATAGTTATGATTGATTAGGGTAATACCATAGTTTTATTCATTGTAAGATACCCAAGGAATTGAATTACTTCTTATATCCAACACCGAAGTGGCAAGTGATGGTTGCTAATGGAGGAACTATAATTTCTTTGGAAAGTGCCATAATATCAAGCTAACCATGGGGGAATATGTATTGAATAATCCAATGTTTTCCATTCCATTGGGTGGTGCTGATGTTTTACTAGGAGTCCAATGGTTACAATCTTTGGGGACGATAGCTTTTAATTTTCAATAAAATTTCTTAAATTTATTCTGGGAAGGAAAGGAAGTTGAATTAAGGGGTATCATAGGGAAACTAGGAAATATAATTAGCTCTAATGGGATGAAAATTCTTGTGAAGAAATAACAATAGGGCGTGATTGCACAATTATGATCACTAGAGGTTCAAACATCGAAATCATCTATTTTTCTAGATCTCCAAAAAGCCTTGGACACTCATTCCAAGGTATTTGAGACTCGTAAATGCCTCCATCCTATTCCTGATTAGGATAATGTTATTCATTGATTCCAGGAATTTTTCCTCCAAACATCAGGCCTTACATATATCCCTATTCCCAAAATAGTGAAATTGAACGTATGGTTGTAGAAATTCTAGAGTATGGTATAATTTAACCTATTCAAAGTTCTTTCTCTGCTCCAGTAGTATTGGTGCATAAGAAGGATGGATCATGGCGCATGTGTCCATATTATAGGGAGCTCAAAAACCTAACTATTAAAGATAAATTTCCCATTCTTGTCATTGATGAATTATTGGATGAATTAGATGGAGCAATTTACTTCACCAAGTTGGATCTTCGTGTAGGATATCATCAAATTAGAATGAAGACTTAATACATTCCAAAAACAACATTCATAATTCATGAGGGTCATTATCAATTTTTGGTCATGCCTTTTGGACTTACTAATTCACCTTCCACATTTCAAGGTTTGATGAATTCCATTTTCAAACCCTTCCTTAGAAATTTTTTGTTAGTATTTTTTGACGATATACTAATCCACAAAAAGTCTTGGAAGGATCATGTTCAACATGTTGATAGGGTGTTAAAACTATTGGAGGAGAAACAATTATATGAAAAAAGCTTTGAATGTTTCTTTGGAGTACAAGAGGTGGAATATTTGGGTCATATTGTATCTCACGAGGGTGTTAAGGTAGACCCTAACAAAATTAAAGCCATTAAGGAATAGAAAATCCCTACAACCATAAAGCATCTTCGAGGATTTCTGGGGTTGACAGGGTATTATCGCAAGTTTGTTAATAATTATGGGAGAATAACATCACCTATAACAACATTATTGAAGAAAGATGCATATTATTGCACTCCAGAATAAACTAAGGCCTTTGAACATATTAAAGAGGCAATGTGCCAAGCACCGGTCTTAACTACACCAAAATTCACAAAAGCCTTTATTGTGGAATGTGATGCCCTAGGAAACGGAATTGGTGTTGTTTTAATGTAAGAAGGAATGCCCATTTATTTTTAAAATCGTCCAATAAAAGGAAAGTATTTACACAAACCTATTTATGAGAAAGAAATATTGGAAATATCACACGCACTAAAGCAATGACGACCTTACCTAATGGGAAGACACTTCAGGGTAAAAACATATCATGATAGTCTTAAATATTTTTTGGAATAAATATTATCTTCAGAAGAGAAAATAAATGGGTCACAAAGATGTTGGGTTATTACTTTGAAATCATCTACAAAAAGGGAAGAAAAATGTTATTGCATATGCACTCTCAAGAAAGGATGAGGATGTGGAAGCATTGCTTTGTGCCATTTATATTATCCAAAATAATTGGATAACCAAAGCAAGAAATGAATGGAATAATGGCGAAGAGGTGTGGACACTCATTCAAAATTTTCAACAAGATCCCAATACATATGATACATTAAGCTGGAAAAATGATTCATTATGGTACAAATATTTCTTATATCTTTGTAAGAATTCCCAACTCAAGCAAAATATTCTTTTGGAATTGCACACCCCCCCTTTAGGAGGAAACTCAGGATTTTTAAAAACTTACCATAGGGTAAAGAAGGATTTTTTTTGTGATGGCCTTAAATATGATATTCATAAGTTTGTGGCAGAATTTTTGGTTTTCCAACAAAATAAATTTGAGACAATTAATACCCTAGGTCTGTTACAACCTTTAGCCCTTCCAAGTCAACATTGGGAGGAGGTCTCAATGGATTTTATTTTAGGTTTACCCAAGTCTGAAGGAAAGAGTTTCATAATGATAGAATTACCAAGTTTTTCACATTATCTCATCATTTTAAATCCAGTACAATTACTACTGCATTTATGGAAACAGTTTAAAAGGTACATGGAAATGCAAAAAATTATTGTAAGTGAGAGAGATCCTGTTAGGTCCCTATATTACTAGTATAGTCCCTTATTGTTAGTGTAACCCCCTTATTGTTATTATTGTACCCTTGTAACCCCCATATTGTTATTATTGTGCCCTTAAATTATTATTGTTAGGTCGGCTAGGATTACATTGTGGCCCTACTAGGATTACATTATCGCCCCATGGACTCCTATATATAGAAAAGAGGTTTTGTAATTTGAATCATCCAAGAATTTTTCATTCATGTAATGTATTGGAGGTTGCCCCCTCGAAGTGGCTTATTTCTAAGGCATTGATATCTCTTTTCTTCTCTTTTTGGAGCTGTTTTCACAACATTTGGTATTAGAGCTTTGAGATTCTAGGGTTTCGCTGCTCCAAACATGTCAGCGTGGAATTTTCGCTATAACTTTTTTTATACGAAGGTTCAGAATCTGAAATTTTTAGAGTGTGAAGCAAAAATCCTGAGGAATATTGTCAAAAAATTTCAGAGATTGGTTTGCAATATTTTCGGAGATATGATCTGTGCAAGTTAGGTCATTTTGTAGGCTCCTGAATTTAACCTAAACAGGTCATCGTGGTATTTGCGTAATAATGTTTTTTTCTACGAAGGTTCAGAAGCTGAAATTTTTAGAGTGCAAAACCACAATCTTGAAGAACATTGTCAAAAAATTTCAGACATTGGTTCGCAATATTTTCGGAGATATGATCTGTGGAAGTTAGGGTTTTTGATGCTTCTGAATTTCATCTCAAAGAGGTGATTGTGGGAAAAGCTTCATAGATCTCTCTCTGAGCATTGGATTGGAATGCTATAAAAAGTGCCATAAGTGTATGGAATGTAGTTTTTGGTCTATCAATTTCAGATCCAAAGGAGGAAACAGTGACACGTGGCAAGTCGTACAATTTCGTTCTACTGAACTAGTCCAAAATTGGGTCTTTGTGGGAGATTGGACATAACATTTCCTGGAAGAATCCAAATCAGATCAGACCTGTGGCATTTGAAAGAAGCTTCAGAGTGCTACTACAGGGCTAAATTTTAGATATTGAGGATTTGTAATTATAGAGATAATTTAATTTCAATATCGATCTCCTCAAAAGCAAGTAAAAGGTGTGTATTTTTTTTTTCTTTCCGAATTGCATAAGTATTTTTTGAAGAATCAAGTTGAATTGATTACAAGAGCATATTTTAGAATAGATATCAGTATTGGATTCTAAAATGGCCCCTAAAAAAAATTCAACACCCATCAAGCCTTTAGAAATCTCCACTATGACTCATGAAGACGAAGAATAGCAACATGACATATCAAAATTACAAGAGAAAGTGCAAAAAATTTCGCTCTCGCAAAGATCAACAAAAAATGACATGGAAGTTTTGAAGAAAGGCGTGGAAACTAAGATGGATGGTTTGAAGAAAGGCGTGGAATCTAAGATGGATGATTTGAAGAATGGCATGGAATCTAAGATAGATGGCATGGAAGCTGGCATGGAATCTAAGATAGATGGCATGGAAGCTGGCATGGAATCTAAGATGGATGACATGGAAGCTAAGATCGATGAGAAAATGGAAAACATGAAGAATGATCTAAAAGCAGACATGGAAGGTTTGACAAAGTTGATACAAGAAATGTTTCCTAATGGTGAAAATATAGTAGAGGAAACTCATGATGAGAACAAAATAAATGTTAATCGTGATTTCATAAACTCTAATTTTGGCGGGAAGAACCACCATATTCCAAAAATGGATATGAGGAAGTTTGATGGAAAGGATCCTGCAACATGGATACTACAGATGGAGCAATATTTTGATCTCCATAACGTGCAAAACACACAAAAGGTACGCATTGCAACTTTACATTTAGAACAAAATACATTTGTATGGTATCGATGGTTTTGCTCCCATAAAAAAATTGTCACTTGGTCAATTTTTACGGAGGAAATGATAGCACATTATGAGGATACAAAGAGCAACACCTTCTTTAGCCAATTGATAAATCTCAAACAAAAGGGTTTAATGGGGAGCACATTGAGGACTTCCAAAAATTGAATATAAGGGTAACTGATATTCCATAGGAACACATGATTGATCTCTTCATAGGTACTTTAAAGGATAACATCCAACATGAAGTTCGTGTTTTGGAACCTGATTCATTGGAGAAGGCATTCAGGTTGGTAAGAAAAATTGAATGTAAAATTATGGCGACAAGGAAGCCTACCACTCACTTCTATAAAGAGGGAAGTGTTGCTACTCCTAGATTTCCACAACCTACAAGGTTGATACCACAACAATTGGAAGAAAAAAGAGAAAAAGGGCTTTGCTACAGTTGTGATAGAAAATACACTAAAGGTCATAAGTGTGCTGAGAAGAAATTATTTTACATAGATTATGAAGAGGAAGAAGAAAATGAACAAGAAGAGGATATACACCAAGAACCAACCCAAGAAGAGGAAGAAATGAGTCCGACCATATCGTGTAATGCATTGGCAGGAATTACCACTCCTCAAACTCTCAAGATAGAAGGACATATCAAGAAGAAAAAGGTAATAGTGCTGATTGATTCAGGTAGTACCCATAATTTTATTCATTGTAAGGTAGCCAAGGAATTGAATTGTGTCATATACCCAGCACCAGAATGTCAAGTGATGGTTGCAAATGGAGGAACTATAAATTGCTCTGGAAAATGCCATAATATCAAGCTAACCATGGGGGAATATGTATTGACTAGTCCAATGCTTTCCATTCCTATGGGAGGTGTCGATGTTGTACTAGGAGTACAATGGTTACAATCTTTGGGGACGGTAGCTTTTAATTTTCAAGAACTTTTCTTGAAATTTTTTTCAGAAGGAAAGGAAGTCGAATTACGAGGTATTGTAGGGAAGCCGAGAAAGATAATAAGCTATAATGTCATGACAAAGCTTCTAAAGAAAGAACAACGAGGCGTAATTGCACAATTATGCTCACTAGAAGTTCCAACATCAAAATCATCTATTTCTGCAGATCTCCAACAAGTCTTGCACAATCATTCCAAGGTGTTTGAAACTCCCAAAGGACTCCCACCTATTCGTGATCATGATCATGCTATTCATTTGATTCCAAGAAGTGTTCCTCCAAACATCAGGCCTTATAGATATCCTTACGTCCAAAAGAGCGAAATTGAACGTATGATTGCGGAAATGTTAGAGGCAGGTATAATTCAACCTAGTCAAAGTTCTTTCTCTGCTCCCGTAGTATTGGTACACAAGAAGGATGGATCATGGCGAATGTGTCCAGATTATAGGGAGCTCAATAAGCTCACCATTAAAGATAAATTTCCCATTCCTGTGATTGATGAATTATTGGATGAATTAAATGGAGCAATTTATTTTACCAAGTTGGATCTTCGTTCAGGATATCATCAAATTAGAATGAAGACTGAAGATATTCCAAAAACAGCATTTCGAACTCATGAGGGTCATTATGAATTTTGGTCATGCCTTTTGGCCTTACCAATGCACCTTCTACATTTCAAGGGTTGATGAATTCCATTTTCAAACCCTTCCTTAGAAAATTTGTGCTAGTATTTTTGATGATATACTAATCTACAACAGGTCTTGGAAGGATCATGTTGAACATGTTGACAGGGTGCTCAAACTATTGCAGGAGAAACAATTATATGAAAAATCATCCAAATGTTTCTTTGGAGTACAAGAGGTGGAATATCTGGGTCATATTGTATCTCACGAGGGTGTTAAGGTAGACCCTAACAAAATTAAAGTCATTAAGGAATGGAAATTCCCCACAACCATAAAGCAGTTGCGAGGATTTCTTAGGTTAACAAGGTATTATCGAAAATTTGTTAAGAATTATGGGAGAATAGCAGCACCTCTAACAACATTATTGAAGAAAGATGCATTTTCATGGACTTCTGAAACAACTAAGGCCTTTGAACATCTTAAGGAGGCAATGTGTCTAGCACCAGTCTTAGCTATGCCAGACTTCACAAAAACCTTTGTGGAATGTGATGCCTCAGGAAATGGAATTGGTGCTATTTTAATGCAAGAAGGAAGACCCATTTCTTTTGAAAGTCATCTAATCAAAGGAAAGTATTTACAGAAACCTATTTATGAGAAGGAAATGTTAGCAATACTGCATGCACTAAATAAATTGAGAACTTACCTAATGGGAAGACACTTCAAGGTAAAAACTGATCATGATAGTCTTAAACACTTTTTGGAACAAAGACTATCTTCAGAAGAGCAACAAAAATGGGTCACAAAGATGTTGGGCTATGACTTTGAAATAATCTACAAAAAAGGGAAGCTAAATGTTGTTGCAGATGCACTCTCAAGAAAGAATGAAGAGGTGGAAGCATTGCTTTGTGCCATTTCTATTATCCAACCAGATTGGATACCCGAAGCAAGAGATGAATGGAAGAAGGACAAAGATGTATGGACACTCATTCAAAAGTTGCAGCAAGATCCTAGTACATCTGATACATTTAGTTGGAAAAATGATTCCTTATGGTACAAAGATCGCTTATATCTTTGTAAGAATTCCCAACTAAAACAAAATATTCTTTTTGAATTGCACACTTCTCCTTTAGGAGGACACTCAGGATTTTTAAAAACTTACCACAGGGTGAAGAAAGATTTTTTTTGGGATGGCCTTAAATCTGATATTCAAAAGTTTGTGGCGGAATGTTTGGTTTGCCATCAGAATAAAGTGGAGACAATTAAGACCCCGGGACTTCTACAACCTTTATCCATTCCAAGTCAACGTTGGGAGGAGATTTCAATGGATTTTATCACCGGTTTACCGAAGTCCGAAGGCAAGAATGTCATCATGGTGGTAGTTGATAGACTTACCAAGTATGCACACTTTTGTGCATTATCTCATCCATTTAAAGCAAGTACAGTTGCTACTACATTTGTGGACAGAATTCAAAAGCTACATGAAAGCCCAAGGGTTATTGTGAGCGACAGAGATCCCATTTTTACGGGAAATTTTTGGACGGAGTTATTTTCTTGTTTGGGTACTCAATTAGCTCATAGTTCATCTTATCATCCTCAATCTGATGGTCAAACAGAGATAGTAAATAAATGTTTGGAAGGATATCTTCGTTGTTTTGTATCTGATAAACAAACACAATGGGTCAAGTGGTTACCTCTCGCTGAATGGTGGTATAACACTTTCTTCCATACTGCAGCAAAAATGACCCCATTTATGGCACTTTATGGATATCATCCACCATCCATCACATCATATTTAAGAGAAAATTCGAAGGTTCAAGTAGTGGAAGATCACATCGAGCATCAACAAGAAGTTCTCCAAATCTTAAAGGACAACATGAATTTGGCACAAAATCGAATGAAATAACAGGGAGATCAACATTCCAGCGAGAGAAGTTTTGATGTAGAAGACTGGTATTTTTACGGCTACAACCATACAAACAAATGTCCCTCAAGTAAGCTAAAAAGGATAATAAATTATCGCCAAAGTACTATGGTCCTTATAAGGTGTTGCAAAAGATTGGTACTATGGCATAGAAATTGGAGCTTCCTGCTTCTTCATGAGTGCATCCAATTTTCCATGTTTCATGCTTAAAGAAGGTTATAGGTGAAAATCTTCCAGTTCAAACAATATTTCCAAAACTTGATGAGGAAGGAAAAATCATATTGGAACCTGAAGCGGTCACAGAAAAAATAACTCGACAACTATGAAATCGATCAATTTCAGAGTATCTCATCGAGTGGAAGAACTTACCCACTGAAGATTCTACATGGGAGGATGAAAATTTTATACAGAAACACCCAGAGCTACTCAATCATTGAGGACAACACTTTTTTGAAGGAGAGGGGCATGTTAGGTCCCTATATTACTAGTATAGTCCCTTATTGTTGTTAGTGTAACCCCCTTATTGTTATTATTGTACCATTGTAACCCCCATATTGTTATTATTGTGCCCTTAAATTATTATTGTTAGGTCGGCTAGGATTACATTGTGGCCCTACTAGGATTACATTATGGCCCCACGGACTCATATATATAGAAAGGAGGTTTTGTAATTTGAATCATCTAATAATTTTTCATTCATGTAATGTATTGGAGGTTTCCCCCTTGAAGTGGCTTATTTCTAAGGCATTGATATTTCTTTTCTTCTCTTTTTGGAGCTGGTTTCACAACAGATCCCATTTTCACCGGAATTTTTTGGAAGGAATTATTTTCCTGTCTTGGTACTCAATTAGCTCATAAATAATCTTACCATCCTCAATCTAATGGGAAAATTGAGATAATTAACAAATGTTTGGAAGGACATACTCGTTGCTTTGTATCCGATAAACAAACACAATGGGTCAAGTGGATACCTCTAATTGAATGGTGGTCTAAAATTTCCTTCCATACTGTAGCAAAACTGACCCCATTTATGGCACTTTATGGATATCATCCACCATCCATCACATCATCTTTAAGAGAAAATTCTAAGGTTCAAGTAGTGGAATATCACATTGAGCATGAACAAAAAGTTCTCCAACTCTTAAAGGATAACCTCACTCTTGCACAAAATCGAATGAAACGACAAGAATATCAACGTCACAATCAAAGAAGTTTTGATGTAGGCGAATGGGTATTTTTACGGCTACAACCATACAAAAAAATGTTGCTTAAGAAAGCTAAGAAGGATAATAAATTATCACCCATGTACTATGGTCCTTACAAGGTATTGTAAAAGATTGATATTATGGCATACAGATTGGAGTTTCATTTATATTCATGAGTACACCCAATTTTCAATGTTTTATTCTTAAAGAAGGTTATTGGTAATAAGCTCCCAGTTCCAATAGTGTTTCCAGAACTTGAAAAATAAGGAAAAATCGTAATTGATCCTAAAGTAGTCATGGAAACAAGAATTCGACAGCTATGAAATCGATTAATTTCAGAGTATCTCATTAAGTGAAAGAACTTACCCACTGAAGATTTCACATGGGATGATGAGAATTTTATACAGAAGAATATGTAATTGCTCAAGCGTTGAGGACAACATTTTTTTGAAGGAGAGGGGCATGTTAAGTCCCTATAATACTAGTGTATTCCCCTTATTTTTATTGTTAGTGTATGTTAGGTCCCTATATTACTAGTGTAGTTCCTTATCATTGTTACTTTAGCCCCTTATTGTTATTGTTGTACCCATGTAGTCCCCATATTGTTATTATTGTGCCCCATAAAAGACCACTCTTCTTATTGTTATGCCCTTACATTATTATTTTTAGTTCAACTAGGATTATATTGAGACCCCATGGACTCCTATATATAGAAAGGAGGTTTTTTCATTTGTATCATACAATAATTGTTCATTTATGCAATGTAAAGGAGGTTTCTCCCTCAAAGAGGTTGATTTATAAGTCGTTGATCTATATTTTCTTCTATTTTGTGAGTTGATTTCATAACATTTGGAATCATAGCTTTGGATTCTAGGGTTTCGTTGATGCAAACAGGTCATCATGGAATTTTCGCTATAACTTTTTTTCTACAAAGTTTTATATGCTAAAAAAAAATTATTTGAGCCGAAATCCCGATGAACAACGTGTACAAATTTCAGATCTTGGTTGGCTATATTTGCGGAGATATGATATGAGGAATTTAGGGTTTTTGCAGACTCCTGAATTTCATCTCAAAGAGGTGAGCTTGGGAAAATCGTGATAATTCTCTCTCTGAGCATTAGATTTGAATTCAGTCAAAAATGTCAGAAAGTTCATGGGCCAAAAGACGAAATAATGACACATGGCATGTCGTACAAGTGTTCTATACTAAAGAAGTCTATAATTAGGTCTTTGTGGGAGATTGGGCATAAATTTTTCATGAAGAATCCAAATCAGGTCCGACCTATAGCATTGGAAATATGACGCAGAGGGATATTAAAGGTTAGAATTTAAAAGCTCGGGGATCTGAAATCACAAATATACAATAAGATCAATAGTGAGCTCCTAAAAAGAAAGAAAAAAAAGTGTACCATTTTTTTAATTGCATAACGTTTGTTTGAAAAAATAGTTTGAAGTGATTCCAAGGGCATATTGAAGCATATATATTAGTATTGAGTTATATAATGCCTCCAAAAAATATTTCCACACCCATTAAGCCCTCAGAAATCTCTACTATGACGCATGAAGAGGAATAAGTGAAACATGATATATCAAAATTACGAGACCAAGTGCAACAAATTCCGCTCTCGCAAAAAGTAACAAAAAATGAAATGGAAGCTAAGATGGCTGGTTTGAAGAAAGACATGGAAGCTAATATGGAGGGTTTGAAGAATAGAATGGAAGCGAATGTGGATATCATGGAAGTTAATATCAATGAAAAAATGAAAGGCAACATGGAAGGCATTAAGAATAATCTAAAAGCAGACATGGAAGGTTTGAAGGAAGGTTTGACAAAGTTGCTACAAGAAATGGTTCCTAATGGCGAAAAGGTAGTAGAGGAAACTCAGGATGAGAAAAATATAAATGTTAATCATGATTTCATATACTCTAATGTTGAATTGAAGACCCACCATATTACAAAGATCAATATGATGAAATTTTATGGCAAGGATCCCGTAACATGGATACTACAGATGGAGCAATATTTTGATCTCCATAATGGGCAAAACACACAAAAGGTCCGTATTGCAACTTTATATTTAGAAAAAAATACATTTGTATGGTATAAATGGATTTTCTCTCGTAAAAAAATTGTCACTTGGTAAATTTTTATGAAGGAAATGATAGCACATTATGAGGATACAAAGAGCAACACATTCTTTAGCAAATTGATAAATCTCAAACAAAAGGGTTCGATGGTGGAGCACATTGAGGACTTCAAAAAATTGAATATAAGGGTAACTAATATTCTAGAGGAACACATGATTGATGTCTTCATATGGACTTTAAAGGATAAAATCCAACATGAGGTTAGTCTTTGGGAACTTGATTCATTGGAGAAGACATCCAGGTTGACAAGAAAAATTGAAAGAAAAATTATGGCGACAAGGAAGCCTACCACTCACAAGTATATAGATGGAAGTATTTCTACTCCTAGACTTCCACAACCTACAAGGTTTACACCACAACAATTGGAAGAAAAAAGAGCAAAAGGGCTTTGCTACAGTTGTGATAGAAAATACACTAAAGTTCATAAGTGTGCTGAGAAGAAATTATTTTATATAGATTGTGGAGAGGAGGAAGAAAATGAACAAGAAAATTCAAAATAAGAGGATATACACCAGGAACCAACAGTAGAGAAATAAGAAATGAATCTGACCATATCCTGTAATGCATTGGCAGGAATCACCACTCCTCAAACTCTCAAGATATAAGGAGATATCAAGAAGAAAAATGTAATAGTGTTGATTGATTCAGGTAGTACCCATAATTTTATTCATTGTAAGGTAGCCAAGGAATTGAATTGCTTCCTATACCCAGCACCAGAGTGTCAAGTGATGGTTGAAAATGGAGGAGCTATAAATTTCTCTAGAAAGTGCCATAATATCAAGCTAACCATGGGGGAATATTTATTTAGTAGTCCAATGCTTTCCATTCCAATGGGTGGTGCTGATATTGTACTAGGAGTACAATGGTTATAATATTTGGGGACAATAGCTTTTAATTTTCAAGAAATTTTCTTGAATTTTTTTCAGAAGGAAAGGAAGTTGAATTATGGGGTATTGTAGGGAAGCCAGGAAAGATAATAAGTTCTAATTTCATGACAAAGCTTTTGAAGAAAGAACAACGGGGCATAATTTCACAATTATGTTCATTAGAAGTTCCAACACCAAAATAATCTATTTCTCCAAAAATATTGGAAAATCATTCCAAGGTGTTTGAAACTCCCAAAGGACTCCCACCTATTCATGATCAAGATCATGATATTCATTTGATTCCAAGAAGTGTTCCTACAAATATCAGACCTTACAAATATCCTTATGTCCAAAAGAGCGAAATTGTATGTATGATTGCATAATTGTTAGAGGCTGGTATAATTCAACCTAGTCAAAGTTTTTTCTCTGCTCTAGTAGTATTGTTGCACAAGAATGATGGATCAGGTGCATGTGTCCAGATTATAGGGAGCTCAATAAGCTCAATATTAAAGATAAATTTCCCATTCATGTGATTGATGAATTATTGGATGAATTACATAGAGAAATTTATTTCACCAAGTTGGATCTCCGTTTAGGATATTATCAAATTAGAATGAAGACTGAAGACATTCTGAAAACAACATTTCGAATTCATGAGGGTCATTATGAATTTTTGGTCATGCCTTTTTGCCTTACTAATGCACCTTTTACATTTCAAGGGTTGATGAATTCCATTTTCAAACACTTCCTTAGAGAATTTTCTACAACAGGTATTGGAAGGATCATGTTCACCATGTTGATAGGGTGCTCAAATTATTGGAGGAGAAACAATTATATGTAAAAACCTCCAAATATTTATTTGGAGTACAAGAGGTGGAATATCTGGGTCATATTGTTTCACAGGAGGGTGTTAAGGTAGACCCTAACAAAATTAAAGCTATTAAGGAATGGAAAGTCTCCACAACCATAAAGCAGTTGTGAGGATTTCTCGGGTTAATAGGGTATTATCGCAAGTTTGTTAAGAATTATGGGAGAATAGAAGCACCTCTAACAACATTGTTGAAGAAAGATGAATTTTCATGGACTCCTGAAGCAACTAAGGTATTTACACATCTTAAAGAGGAAATGTTCCAATCACCCATCTTAGCTATGTCAAACTTCACAAAAACCTTTATTGTGGAACGTGATGCCTCAGGAAATGGAATTGGTGTTGTTTTATTTTGAAAGCCTTCCAATGAAAGGAAAATATTTACAGAAAGCTATTTATGAGAAGGAAATGTTGGAAATACTACATGCACTAAAGAAATGGCGACCTTACCTAATGGGAAGAAACTTCATGGTAAAAATTGATCATGATAGTCTTAAATACTTTTTGGAACAAAGAATATCTTCCAAAGAGCAGAAAAAATGGGTCACAAAGATGTTGGATTATGACTTTGAAATCATCTACAAAAAAGGGGAGCTAAATGTTGTTGCAGATGCACTCTCAAGAAAGGATGAGTTTGTGGAAGCATTGCTTTGTGCCATTTCTATTATCCAACTAGATTGGGTAACCAAAGCAAGGGAGGAATGGAAGAATGATGAAGAAGTGTGGAAACTCATTCAAAAGCTTCAGAAATATCCCAGTACATCTGGTACATTTATTTGGAAAAATGATTCCTTATGGTACAAAGATCACTTATATCTTTGTAAGAATTCCCAACTAAAACAAAATATTATTTTGGAATTATACACCTCTCCCTTAGGAGGACACTTGGGATTTTAAAAAACTTACCACAGGGTGAAGAAAGATTTTTTTTGGGATGGCATTAAATCTAATCTTCAAAAGTTTGTGGCGGAATGTTTGGTTTTCCAACATAATTAAGTTGAGTCAATTAAGACCCCAGGTCTGCAACAACCTTTATCCATTCCAAGTCAACTTTGGAAGGAGTTTTCAATGGATTTTATCACAGGTTTACCTAAGTCTGAAGGAAAGAGTGCCATCATGGTGGTAGTTGATATACTTACCAAGTATGCACACTTTTGTGCATTATATCATCCATTTAAAGCAAGTACAATTTCTATTGCATTTATGGAAACAATTCAAAAGCTACATGGAAACCCAAATATTATTGTAAGCGACAGAGATCTCATTTTCACTGGAAATTTTTGGACAAAATAAGTTCCTTGTTTGGGTACTCAACTGGCTCATAGTTCATCTTATCATCCTCAATCTGATGGGAAAATTAAGATAGTGAACAAATGTTTAGAAGGATATCTTCATTGCTTTGTATCTGATAAAAAAACACAATGGATCAAGTAGTTAAATTTGGGTGAATGGTGGTATAACACTTCCTTCCACATTGCAGCAAAAATGACCCCATTTATGGCACTTTATGGATATCATCCACTGTCGATCATATCATATTTAAGAGAAACTTCTAAGGTTCAAGCAGTGGAAGAGCACATCGAGAATCAACAAAAAGTTCTCCAACTCTTAAAGGATAACCTAAATTTGGCACAAAATCGAATGAAAAAACAGGCAGATCAACATCGCAGAGAGAGAATTTTTGATGTAGGTGAATAGGTATTTTTACGGCTACAACCATACAATAAAATGTCCCTCAAGCAAGCTAATGTGGATAATAAATTATCGCCAAAGTACTATGGTCCTTAATAGGTGTTGCAGAATATTGGTACTATGGCATACAAATTGGAGCTTCCTGCTTCTTCTCGAGTGCACCTAGTTTTCCAAGTTTCGTGCTTAAAGAAGGTTATAGGTGCCAAAATTCCAGTTCAAATAATATTTCTACAAATTGATGAGGAAGGAAAAATCATATGGGAACTTGAAGAAGTCACAGAAAAAATAACTCGACAGCTACGAAATCGATCAATTTCAGAGTATCTCATCAAGTGGAACAACCTACCCACTGAAGATCCCACATGGGAGGATGAGAATTTTATACAGAAGCATCCAGAACTACTCAAGCATTGAGGACAAAACTTTTTTGAAGGAGACGGGAATTTTAAGTCCCTATATTACTAGTGTAGTTCCTTATTGTTGTTAGTGTAGCCCCCTTATTTTTATTGTTGTACCCATGTAGTCCCCATATTGTTATTATTGTGCCCCATAAAAGCCCAATATTGTTATTATTGTGCCCTTACATTATTATCATTAGGCCGACTAGGATTATATTGTGACCCCATGGACTCCTATATATAGAAAGGAGGTTTTGTCATTTGTATCATCCAAGAAATTTTCATTTATGTAATGTAAAGGAGGTTGCCTCCTCGAAGAGGCTGATTTCTAAGTCATTTATCTATCTTTTATTCTATTTTGTGAGATGGTTTCGTAACAGTGTTGCCCCCTATTATTATTTTTGTGCCAATGTATCCCCCATGTTTTTATTGTCGTGCCCCATAGAAGTATACTATTGTTATTTTTGTGCCCTTAAATTATTATTGTTATGTAGGATTTGATTATATTATGACCCCTTAGACTCCTATATATACCAAGTAGGTATTATCATTTGTATCATCCAAGAAATTTTCATCTATGTAATGTAAAATGAGGTTTCCCTCTTGAAGAGGATAATATTTAAGTCGTTCATCTATATTTTCTTCTACTTTGTGAATTGGTTGCATAACTGGGGGTGTGACAGTAAATAGGTTCCTATAGTTCCCACTTTCAACAATGAAATGTAGTGGGGTCCCCTTCACCAATATATGTGAGTGGAAGAGGCACTCACCCTTATCAAGATCCTAACTCTTCTAGTTGGATCTTTACAATAGTGATGGTAGCAATAGGTTCTACATTGATGACCCTCTTTCCTTTATCCTGCTTGAATCAGAGTTTGAGTTAGAGACTATTTCTCCTTCTTTAAGCTTGATCAACAATGATTAATCAAGCCACATTCATTAGCGTTGTGTAGGGGATTTTGTGGAACTCACAACATTTTCTACTTTCCTTCTTTAACTTCCCACTACCATTCTTTTCCAATTATTTGGGTTGGTTTTCTTGAGGTTGTCTCTCCTTTCTATATCCCTTGTTTCATGAGTTATGGATATATTTTACAAGCTTTTTTTGTGGTGATTTTTCTTAAGTTTCCACTTAATTTTCACAACATATTGATAAGTGTCTCCCAGTGAGGAGATGTCTAAGAAATACATATATATTTGGATGTACTTGTGTAGGTCACTATGGTAGCTCAGAATCAAGTGAACTTAGAGTCTCTAATACTAAAATTTGAGCACAAGATATGGAAAATATTTATTTACTATAGCATCATCTAGTCTCTCTCTTGATGCAGAGTTTTCCATCTCATGTATTGGTCATCATGGTTACCTATGGGGTATAATTCCTCCTTGTTGGCATCAACAAAGGATACCCAAGTGGGTCTTGACTTTAGTATTATAGACTCATATTCATTATGTCTCTTTAATAACCATCCCACAAATTTTGACACATGTAAGATATTTTAGGAGTGCGAAGATGTCCTTTTTTTTGGAAAAAGAAATAGATCTCTAATGGATTTTATCTCATAATCACTTAGTTATCTAAGTTGATGGATTGCTTGGTGTGTTTGAGATAATATGGATAAATTCAATAGTTTTCTAAATCCTATAGCTTGTTATATATGTCTAAGATAAATGGAGGATTTTTTGATGTTTTTGAGATGATAAAGCAACAAGCCAAGTTATGGTGTGTCCACGTTTCAAGGGTTGGAATTTGCAATTGATAGGTAAGCTTAGATTAACTAGGATATTTGGATGTGCATCATTTTACTTGGGTGCATAAGTAAAGTTGGAAATTTAATATTTCTTAAGCATGAGGGTAGCTAATACATGTCCACATGACATAGTTGAGTTAAGTTCATGAAATGAGCACCTATTTAATTTTGTTAAAGAAACAAATTGTTCGCACATATAAGAATTTGTTAACACTTAGAGTAGTGGACCATGTTCTAGCTATGTTACTTTTCATGTTCTCACCTGTTGGAAAAGTCCCTAAGCACATAAAAAGAAATCCCAAGGGGAGCTTATGCAAGCTATCCATTTTCACTTCGATATCCTTTCTTTCTAACTTTAGGCTAAGTAAATGCTAGACTAGGGGGATTCCTTATGGTTAAATAACATTAATATGTGCAATATAGAGTGGGGTAAAATGAGAGCTTAAAACACACACACACACACACACACATGTATATGTGCACACATACACACAAATATAAGATCTATAAATTTTGGGGCATTGGATGAAAGCGAAGACCAATGCCTTAATTTATTTGTATATGGCATCATGCATGCAACTTTAGAGGCTATTATTCAATAGATCCTTTAGGGGCTATAAGAAACCCTGGTGATGTGTAATTTGGAAAATAATATATCATAAGTTTTATGAATATAAGTGAATAGAAGCTACACACTGACTCACAAAAAGACATATAATGCTTGATTTTATTCTCTAAAATAAAGTTATGATGATTCTTTGATTAACTCCTTTAATTTTGCAAGTCTTCTCCTCAATGGCTCCCAAGTTGACTTTAATAATCCAAACTTGCAATGAAAAAGCCACCAATATACATACCAAGAATATTTGGCACAAAAAAAAAAATGTAGATACAATCCACAATTACTTATAAAAAATATGAATCACTTTATTTCAATTCTTGGGATATTTGTCACTCACACCTTAAAAATGGAGAGAGAAAACACCTATATAGGTTTAAGCACCATCTCCCTTTACAATAAACAATTGATTGTTTTCCCACATCCACTAATCTCTCTAAGGAAATAAACTAATGTTCTTAACAATTTTCTTACTGAAAGTATGAATAACTTTGTTTAGACCCACAAATTCATCCAAGAGGTTACAATAAAATACTCAAGGAAAATAAATACAATGAATCTCTCAACTAAATAACTCCATTATAGCCACATGTGTAAATAACTAATTATAGGCACATGTGTACATCAATGCTCAAGTTTTCGATGTAATATGATAAGGAATGTACGATGTATGACCCATATGGAAAATTGATCATCCCAAGGTTATAGATCAAGTGGATATCCTCAATTAAAGACATAGATATGTGTGCAAGAAATCCCCCATAAGTGGGTGCCTCCCTCAATTAAGGAATTTTTTAATTTGTAACAAATACTTGATGATACCACATAATCTACTCTCCTTTAAATTTCAATTTGTAACAAATAATTGATGATACCACATAATCTACTCTCCTTTAAATTATCCATAGAGCTCAACATTAGGAGAGAACCTCTATATACATGATATAAAAATTCCCTCAAATTATTCATTGACTTTTTGAAGTGCATTTGATGTAGCTCTCAAAGGAATATGTGTGAATGTTTTTTGAGGGTTTATTATTTGAATGATTAAGTTGAGAAATTGTGTGTATTATGATTGAAGATCCCTTCAATATCGACGTTTCAGGTGAACGCTTCACCCATCTTCAGGAAAGAGAACCTTTCCATACGATATGAAGAGTGCATATCAGGAGAATATAAAGGAAGAATTTAGTCATTGGAGAAGGTCAACGAAATATGATTCAAAATTAAATTTAAAAGAATTAAAAATTAAGAATAAAAACAAAAAATTAAAATTAAAATAATCATTAATTATTAGTGGTAAGGGAAATAGGGTAATGGATTAGAAAATAATTAAAAATGATTAAAAAGAAGATAATAAGATATATAACCGTTAGGGAGATGAAAAAATATAATTTAAATTAATTAAACTAAATTAAATTAAATGATAAGTAATTAATAATTTACTAAGTAGATTAGGGATAAGATTATAAGAATATTTATTTAAATGAATTAAATTATATGAATCTAAGGGAAATAGCCATTAGGGAGAGGAAAAAAGGGGGATGAAATAATTAAAGTTAAATAAAAGGATAATGGGAAATTTTAATAATGGGAGGAAGGTGAATCAAAATAGGCTTAAAAGGATGAGGCTATAAAATTAATTTTTTTTTAAATTAAAATTAAAATTGGAATTATAATTATTAGTGGTTAGGGTATTGGATACAAGAATTAGAGAAGATAAAAATAAATAAATAAATGATTAAAAATTAAATAAAGGAGGAGGGGTTAAATTGATCAAACTCGGAGAAAAGTGGGGAAGGGCTAGGAAGGGTTAGAATTGGGAATGGAGGAAATGCGTTTAGATGATATGAAGTGGACGATGGGCTTCCAGGAGTGGCTTATTTGGTAACCATCGTTACAATTGAAGTTATTAGGATGTTTCTCAATTTCGAGGGCTTCTCGAATGATCCGGTTGGAATGAAAGGGGGAAGAAGCTAAGATTTTGGATTTATCAAAACATATAAGTTGCTTGGTAGAATGGGAGTGTTCAACAATGGCTGATTTTGGAATTCAGTCATGGTTAGTGTCTGCCATATGTTCTTTCAACCGGGTTTTAAAGGATCTACCGGTTTGACCTATGTAAGATTTACCATAGGAGTAGGGAATCTCATAAACATCGGGACCTAACATAGGGTCATTTTTGTCCTTGGCTGACCTAAATAGATGGCTGAGGGTTCTTTGGGGTTTGAAGAAGGTTTTAATGTTATTTTTAGCAATGATTCAGGAAGTATGATTAGTGACACCTTGAATATAAGGAAGTGTAACCTTGGCTAAGGGAGGGGGGTTTTGAGGGGGTTTCGGGCAGGGATGGATACAAGAATGGAAGGAATTTTTAATTTGGGAAGAGTAGTAACTATTAGCCTTAAAAGATCCTAAGAGATGAGATTTATCCTTAGGGAAGGAGTGGGATTAGGAGATTCGAATGGCTCGGGAGACAAGGGTTTTGAGAACAACTAATTTTTGAGAAGGATGGTGGTGGGAGGTCACATGTAAATATTTATAAGTATGGGTCTTTTTCAGGTAGACCTGGTGGGAAAGGGTACCATCAAAGAGGTAAGAGACAAGGACATCAAGAAAGGGAAGAGAAATGTTCTCTTCAATTTCCATAGTGAACTGGATGTGGGGGGAGATGCTATTGAGATGCGAAAGAAATTTGCGGAGAGCAGGGATACCATGGGACTAGATGACCAAGGTGTCATCAATGAATCACTTCCAAAATTTTGGTTTGAGGTAGAAGGATTCAAGGGCTTTGGCTTCGAAGTGTTCCATGAAAATGTTAGCGACAACGGGGGAGAGAGAAGAGCCCATGGTTGTGCCTTCAGTTTTTTCGTGACAAACTCCGCCGTAGGTGAAGAAGGTGGTAGAAAGACAAAGTTTGATAAGGTTAAGGGTTTCATGCTCAACAAGCTTAGAAATGAGTTCAATGGCTTAAAGGACAAGAATTTTGGTAAATAAAGAGACAACATCAAAGCTAACCATAATGTCATTTTTGTCAAGCTTGAGGGACTCGATGTGCTTGATGAAATCAACAGAGTCTTTGATGAAGGAGGGAGAATGGCCAGAATGGGGATGAAGCTTCTTGGAAAGGTATTTGGAGAGGGCATGGGTGGGTCCTCCTATAGAATTGATGATAGGCCTAAGGGGGCTATCCACTTTATGAATTTTAGGTTGGCCATAAATCCTAGGGGAGATAGGGTTAAGGGGAATGTGGCATTTTTGGTTGGCAGGGTCAAAAGAAGAGGATTTAATAGCTTTGGAAACTTTGATGGAAATGGATTGGAGGGGGATTTTAGATAGGGGATGGTAGGAAGAGGAGGAAAGAAGGTCCATCATCTTATGATGGTAATCAGAGGAGTTCATAATAACAGAAGCATTACCTTTATCAGCTTTAAGAATGAGAATATTAGGGTTGGAATTGAGTTTACGAGGGGATAAAAATTCTTCCTTGGAGAGGTTGGGCTTGGGGAGCTTAGAGTTTCGAAGAATACGACTGCATTCTTGGCGAAGCTCTTTGGCTGAATGGGAGGGAATGCGGCTAGAGATGGATTCAATGGAGAAAATAATGTCTTCATAGGGAATGGAACGGGGAACAGGGGCAAGGTTAAAACCTTTTTCAAGGAGGCTTAAGGAAGGGCTATTGAGAAAAATCGAAGAAAGTTTAACTACCTTGGCATTAAGAGAGGAGGGCAAAGGGAGGGATGGAGAGGGGAAGGGGAGGAGGGTGAAATGATTTGATTAGGATGGATTTAATTAGGAGGGGCCAAAGAAGGAGTGTAATTAGAAATTTTAATAATAGGAGATAAAGTAAAAGATGCATTGTTAGAAGAGTTATTATTAATAATTATTCTATAGCCTCATCCTTTTAAGCCTATTTTGATTCACCTTACTCTCATTATTAAAAATTCCCATTATCCTTTTATTTCACTTTATTTCTTCCATCGCTCTTTTTTTCCTCTCCCTAACGGCTAGTTACCTTAGATTCATATTATTTAATTCATTTAAATTAATATTCTTATAGTCCTATCCCTAATCCACTTAATAAATTATTAATTATTTAAATTAATTAGTTATCATTTAATTTAATTTATTTTAATTAATTTTAATTATATTTTTTTCATCTCCCTAACGGCTAGATCTCTTATTATCTCCTTTTTATTCATTTTTAATTATTTTCTAATCCATTACCCTATTTCCCTTACCATTAATAATTTTTTATTATTTTAATTTTTAATTTTAAATAATTTTTAATTGTTATTCTTAACTTTTAATTCTTATTTAAATTTAATTTTGAATCATATTTCATTGACCTTTATTTCACGAGTGATGGCTTCTAGGGTTTTTTTTTCTCCGAGCTCCCTTGTCGCCACCTCAACTCAGTCAAACCCAGCTACTCATGGCGGCTAGCGGCAGGCCAAACCTGCTATCCCTCGCTTGCTCCCTCCTGGCTGCAACTGTGGTGGAATCCCGATTGCTTCTACCTGCGCATCGCCACTTCTCCTCTCTACCCCTCTGGTTGTCAAGAAAAACCTCCGCCTCCAAACTCTAAAGGATGAAGACGCCCCTGATATCTGCAATAGGTAACTTCCTCAGCTCGCTGGTTAAGGAACGCCTACCTCCAAAAACCAAGTTTGATGGCACCCCTGCTACTCGCTCCAAGTATCCTCCTCGGCCCGCTGCACCAAGAAAGAGCTCCTGCGATTGGTCAAGCTGCGTGACTGGTTGGCTCAATACATTCCTATCCGGCTCCATTGCTTCCAGACCACGCCAAATTCCCCTCTGCCCCAACTCTCTGCTGTGTTCCCCCAACAACTTCATTCCGGGGCTGTCATTCGACAAAGAAATCCAATGAATGCAAGAAGTCATCCCTGCAGCACAGCGAGCCATTAGGTCTCAACCTGATATTACGATCTGGCAGCCATGGACCCCCAAATCTTCTGCCCCCGTATTTTCAAATCCGGATTTCTCTCTTAAATGGAAAAGCCTTGCTACTGTGGGTTCATTCCACATACTTGGTTAATCACCTCTCGAAGGCCATTAAACTAAAGCTGGGGATTCCCTCCCCTTCTCTCCGACTTCTACATGCAAGTAAACAACTCTAGGACCCTTTTCCTCTCTCCTTTTACAACATTGAAAAATATGCCGTGATTCTTTCCCTCCGTTTGCGGGGAAGTGCCAATGGGCAGCCGTCAGCAAGAAATGGATTCTCTTATAGGGATGTTGTCCATGCATAGGCCCCCAAACCGGTTGCTCCACCCGCGGAGACTTCCAAGCCTTTTTTGGTATATAAAATGGAAGAAGTGCCCTCTGTTGAGATCTCCCACCCGGATTTTGAAGACCAACATCAACTATTTGTAGAGAAAGCCTTCATCTTCTGGTTCAATGGAATCTGACCTAGCATAACTGATCTATACCAGTGGATTCACTCCAACTAGACTGTCAACTGCAAGGTTAATTTTTGTTCAAAAGGCTTCTTCATTGTCATTTTCCCTCACACTGAGGACTACCAGAAGGCCCTTATTGGTGGCCCATGGTTTTGGGGAAAATTGGGGCTATTCCTCACCCCCTGGTTCCCAGAATTCGGTCCCACCACGACAATAATCACCAAACTTCCAATCTGGGCCAGGCTTCCAAACTTACCAGCTCGTCTTTGGCACCTTTATATCTTCCAAAGATTTGGAAAAAATTTAGGACATTTTATGGAAATTGATCCCTCAAGATGGGAAAAGGGCATCTACACCTATTCCAGAATTTGTGCTAAAATTGATATCAGCAAAGGATTACCCAACCAAATCATTCTCAAAGTCAGAGATTTCCTCTAGACACAGACCTTAGACTATGAGAAAACTGCATTCCGCTACCGACATTGCCATAAAACTGGGCATCTTCAGAACTCCTGCGCTTCATTCCTTTCCCAAAAGAAAAGAAGCACACACAAATTGAAAGATAAAAGCTAGAAACCCTATGATCCACCCCCTAGGAACGTCATCGTGTCCTCCAGCTCGGATGAAGATGAGATGGACTCAGATGAGGAGGATGCAACACAGTAGCAATTGCAATCCTCGGTAGTCCCTGAAAGTCCCTCTGCCTCCTTAAATCTCCAGAAGCGTTCTCACGAGTCCACCTCCTCCGACCCAGACAAATATTCTCTTCCTTTGATCAGCAACAATCTTAAAATGATTTTAGCCCACCCGTTCCCAGACGGCTGGGTCAAAGTCACCAAAAAGAAAGGAAATAAAGTCGTTTGGCGGATTCTACCCATTCTAGGTAGCATCTGATGTCTGTCTCACTGAGCTCCCCTTGTCTCTCTCATTATTCCTCTCTGTTGTTCTCTTGATAGCATCTCGGCACCGCGGTTGATCGTTGATTTCTTCTCGCCCTCCTGATCTCCTGGTATCATGCTTATCTAGATTATAACTCCTTTTGTACTATATGCTCTTAATAGAAACGGTCCTACCTTATTTACAAACAAAAAAAATTCATTGATCTTCTCCAACGACTAAATTCTTCCTTTATATTCTCCTGATCTGCACACTTCCTATCATACGAAAAGCTTCTCTTTCCTGAAGATGGGTGAAGTGTTCACTCGAAACGTCGATATTGAAGGGATCTTCAATCATAATACACATGTCTCCAGAATTTCTCAACAACTTAATGTATCTGACTGTGGAAACATTCACGCCTTAATTATTTGAATGATGCTAACTACTCTTAAAAGGTTGAACACCTTCCTTGGTTAATTATTTACTTAAATAAGCAATATATTCACATTAAGTGGCAACATTCTTAAAATTGTGTTAGCTACCTTGTTACTATAAGGGTATTATTGCAATGATCCAAATCTTTATATCATATTACAATTTAGATCATGGAGTGTCCCACTAGATTTGAAGCATAAACCTTATCCCATGCATAATGTTCAAGGGTGAAGCCCCAAATGGTGTTTTTTATGCTTCCAAACAACTTTAGATGAAGGATCTCTATGGATGGATTTGAACTAGTGTGCCCATTTTCAATCCAATGCAAGGATGGAAGAAGAAATTTGTATTAGAGAATTGTTATATTATATATCTGAATAAGACTAAATATGAATACATGCAGGTTGAATTTGTGATTTGAAACCAACTCAATGACATCTATGTTAGCACCATCCTTACTTCTATTCTTGGATGACAATAACTTGCAATTATTAGCTTGTCATATAATAATATCTCATAATGGTTTCTACCACAAAACACTATTTGATACAATTAGGAGGACAAACACACCATTATATTGCATTACCATCCTTGATCAAATAAGGCTGGGTTCTCCATGCTAAAAGGTGCATTTTAACACACACTTTCCTTCACTAAGTAAGGTCAATTTTTGATGTGGAAAAAGACCTCTTGGGATAATAATACTACCTTTAAAAAATACCCTTTGCATGTTGGAATTGATAATGAATAAATTCATGAAGAATGTGTGACCTCTTCAAATTGTTTTCCTATAACTAGCACTTGATCACTATTGTTGCACTTTAATGGTTGACTAAAATGATCAATATACATGTCTTATTTTACCATTGTAATTTCTTTCTTCAGTATAATAATTTATTCTAGAAATAATGGCATATGGGAGACCAAGAAGTGTTGTGAAATTTTCCAATCACTATTTGATGAAGAAATATTGTAAATATTTCTATCATACCAGTGAATCTTAGCTACAAATACCCATGAAAAATACATTGAAACCACTGTAATGCATCAAATATTCCCCTATTCATCAAATCCAGTCCATATAAAAGTTAATGTATACATAATTTAACGAGGTGATGTTGTTAAAGATATTAAATGAAGCATGTTCAAGTCCTTATTTGAGTTACCCCTTACGATAAACTTGAAAATGTGATGCTATAGATGATTATTTTCTTGTACCTTCAATTCCTCCAAACAAAATTATAACGTTAATTTGTACTTCCATATATCTCTATCATAACATCCACATTTTTGGTTATGTTTGCTACAACATGCCCATAAGAAGATACAAATGAATGCCATATGGGATGAGTAGTTCCTTTGAATCAGGAGATGTAAACACAAGACGTTATATAGAAAAGAAGGCATTCTATGATAAGATATGGCTAGTTTGTTTCAAATCATGATAGGATCACCTTAGATACTTCAAATTCTAGGGAACTCAAGAAATATGGAGTGAAAATCAATGATAAGGTACAAAGCTAGTGTCCAAACATGTAAAATAGGAAAAATGTTCCAATAGTAAAGTCACATGTGGCACCATGAAACATCACCATGAAGGGAGAACTATATGAAATTATTTATCTCTATTATAAAGAATCATCATAAGAGTATAATAGATATCTAAAATGCCGAAGAACTCCTTCATACGAGCCATATTTTTTCAAGCCATATCAATCATTGGATGTTGATGAAATGTAAAAGGAATATCACGATGCCCAAATAACTTAAGTGAGGGAACACATCATCATCAAGTATATTGATTCATGATGAAAATAAATGCAAAACATAAAGGGAACTAATAGAATGGATACACATGAATATCATAAAATAAAAGAGCTTTCCACCACTATCCATATCCAACATATAAACCACTGGACCACCGTGCACCACTATGATGAAGTAATATGATCCATGTCCCATATATAAAAAAAAATATATATGCCAACTATGAATCCTTGTTATGTGATGAAAATCACAAGTTTAGTTCTCATGCGACATGAGGGGTAACACATGGCTCCAACTTGAATACACATACTCTTTGAATATTGAAGAGTGTATGAGAACCTCAAAATATATGGTGTGCAAATTGAGAATATTATCCAAACAAAAGAAATACAACCAGGTTGCATGGTGGATAGATATAATAACCCTAAACACCACATTGAAATGCCTATACACATTATTACATAATAATTGGCTTTACAAGAAAGACACACAGAAACACCTCCAAACATGAAATGAAAAATAATGCTCATGTTATAGATCTTATATTATACTCTAATGCTATCAAGAGCTTATTTCTCCTACTCCTATTATGAAATTAAAAAGTAGAATATCTAGGTGAAACTATAGAGCCAATGTAACCACCCTAGCTATTTATTTACATTAAGATATCTTCCCTTATGTTTCTAAGAACGAAGACAAGGAGATGTCTAATATTACATACAAATATGTTGGAGACTTCATTGATACTAGGTTAAATTATGAAATATCATATTGAAGATAGTCAAGAATGTTACATTCATGCCAAGGATGGCATGTACCATTGCAAGCCCTTTCTATCCACTACTAGATAGACTTGATATATTTTTATTGAGGATACGATGACCCATAAAAAACTAAAAAATCTTCATTATAATCTTTGAGAAACATAGATTTAGGTTTCATCATTGAAATATTCAAGGGACATGGTTTTAGGATTCTCCACTAAAAATTTTCCCTTTAATGAGGCTGAAGGCAATGCAAGAAACAATTTTCAGACATGGAGAATATTTTTTGTTCACATTCGATGGCTTGTTGGAATTATATCAAATTGCATAAATGGTTGTCACATACAAATTATAGCATATTTTTGTAGCTTCTACAACCCCCCTCCAAAATTTTTCCTATGCCTTGATTTTGGAGCTTATGTTCTATTCATAAGAACCTACTTTTTTACTGTTGCCAAGTATTCCTTTTGATTGTGAAAACTTATCTTTACATGCAGTGCTTGTGATTACTTGATTATCTTGGCTTGATCATGACTAAGTATTATTGATGATAACTAACTACTTCTAACACATGCCATCTCCTACCCTAATCTTGCACCTACTTCCAGTATTCCTTCTAGGAACCTCACAATCCATTGTCATTGAGAACTATGCTAGGACTTGAGGTTAAATCAGCACCATCCTTGAAGACATGCAACCATTGAGCATAAAAAATGTGCTAGCCCTATTTCACAGTTGGAAACTACACAATCCCTTATTGCTGGGAATTGTGCAGTCCCTTCTTCCAGTGTGAATGTACAGTTTCCCATAATTTGCTATGTGCTCATCCCTAGATAATAGGGAGTGCATAATTAATGTCTGGCAAGTGGCACAAAGTTGTTTTTTCGATCTTAAGAGAAGTGTCACTTTTTCCTTGATTTTACGCATGCGCCTCATAAAACCTAACCTAACCCATAGGGGATAGATCTATATAATAGATGCTCTTACAACTCATTTTCACTTTCTACATTGAAGTTATAGCCTTCCCAACGAGAATGAATTTAACTTGACTTTAATTTTGTATTATTAATTGAGGCATTAGACTTTATATTACTTTTAACTTTTTTTCTAATTACTTTTATTGTTTTATTTTTATTTTTTTTATGTTAAATGTTACACATTTACGACTACACATCTACCCCTATATCAAAATATAACAAATTGACTTTAAATTTTTATTATTAATTGAGGCATTGGACTTTATATTACTTTTAATTACTTTTATTGTTTTATTTTTATTTTTTTTATGTTAAATGTTACACACATTTACGCCTGCACATCTACCCCTATACTCGCTGACATTGACATTAGATTAAATTTGTTAAATGTTACATATTTACATGTTAAACATCATCTACCCCTATACTGGGCCGACATTGACATTAGATTAAATTTTTTAAATGTTAAATATTTACATGTTAAACATCATCTACCCCTATATTGGGCTGACATTGACATTAGATTAAAATTGTTAAATGTTAAACATTTGTGTTTGACATCTACCCCATACTGAGCTGTAGAGGGGCCCCTGGGTGCAATAATAGGCTAATTTAGAATTATTTTTCATTACTTTAACTTATTGTACTCTTAATAAAGACCACGAATGAAATTAAATTTTGAGAAAAAATAAATTATTTGATTTGATTTTGAATTATAAATAACTTATGTGTATGAGGTTTTTAATTTTTTTTAGATAATTGTAATTCTTCTGAGTATTGGTTGCAAATGCTATTATTATGTAGTAGTTCTAATAAGTTCAATGTAAATACATATTAACTTAGAATCTACCATGCTTTTGGAGGGATCAAATCTCTCAAGATGCAAAACCTCCTTTTGAGTGTAGAATTTGAGAAGATATTTACACTTTGAGAGATTTGATACCTTTGGACGCTTGATATATTTGAAGTTAAGATGGATTTCTGCTATTTAGCCTAAAATAATTGCACACTCCTCAATATTATTCCAAATATTATTAATTCCATGTTTTTTTCACTGTAAATGTAGAATATCAACTCAGAAGTTATTCAGTATAAACATGGAGTATGAAGATGCTATGGGCAAGAAGGAAAATAACCTTAGATCTAGAAAAAGTGGCCTAAATAAGTAGAAAAAAGATGACCTCAATAAACAACTTGCAAAAGGTATTTTCATAGTATGCAATGTCATTCTTAGAATGGACATGAGACAATCTCAATAAGTAAATTGCAAATGGCATATGCACATTACCTAGTGGAGGTGTTGGCCATGCAATAGTGTTGGGATGCCATACCTCCCTTACATTGACTATAGATACTTGAAGATTATTTGGTGTTAAAGCTGTTAGTAAGTCCAAAAGTATAATGTCAAAACTTCCAAATTCACCACTAATTAATTTTGGTTTTTTTTCCTTAAATATTTTTGAAATAACTCCCTTACATTCACTATAGAGAATTGAAAAATATTTGGTGTTAAACCCATTAGTAAGTCCAAAAATATAATGTTAAAACCTCCAAATTCACTACTCATTATTTTTTTTTTCTTAACTATTTTTAAATCATGAAAAATACCTTATATATATATATATATATATTAAAAAAATTGTAATCATGTCAAAAATAA
Organism: Pinus albicaulis; assembly: GCA_034641835.2. Lineage (NCBI taxonomy): Eukaryota > Viridiplantae > Streptophyta > Pinopsida > Pinales > Pinaceae > Pinus > Pinus albicaulis. Next base: position 1,418,000,765 of record CM076579.1, on the reverse strand, counting down.
TAAATTGAATTGGTGAAAGCATTTAGGGGTTTTGGCAGTGCATTATATTAGATATCATTTTTTGGGATCTAAGTGCATTAAATCCCAAAAAATGATATCTAATGAATTAGTGAAATTTAAAAATTATGAAAACAATTATATATATATATATTTTGTAAATTTCGTAAGATTACATCTTCATCATGTCTAATATATCACCTTGAGACAAGGAATTGAACCAATAACTTCATATCAAAGAGTGTCTTAACAGAATACCCCTCTTCAACTATCCAAAAACCACATACATATTTAACCAAATTTTGAAAATAATTAAAAATAAAAAAAATTAAAATTCAATGTCATTTGACTTTCAAACCCCCGCCCCCCAAAAAAGACAACTATAAACAAATATTTTATTATCATATCACTGAATTACAATGCGAGGCATGAAAAATTCTTGTGAAGGTGTTTGTGTCTCTGCAAGTCTTATTTAAAAGGGAACTATATTGAGCTTACATACTTTTTACCTAAAGCTTTGAGGTAAACCCATGAGCATTTAGAAGGTTAGAGATAATGTGTGTCACATCTAAATTTCATAAAGTTTTTTTCCCTTTGAAACCCTTTCCACCTTGGTTCTCGGTAAGGCTGACAAATATATACACTTTAACCACTGAGGACCCTAAGGAATGCTAGTGACCTCTTAGAATCAATCTGGCTTTCGGAGAGCCCATGTTGTGGTCTGTCCTAACTTTAGATTCCCTCCACTGACATGTTGTTCAAAATACGGGTCCTTACGTTTGCTAGATTCCCTCCACTGACATGTTGTTCAAAACCACCACCTTATAGGTTATGGTCGTCACACTTCTAAAAGGTGTGCATAATTGAGATGACATGAACCCAATCTCTACGACCTGTCCACTTCAATGCCCCGAGTAAACCCTAACCCTATGAACACTGCAGAGTGCATAGTGGAAAACCCTATGAGCACTATGTATCACATGAAGGCAATAGGAAGGAAACAAAAGCTACGGATACCCTATTAACATTGTGTTTGATAAGTGATGGTGGGGAGTGGGTTGCTTGTCCACCATTTTCACAACATTATGCCTCATTTCACATGTGCCCCTTGGTCATTGTTGGTTTTTGACCCACCTCATATATTCATCATTATTGCATAGTCGGTTATCCTTTCCTCAATAATGGTTTGTGGAGAAGCATGTCTTAGATATTTGTTGTGCCCATGTTAAATATGAGATGGTCAGAAGAATTTCTTAGAATTTTGTTGTGCCCATGTTGGAAGACTTACCTTCAATTTATGCTAATGTGTAATTTATTCGGATATATTTTTATAATAATCATCATTTAGTGAAGTTTAATAATGGTCCAAAGTATTATACTATAAGAGACACACTTAAGAAAAATATATGAGAAATGTAAATTCATCTCAGTAAAGTATATGATGCTAGTTTTAAGCTATAAATTTTATAAGAAAAAAAAATAATTTTATTGAATTAGTTTTAAGTTATAAATTTTAGAAAGAAAGAATATAATTTTGTTGGAGATTTTTGAAAGTGAATTATGTAATGTTTTTTATCCTTCCAACGTTTCAGATGGTTACTCCATCCACCATTTGGGACCAAAGAGCTTTTGGTCCCTGATGATGGATGGAGTAACCATCTGAAACATTGGACATATCAAAAACATTACACAGTTCACTTCCAGAAATCTCCAACAAAATTATATATATATATATTTTTTCTAAAATTTATAACTTAAAACTAATTTCATATACTTTACGAAGATGAATTTACACTTCTCATATTTTTTTCTATAAATGTGTCTCTTATAGTATAATACATCTCCAACAATATGAATAACTGTGGAAGTTTCAGATCACTTAGAATATAATTTTTTTGAAAGTAAACAAATTTGAAGTTTAAGAAAATGAACTTTGGATTGGAGTAATTAAGTTATATTGTTTAAGATGTTTACTCTACAATTTAATATTGAAAATGAATTTGTTATGGTCATGAACTCGAGGGGTTTATTGAAGGACTTGCATTGCCTAACACATTCATTTGTCATGTTACTAAGTTGGTCATCGAGGCTCTTCCCATGCAGGCTCTATTGAAAGTAGGAGGTGATCAACCCAATATCAGTTACTTACAAAATATTGATCTTGAGCAAGATGCTGATATAGGTTAAACATCTACTAAGAAAAATTCTAGGCATCTATCATCCTCATATTCCATAAATTCATTGAGTGAGGCATGCAAGTCCCCAAAAATGCATAATAACTTCCCTATGATTTCATACTTTGGTGAACATTTAAGGACAAGGTGGTCTTTGATCTTTAGGTCTAGAGAACATGTTTTGTAGGCACAATGTTTGTTAGTCATCAGTAATTTTTGTTGATATCAAAATATGACTAAATTACGATCCTAGAATTCTAAAATCAAAATTTGAGAAATATTGTGAGTTTTAGAAATCTCACTGCCTTCATTATCCAAGTTTGAACTCTTTTCACTATCTTTTCCCCTCTCTGCTTCCTAAAAGGTTTACCCCACTGCTACAAAGAAAGAATTCATTATTTGGGCCTGTTTGCCTCATTTCACTACCTCACCCTCACTGTCATTCATGGCCTTTTTCCTCCAAAAAAAAATCCCATTTCTTCCTTTCCTCAAAAACCCTCACAAAGCACCCCTTCATTCATCATTTTTTCTTTGACATATTCAACAATGTAAAATCTTCCTTTTACATTGTTTAAAGCTAAGTTTTAGCCTATCAGGTCCTTTAAATTATGCATAAAACCCTATTTTTGGTATAAAACCTGCGCTTTTGAAGATATAGGCCTTAAGCCCTTTTTCTCCTAGCCCCAGCCCCCTTTGCCCGCATAAGACCTCAACCTCCACTATCCCTTAGCCCCCTCCCCATTTGAATTATACCTTCGCCCCTTTCATTTTATTAAACCCCCCAAACCTTATAAAACCCCCCCTTAATCTTCGAAAATATTAAAGGGTGGGCCCGCCTCTCACTACTCCCAGAGACCTTCCCTTAAACCTTACCACTTAACACATTTTTGTTAAATATTAAAACTCCGGGCCCCACCCTTCATTTAATCCCGCCATCCAAACACAACCTACCATCTGTCCTCCATTTCTACCACTCGACTGACTGTCGATCCAAGCCCTTGACCCCAATCCTACGGCTATCGCTCCCCCAACCTTTCCCCGCATATGTTTTAAACCATGCGCTAAATGACAAAGGTCCAGCCACGTCACTTGAAACCCATACCCCACCTCCTCACCTGCTCGCCACTCCCCTGAGCCATTCTGCACCGTTGATCTCCAAACTCGAGATCCAACGGCCCAAGATGCATACCGCAAATAAAGTTGTGATAGGGTTAGCATTTCGTAACCCGCGTGAAAAAGGTGTTTTTACCCTGGCCACGTGTCGAACCCTAAGGTATATCACGTCTGTTTCACCCAAAACCACAAACGACCCATTCTATGTGCGATAAACCACTTATGGTTTTGCAAAACCACCTCCCCCTGCGCCACTTTTCAAAAAAATTTCCTGCTCTCATTCCTCCTGGTTCCACCTCTAGAACCTTTCCCCTTGCACCCTCTTCTCCTCTGCAAACACCTTCCGACAGCCCAAAACCCCGAAAAAAGCAGTACAACCCCCCCGCACAGGTTTTTAACTAATTGTTTGTGTTATGTGCAGGTTTTAATGGCGAAGATGATTAAACTTCACTTCACAGGGCCAAATTAAATTGGGTTAAACATTGGGTGACAATCCAGTGGTTTAATTCAAATTTAAAGCGACCATAAGCCCTACATCAAGACCGATCATTGATGAAACATGATGACCGATGGATCAAAAGGAATCCTCTAGCCATGAAGACAGCCTCCCCTGCACACAAAGAAAACAAACAGTTAGAGAAACATGTGAAAGGAAGAAAGCATAAAGATTAGAGGGCTATCCTAATCAGAAGATAAAACAAAAGGGTTAGCCAGCTAAGCATAAGTCAAAGAAAGAAAAGCAGAAAGATGAAAGTCAAAGACGAGAGAATGAAGGCAAAAAAGATCAAAAGTGTCAAAAGGTTTAAAGGATTAAAGGAACATAAATCATAAGCAGATTAAAGAGAAATATGATAAAACAGACAGTCAAATCATAAAGACAGAGTTTAAAGCCTAAATGACAGAGATTAAATATAAAACAAAAGGAAAATTTACCCAAAACAAATTTGAATGACTCAGCCTGCGGCAGTTACTCCTTTCAAAAGATATTTTTGCCACCTAGTGTTTGTTTCCTTCAATAAAGCATTAGGCAGTTAATAGGCCGAGTTAGAGATATTTATATTTGCCAGATAGTTATTGTAAAAGTTATGAATAAGCCTTAAAGTCAAAACCTTTCACCTATTTTTCCTTAGGAGTTAAGATAGAAGTTATTAAACAGAGTAATATCTTCAAATATTCCTGCCTTGAGACTTGCATGGTCTTCAAGGTTAGGAATTCATTAAATCTGTAATAAATGACACTCAAATCCTAGCTTAGCTTCACCTCCTCATTTGAAGCATAAATATTGCATCTGAACTCATTATCTTGTTGGCATTTGATGACTCTTTGAAGTAATACATAGTCTCTTGGAAGTTGAAAAGAAATTGATGTCTTGGAATTTGTGGATGCCCTGATTTGTTTGTTGATGGAGGAGGCTAGATCACTGGATCCCTGAGCTTGGTTGTTGGTGAAGTGCTTCTAATCTGTTATTTTTATTTCCTGTCTCATTATGTTTCCACCTTTCTATGTTGCAATAGAATAAAGGTTTTAGGCTAATAAATGTCTTTTGAAAGCACTTTTGTTCTATTTATTCTTCACTGCCTTAATGTTTTCTTCTGCTAGGACATTTCAGAGAATTATTAATTACTCTATGGACCCCCTAAGCTTGTTTATTTCATAAATATTTGAATATAGTTGGTATCAAGCATGATTTATGGCTAGCCCTGCTTACTTACTGCCACTAAAACACTGTTTTTGAAGTCTCTCTCTAAAGTACCATTCTTTAAAGTTTGCCAAAGAGGTTTTTTTTCGATCATACCCTTTGTACTTGCTTAAATAATTGTTTTAGAGATATTTATAACTATAATCAAGGATGTTTAGGAGTTCCCTCTTCTATGATTACAGTTATATGTGTGTCTTAAGTGTTTTCTGTCCTTGAAAGTGAAATCAATAGAAGTTAAATGAGTTTCTTGCCTTTTTATATTTCATTGGAAAAGTTTGTCTTGAATTATCATCTACTTTAGTTGAATCAAAGAATTTATGGTTTTCCCTGTCTATTGATTGCCTCTTCATGTTTATGATATTTAATTCCCTTTGTTGAGAAGTACATATGATAAAGGATTCTTGATTTCCCTTTGTCCTACTTTTCATTCTTACAATTGATGTCCATCTCATTACCCCTAAAACTTGAAGATCCACTGGCCAAGTTAGTTTTGATCAGCAGTTGTCATTGATGTCAACCCAAGCAGCATCAGGGGCTACCCTAATATTTCATGGGAATTTTTACCTACCAAATTAATATATTCTAGGTCAAGAATGCTTTTTATGGTTTCTACTTGTCGAGATGTTTATGTTGATATATGGCACGCCACGTAATTCTTCACGGTTTGAGAGATATTCATGTTTGAAGTTTGTAACCCCAGTTAGTGGGCTAAAACCCCATGGGGTTGTGGAATGGGTCATTGAAAAGTCATAATTAATATTTTTTAAGCTTCGAAAATCCTTCCCACATTCATTTTTTGAAGCCCCTCTCAATCGAAGCATTTATATAAATTGTGATCCTCATATCCTCCTTATGCAATGGATTTCGCCATCTGAAACAGGTCATCGTGGAATTTTCGCTCTAAATTTGTTTCTAAGAAGGTTCAGAAGCTGAAATTTTTATGAGGCGAAGTTGAAATCCTAAGGAATATTTTTTGAAAATTTTAGATCAAGGTACGTAATATTTTCGGAGATATGATCTGTGGAAGTCAGTGTTTTCGCAGGCTCCTGAAATTCATCTCAAAGAAGTGACCTTGGGAAACTCATCATAAATCTCTCTCTAAGTATCAGATTGGATTTATGTAAAAAGTGGCAGATAGTGCATGGAATGTAGTTTCTGCTTTATCAATTTTAGAGCCAAATGAAGAAACAGTGACATGTGGCATGCCGTACAAGTTAGATCTACTGAAACAGTCCATAATTAGGGCATTGTGAGAAATTGGGCATAAATCTTTCTTGAAGAATACAAATTGGGTCAGACCTGTGGCATTGGAAAGATGACTTAGAGGACTACTACAAGACTGAAAATCATATATCGGGGATCTGAAATAACAAAGATACACTAGATTCATTATCAAGCTCCTAGAAGGAAAGAAAAAGCTAGATCACGTGTTGTCAAGGGCTGCAAAGGACCAGACTTTCTAGGGCAGCAAAGCAAAGCAAGGTGCAGTAGAGGGTAGGATGACAAGAGAAAAAACCAAGGTGCAAAACATCAACAAGAAATTCATCACATGAAGTCTTCAAGTGGGCAGCACTGCATACAATCACTTTGTACTAAGTCATTGTAAATACATTATTGTAAAAAATGTTCTAGTGTCTATCTGCCAAGAGTTGAAGAGGTAGTGTCGGGAGGTCTAGGATCAACATTAGGTGGTTTTTGTCCTGGAGTGGGTTTCCACCTTAAAAAATGTGTGCATTTGTGTTCTTTTTCTTTACTGCTATCATTGTACAAACAATGATAATAATTAAAGATTAACTAATGCTCTAATTGAAAGAAATACCGATTCACCCCCCTCTCAGTATTTCCAACAATTGGTATCAGAGCTTGGTTCCTTCAATAACAGTTTAACAACTGGAAGGAGGTCATGGAGCATACCAAGAATGGTGTACCTCTGTTCAATTAAAATAATTATGCACTCTGGAAAGGAAGAATGGAGGTCTATCTCTTGGCACAAGGTTACGAAGTATGGGACACTGTTCAAAATGGATTTACATCAACCGCGGATGAACAAGGTAAGAAGAATTTGGTAAATGATGCAAAAGAAAAGAATATTATTATTAGTGGACTTATTGAATCTGCTTATCATAAGGTGTTGGGTTGTAAAACCACCAAAAATGTATGGGACAAGCTTGAGAATATATATGCAGATGACTCAAATGTTAAAGAAGCAAAGCTTTAAATCTATAGAGAAAAATTTGAGCAACTCAGAATGAAAGAAGATTGCAACATTGCTACATACTTACAATACGTTGATGAAATAACCAATACTCTGGAAGGATTGGGAGAGCCAGTTGACGAGAAGTATATTAGATGAAAGATTCTTAGAACGTTACCAGGAAGATTCAACCCAAATGTATCGGTCTTATAATACAGTGCAAATCTGGACAAACTCAGCAAAGAGGAATTACATGGAGTTCTCATAGCATATGAAATGAGACTTGATGAAGAAGAGGGTACTTCGCATCTAGAAACTACGTTCGTTGCATCTAAGAAAACCTATAAGGACAAACAACCTTCAATTGAAAAGAAATGCACCTGCAAGTGTGAAGAAAAGGGAGATGATGAGGAAGGTCTTTTAGATGAAGAATATGCTTACTTTACGAGAAAACTAAAAATTGGTAAGGGAAAATTCAAAGGTAAACTTCCATTGATATGTTTCGGTTGTGGTGAGGTTGAGCATTTTTCGTCAAAATGTCCGAACATAAGTGATGGAAACTCAAAAGGAAAGAAAGGAATTTATAAATTCAACAAGCAAGGTTCCAAAAGGAAATTTCTCTCTAAAGAAGATAGCTCATCATCCGATGAAGACAATGACAACAAAGAAGAAGCTAATGAGAGAGTATTGTTTATGGCCAAGCACAATAAACAAGAGGTATCAAACAACGAAGAAGAAGGATTGACCATAAAATAATTTTCTAAGGAAGCAATCAAACTTATAAAAGATATCAAGGCAGAGAAGATCTGTTCCAATACTCTTGAAGAACAAGTTCAAGGTCTCAAAATTGAAGTTGAAGAACACAAATGCATTGAAGAGTCACTTCAAAAGAAGTTGGAAGAAAGAAACCAAGAAAAGGAATAATTAGAAGCCGAAGTAGTCTCGCTGCGTAAGGAAGTGAAGAAAGGAAAAACTATCCAAAACTATGCCAACAACTCAAGGGCATTGGAAGAACTCATCAACAATCAACGATCTTACAATGACAGAACTGACATCAGTTACAAAGAAGAAGAAGCAAGACCTTCTACAACAAAATACAATGAACCTATGAGATCTGACATGCATGTAGACTTCATTGGACAAGATTCGCAAGAACAATCTTGGAAGACAATTCCTCGACGAAGATTTCCATCCAGGTACAAACATATTTTTTATGGCTACTGTTATTCATGTGGAAAATTTGGTCATAAAGCTGTAGAATGTCGCACGTACCCCAAGAACGAATACAATTCCAGGAGATCTGTCAAATATGAACCTCTCAGGGCTCAGTGAAACATCAATATATTTGAACATTTAAGAAATAATATTGAATGTTACAAATGTCGAAACTTTGGACACATAGCCAGAGACTACATACTTGAAAATCCTCCAGAAGAATCTTCAAAGCCACAGAACGAACGAACATGGAAGAAGAAGAAGACTGATAATTTTTCTCTCACTCTCAAGGCTCAAAACAACAAAGATGTGTGGTATGCTGATAGCAGTTTCTCAACGCATATGACTAGAGATAGAAATAAATTTGTATCTTTGAAAGATAAGAAGGATGGAACCGTGTCCTTTGGAAATGATGGATCTTCAAATGTTATAGGATCAGGTACTGTCACTCTCAGAAGAAAATATGTTCTAGCCAAGAATGTTCTATTGGTTGAAAACATGAATCACAATCTTCTAATTGTTGTACAAATGTGTGATCAAGGACACACAATACTATTCAACTCCACAAAATGTGAAATCAGGAAAGGCAGGTATGGTGAAATTGTGGCTGTAGCAAGTCGAGCTCCAAATGACATATATGTTTTGGATGAAGCAACTAAAGCATGTCTAATAGCTAAAGAGGATGATATAATATTTGGTAGAAATGATGGTCGACTAAGTAAGAAGTTTGCTAAAAAGATGCAAAGTGATTTTGAGATGTCTTTACTTGGTGAGCTGACATACTTCTTAGGGCTTCAAATATCTCAGCAAGAGAAAGGAATATTTATTTGTCAAGCCAAGTACATCAAGGAAATGCTCAAGAAATTTAAAATGGAAGATTGCAAACCCATCCTTACTCCGATGGTAACAGGTTGCAAATTGAACATAGATGACTCATCTAAGGATGTGGATCAAAGGTTGTACAGATCTATGATTGGTAGTCTTATATATGTAACAGCCTCTCGGCCAGATGTTATGCAAGCAGTTGGACAAGTAGCAAGATTCCAAGCAGCACCAAAAGAATCACGTATTATTGCCATCAAAATAATTCTTCGATATCTAAAGGGAACAACAGAATATGGCTTGTGGTATCCCAAGGGTAAAAATCTCATTATTCATTCCTTTACAGATGTAGATTGGGCAGGAAGTGTTGATGATCGTGACATTACTCGTGAAGCATTGGAATATCTTCGCCAAAATCTTTGGATTCTCCCAAGTTCTCATTAGATTTTCCTTATTCAGAATATAAAGGGGGAGTGGAAGTGTGTACAGGTTCGCAAGATGGTTGTATGTCAAGGGGAGTGGAAATGTGTACAAGTCCGCAAGATGGTTGTGTGTTAGGGGGAGTTAAAATTTTCCATTGATGTCAAAGGGGGACAAAATGTTGTAGGAAGAGGTGTCATGATCGCAGGGGGAGTACTTGTGTTTCCATCAATACCAAAGGGGGAGATTGTTGATCAACGGTTGTCATTGATGTCAACCCAAGCAGCACCAGGGGATACCCTAATATTGCATGGGAATTTTAACCTACCAAATTAATATATTCTAGGTCAAGAATGCTTTTTATGGTTTCTACTTGTCGAGATGTTTCCGTTGATATATGGCACGCCACATAATTCTTCACGGTTTGAGAGATATTCATGTTTGACGTTTGTAACCCCAGTTAGTGGGCTAAAACCCCATGGGTCATTGAAAATTCATAATTAATATTTTTTAAGCTCCTAAAATCATTCTCACATTCACTTATTGAAGCCCCTCTCAACCTAAGCATTTATATAAATTGTGATCCTCATATCCTCCTTATGCAAGGGATTTCGCCATCTGAAACAGGTCATTGTGGAATTTTCGCTCTAAATTTGTTTCTATGAAGGTTCAGAAGCTGAAATTTTTATGAGGTGAAGCCAAAATCCTGAGGAAGCTCTTGTGAAAATTTTAGATCAAGGTGCGTAATATTTTCGGAGATATGATCTATGGAAGTCAATGTTTTTGCAGGCTCCTGAAATTCATCTCAAAGAAGTGACCTTGGGAAAATCGTCATAACTCTCTCTCTGAGTATCATATTGGAATTCCGTAAAAAGTGGAAAATAGTGCACGGACTTTAGTTTCTTCTCTATCAATTTCAGAGCTGAATGAAGAAACAGTGAGACGTGGCATGCCGTACAATTTAGCTCTACTGAAACAATCCATATTTAGGGCATTGTGAGAAATGGGGAATAACTCTTTCTTGAAGAATACAAATTGGGTTAGACCTGTGGAATTAGAAAGACGACTCAAAGGAATAATACAGGACTAAAAATCAGATATCGAGGATCTGAAATAACAGAGATACACCAGATTCATTATCGAGGTCCTAGAAGGCAAGAAAAAGCTAGATCATGTGTTGTCAAGGGCTGCAAAGGACAAAAATTTCTAGGGAAGCAAAGCAAAGTAAGGTGCAGCAGAGGGTAGCATGAAAAGAATAGCAACCAAGGTGCATAACAACAACAAGAAGTTCATCGCATGAAGTCTTAAAGTGGGCAGCACTGCATACAGTCATTGTAAAGGTATTATTGTACTAAGTCATTGTAAATACATTATTGTAAAAATTGTTCTAGTGTCTATCTGCCAAGAGTTGAAGAGGCAATGTCGGGAGGTCTAGGATCAACATTAGGTGGTTTTTGTCCCAGAGTGGGTTTCCACCTTAAAAACTGTGTGCATTTGTGTTCCTTTTGTTTGCTGCTATCATTGTACAAACACTGATAATAATTGAAGATTAACTAATGCTCTAATTGAAAGAAATATTGATTCACCCCCCCTCTCAGTATTTCCAATAGTTAGATTTACCCTATGATGCTCCCCAATCCATTAATGAAATTATCATGACTTCCATTAGACTCCATTGCCCAATGGATTAGAGATTTCCTCATTCTACCTATGCTTCTTGATCATTATACCCAACCAAAAACAAACAAAAAAACCTCACACTTAATAACTTGCCTAAGATCAACCCTATAAAGCAAACAAGTTCATATCCTTTTCAAACAAATAGAGAGATCCTTCTCTAAGTCTAGGAAGGCTAGGTCCTAGGAATCCAAATACTGGTTTCATGTTACCCTGTCATTTGACATACTAATCTGCTAAATCACGGGAACCTAACATTATGGAAATCACGGTGGGACCTTCTGAGTTACTGACAACATGAGTACTTCTTAGAACTCCAAAAACCATTATCAAATCATAGATAACTCAACTGATAGCCATAGAGTAGACTTAAAAACCCTCTTAGCTAAATGATGATTCAGGTATAGGACACTCTTACAAACCTCAAGACTACATAAAGAAACTCAGAAAACCCCAAAAACATCCCTATATTGGTTTTTATTAATTATTGATGGTGGACCATACTTATTTATCTTCAAAACAACCAAAAACATCCACCTGGAGACTTCACTAGCCTCCAGTAGGCCTATTACTTCACTAGTTCTTTTAGATTCCCTTAGGATTGTATCAAATCAGTCCTAAGAAGTTTAGAAGCCTAGTCCCATATTTTATAAGTTTACTAAACACTGTGAGAGGTCAACCTTCTGAAAAATAGTCCTAAAACTTTCAACCTCTCCAAAATTTTGAGTTTGAAATTTGGATTCACATAGGATCAATACCAGACCTCATCTGGACCCTAATCCTCCTACTATAGTTGATGATCCAGAAAATATTTTGCGGCAAACTTCTAGAGCTGGAAATTTAACTACTGATAGGACTATCCAAAGAACAAGATCTGTCCCTAAAAACCTTACAGTCTTGAAAGATCCTCACTTTGACTTGTGCCATTCGAAAAACCTATTTAGAACCAAGTCACATAGTGATATTGACCAAACTGACATTGAGCCCACAGATTTGCAGTAGAGTTTCAATAGAGAAGCATCTCCTTCCACTCCTCCCGATTTTCAACTTCTCCATCACTTTAGCTCCTTCCATAACAAATCTACTCAAAATCAGTTTGTTGGTCCAAATACTTCCACCACACCCATCCACACTCACACTATTCAAAACACTCCATTTCATCCCACCTTCCCTTCCACAAATCCATCTCTTGTAAATCTTCCATTCACTCCCATCATGGCAACATTGTATGCTCTCTTAGTGTTACCACAACCTTTGGTTCCTTTAAAAAATTATTATCAATCCAGAATTCCCCATTTCACTGGAACTGAATCTATTACTGCCCAAAAACATGTAGATAAAATGGATGATGCCTTTGATTACATGGAAATAGAGGAAGAGACCATTAAGATGAGAATATTTTCCCAAATCTTAGTAGGAGAAGCCAAAAAATGGTTTAAAATCTTGACTCCTAATAGCATAAATGATCTCCCTTCTTTATACCAAACATTCACCAAAAAATTGGAAATTAAAAAGAACCCTCTCCAAATCCTTTCATAATTTAGCAACCTAAAAATAAATGTTGGGGAAAGTGTTCAAGGTTACTGCACTAGATTTAATAGTGTTTACAATGCATTTCCCCCTAACATGAAGCCTCCACTAGGCTTAGCCTTAACAAAATTTCCAGAGGGCTTTGACCCAGACATGGCCTATCAGCTAAGAGAAAGAGACCCCTCGACTTTAGAAGATATGCAAAGGGGAGTTATAAGTGTAGAAGCAAATCTGATTGAGAAAAGAGCCAGGTTAAAATAAAAAAAAAGAGTTACATACAAAGATGAAACAATGGCCTCAACTTCATCATCTGATGCCAAAATTGATAGCTTAGTGAGGGTAATGGAAAGAATGCTGGAAAAGATAAACTTAAGAGACATATCACCTCCTAGGGAGAACCAAGTGAATCCCCAAAACAGAAATAGAAATCCAAATTTCAGAAGAGATCCTATTCAAATTAGACAAAGTGACAATGACCAATAAATTAGGCCCCATTAGCAAGAAAATTATGTAAATGAAGAAGAAGAAAGGGAGACAGAAAGGTTGGAAGAAAATCATGTAAATCGGATAGGATTTGATAGTGAGGGTGATGATTTTCTCACTGAAGAAGAACAAGGATTCTTCTCCTTAGAAAAAACTGAAAACAACCATGAGGATTATGAAGATTATCAATTGGGGTTTGAAAATGCTATAATGGAGGTCCACAGACAATATGACCTTAGGAGCAAAAAGAACCAAGGGGCCTCCAACAATAATAACACAGAAAATGATGTTAGGAAAACCTCAGAAAATCCTCCTAAAAATAAAACAAACACTACGAACACTGTGGCTAAGAAAGCTGACTTAAAAAAGGACAAAACTAGTCAGCAAAGTGTTGATAAAAGCTGCCCTGGTACTTCTGCTAGTGGCCGTGAGAAATCTGTCCAAAATAACAGTCCCAATAAAACTCAACAAATAAAAATTGCTTAAAAGACTATGTTTGACAAATTAGATGTAAATATGTCAAAAACACTAGTCCCTTTCAGCCTTGAGGGAGAAATTGCCAAGATCAAAATTAGCATACCCTTAGCTGAACTAGTAACCCAGGATGTATATAGAAATCAAGTTTTGAAAGCTTTGAATATAGGAAATGATAACTTGACAAATGATAAACCAGAATTGTTGTTTGGTCCTGAAGTAGAAGGAAAATACCAAGAAGGAGCTATCCCTCCATTCTATGTCAGCTTAGATATACATGATAAAATCTTACACAATGCCATACTAGACTCTGGTGCCTCTCACAACCTCATGCAAAAAGTAGTGATGGAAAGATTAGGCCTAGAAATTACTAAACCTTACAAGGACCTGTATTCCTTTGATTCAAGCAAGGTCAAGTGCTTAGGTCTGATCAAGGATTTATGTGTCAGTCTGGCACAAATTCCTGCTAAGGGTCTAGTTATCGACATAGTTTTTGCTGACATTCCCCCAAAGTATGTCATGCTTCTATCCAGATCATGGGGAACCAAACTTCAGAGTAGCCTTCAAATGGATATGTCTTATGCTACCATTCCAGTCTTTAACCAGACAAGGAGGTTATACAGTGAATCTCATATGAAATATATGGTAAGCAACATAGATAGGCAAAACAACACTCCTGTTTATTCCATTCATTTAGATCTTGATTCATTTATCTTGTTAATTAAAGATGAAATCAACACACAAGAAAATGAAAATGAAAAAGATTTAAGCCCACTTGAACAACCAAATCTGCCCTCAAATGAAAAACATAGCAGCTCAGACTTCAGCAGCCTTAAACAACAAAATGAGGATGAATATGAGATAGAAACACTTTGGAACATGAGCTTTGATGGCTCTTGTGGCAAAAATGGTTTTGGAGCTGGTGTATGGATACATAATACACACAAAGAACATTCTTACAAACTTGATTTCCAGCGCACTAATAACATTGTAGAATATGAAGCTCTCCTCCTTAGCCTACATTTCCTCAAAGATTTAGGAGCCAAGAAAATATCAGTCGAAGGAGATTCAAAGCTGATTATTAGGCAAATAAAAGGGGAGTATTCAGCCAAAAACCCAAGATTAAGAGAATATAGGAATGATTCCCTAGATCTCTAGAATTTTTTTGAAAAATATGAACTCACTTTCATCCCTAGAGCTCAAAATAACCTTGCAAATGAGCTTGCCTTCTCTGCCAACAATTGTCAAGTGCCCCATATAAATGAACTATTGATTGTCAAAGTAAAAAATAGGCCTACAGTCCCTGAAAATGAAAACTATTGGCAAGTGTTTGAGGGAGATAAACACGTTGATGATTTTCTATAGTCTAAAAATGATTTTGCTGTGCCAATTCCTAGCTCAAGCCATAAAGAAGATTGTTTTGATGAAAAACAAGCCCCTAAAATAGATTTGTCATCTACGACTGATATAAAACAATTTGAACATCGTTATAAGGTAGAGTTACTTGACAACCTAGATCAAAAGGACCTTGAGGTTTTATAATGCAAAGATGATTCAATTCCAAGGGGCTTTACACAATTAGAAGAGCTCTTTGACTTAAATGATGTAGCTAAAAAACCAAATATGGAGCCTATAGAAACTAATGTAGAAGAACACAACATAGGCAGCATGAATGAACCCAAAATGATCAAATTATCTAGCACTCTTCCTACTCATATCAAACAGGAATATATTGAACTCTTCAAAGAGTTTGGAGATGTGTTTGCATGGGGATATAAAGATTTGAAATCATATCATACCAGCATTATTCAACACAAAATTCCTCTTAAGGAAAATCAGAAATGTTTCAAACAAAAACTAAGAAGAATAAACCTTGTTTTATTACCTTTAGTTGAGAAAGAGATCAAAAAGATGTATGATGCTGGGATCATAGTTCCCCTTAGATACTCACAGTGGGTTTCCAACCTTGTATATGTTAGGAAGAATATTGGGGATATTAGGCTTTGAATTGACTTTATAAATCTGAACAAAGCCTCCCTAAAAGATAATTATCTCTTTCCTAAGATGGATCACATACTCCAAAATGTGGTTGGATCTAAGAGAATATCACTCTTGGATGGTTTTTCAGGCTACAACCAATTGCTAGTACTCCCAAGTGATCAACACAAAACTTCTTTCACCACACCTTGGGGTACATTCATGTATGTTAAAATTCCATTTGGTTTGATGAATGCAGGAGCCAAATTCCAAAGGGCCATGGACATAGCTTTTTCAGAAGACATAGGCTATTTCATAATCATTTACCTTGATGACATCACTGTTTTCTCCAAAACTGACAAAGAACACTTAGTCCATTTGAGAAAAGTTTTTGAAAAATGTAGGAAATAAGGCCTGTCCTTGAATCCCAAGAAAAATTCCAAGAAAACACTCTTTGGTCTCCAGGAAGGAAAACACCTAGGCCACATAATCTCTGAAGAAGGAATCAAAGTAGATCCCAAAAGGGTTGAGGGCATATTGAAAATCAACGATCCTAGAAACCTCAAAGAATTGCAATCTTTCATAGCGAAGATCAACTTTTTGAGAAGGTTCATCCCCAACCTTCTTGAACTTTTAAGGAATATCACAAACATGCTAAAAAATGAAACATGAGTTAAATGGACCTTAGAATCAAAACAACCATTTGAACTAGTGAAACAAGCTCTCACTCAAACACCAATTCTTATCAGTCCTGATTTCACCAAAGATTTCTACATTTTTTCATTTGCATCTGAGCACACCATTGCTGCAGTGTTGTTGCAAGAGAATAATATAGGGCAAGAACAACCAATATCCTTCTTCAGTAAAGCCTTAAGAGATGCTCCACTCAAATATAACATCATGGAGAAAAAAGCCTTAGCCTTGATAAAATCATTGAAAGATTTCCGAGTCTACATTTTACACTCTCATATCATTGCTTTTGTTCCACATATAGTTGTCAAGGACATTCTAAATCAAGACCTTGATGGAAAAATGGGAAAATGGATTGCTATTATTTTAGAGTATGATTTATAAATCATGCCTACCAAGCCGATTAAAGGATAATTATTAGCAAAACTTATGGATAAATCAATTTTCTAAGCATTAGATATAAATATGGTTGATGTTTTAGAACAAGAAGAATTCACTGCTCCATACATTGAATAAATATTTCTGAATTCATCTTGGTATGTTGATATCATATATGTGCTTCTTTATCTCAATACCCCTCCTTATTTATCAAACAATAAAACTAGATTCTTAAAATAGAAAGCTTTAAATTACTGCATTTTAGATGGAGTGTTGTATTGGAAAAATGCTGTTGGAATATTGCTTAAATGTTTGCTTGAGAATGATGCAGGAAAGATCATGCATGAATTGCATGAGGGAGAGTGTGGAGGACACATTTACTGGAAAAAAACAGCAAACAAGATTCTTAGAGCTGGCTATTATTTGCCCACCTTTTTCCCTGATACCTAAAAACTGTTCATGACTTGCTATAAGTGCCAAATTTTTGATGGCAAGAGAAAAATCCTACCTTTACCTTTGCATCCCATCAGTATTGAGGCTCCCTTTCAGCAATGGGGTTTAGACTTTATTGGAGAAATTCACCCAACCTCATCTGCCCAACATAATTGGATCCTTACTGCCACAGATTATTTTACCAAGTGGATAGAGTCTATCCCTTCTAGAAATGCTACTGACTCAATCATTATCAAGTTCCTTGAGACCAACATATTATCTAGATTTGGTTGTCCTAGAAAGATCGTTACAGATAATGATGCTGCCTTCAAATCCAAAAGAATGGTTGATTTCTTTTATAAATATCATATCACATTGGGGCACTCCACAACTTACTACCCTCAGGGAAATGTACTTGTTGAATCCTCCAATAAAATCTTGATCAAAATTATCAAAAGGCTACTGGAACAAAATAAAAAATCATGGCATAGTAAGCTAGTTTATGCTTCATGGGCTGATAGACTTACCACCAAGAATTCAATCAATATGTCTCCCTATCATTTGGTATATGGCATGGATGCAGTCTTCCCAACATCCTTGGGAATTCCAGTCATGAAACTTCTCCAAGAAGTGAAATCAGAAGAAAATGACATGCAGAGAAGGCTGAATCAAACTATTCATTTACAATAGTCAACAGAGGAGGTTTATAAAAAAACACAAGAAATACAAGACAACATCAAGAAGATCTTTGACAGAAGGACTAAAGCTAATAATTTCCAAGTTGGAGACACAATCTTGAAATGGGATTCTAGAAGGGAAGATAGAGGTAAGCATAGAAAATTTGAGAATTTGTGGAAAGGGCCTTATATCATTCACTCAATTAGGGGTCATAATGCTTTATTTTTACAAGGACTGAATGGAGAAGAGTTATTTGGAGGTCCTGTCAATGGCAGGATGGTCAAACACTATTTTTGTCAAGAGTCCTAGCCTCAAAGTTTTCATTCATTGTACATAAACATTGCATGAGAAAATCTTGAAAACAAAAACACAAAAAAAATGAAAGAAAGGAAAAATAGGGCAGATTCAAAAGAGGTATAGCCCCATACCCAAAAAACAGTACTACCGAAAGTGTGCAAGACTAAATGCCACTATTGATTCAAAAAGAATATCTTGTTCAGTCATCTAGCCTAATCATGGTTGAACATGCTTTAAATTTATGTTGATAAGTTAGTGAAAACAATGATTGTCAAAGCTGTTCAAAATTGACTTATAAAGAAAGATAGACTAGGAAATGAAAGATACTGGTTCCACATGCTCAAAATAGAACCAACGAGAAAGATGAGGATGCATTTTCAAATGATAAATTACAACCCTTATATTTCTATTTTTTATGCAAAATAATGATTGTGTGCAGCTTGTTCTAATGCCACAACCATGGTAAGTCAGATTGCCTAATCCTGATTTGAACCATGCTTTAAATCTTATGTCAATAGTTTAGAGAATCAAGACTGCCAAACAACTTAAACTTGGTAGTCAAATAGTTTAGGTAGAGATAGTTCACTAGTTTAATCTGAACTCTTGGAAGTAATAAGGATAGAAGTTGGTAGTTTATTTCTGTTTTCAAAAATAAAAATGTCAAGAGTTTTGCTAGTTCAAATGCACTCAAAGAAGAAAAAGTGTTAGGACAAGTAGGCTGGGTAGGTAGAAAAGCTGTTTAAAAAAATCATATGTTGCATATTATTAAGATTATCACTTCAAAATAAATATCAGCAAGTGAAAAGAAGGGAAATATGCCCAATGGAAAAGACACTAGTCTACAAAAACTCAGAGATTTGATAAACTGAAAGTTCTGGACACCTCCAAAAGGGAGCTGCCCTCCCCAAGTGGAGCCACTGTTAGTCATCAGTAATTTTTGCTGATATCAAAGGATGAATAAATTATGATCCTAGATTTCTAAAAACAAAATTTGAGAAATATTGTGAGTTATAGAAATCTCACTGCCTTCATTATCCAAGGTTGAACTATTTTCACTATCTTTTCCCTTCTCTGCTTCCTAAAAAGTTTACCCCACTACTACAAAGAAGGAATTCATTATTTGGGCTTGTTTGCCTCATTTCACTACCTCACCCTCACTGTAATTCATGGCCTTTTTCCTCTAAAAATAAATCCCATTTCTTCCTTTCCTCAAAAACCCTCACAAAGCACCCCTTCATTCATCATTTTTCTTTGACATATTCAAAAATGTAAAAAGCTTCATTTTACATTGTTTAAAGCTAAGTTTTAGCCTATCGGGGCCTTTTAATTATGCATAAAACCCTGTTTTTTGTATAAAACCCTCTCTTTTGAAGATATAGGACTTAAGCCCTTTTTCTCCTAGCCCCATCCCCCTTTTTCCACATAAGACCTTGACCTCCGCTATCCCTTAGCCTCTCCCCATTTGAATTATACCTCCGCCCCTTTCATTTTATTAAACCCCCCAAACCTTATAAAACCCCCCCTTAACATTTGAAAATATTAAAGGGTGGGCACGCCTCTCACTACCCCTGGCGCCCTTCCCTTAAACCTTACCACTTAACGCATTTTAATTAAATATTAAAACTCCAGGCCCCACCCTTCATTTAACCCCGCCTTCCAACCACAACCTGCCATCTATCCTCCACTTACGCCACTCGATCGACTGTCGATCCAAGCTGTTGACCTCGATACTACGGCCATCACTCTCCTAACCTTTCACCGCATATGTTTTAAACCCCGCGCTAAATGGAAAAGGTACTGCCACATCACTTGAAACCCGGACCCCACCTCCCCACCTGCTCGCCACTCCCCTGAGCCATTCCACACTGTTGATCTCCAAACCCGAGATCCAATGGCCCAAGATACATATCAAAAATAAAGTTGCGACAGGGTTAGCATTTCGCAACCTGCGTGAAAAATGTGGTTTTACCCCGGCCACGTATCGAACCCTAAGGTATATCGTGTCCGTTTTGCCCAAAACCACAAACCACCCATTCTCCGCGCGATAAACCACTTATGGTTTTTCAAAACCACATCCCTCCATGCCACTTTTCAAAAAAGTTTCTTGTTCTCATTCCTCCTGGTTCCAACTCTGGAACATTTCCCCTTGCACCCTCTCCTCCTCTACAAACGCCTTCCGATAGTCCAAAACCCCGAAAAAAGCAGTAAAACCCTCCCTGCAGGTTTTTAACTAATTGTTTGTGTTCTGTGCAGGTTTTAATGGCGAAGATGATTAAACTTCATTTCACAGGGCCAAATTAAATTGGATTAAACACTGGGTGATGATCTAGTGGTTTCATTCAAATTTAAAGCGACCAAAAGCCCAACATCAAGACCGATCATTGATGAAACATGATCACCGATGGATCAAAAGGAATCCTCCAGCCACAAAGACAACCTCCCCTGCACACAGAGAAAACAAACAGCCAGCGAAACATTTGAAAGGAAGAAAGCATAAATATTAGAGGGATAATCCTATTCATAAGATAAAACAAAAAGGTTATCCAGCTAAGCAGAAGTCAAAGAAAGAAAAGAAGACATATGAAAATCAAAGATGAGAGAATGAAGGAAAAAAATATCAAAAGAGATAAATCAAAAGGTTTAAAGTATTAAAGGAACATAAATCATAAATAGATTAATGGGAAATATGATAAAACAGATAGTCAAATCATAAAGACAGAGTTTAAAGCCTAAATGACAGAGATTAAAGATAAAACAAAAGGAAGATTTACCCAAAACAGATTCGAATGACTCAGCCTATGGTAGTTACTGCTTTCAAAAGATATATTTACCACCTAGTGTTTGTTTCCTTCAATAAAGAATTAGGCAGTTATTAGGATGAGTCAGAGATATTTATATTTGCCAGATAATTATTGTAAAAGTTATGAATAAGCCTTAAAGTCAAAACCTTTCACCTATTTTTCCTTAGGAGTTAAGATAGAAGCTATTAAACAGAGAATATCTACAAATATTCCTGCCTTGAGCCTTGCATGGTCTTCAAGGTTCTAAATTCATTAAATCTATAATAAATGACACTCAAACCCTATCTTAGCTTCACCTCCTCATTTTCAGCATAAATACTACATATGAACTCATTATATTGTTGGCATTTGATGACTCTTTGAAGTAATACATAGTCTCTTGGAAGTTGAAAAGAAATTTATGTCTTGGAATTTGTGGATGCCCTGATTTGTTTGTTGATGGAGGAGGCTAGATCATTGGATCCTTGAGCTTGGTTGTTGGTGAAGTGATTCTAATCTATTATTTTTATTTCCTATCTCATTATGTTTCCACCTTTCTATGTTGCAGTAGAATAAAGGTTTTAGGCTAAGAAATGTCTTTTGAAAGTACCTTAGTTCTGTTTATTCTTCATTGCCTTAATGTTTTCTTCTGCTAGGACATTTTAGAGAATTATCAATTTCCCTCGGACCCCCTAAGCTTGTTTATTTCATAAATAGTTGAATACAGTTGGTAACAAGCATGATTTATGGCTATCCCTGCTTACTTACTGCCACTAAAACACTGTTTTTGAAGTCTCTCTCTAAAGTATCATTATGTCAAGTCTGCCAAAGAGGTTTTGTTTCGATCATACCCTTTTTACTTGCTTAACTAATTGTTTTAGAGATCTTCATAAATATAATCAAGGATGTTTAGGAGTTCCCTCTTCTCTGATTACAGTTATATGTGAGTCTTAAGTGTTTTCTGTCCTTGAAAGTGAAATCACTAGAAGTTAAATGAGTTTCTTGCCTTCTATATTTCATTGGAAAAGTTTGTCTTGAATTATCATCTGCTTTAGTTGAATCAAAGAATTTATGGTTTACCCTGTCTATTGATTGCCTCTTCATGTTTATGATATTTAAGTCCCTTTTTTGAGAAGTACATATGATAAAGGATTCTTGATTGCCCTTTGTCCTACTTTTCATTCTTACAATTGATGTCCATCTCATTACCCCTAAAACTTGAAGATCCACTGGCCAAGTTAGATTTTCCCTATGATGCTCCCCGATCCATTGATGAACTTATCATGACTTCCATTAGACTCCATTTCCCAATGACTTAGATATTTCATCATTCTACCTATGCTTCTTGATCATTATACCCAACCAAAACAAACAACAAAACCTCACACTTAATAACTAGCCTAAGATCAACCCTATAAAGCAAACAAGTTCATATCCTTTGCAAAAAAATAGAGAGATCCCTCTCTGAGTCCAGGAAGGCTAGGTCCTAGGACTCCAAAGACTATTTTCATGTTACCCTGTCATTTGGTATACCAATCTGCTAAATCACGGGAACCTAACAATTTTCATGAGGAATATGGTGATTTTTCTTAATGTAGAAGTAATGGGAGTATACTTCAATATATGTGGAAGGCAACTTAAATTACAGGGCATTTGAGTTTGGTGCATTTAGGAGAATGACGCCATCATGAAATAAATACATACGATTTAATTAGTAATGGAGCTTTGAAAAGAGTGGCTTTATGTGTACTTATTGAAAATAACACTTGAAATTATCATCCTTAATGGTTTTTTTGTCTCTCTTTTGGAAAGAGTTGGTGTGTTTGTTGAGAAGTTTCTTGGCAACTTATAAACACAATTTGCTAGATGGAGCAATAAGGAGGCTTTGGTATACTAATTAGAATGGATCCCATTATTTTTTTGTTGCATAGAATATTTTTTCACATGATATAGGTAATCGAAATGACCCATTATCCATATGGGGGGTGCCCATTTGCCTAAGCCTATGAATAATTGTTGTAGCCTAGAAGACCATAGAGTTAACGAGTGGAGCAATGCCAAAATTTGCAAAAAATATAGTCCAAGGAACTAATATCTTTGTGTGGATGTTTGGAGGGCATCAAAATGAGGACTCCCTTTATCCAAATGCAATTTGTATCTCTAAGTTGAGGTCCCGAAATCTCACATCCAAAGAAGAGTAGGCATGACTAGTTAGTAAGAGAGGTAAGATTTTGTCCATATGTATTGAAACTAAAGCTGGAAATGTTTCTTATGAAAGGAAGGGTTGCATAACCTTTGTAACTTATATATGACACTATTTCCCATCTCATACAAAAACATGGCTAAAAAGTAACACTCCTAAATGTGAAAGATGAGACTATCTCAAGCCTCTCAGTGCTATAAGTGAGTGTCATCATTTCCTACTCTTCTTGAGGTGTTGAAAGCCGTATCTTTTGTTTTCCCTGACTTCACTTAAAGCCCATGGGAGTCGCAAAATATCCCATGATTTATAGTTATTTGGATGCCTTTCACTATGCATGACAACAAAACAATGTCATCTAAAAAAATGATATACATTTCAAAGAGAAAGTATCCTTTTGTATTTCTTAATATGTTTGTTATGATCTCCTCTAGTTTATCAATATTGAACCCAAGAAGTGTAGGAGAGAGCATACAACCCTATTTAACTCATATAGTTCTTTGGACTCTCTCTATATCATAACAATTCTATTTACTCTACCAATAATGAACATATAAAGTGTCATAAATAGCCTAAACAATAACTCTGGAATAGAACCTTGATGCTCCTTTCTATGAGTATATGTTAAGGGACATTATCAAATGCCTTATAGAGTTCCATGAAGCAACAAAAAAATATACACTTGTTAGCCTTGACGTCTTCAATGGTATAATTTAGGGTAAAAATGTGGTTGTTGGTGCAATGATTTCTTTTGAAATTCATCTATCCTTAAGCTCTCAATTTCTTGGCCTCTACCCATCTTCAGATATATATCTTTGAAAGTGTGGTCAATATCTCTAATGGGTTATGCCTTCTCATAATTATGTGATAGTTCCTAGGGTCATTCTTACCTCTAGTGTTATGGAGTTATTAATGTTGAACATCAAAGATGGTGTGAATCCATCAGTAATAACAAAGTTAAACATGTTTCGACATGAATTTCCAAAGCTTTGAAACTATCTATAAAGAATTCAAGTTAGTGAATTTTTACAACTTGGGATTTTTGGAATTGAGTTAAAGATGGTATAAAGGATTAGAAAATCAAAGAAAAATGACAATTGTTTTTATTTGATTATGTTATTAAAAAATGTTGAATTCTACAAATAAGCCAAATTAAGTTAAACAAACAAATTTCTTTTTTTCCACCAAATATTTAAGTTGTGAAAAAAATCCTTACATTTACGGTTTTTTACATGATGATACCCCCAAATAAAACCTTCTACTTTTGAAATACTATCTAATTTTTAGAGTATTTCACACTAGTTTTGGAAGTTCTCTATTGATGTGAGTTTTTTTGGATATTACTCATTCTTATGGTATTTAGGGTAGAAAGAGGTATCATTCTTTGTTGGAAATATTGAGAGTGGGGTGAATCAATATTTATTTTACAAATTTTATTTTATGCCATTTAAGATCACTTAGTAAATATAGAACACAAGTTGTTTAACAAAATAATAATTTAATTAATGGGGATGATGAGGAGTCCAATCCTCGTTTACAACAAATCAAGTACAATAAAACTTCAGGGCTCCAACCCTAGATGAATAATCTAATCTTCAATTTCAAACCAGGCTTCAACCTGTAATACACCAAGCTTCAACCTGGTACACTTGATGACTGCAATCCTTTCCAATAATTCAAGCTTTGACTTGGTTTTCCACAAGGCTCCAACCTTGTGTGAGGACTCCAATCCTCTAGGGCTCCAACCTTCTATTGCAGTCCTTCAAAATGGTTTTAGTACTCCTTTAGGACTTCCAATATCTTCTTCAACAAGTCCTGAATGACATCTCACACACAGTCTTCAAAAAATGTCTCCAATAAGCTCCAACAATGCTTCAAGGACTGCTTCATTCAAATCTTCAATAGCTCTTACAAAGGATTTTCTCCAAATGTGCTCCAAAGATGAAAGTCAAGTCCAACAAGGCATCATAAGGTATCTCCAAATCTCTTCATATGCTTCAAATAATCTTCTATAAAGTTACATCACAAGTGCTTCAACAATGTTTCTTCAATTATTATCTTCAATGTTGGTCCAAAATTCAACAACTAATATCCAATTGCTTCAATATTCCCTTCAATAATGCTCTAATAAGACTGCTCCAAGCTTAAATAATGCTCCACTAGATCTTCTCAAATGGTGTCCTCAATATTGCTTCAAAGATAAACACTACCGCACATGTATGAATACCATAGGTTCAAGCTTGAGATTTGTTTCAAATGTTATGCCATAAGTTTTTTCTACTTTGTCACTAGTCCATGCTTCAATCCTCTTTCCATAATCCAATATTATGCACAAGTCCAAGAATTGATGTCTCTGAGATATGCCACAGTCCAAGATTCTATGCCAAATTCCAAGTATCAATGCCACTAAGATATGTCACAACCCGAAATATGTAGTTACAAGTTCAAGAATTTTTGCACAAGATTATATCTTTCCAAAGTTTTAGGTTTTATATCATATATCTGAGCTCCCTCTGCCACAATTCCAAGCTCCCACAGTTCAAGCATAGGTCCGAAAGTGTGAGGCTATTGATGCACAATTCACAACCTTATGCCGCAAGTCTGAGAATGCACAAGTCTTAGGTTGCTTCACATATTCGAGCTTAACATAGGTCCGAATTGATATAGGAGATATGAGAGAGGGCCAAACTACTACATGATAGATGACACAGTTCTGAAATGATTTCCGCATGTCTGCACAAGTCTGATGTAATATATCACGATTCTATTATTTTTTTCAATGCCATGGGTATGAAGGAATGAGCGTCATGTTTGAGACAGAGCCATGGGTCTGAGTCTTTAAGCCTCGGGTTCGAATTGCAGATTCATTCCACAAGGAAGAATTTTTAGAGATTTACCACAAAGAATTTCAAGGTTTGTTCTTCTACGAATCCCAAAATCCCATAGAGAAATAACAAGAGAAACAATTCCCACAAAAAATCTTGTTTCGCTCTTTCTTCTTACTTCTTAAGATATGAGTTTATATTCTTATTTGTGGTTGATCGTATTTTATGGTTAAATGGAGGAGTCTTAGCACCCATTATACTTGATTGACCATGATGAATAGACATGTCCATTAAGTTAAGGGGCCGACCTAAAAATTTCGTTGGTTTTTTTGTTTTACTTTGGAAATGAAAAATATTTTTGTTTGAAAATATTATAGACCATGATTCTTATCGACAACATAA
Source organism: Pinus albicaulis (assembly GCA_034641835.2). Classification (NCBI taxonomy): domain Eukaryota; kingdom Viridiplantae; phylum Streptophyta; class Pinopsida; order Pinales; family Pinaceae; genus Pinus; species Pinus albicaulis. The sequence continues at coordinate 1,417,974,308 of CM076579.1, read as the reverse complement.
AAATCTCATGAAATTCATAAAAAATTAAATATATTACCACATTCATTCTCCCACTTGAAGTTGCTACTTTCCATAACATTTCTCAGAGTTCATTCACATATCTATGCATCTTAAAGATACAAGTCAATGCCCAAAGGCATATTGCAGATACATTATCTTTTTTGTATATATGTCAACATTACCATCTCAGACATAAAAATAATGTTCTAAATTAAAATGAGAATCCACAAGTTACAAATACATCTGTTAGATGTATGTGTCATTTCCTGATCATATATGATTTTGAGATGCTCTTTCCAAGCTCAGATAAGGCACATTTTATTTTGATCTCACTTGACTCCCAGGTTACTCTTCTTCCCTTGAGACACACTGTGCTGCATAAAGTGGCCTATAAGGGTGTTGGAATCTCTGTTGCAAACTGATTTATGCACACACTTTGTCCAACTGCTCTACCTCCCTTACTGATGGTGACCCAAAGTGTACCCAATAGGAAGATAAATTTAAAGGATAATTTTATACATGATTTGAGCTCTTACTGGTGCTCAGACAAAGAGAGAAATAGTCACTTTCACCGATGAAAATGAACCTGCTATTTCTACCCCTAAATATGGCCATTATTTCCTTAAGAGTTTTTCTAGGATTTTTTAATTACGATCATATTTGCATTGTCAAATATCAAATTATACTTCTTGCTTATTTTTCATCAATGAAAATGATGACGACATATCACCAATATCCCCCTTTGTCATTGATGGCAATACTCTCCGTTTAGTATTCTCTCCCCCTTTGTAATCAATGGCATAGGAGGTGCTCCTCTGTGTGCATCCTCTCATTATGACCTGTCAGGTACTCCCCATGTCATAATTATCTCCTTTGGCAAAATATCATTGTTGTCTAGTGCATTTGTATATTTAGTGCAATCACATGGAAATCTCAACAATGGTTTATGGAATGTATGGTGGGAGTTATTTTCTATAGTTAAATCTTGTAAAATATTAATATCATAGGTTTCTCATGTACAATTTATTGTTGGTTACATAGATAATTTAAGATCTAAGTTCAATACTACTTTTCTAGCAATATTCACATACCCTTCTGATTATAAGAATTTTGCATCATTACACTATTTTCTTGACATGTGATCCCCCTCCCAATAATGCTTATCCTATAATCCTACTCCCCTCATCATAGTATTTATCTCCTTGTCATGGTACTACTCCATTATTAATCACAAAGGGATGACTTCTGACAGTATATATTCTTCTTGCTCTCTTTTTTCTTTTGGAAGCCAAGATAAATATCACTGCTTTCCTGTGCATTTCTGTGGAAGAAATATCAACAATTATTCATTACTATCTCACAATTAGATGTATAGTAGAGACAAGAGATCACTTTACTTTGTTCAACAAAGGATTTGTGTAGTATTTCTTCCCCGGAGCTTAAGCTTGCATTTTTCATGCCACTGAAAAATAATGAATCTCATTCTGGAGAAAATGATAAACAAGTGAAGCCCATACAGGATCAAGGCATATTACATTCTTGATATTAATCGAATCTAATGTTTCTTTGTGGATAGAACATGCATACACATGTTGACCAAGAACTGTGATTTGTAAGAGAAGCTAATAAGTTAAGCAAGATTTTCTTTGCAATGTTACTGAGATAGTATTTTGGTCTATGCAATAGAAACAAAAGGATATTCATAGTCCCCTTACAAATGACATGTTTATTGATTGCATAAGCATCCCATCTTCCCTTATATAATATAGGATATCATTTTTTATAGCTTCCTTTGCTCTATATATCATCCATGTACCCTCCAAATTGTGAAATTTGGTGTGAATACTTATTCAAGCTCTGTATCGAGTATAACGATTTGTAAAGAAGAAATTTTACAATGGTAGCTACAAGAGGGTGTGATGAGCATCATTATTCATGTAAGATACCTGTATCCTTCTCCCTGGCTCATGAACTTGATGCCCTTATGGTTAGATTTGAGGATCAACATGATTGATCAAAGCATTTGTCCTTTCTCTGCCTTTACTAGACCATCTACTAGCATTTTCAGCAACAATATTTGATTGAATATATTGCAAGATGATCCCCTATAACACCCACCCTTAGAATATTCAATTTTGAGGATAAATCAACAATTTAGGACAAAGTCCTACTTTTGTATTTTTTCTTCCTCATGTTTTCTTTTCCAAACTTGATTGGGTTTTTTAGTACAACTTTGTGGTTTAGGAACCCACTTAATATTACTTTCGCAGTCCCATTCTATGTGACCAAGTTTCTGACATTGATGGTATTCGTCATTGAGCTTGAATAACGGGGCAATTGAACTATAAGGTCCATTTGGAGTTTTCTTTCTAGGGTCTTGATAAATTTCGTAGTAAGGCTTTCTGTTAGTGTGGAAATTCTTAGCAAGTGTACAAAAAACGCTTCACTTAAGTTTCTGGTGACAAGAAACCCTAAAAAGAAAAATGGTTATTAATGTATCCTCCAAACCTAAAAAATAAATGTTAAAACCCTACAACAAAATAATGTGCAAATCAAAAGACACACATAATAGCATAATAAGAGTGTAACAACCCAATGGAAATATGAAATATATTTTTATTTTATTAAACAAGTGTAGATTTTACACCTGATGAGGAGAGATTGTACACTTGAGTCTGCAAATCCCCCTCCGCGGGATGGGTCTTTTGAAGGCCTTTTGCTTCAGATATAACTCTTTCTCTCAATGTATGTAATGGGAAAAATATGACAATGGAGACTTGAACTCAAAATGAGGGCTCAAATGTCATAGGATGATAATGGGGATTATAATGATGGCCATGGTGAAGAATGAGGAGAAAACCCTCCTATTTATAACAAAATATTGAAGTATATTGAGATTTAGAAAGTAATAAAATATTATAGACTAAATCAAAATCTAGTTGTTGTGAATATTTTATTTTATTTTTTGAGAGGTAAAAGATATTTTTTTTCCCAAGGAAAAATCATAATTTTCATTAAGTTTGAAAATTACATGCTGTAGATGCATTGCATATGCATGTTGTGACTGTTCTCACTTACATTTAGTTCCTCAAAAATTCCCCATTAGGGTGTACACCAAAGACTATAATATAGCATAATTACAATAATTGCAATATTTAAACCAGTTCTGTCCATATTGTCTGTCAAAAGTGTCAAAATATATCAAAAATATTTCTATATCAGATCAGCTGTGTTGTGATATCAGGCTGTTCAATAAATGGATGATGATAATAACTGAAAAGCTGAGTGTCATTTTGTTCCTCTATGTGGTAGAGCCCCCTGTGTTGGACCGCTGCCTCCTTGGAAAGCTTGTTAGAAATGCAGTTGCGTTCCCTGTATATATGAGAGCAAGAGAGAAATGATAATTGATCTTTTAATTGCTAAATATCTACCAAAATAGAAATAAGAGTGTGCACATGACATGATGCTTCTTTGTTGAACCAATTAATGATAATTTTTGAATCACCAAATACTTGAAGGTGTAGAATGTTATGATCTAATGCAAACTATAGTAGATAGCGAAGTGTGAGAAGCTCAAAAAAATTGTTTGTTCCGGGTCCCAGACCCATCTTGATTCTATAGAAATGCAGATGAGAGAGATGCAGTAGAGCGCCTCCATGAGAGCCCAATGGTTGTGGAGATCCATCGAAATAAGCCCAAGGTGAATTGTAATTTATGACTTCAAGAATGATATTTCGAGGGGGTATAGGAGGATCATCATCGGGAATGCATGAGAATATGGATAAGATGTTGGGCTTAATCAAATTCTAGAGAGGGGAAGAATCATTAAAAATAGATGCATTCTTGGCCAGCCAGATGCCCTAACAGACGAGGAGTGGGAGGCTCCTGGCTTTGTTTGTAGAGGCAACGTTCCACCAAGATTTCCATGCCTCAATGATGTTCAGTCCTTGCCAAGATAGATTGATGCCCAGATCATGTATAATGGATGTCCAGAGTGCAACAGTGGTTCTATAGTGAAGGAGGAAGTTTTCAATGGATTCAGAGTCATTTCTGCACAGTGTACACCAAGTGGGTCCATGTATGGAACATTTAAGAATATTATCTATGGAAGGAGCAATGTTGTTTAGTGAACACCACATGAATAATCTGGTGCAGGGAGGGGCCGGTAGCTTCCAAATGAGATTCCACGACCATTCTCATCTTTGTGGGATATGATATAGGTATATTTGTAGATATCCATCTTTTGGTGTATAGATCCCAGATTTTGCAGGGGCCCAAATGATTTCATCATCCCCAGTGCCTATTCGAATATGACATTCTACCAGCGTTGTTGTGCAGGTCTGCCAATCATGTCGTAGATGCCCTAGAATACCAAGCTGATTGGAAGTTTTCCATCCTTGTGTATAGAGGTCCGTGGTTTGAGGCTCAGAAATCTGAGAAATGTATCGAATGCCTTGATCAACTAGATAGTTGATGAGATCTGGAGGTAGAATGTGTGTATTTCCACAGCCCGACCAGGGGTCTATACCAATACGAGCTTTATTCCCTGATCTGATTCTCCAAGATAGTCCATTCTTGATGTGAGGCAGGGATGTGATGACCACTTTCCAAATGGATGAAATGTTGCGCTGATTCCATGTTGGCAACCGAATCCAATCAAATATATTCATTGGTCGAATATACTTCATATAGACCACATGTGTCCAAAGATTCTTAGTTGTCATGATTTCCCATCCCATTTTAGCAACAAGGGCTTTTGCAAAAGTGTCCATTTTTTTGATGCCCCATCCTCCCCATTTTTTGGGGAGGGCTATGTTATCATATTTAACCCATGCAAAAGTTCTACCCTCTTTGCCACCATTCTAGAGAAATCTGCTGCATAGTTGTTGAACGCGATGAATAATTGCTCAAGGTAACCAAGCAAGTGACATCCAATACACGGGCGTGGCTTCCAAGATATATTTAAGGAGGATTAGCCGACCATCCTGAGATAACCACCTGTTGTGCCAAATACCAATGCGATTTTCCAACTTGGCCACTAACCAACTCCAGTCTGCAATGCGATAGTCCGAGGGTTTCAATATAAACCTAAGGTATCTGAGACCATCCTGAAGGTTCAAGGAAGGAAAAGGAAATATGTTAAGGGCAAGTCCTCTTTCATGGGGGGAGTATCCACTGATGGTGATGGTATATTTTAAGGCATTTCATTTCATTCCTGTGGTTGTACTTAAATCTGAAAGCAAAACAACAAAATAGAGTATATCTCCAATAGATCCATTGAGTAGAATGAGGACATCATCTACAAATAGAAGATGAGTGAGAGTGCATCCTTCTGCTAATCTGATACCCTGAAGTCGTCCCAATTGTTTCTCATGCTTGATCAGTCGACTCAGAGCTCCATAATGAGTAGAAAGAGGAAGGGTGAGAGGGGGAATCATTAACGAAGACCTCTTTCTGAGTGGAAGAAAGGAGATGCATAACCATTGATGAGAAGGCTAAAAGACACGTTGGTGATGCAACACATGATCCATTTGATGAAATTGTAGGGGAAGCCCAAGTGCGTAAGTATCATTTGGATGTAGAGCCAATTTGCTTGGTCGAAAGCCTTGGCAAGATTTAGTTTGAGGATGATACTTTTGAGTTTTTTGTGTTTGATGGAGTGAAAAACCTCCTATGCAGTGCCTATAACTTCATGAATTTCGTGATGGTGTAGGAAGGCAAATTTTTCAGGTGAGATGTTCTTAGAGAGAATGGGCTTGATGCGATTTGCAATGATTTTAGCTATGATCTTGTATATGCAATTGCATAGGAAAATAGGTCGATAATCATAGAAATGCTGTGGATCATTAGATTTGGGGATAAGGGAAATAAACATAGCATTGGATGCATCATACAGTCTTCCAGTAGTTCTGCATTCTTCAACCAAGTTGAGGATGTCCTGTCCCATGACATTGAAGAAAGCTAAGTAAAATTCAATTGGCAATCTGTCCGGTCCCAGGATTTTGTCTTTTTGGAACCATTTTAAGGTGTCCTCAAGTTCCTGTAGAGAGACCGGTTTCATTAAAAAATCTTCAGCTTCCTGATCCACAAACCACAGGAAGAGCCTAGCCACTCCGATAATCTCTACTAGATTTGTATTAGAAGGGGCTTTATTTAGTTCACGGAAGTGGTCGATACCCATTTGATCCAATTGATGGAAGATGTGGGCTAGATTATCCCATTGGTACTTTAGTGACCAAATGGTGTTTATAGCTTTAAGTCCATTAGCGAAATGGTGGAAGAATTTAGAGTTCTCGTCCCCGGATTTTAGCCATATGACTCTACTTCGAAGGCGCCAGCTCTCTTCTTGCTCTTTGAGAATCCAGATTTGATCTGATATAAACTATGATAGAAGGGATCTGGTTTGATTAGAGCATGTCCCAGACCTTAGGGACAGTTCAATCTCTGCTAGCTTGTTCAGTTTTATTCAGAGTGTCCTCATCCTTTTTTCTTTTGTCTCTAGCCCATGTTTTAGTTAATTTCTTGATGGCATTCATCTTTGCAGAAAAAGTGGCAGAGGGGGAGATTGAGTGTGTTATAGGATGAGTAGTCCAATAATTTTTGACTAGATCGATATATTCTGGATAGGCTAACCAAGTAGCATTGAATTTGAAAGGACTACATGGCTTACTTCGATGAGGTGCAAGTTATAAGTGTATTGGGGAGTGATCAGAGATCCCACCGGTGCCTACCCATTGTTGATAAGAAATGCCTGAGCTAGTGAGATCTTCATGAATCAAGAATCGATCAAGTATCCTAACCACTAAGGCCTCCCCAGTTCTGTGGTTGTTCCAAGTGGGGTGAAGTCAGGCCATAGGGATGTCAATCAGATGATGGGATTCTAAGATTTGTGCCATGTCATCAGCCAGGGGATCAACATTTGCATGCGGACCCCATGATTCAGCCAATCCCAGAGAGAAATTAAGATCCCCACCTATGACAAGATTGTGTTCAGATAAAAGAGAGGAACTGAGAATATTGTGCTAGAAGGTTAAGCGGGATGAACAAGGTGCATAAAGGTTGACAAGGTGGTAGACAACTCCAAGATTGGATGAGAAAATTTCAAGCCCTAGAAATCCTTCCCCACCCCATTGGTTTAGGATTCTAATGGTTTGGGGATTGGTGCCAATTAAACCCCCCCCCAGATCGACCTCAAGCATCCAAAGCTTGGAAGATCCAACCAGGGCAGATAACTTGGAGTGCAGAGGTGACATGTTCAGAGGAGTCTAGAGTTTCTTGTAAGAAACTCACGTCAGTGGGAGTGCTGTGTAGAAGTCTACGCAGGGCCAATTTATTTTTAGGGTTGGCCAACCCTCGATATTTGAAGGAAAGTATTTTCATGAGGTAACCATGGGTCGAGTCATTCGAGCTCTAAGGACCCCTTTAATTGTATTTTGTTTCCCTTATAAAATATCCAAACCAGCTTGTATAATAGATTTGGAAATATTGGAGTGTCGACCTCTACCAGGTTTTGTTCAAATCTGTTTAATCAGGCCAAGCCCACCAGTCTCATATGAGGGGGGAAAGGAATGAGCGAGTGATAGGAGATGGTAGGGATGGGGTGGATGCATATCCGAAGATGATACAGAGGGAGGGTGTGGGGGGGAGATATTAGGGATGGAGCGAGGGATCTCAGAGTAAGTAGGATGGGTGGAGGGACCAGGGCAAGTTTCCAAGGGGAAAGGGACATAGTGTGAGGGGGATGGTATGAAATGTGTGTATGTGGATACAAATGTAGAATAAAAATTAATAGATGCAGGGATAGAGGATGGAGAAGTACCCGACGCCTTCCTGGCAGCAGCATCCCGAGCTCTTTTCATTCGAGGTGGAGGGCTTGGGCCTAGATTCGGTATTCTTCCCTTTGCGATGATCCTCTGCAATGTTGACGGGAGGGGGAGTGGGCTAAGGAGGAATGGTTTGTGCATGGTCTGATTCTCTAACTGTATCAACACCTTTCAGGAGTGGACAATCCTTGTATAGATGCTTGACTTCATGACATATTTAGCATCTGTATGGAACTCCTTCATAATATAGGATCTGTATTTTGACAAATTGCCTCCATCTCAACGTGATTGCCTCTTCTAGCCCATCTATGGTATCCAGGTGTACCAGTATCCTTTCCATTTTCATGATTCCAGAGGTGAGGTAGGATTTTTCATGATCCAAATAGGTGCCGAGAGTGTTTCCAATGTGCCACATAATGTCCTTAGACCAGAAGTGAAGAGGCAACCCTGGTAGCCTCACCCATATTGGGCCAGCTCCAACTTGTTCTCTTTCAGGGTCAAAGAGGGGCTCCATATTTTGAATAAAACAGGAGCTTGTTCAATATGCCATAGCTTCGACAATACCCAATTAACCTGCTCAGTTCGATGGAATTGAAGGGAAAACCATCCATGAGGGAGGATAAAAATCCATTGCAGATCTTCCATAATAGGCCCCCAGATCTCGTTTGTCTGTGATCGTAAGCGCGTGAAGCTGTATTGACGCCCTCTCACATGTCCCACCAGGACCCTGTCAGCTGTATCCATTACTTCACCCATATTCATTCTAGCCCCTAGGGTTAGGTAAAATTTCCTATTCCTTTTCTTGATGCAGTTGGAGCGATGTTTTCCTTTGCATGGTGGGATAGGGTTTTGAAGACTGAGATTGGGATCAGGTTCACTATCAGGGATATGCTGATTTAGGGCATTCGGCGAAAGGGATACGGGCGGTGAAACAAAACATCCAGAAGATGTTAGTTCAGTTCGGGGAGGGTTCGAAGGCGCGGTCCAAGTTGTAGAGGGCCGAGAGTAGGAGGGTTTGAGGGGCAAGGAAAAAGTAGTGCCTTGAAGGCAGGTAGAGAGAAAATTTAGAGAGTTAGGCGAGAACACAAGCAAATATGACGCCAACAAGGAGTTTAGAGGGATATATGGAGTGTCAGTGAGCGAAAGTGGCGGAGATTCAGAGGTCAATGGTGGATCAAAGAGTGGATGAGAGAGCAAAGGGGGAAAAACAGGACTAGCAGATGCTGCCTCAGGAATGTTGAGCGCCAACGAGGCATGAGGTGGCACAAGATAGATGGGGGATCCCTAGATGTCCACACCTTCTAACGGGTCCGACGAGTAATCAATATCCTCATACATTGTTGCACACTTAATCTAATATTCCCATGCTGATTATTCTTGTCGTCGTAGCAACCAACCAAAAAGCAACGATGGAGTATGTCTCAACGGTGAGCTGCACTTGGTTTCAGTGAGCTCTGCACAAAAACCCTAAACGTCCTCGTAACCCCTATGGTCAGTTCTTGCGATATGCGTGTGTGCATTATTCACGGGGGTTTATGTTTTGCGCATTTTAGCTCTTGGTTGAATTCTAGGTGTTACTTGAGTAAAAGATATTTAAAGTAGTGGAAATACATTTATTTAGAAAAATGGTTAAATAGTTAACAAATAAAAAATAGTTATTAATTATTTTATGATAGTTAGTCAAATTTAGTCAATTAATTTTCCCAAAACATTCGCTAAGGCCAGGGTCAGACTCCAGTGTAGTCAAGGATGAGGGCCTGGAAGCCCTGGCATTGCCCCACGAAAAATGGTTAGAAATAATCATTAAATAATGATTTAATATTTATTTCAAGAGAATAATAAATAAATAATGATTTATTGAATTATTCTCATGGGGCTTTTGGATTTTAATGAGAAATAATTTAGGAAAATGATTCACTAAATTATTTCCTATGGTGAAAGTGGGTTTTAATATGTAAAAACCCATCCTACATGGTGTATTTTGATCAACCTAGTAAAACATGGCTAGGTGATCATTTTTTGGGTGATAATAGTTACCCCCCAACGTAAGAATTTCAGGAGCACATCATATGACCGAAATACTTTGTAGGTTCACTTTCATGAGACACCGAATGGGATTCAGAGAGAGAGAGAGAGAGAGAGCAAAGAAGGGAAGGACTGAAATTGAAGGTGGAAAGATCCACTTTTCAAATAGAAGTCTCCTTTTATGATGAGTACGAGATTTCAATGAGACGCGGGAGGCATACCCATACCCGCTGAGATAAATGGGATGTGCCAAAAAATGTGGGTCTGAGCTACAAAGTACATGATACATGATATGCTGGTGTCAATGGGCCATAAAATTATATAATGATATAATGAGTCCCATATATATAATTGCATGGAATATAGAGGCTAGGAATGATATAATAAAATATGTTGATTTGAGTATATAGTACATAATTCCCCTAAGCTAATGTGGTGGGGGAGATCACAACCAAAGAAACCCTGTTGAAAAGGAGAGCGCTTTGAAGATCTGAATGGACCATCTGAATGAGAAGTCCATGTTGAGGGATTTACGATCAGCAGAAACCGACCAAGTCAAATCAACATAACTACATCTGAGGCTGGATCATAATTTGTTGATATCTAGGCATGCGGGGGGCTACCTGAAGGGATGCCCCCTCATGAGGTCTAGAACATATCACACACACCTGGGAAATGCTGGGAAAAACTACTGGATCACTGGACCATCAAGGGTACTATTGTCGATCATGTTATAATGAGTTGGAGTCAAGCATGCAAGAAACAAACAAGCTAAAGGGAAATGATGATTCCCTTTTCTTGATATGAGGCACCAAACAATGATGAAGTTTGAAACCAAGGTACATCACCCTATATACCAATCTACCAGAATAGACGTGTTGAAGTCAATAGAAGATGGCCCACTATAGTTGAGGCACTGAAGATTCCTCAACAAAGGCACGAGGATCATAGTATTGCGACTGATATAGACTGATACTAGGGATGATAATGGAGGAATAAGGTGACTGGTTGACTTATTAATTCCATTTTCAGAGCATAATACGCAAGGTTGACCTGGTAGTGACTAACACAATTCTGGAGGGGATGGTAAATTACTTAGAGAAAGGCTTTTCAAAGATAAATTAGATAGCTGGAGGTCAAATATGAGCAATATTGGATGAATGCAACACACATAGGGATGATATACTGTAACAAGACTCAATAGGACTCTGAACAAACTCCATGGATGTAGGGGTGACTCATCTCTTATGCTCTGAACAAGGGTGACTATGATGTTTCCACATGGGGAAATCCCAAAGGGGACCATAAAAACATGAGTAAATAGTGGTTGACCACGACAAAAATCTACACATATGTCAACAAGTATAAAGGCAAAGTGGTAGCAGAGCACAAGCGAATCATATGAAGAGATTAATTTTTAATAGGTTGCAAAGTGAGACCTTGTGGAAAAAATTGCTTCCTGACGAAGATTTATATTACCAAAAACAAAGAGACCCATTATAAAGCTTAGTGAGAGCTTTCCAACGGTGTTGACGGTTCATCAAACTGAACTACAATTTGCTTGAGATGGCTGGCAAGGGAAAAACTAGGTTTTTTTCCTATAAAAGGGCTTCTTGCCCCCAATTTTAATTCATTTGTGCATTGAGTTGTTGGAGAGTTTGGAGAGGAGGAGGAGGCCCTAAATCTTGGTGAGCTCGTAGTAGAAAAAACGACCGTCAAAATTTGAATCAATGAATTTTAGGTAGGTGGCCTAACCTTACTCATCATTTTCAGTGGACTGGATTTCCAAATTAGGTCTTTAGCTGGATGAGGGGAAATTTTTTTGTTCTTCACGACCTTTTAATGTGCCCTAGGGCACTGAAAAGGGGCAGAAGAGTGTGCCAAATGTAGTTTTTTGTGGAAAAACTATGCCCTGGACCTAAGGGGAAGACAAAACTGGGGATCTTTTGAAGGCTGAAGCTGAACTCTATAAATGTGTTTTGGTACTCTGTGACTAACAAAGCATGATGATATTTTTTAGGTATGGAAAAGTTGAAGGTATTATGGCAAGGATGAGAATTTGATGATATTCACTCTTAGGTTGAGGGGAACTGGGCTGTTAGAGGGGCTCTTTCATGTTATGGGTTAAATTATTTGAGAGCCCACTAATGAGGGATAGTGAGCTACTATTATCTCAATTCGTGAGCTATTGGGATCCAGACTAGGAGGCATTTGTGGTATAGGGTCATGCGATTGAGAACATCATCCAAGATATTTATTTCTTGACATGGTTTCCATCCTTGGGGGTGGTTGGGGAGATGCATCTTGTGCTATCTCATGGAAGGCATATTGAGGAGTTTGTGGATCTCCATTATGTGACAGGTACTTAGGTAAAGGATACGAGTATCCAGATACATGACATGGAGTGATTGGGGACATGGGATACAACTAAAATGGTGGTGCACATATTGGGTAGCCATGCTTTTCACCGCATCACTAGAGGGAAAATGATGCTAGTAGAGAGTGTGCTCGTAGGGACCTAGTATGGGTGGGCCTAGATGTTACTAATGTCATTGAAACATCAACTAAGTTTATGCAGGCAGGTGACTAATGAGAAATTTTAATTTGAGACAATATTACTCTTATTCTTCATTAAGAAGATCCCACCATATGACCACATGTGCATATCCATGATTGAGGTCCATAGGAGCCCATGATGCATCGTTAGGGACAATTATTGCGACAAGCCAGAGGAGGAAGAGTCAAACGTGTGTTATGACTTGATTTTTTCTCCCATTGGGATCATATGCCGCTCTACATAGAAAATTATCCATATAGTGGTATGAACTTGTAGGGAGATCCTGAGCTACTACTTCCACAAGGACGAGCATGGGTACCAAATGGTAAGTGATAGATGCTATATTTTGGTTGCATGTATAGTTTAGAAAATGTATGTATATGGTATTGATTTTCAAAACTTTGACATGCAGATATAACACTATTTAAGCCAATAGGATATGCAGGATGAGCTGCAACACTTGGGGCTACAGATAAGAGGGGATCGACATCTTAGCCGAGACCAGAGAGTGATGCATTATTGGAGGATCTTTGTTGGATATTTGACCTAGTACTGACCAAGGTGACATAGCATGGGTGGCACAAGCTAGAAGATTAGTACATGGATGCATGTACAAGTCATCCCTCTGAGTGGCGAGCTATTATGAGGTGCACAACTATGTCTGTTCAGGCAGTCAAAGACTTACAAGATGGGGGAGTGGCCTCGCTGGCTTGATACCCTAGTGATTAGGCATGGGGGCATAAGTTCCCCTATTTTTGTATGTATGGTTATAACATTCTATGGACATGTCAGATGTATTAGACTCTAAACACTTATGATGGATATTTTGATACATAATATGGTTATGCATGATTTTGACGACGTGGTTTCCATTTATTTGTTTTATGGATGCCTTCTTGTGTATGCATTTGATAAATTCCAAACTAGAATATTGTTTGCAATTGTATCTACATAGTTATTTTGGGATATAGGAACATGATTGAATGAAAGTGATTCAAATTCATGTGCCAAAAGATTAACTCGTAGATATTTTCTAAATAGGACAAGATTACACACATAATAAATTCCATTTAATTGCATGACGAGTAGCAAGGAATCGAGACAAACATGAAGGTGAAGGATGTGATGATCAAGGGAATCAACTAAAAAAAATATCACTGCATCATATTCAGCCTGATTTTTGGTGGAATATCTGATGCATATGCCATTGGAGTGGGATAATGAATGCAAAGGGGAGAAAATGACCCAAGTTGTTGAGGCTAGATTCATGGAGAAGTGACTCGCACCATAGACATAACTGATATATGGTGTGAGTGATGGATCCATCTAAAAGGCGCAAGAAGACAACCAACGAGATGATGGAAGATGCAACCTACCTAAATGAAAAAATAAAAATAAAAAATATGCATTTTAGTGGGAAATGTTATGAGTAGAATTACTTCAAGTAGAGTACACTGCTAGGGTTGGGGAGAATCTCTCCCTCTAGTCCCTCTAAAATATATGCCCCTTTTCCCAAACACTTATAGATAATGTAAGAATTTTTCCATAATGGTTTGAACTTTCCATGTCTTAGGAAATCATGGGCTTGATCATAAACCATAACAAGATCACCTTCATGGAATTTACAAGGGTAGACTTTATGGTCATATTGGGATTTGGTGCCCTTTTTAGCCACTTTGATGGTTTGAAAAGAAAATCAACGGTCTTCATTTCCATACCCTAACATGATGATTCTTTGTTATAAGGGTTGGTTGTCTGAGAGGAGTTTGACGATAAGGTGCAGGGAGGTAATTTCACACTTGATTGGTAAGAATTCCTCCTCTCCATGAACAAGGTGGAAAGGAGTGAACCTAATGGTGGTTTTAACAGAAGTTCTATACGCCCAAATCATAGGGAAGAGCATTAAATTCTAGTTTGTATTGTGTTTATTCACCATCTACTGAAGCATGGTTTTAAATATTTTGTTGACAAGTTCAACTTGTCCATTCCCTTGGGGGTAGTATGTAATATTCCCAAAATTTATACCTCATCTAAATGGAATATTATAGTTGATTTTATCTTTATATAAATTAATAAATGGGTAGGGAGGCCCATTGACAAGAAGAATAACATTCCTCATGTGAAAGGAGGAAGAATAAGTAGCTAAAAGGAGCACATTTAGGTGTGAACAAGGAAGATATCATGTTGATTCAGTCATATTTGACCAAGTCAACACATGCTGTCTAGATACATTGCATCTCCTTGATGAACAACGCAGATTTGGTGGAGGACAACTTGCATGAGCTTGGCGGAAAATGTGGATGGGACCCAATGAGGAGAGGTTCATTTGCTATATATGAAGAGGATGGAAGCCTTTGCCATTCATGTTATGTTATATTATTATTTGGTCTATATAGACTTTTTGCTTTCTCTTGCTGTTTAGCAGGGTTGCAGTGCTGTTGAGCACCGGGTGTTCTCGAGCGGGAATCCCACCTCTTCCCTTGAGAGGTCTCTTGGGAGAGTATTGTATTGATTTGTTTCACATCCAGGCTTGATGCCAAGTAGAAATCTTCAGTCACAACGTTATTTCTATAGAAGTGTAATGTTGTGTTGCAGGGTGTTGCAGTGGAAGATTGATCATTCCACTCTCGGGTCTGTTTTTCAGTAGAAGGTGCCTTCCTTCTCTTCAGAGATAAGAAAAGGAGATTTTTGAGCTTATTTCCTATCTTGGCAGTAGGCCAAAGCACCTCTTCTCTTCTATAGCGCAGTCCCTTGCAGGAACTGGGTCCTTTTTCAAAGAGTTGTTGCAGTGGGGTTTTTACCCTTGTTTTGGAGCTAGTTTCCCAGGGAAAGGGCCAACCCTTCTCTCGGAAAGCTAGAGGAAGGGATATTTATCCCTCTTTGTATTATTCAGTCACATTCATGTCATTTTTTAATGAGACTACGTTATTTCTAAGCTGAATAAATCATATCTGCTCTTTCTTGTACATGTGTCTCAAGAAACCCTTGCCAGGTTAACTCTATAATGCAATAAGGAGGCCAGATCTCTATTTTCTTAGAAAATTGTGCCATATATCTCCCGATCTATGTTTTTATATTTTAATGTTGCAGAAACCATTATGGATTAACGCTGTACATGCTTCATTATTTTCTGCATAATCAGATGTCATGGGATTTGGGTGTTGCTAAGACATTGTAAGGCCGGGAGACCTGTTTAACATATCAAAAGGGATTTCTTTCTGATCCCCTTTTTCCTATGAGGTCCCTAGTCTATATGCTAAGGTAGAAAACCATTATTTCCCCTGGTTATAACGCAGTTACCTGGGAATAATGTTCTGGGGGTCTATTCTGCTGCTTTTCCCCACTAGGAGACAATGTATAAAGGCATTCTTTTGCTGATATGTTCATAATCTGATGGAAGGGTGTTCATGAAAATTTTCATGAGATAATTTTCTGTAGTACTTCATTGGTGCTCATGTATTGCTGTAGCTCCACATTTGGAATATCTTAAGATATTCCCAATAGTGTATTTTTTTC
Organism: Pinus albicaulis; assembly: GCA_034641835.2. Taxonomy (NCBI): domain Eukaryota; kingdom Viridiplantae; phylum Streptophyta; class Pinopsida; order Pinales; family Pinaceae; genus Pinus; species Pinus albicaulis. The sequence goes on along the minus strand of CM076579.1, from coordinate 1,417,958,387 downwards.
CCTATTTTGGGATATTACATAGTAGGACGATGAATATTGATGTTAAAAACCCAATAATAGGTTAGTTAATGCAAGATCTCATCTTCGAAGTACTAGCCATGGTAAAAAACCAATTTTTTCAGAACCCCAAATTGAGCGATGACATGAGTGAGGTGGGGGCAAAATTTATGGGTTCACAAATAAGTGAGGATATCACCATACCATAGATCGTTAGAAGATATAATGAATAAGTGTTCATTTGGAAGGTCATCATTCAAGGGAAAATATTTCATATGAGAAGGAAATTTTGATATGAATTCAACAAGGGATAATCCTTTCTTTCTCTTAGGTGTTGCAAATTCCAAGTCAAATTCGTGGAGGATAACGATAAATCAGGCATAATTCCCATTGATGATTCGTCGACTCAATAAGAATGCCACAGGGTTGGAATTAGTAAAAACCTTACTGGTATGTGTGAGGATATAATGATGAAGTTTATGGAAAAAAAAAAATAACAACCAAAGCGAATTTTTATTCATGGGAATAGGACACAAGGGGTCTGTTAAGGTCAACTTAGTTTGCAGCGCTTTTCTGGGTAAGTTTTGCATGTGTTGTTTTTTGTCACTTTTTCCATTTCTTTTGCTTTTATGAGTGTTATTTTTCCCATTTATTTTAATAGTATCTATATTTTTAACTATTATTAGCTTGTACAAGTGTTGTTTCTGTATGTTGTTTACTTTTTACAAGTGTCACATTGACTTTTTTTTTTCCCTACCAACAATTTTTGCCGATGGGTCATTTTGTGCATGTATGTTTTTACTTTTACAGATATGGAGGATAGATATGCATACATGAATTTCCAAAAGTTAGGATTTCAGAAAGCTTCATGCAGGTTCCTTGTCTTCCCTTATGCAGATATCATCAAGTGGATCCTGCCACACATAGATACAAAGATCATGACCCTCAATGGTTTTAGTGGACAATGACTTGCCTCATACATGTCTCATGATTTTCGTCTCATGTATCATTTTCCCATGCTAAAAGCATACATGGATTATCATTTTTATGCAGTCACCAGTTATTTGAGCACCAAGGATATCATCAAAATGTGGGTGAAAGAGACATCCAGATTTCGTCGGACAACTAGTAACACATACAAGACTAAATCGCTTAGAAAGATGTTCCAGTACCTAATTATTTCGTGCTACTAGATATATGGCCAGTAGAGTACTAAAACCTTCCTAAAAGGTTGGGTTTATTTATTACATCAGATTGTCAATGAGGGGAAGGTGTTCAACTGGTCATATCTTTTGGCACAACGATTTAAGATCCATGTGACTAATACAAAGAACCCTCCTAAGGGAAAGAAATCTAGATTCTATATGTTTGCATACTCGTTGGATGGTATTTGTTCTCATAATTCTTTTCCTATTAGGAGATGGACTTGGACACAAAAAGTGTATTTTTTTCATATTTATTGCAAGTTTCTTTTAGAGTGAAATTATATAGGAGTCATGGAGAATCTGTATGATCACTTCCTAATTATATTGTACCCGATGATCTTCAAGGAAGAACCACATTACATGTCCTGTGAGGCTATGGATGCAGGAGCATAACTTGTCGATTGGTTTGCCTCACCTGATGACACTTACCTCAGGGTGTTTGGTTTTCATAAGTCATCACATCTATTACCAATATATGCCACTGATAAATTGTTCATGTAGGAGATTTATTATTAGATTACCATAGGCTTATCAAAAATATTGCAAAGGAAAAAAAAAACCACCTTGGGCCACTCTTCCTTTGCAAGCGGGATCCTACAAGATTAAAAATATGAAGGTTGAAAAAACTTATGGTAATGAGTTGGAGAAATTCAAGTTCGGTCTTATGGAATACCACCCGTATGATCCTAGAAGTGTTTTCAAGCATCACTGTGCCAAGATACATTTTAACTGGCCAAGTGGGACCTATTATAGACCAGAGGAGGAAAATATTATGGGTTGTTATAATGCCTCTATGACCCGTGCACCAGTCAACCATGTAGGTCCATCGCATGTGGCTCTATAAAAAGAAACTACTCCGGAAGCAGGGCTACCAGAAAATCACAACTAGTAAGAATAAGAATAAAAGGAAGGTTTCACATAGTCTACCAAAGGAGAAAAGATGAAAATACAAAGTAGATCCAACGATCTTAAAAGCGGCTATGGAAATAGAGAGAAAGAGGAAACAAAAAGGGAAAGAAGAGTAAGAGAAAAGACAAAAGGAATAGCATGATAATAAAGAGCAAGAGTAAAGGCATATGCAAAAATAAGAAATGAGGACAAAAGAAGAAGAAGAAACAATGTCGAAGCAAGTCGAAGAAAAAGAGAAAAAATGGCTACTAGAAGAAGAAAGAAAATAACAACAGGATAAAGAACTTGCCCAAGAGATTGAAGACTTGATAGTGATTCAAGAGATGGAGGAAGTGCAAGAGAAATAAGATCAATATTTTTATCTCATGCCTTGTACAAAATATATCATCATTTAGTCTCCCCCTCCTCTTGTAGAAGCACAAGCTCCAGATGATGAAGAGGAAATTGATCCTCTTGATGAAGGTACGATCATGGATATTTTAAACTTAACTTTCAATCAGCTTCAGAACACAATTTTGAAATAAATAAAGAATCACTTTCCATATGACCTCACACATCATGCTTTTATCAAGGAGAAGGTGATTGTAATGAATACTAGAAAGAATCCCAAAGTTATTTCGGCAACTAACTTGGCCTTTGTAGGAGCCTCTAAGTCAAACAAAAAATATTTGATGGCCAAGAATAGAAAAATGACGAAGAATTTAGAATTTGCAAGGAAAAAAATTGAACAAATCTATGCAGAGGTTTAGAAGGAGTTTCCCACACACGTGTACTTAGAATAGCTTCAGGAAACTATTCTTGATGAAGCACTAGCATTGGGAGAAACCATGAGGAACCTATATCATGAGTTGGTCATAGTGCACAAAGAAATTGTCCCTTTACATGACATGTAGAAGAAATCAAGGGATAATGCAAAAACTATCAAATTTGTTCAAACAAATATCATTTTAGCGCATGAATGGGGAATTCAATACAAAGGTGCACCACCTGAGTTAGCTAAGAAAAAAAGACATCAAGATGAGTGGGAGAAAGATGAAGTTTAAATGATTATACAAAGCAACAAAAAGCTCAACACTTTCATAACCAAAATCTTATCCTCTTACTCATTGTTGAACAACAACATAAATTTTATGGTGAAATTGCATAAAATCCCTTCAGTAGGCACATTATTAGAATAAAAAGGCATAAATGTGGTCAGATAGGAAGTCTTAGAATACTTGGACTAGTTGAAGCAAATTGCCACCAAAGAGGACCTAGAAGTCAATAGACATAACATGTAGAAGTATATTGGTGGCACTGTTAAAATCAACAATATGTTGTTATTATTGAAGAGGAAACATAGTCTGGCTCCAAAACTATGTACCCATATGTAATGGAGGCTAGAGTCTTCTTTCAACCTAATCCCATCACAAAATTTGAGGAGACCATCGCATAATACAAATCTTGGAATCACTATGTGACTAAAGATTTGCAAGTAGAAGTTTCCTCAAACTCAAGCTTGATATGTTATTTTGTCTTATTAGGCTCTACCCATTGTTGTATTTTATGGGTATTTGTAATATTGTATTTGAAATAAATTTTTAAGTGGAAGTCCAAGTGCCTATTGTGGAACATGAAGGGTCATTAGTTAGAAAAGGACAAAATAAATCAAAGAGTCACGAGGAGAGTTCAAAGGTCATAAAGGGGAGATGGATGGTCATATAATATGTTATAAATACACCATCATAACTCATGTAAAGGGATTCAAATCAAAAGCTTGGGAGATTTGTTTAGAGCCTTGGCTTCTCCTATTTAGCATAGGAGTATTATCTTTATTTGGAGAAGCAAGTGTTGACTTCATGTTCCACTATTGGGGCTAGTGTCTTGTCAATTGTAAATGTAAGTATGGAATTTTCACTTTTAATAAAAGCTTAGAGTTGGCACGTCTTCATGCATATGTTGTGGATGTAGTAATACTATTCTTGTTATGTTTGCGATATATGTTATTTCATTTATGGTAATGATTATGAAGTAATTCATTTTCTTTAATATGAATCTTGTTGAATGTGCGTTTTTATGTTATTTCGATCATGGTTATCTTGTGAACTATTTTGCAGGATAAATTATGATTCTCTTCTACTGCTCATGCGTCTCTTATAAGTTAAGTACTATTACATGCTTCTAATGGGATCACTTTATTTCCATTTGATGTGATGGAACCTCTCATGAATTACACTTGAAATTTCTCAAAGTTCGTACACTTGTTTCCACCAAAGTCACGTATACATCATTCTTTGAGTTATTTGTAGCCAAGGCACACCATTAAAACCCACCACTTCGGCAACCGGTTTTATTACGGTTGGGGCTTCTACTCCAAACGATGTGGGTGTAGAAATTATGCTATATATTTGCAACTTATCATAAAATTTTAAACAAAATCGCAAGACACAAACCTACTGTACTGCTCTGCGGATATTATTTCACAATTTATAAAAAAAAATTCAGACATGCACGAAGAAAAATCATACATGCAACAAATATTTTTATCTGGGGAAAGAAATCTGCTAAAAACCCCAATTTCTCTTCCATTTATTAGATGAAACAAAGATGTAATACATTTTATTTACTCAACTGAGCTCACCCTGCAAGTGCACAACCTATTTATTTTCTCATTCAAGGCCTCTGACCCATACTTAGTCAATTTATACCTTTTAATGAGCTCCTATTTCCTTGTGCTTCTCCCTGGGGAATTATACCCCTGTTATTTAGGAAATTCCTCTAATTGATTGCACAATTCCTTTAGAATGATCATTTGACTGCATGCAACACCTTTATACTTAGAACTGGTCTACAATTAATGTTACACTACCTTGGAATATCCATCTCAACTAGGTAACTCAAATTATTTGCATGCACTAGCTATTTTGGGTTGATTGATCTGTTAACTAGATGATCACTAAGTTTGACTAAAGTCCCACTACACAACTTGACCCTACAATAGTTCTTCCAATAGTTGGAACTAGTTTAACTAAAAAAAACCTTAGATAATTGACCTTTATTGCTACAAATTAGAAATCACACATGTTAAACTGAACTCTAACTCCTCCAACTCTAATTTACTAAGTAAACTGGGTGACACAAGCCATGTCACTAAAGTTAACATCATCAAAGTTTTTTTCTAATATGGAAATTTGATTTTTCTCAATTTAATCAAAGCAAAATCAAATTGAGAATTTATTGCTACATTTTTCAACACTCCCTCTGAGGAAGAAAGGGATTATCAACCAACCCTATCCTGCACCTGTGGAACTTAATATTACCTCTTAATAAGGTTGTTGAGTCCCAAACTTGCATCTTTCTTATACACCTTTCTAGACCTTTTCCATTCACCTGGACCTTCTAAGTCATCAATATCATTGCATATTAATTATAAAAGAGCATTTAAAGTGGTTTTTAACTATGTTTTGTGTCTGCTATTTGAATTAGATTTTTGTTCATTGAGCTGCGGAATCTTGTCACTTTCCGCAGCTGCTGCAACTTTCTGCAGCCATTTTGTTAAAGTCTATATTGCAGGTGTCTTCAGGCAAATCGAGCCACATGGGCAAGTTGGAAATGACATGGACATGGATCGAGTCCTATTGGCTCAGTCGAATTCACCTAAGAAGGCTATGGTCAAAGGTAGCCAAGTGGTGGTCAACCGTAGAGTCCCACGGTGACAGAACTCTGTTTTTCATCACGTGAAGACTTGCGTGGCCGTTTCTAAATCACGGGAGACATATCAACACCTGTAAACGGCTCCATTTGCCGAATCCAACAGCCACTTTCCATAGATTTAATCTTCACGGCAGCCATGATGCTAGATTTCTGGACGTGGTTGTTCACGTGTCTTCTATCAGCACAGAATTTAGGGAATTAGTTATGTTATTCTCTGTTATAAATAATGCGTTCTCATACGCATAATAGTTAGCTCTGTAATGTAATTGCGTTGCCACTGTGCTGTGACATTATTTCTCTGTTATGACTGCATTTTGAATATATAAGAAGACTCTGTTCATAAGCACAATTCGTGTTTGATGGCTGCTTCCCGAGGATTGTGCAGAGGGCCCCTACACACGCCGAGGTTTTGTGTATTACTGTATAGTTTCATGCTTCATTTCCTTACGTTCATTGTGCCATAGTCATTCACGTGTATATATATTACATGTTTCATGGTATTTATGTTTCATCTTTGTCCATAATCTTTCATGCTTTACGTTTTACTTCTGTCCATAATCTTTCATGCTTTATATTGTTGTTAACTGATCAGTGTTTTTGTTCCAGATTACAATAGGCAGCCCGGGCATTTTCACATCATTTTATAATGACGAATGACATGGAATCAATCTTGTCCTTCTGCTGATTTCTTTTTCTTAGTTTTTAATTCCAGCACTGTTTTATTCATTTCAGTTTTGTACATTTGCTTTACTAGTTAGATTAGATATTAAACTGCTCATGTCATTATCAGTTACCTCCGAAAGCCATAGCGAGACTAATGGTGAGGGATTGAAGTATGAGTGTGTAGTTTGATATTAGTTTATTTTTCTGCAAGTTAGATATTAAATTGCTCATGTCATTATCAGTTACCTCCGAAAGCCATAGCGAGACTAATGGTGAGGGATTGAAGTATGAGAGTGTAGTTTGATATTAGTTTATTTTTCTGCAAGTTAGATATTAAATTGCTCATGTCATTATCAATTACCTCCGAAAGCCATAGCGAGACTAATGGTGAAGGATTGAAGTATGAGTGTGTAATTTGATATTAGTTTATTTTTCTGCAAATTAGATATCAGATTTCTCAAGTTGTTTATGATTACCTCCGAAAGCCATAGCGAGACTAATGGTGAGGGGTCAGAATATGAGTTGATGTAATTTGATTTTAGTTTTACTTTACTTGCAATATTTTCTTTGAGTACATTTTATTTTGTGTTTAGACAGCAGCAAGGGTAATGGTTTTCATGATCAATAGTTCACTGTTTGTTTAACTAGAATAGTGGCACATTTTCATTTCCTTTTAGGAATTAATTTTGTCAGTTGCATGTTTAAAGCCCTTTTGAAATTTGAAGTTTGGGAAATCATTATAAAGAACATCATTGTCTTGAACATCTATATCCATCCTTGGCTTTTAAAATTTTCATCTCATATTAGGAAACCAACCAAGATAAAGAATAAAAAGACCAAAAACGACAAAAAGTAAGAGATAGGTTATCTTGCACATATAGTGCGCCACACTTCGTCAGCTTACGAATCCCAGATTGAAAATTTAATGTAGCAATTTAGGACACACTAAATTGACCAAAAATTTTGGCGCCGTTGCCGGGGAAGTGTAACTAGGTAGCCAATTTCTTAAAAAAAAAAAACAATAAAAAGAAGGGAAAACTTGATAACTTCTTGAAGTATGCTCTCCTCTTGCACCTAGTGTGATCTGGAGGATCAGAAAAGAGAGTTATTGGTTTAGTAATTTCTTAAGTATGCTCTCTTCTTGCACCTAGTGTGACCTGGAAGATCAGAAAGAGAATTATTAGCCCAACTTTAAAAAATAAAAATAAAAAAATGACATGCATAGAGCAAGAGATTCTAGGGGAAGGTTTATAGCTAAAGCCAAGAGTTCGATTTTCACAACTCCATCTTCTTCAAGGCATAGAAAATATTCACCACCATCTACCCCTAGCCTTAAGATTTTTGGAATTCAAGGAGCAGCTGAATTAGAGGATTCTCCTATACCACCTACTAAATCTCATTTAGAAGAGGACCCTTTCTTTACTTCTACAGGAGAGTATATTGTAATCAAAGAAGTAGAATCACCTGAAGAAGAAAAGGAAGAGACTCCCTCTCATCCTCCCTTGATAAAATAACCAGAGGAATTTGAGGACTCTAAAGAAACTATCATGGAAGAGGAAATAATAGATGGATTCAGAGGTAGAGGTAGAGGTAGAGGAGGAGGAAACAATGGAGACAACAATGGTGAAGGTAATAATGGAAGAAATAGGGAAGGAGAAAACTTGTTTGGATTCCCTATAGTTGATGAGGAAACTCATACAACAATGAAAAATATCTCACCATCTGTCCTCCCAAAATTTTATGGATTGCGAAGTGAGGATCCTGAAACATTTCTGTTTGAGTTTGAAGTCGTGTGCCGAACCTATGACTATATGGAAGACTCTCAAAAACTCAAACTATTTCCTTCAACTTTGAAGGGAGCTACTTTGAAATGGTTCATGGGATTAGCCACTCAATCTATTAGGACTTGGAATGATATGAAACAAACATTTTTGGATAGATACTTGGACTATTGTATGCCCACCAATCACAAGGATGAGGTATTCAAAATGATGCAAAAAGAAGATGAAAATTTGGAAGATTTACTTGAAAGATTTCAATACAACTTAAAAAGAGCAAAGATGAGCAACTTAGATGAAGAAACTTTGAAAGCCCTTATATTAAAAGCCATCAGAGATGAATGGATAGATATTTTAAACATGATGGGGAAAGGAGACATTTCTCAACTTCCACTTCGTGACATAACATAACTATGTGTCCATCTCTCAAGGGGAAAATCTAAAACGGGAAAAGGGCCTAGAGATCCTTCTCTTATCAGGGCTAAAAAATCTGCAACTGGATCAGTAAGTAGGGCAGAGATTGGCAATATGCTTGATGAATTCAAAACTGATATCCTAGGGAGCCTTAGTGAACAACTAGACACCCTTAAAATTCAAAACAAGCAGAAAGCAGAAACTGATGCTCTAGCCATCTTTTGTCCGAAATGTAGGAAGAAACATGCTTTAAGGGAATGTCCCTTGGATGCAAAAGTTTTAGAAACATGTATGATTTTCTCAGAGAATCATGAGACCAAGGATTGTCCTTCAATTCCTGGACTCAAAGCTGTCTTTCAAGAAGATCCAAATTCAGTAGAATCTCTTTGTTTTGTTGCAAGAAGACCTTGGCAGGGGCAACAAACTCAAGGGTTTAACAACCCTATGAATTTTCAACCCCCACCTAATTGGAATCCTTGGCAACAACCTTGGCCCCAACCTCAAAATCCATATCAGTCATGGGTACAAGGTATGCAAAATCCTTATGGGAGATTTGCTCAATTTTATCAATATCCTCCATCTTTTCAAAATCAACAAGCTTCACAACTTCCAAACCCAAATCTACAACTTCCATTGCCATTTCCACAACAACAACCTTCTCAACAAAATCCAAATCCTCAACTCATGCTTCCATTCCAACAAAAGACAAATCAACTTCCAGCTCAGCCATTGCCAAATCCTAACAATAAAAATCCTCAGAATACTTACATGATATAAGGACAACAATTTCCTACCTATATGATTGTTCCTCTCAATGATGTACAACTCAGATCTGGTAGAGTTTTAGAAAAACCTTCTATAGATGTCCAAGAGCAAGATACCTCTGAGGAGGACTCTCTTAAAGCCAATAAAGGTTCTGAGGAAGCATCTCTTCAAAACTCAAACATTCAAAAAGAGAAAGAAAATTTAACTCCCACAACTCCTATAGTTGAGCAACCTGCATCTTCATCCACACCTCCTTTCCCTGAAAGATTAAAAATTGATAAAGGGGTGGAAAAACAAATCTTGTTGCCTAACTATGATTTTCTAGATGGATTAAAGAATGTTTGTATCAAGATTCCCTTGCTACAAGCAATTCGAGAGATTCCTATTCTAGCAAAAACAATAAAGGAGTTGAGTCTCAAAAGACCAGGAAGGAAACTAAGAGATACAAGAAGAATCCACTTGGTAGGAAAAATTATAGATATCATGATGGGAAAATTTACCATGCAGAAGTATGTAGATCCAGGTAGTCCAATTGTCAAGACACATATAAATGGGATAGAAATTCCAAACACATTGATTGACTTAGGGGCTGCTATCAACATTATGAGTAGACAGACTATGGAACAACTAAAAATTCCTAACCTTCTTTTTACACCTACTTTACTGCAACTTGCAGATCGATCAATTATTAAACCAGATGGTGTATTAGAAGATATTTCAGTCTCCTTAGATTCTTGGGAATATCCAATAGATTTTATGATTTTGACTCCCAAGAGTAATCTAGGAGGACATCCACTTATCTTAGGAAGACCTTGGCTAGCCACAGCTGATGCTTTCATTAGTTGTAGATCTGGGGATATGTACATTTCTAATGGTAATTCGACAAAGAAATTTAATTTGTATCCTCCAGCAAAAGCAATCACAGAAGTAGGAGACAATGAATGGGTCGATGATGAGGACATTATACAACCTGTCTTTACCATTTCTGAAATCAGTGAGGATAGTCAAATTCTGAACACATTAGAAAAATTTGAGATATCTTCAGAATATGACCCCACACAATTTCAGTTGGAATCTGACATAGAATATTTATCATCAAGACAAATGTCTCTTTACTCTATGGAAGAGTTTGGTAGTTCTACTATTGATATTTTTCCAGGGAAAACATTGAATATCAACAAACATTTGGAAAAGTCACAACAAGAAGAACTAATCAAAATATTGCAAAAACATTCTACTGCATTTGCATGGGAGTATACTGACATGAAAGGTATTGATCCTAAGACTTGCATCCATCATATCTATATTGAGGAAAACAGTAGACCAATCAGACAACCTTAGAGAAGGATGAATCCAAATCTTAGGGAGATAGTGAAAGAAGAGCTCCAAAAACTACTTTATGTAAACTTCATTTATCCAATTTCAGATAGCCGATGGGTTTCTCCTTTGGTTATAGTACCTAAAAAGAATGGTAAATGGAGGGTATGCATTGATTACAGGGAATTGAATAAAGAAACTTTGAAGGATCACTTTCCTTTGCCTTTTATCGATCAGGTATTAGACACATTAGCAGGTAAAAAGTACTTTTCATTTTTGGATGGTTTTAGTGGTTATAATCAAATTCAGGTAGCACCTGAAGATCAAGATAAGACCACATTTACTTTTCCATGGGGAACTTTTGCCTATCGAGTGCTTCCTTTTGGGTTATGTAATGCACCTGCAACATTCCAAAGAGCAGTACTAGGAATTTTTTCTGATCTAATCCATGATTGTGTAGAGGTTTATATGGATGATTTTACAATTTATGGTAATTCATTTGAAGAGGCATTAGAAAATTTGGAAAAAGTCCTTATAAGATGTAAAGAAACAAACCTTTAATTAAGCCATGAAAAATGCTTTATGATGTTTACTGAAGGTATTGTTTTGGGGCATCATATTTCAGGAGATGGGATTAAGGTTGATAGATCAAAATTTGAAGTCATCTCCAAGTTGCCTATTCCAAATTGTCAAAGAGATGTTAGAATTTTTCTAGGATTTACTGGTTACTATAGAAGATTTATAGAAAACTTCACTAAAATAGCATCTCCACTCTTCAAATTGCTTACAAAAGACTGTGAATTTAAATGGGATCCTGATTGTCAATCAGCCTTTGAAACTTTGAAAACAAGAATATCTGAAGCACCTATCTTGAGAGGACCAAATTGGAAACTCTCTTTCCATATTTCTACAGATGCTTCAGATACAGCTCTGGGAGCTGTGTTGGGTCAAAAATATTTAGTCCCTTATGGCATTTACTATACCAGTAAAAATTTGACTCCTACTGAGTTGAACTATACTGTGACTGAAAAAGAGTTTTTAGCTGTTGTTCATGCAATCAATAAGTTTAGACATTACATAACAGGCTATGAAACTTTTATTCATACTGACCATTCTTCAATTAGATATCTAATGAACAAACCTGTTACTAATGGCAGAGTGACAATATGGCTCTTACTTTTGCAAGAATTCAATATTACTGTGTTGGATAGACCAGGAAAACAAAATACAGTAGCTGATTTCTTGTCTAGGATTCAGAATTTTAAAGAAGATTCTCCTGTAGAGGATAAGTTTCCTGATGAATACTTGTTTGCAGTAACTATTAAAACTCCTTGGTATGCAAATATTGCTAACTATTTGGTTACAGGGAAACTGCCTCCACATTTATTTCCAAGTGAAAAAAGAAAGATTATTCAGGAGAGTTCAAAATATTCATGGATTTCTAACGAATTGTTTAAAACAGGGCCAGATATTGTGATCAGAAGATGTGTCAGGGAAGATGAAATGCCTGATATCCTCAAGGCATGTCATGATGAACCATGCGGTGGACACTTTGCTGACAAAAGGACAACCTATAAAATCCTCTCTTTAGGATATTATTGGCCTTCCCTCTTCAAAGATGCAAAAACATATGTCAAAAGGTGTGACAGCTGCCAAAGAGTAGGGAAACCTACCTTTTCAAATGAAATGCCATTGCAACCACAGATACTCATCGAACCCTTTGAAAAATGGGCTTTAGATTTCATTGGACCTATTAACCCACCATCTAAGCAAAAGAAGTATATATTGGTTTGTATTGATTATGTTACTAAATGGGTAGAAGCTAAAGCATTAGTGTCTGCTACTGAAAATTCAGTTGTTAATTTTCTTTATGAGGATATTTTTACTCGCTTTGGTGTTCCAAGAGAAATTATGACAGATCAGGGAAGCCAATTCACATCCAACTTGGTGGAGAAGCTGATGGAAGAATACAAAATCAAGCACAGAAGATCTACTCCTTACCATCCGCAAGAAAATGGTCAAGTGGAGTCTACAAACAAAGTTCTTGAAAGTATCATCACCAAAACTATTCATCTACACAGAAGAGATTGGGCAAAAAGGCTTCCTGAAGCCTTGTGGGCCTACAGAACTACATGGAGAAATACAACAGGACATTCTCCCTATGAACTTGTTTATGGGAAAGAAATCCTGCTCCCCATTGAGTTCCAAGTCAAAACCTTCAAGATGGCAGTTCAGTTGGGGATGGATCTATCAGAAGCCCAAAAGCATAGAATGGAGTAGTTGAATGAGCTAGATGAGATTAGACAAGAGGCAATTCTAAGAACTGATCTAGTTCAATATCAAAGAGCTAAATGGCATGACAAATACATCAAAGAGAAGAAGTTTCAAGAAGGAGATTGGGCATTGTTATTTGATTCCAAGTTTAAATATTTGAAAGGAAAATTTCAGACTCATTGGCTTGGGCTATATGAGATTGATAAGATCTTTAGCAATGGAGCGGTAAGAATCAAGACCATTGATGAATTTAAAACTCCTCTTATTGTGAATGGCCATAGATTAAAAGTCTATCATAAGCCACTCTCAAAAGAGGAATTTGTCAAAATGTTTCAAGAAAATTATGCAATCAGGCTGGTACAGAAGAATTCTTATTCTCCACTAGCCTAGCTTTTGTTCTTTTCAGTTAAAAAAAATAAAAAAAATAAAAAATAAAAAATTGTATAAGCCTGAAAACCAATCATTGATTGGCAGTCTTATACAGAAAATGTAGGGTGAAAATCAGGAACACCTGACACCCTATATTTTCCAAAAAAAAAAAAAAAAAATATCTCTTTCATTTCACAAGTTTTGTGACCACCCACTCCATTCCATTCCACTTCATTCCACTTCATTCCACTCCACTTCATTTCACTTTAATCCATTTCATCTATTTCATTTCATTTCATCAATAAAATTTTCTTTCATGACCATTTTCATTCAGACAGTTATCATCTATCCATCTCCATTCACCCAAATAATTGTTGTGTCAGTTTCCGCAGCTGACACTAGTTTCTGTAGCCAGAAGCAGTTTCTGTAGCCACCACTCTGTTTTTCAAAAATTTACAGTCAGATGTTATTTCCACAATCATGAAATCAAATGAAGGTATGAAGACATATTATGAAGACATGGGGCATTCAAAGACATCAATGAGGAGCAACTGATTGAAGACCAATGAAAAATGGCAAGAATTTCAAGGTATGAGTAAAAATTTATTTCAAATGGCATTCAAGCACATTTTTACATAGTTATAAACCATAGCTCCATTATATGCAATGATTGTGTTGATAACTCTGTATCCATCCCACGATCTCTATACGATTCCCCCATAATCCTTGCATTCATTTCTAAACGGCCTCATAATCAAGCCTCCGGTCTTCATTAGTGTTCAGCGATACGTTGATACTCCACCTGTAGTTAAGAAACGTAGTTGATTTGACTACGGCTTCTCTTAGCTGCACAAAATCCGTAGCCGTTGCATAAACATGCTTGCATCTACTCTGCAGCCACCCAATTTTAAATATTTCTGGATGCGTTTTACTCCTCCTACTGTTCTATTGATCTCACAACTGCATTTCCACCGTGCTCACGTAACCCTTCTCTGTTCCGCTTCACCCCATTTTGTTCTCTGTTACGCTACATTCTGTATACCCATTCTCTGATATTCGCTTACAGTCACTGGTCTCTTTCATAAACCGTGCTCATTTCTGCTAATTCAGTCGTCTTACCTCTGTTGAACCCGCCTCACGCAAACAAGTTTTAAAGAGCAGAAAGAAGGATGGGTCAGTTGTTGAGAACAGAACCAGAAGGACCTAAATTCATGGAAGGATACCCGCAAGTCAAAGATATATTGAAAAAGGCAAAATGGCTTTGGTTTATTCAAAAGTTTAGAGGCTACCATAAAGAGGTGACAAAATCTTTTGCAAGGTCTTTCAATGGTCTGTAGGTAGAAATTGGGGACCTCAAATTTACGGTGAATGAGGCATCCATAGCAGCTGCTATAGAACTCCCTCAAGAAGGTGAACGCTAGTTCAAGAACAAGAGCATTAGTGATGAAGCCTGAAGAGTGATCCTACATAACCCAGGTATGGATGTAACTATTTTTAAAAAGGGAATTCATGTTCATGCTTTAAAAGAAGAATGGGCCAGTCTACTGTTGGTCATTCAAAAGTTTATCACCTGTGAGGGACGTTTTGGATCAATGTATATGTATCATACCCGATTGTTGATGAATTTTCTAGACAAACAAACCCTCAATCTGCCATAATTTTTATTAAATAGTTTGAAAAAGATGTCTGTAGCCATCCAAAAGCATCTGGGGGACGTAGAACCACATTTGTATCACCATGGTCTTGTGAAAATTTTGATTGAAAAACAATTAAAAGAGAAAAAGGACACATGGGAACAGTTTTTAATTAGGAATTTCTTTGAAGAACCCCAAGAAACCCCTGAAGGTAGTACACCAAAAAGAAGGAGAACAAGTGATAAAACTCAAAGTACTCCTACTAACACAGTTGAAAGAACTAGTAGAGAGGAAAGACTGTCTAAAAGGAAGAAGGAAAAGACTGAAGAGAGAAAAAGCATTGAGGATATGCATCAAACCCCTTCTTCAGAAGAAGACCATCAAATATTGTCTGAGAGACTAGTTCACCTTCAGGAACAGTCAGCTATGGCCAAAAAGAGAGGAAAAGAAAAAAAAAAGGAAAAAGACAGTAGTCCACAGTATGTAAGAAGAAGCAGCAGACTTAAAGGAAAGTGGAGGAAAGTACAAACAAAAGGACCCCATTTTATTGATTTGGGAGAAGGAACACTTGAACAAACTCCAGTTGGCCATAGTCCATCTCATTCTCAGTTAGACATTGAACATAGTCCATCTCATTCTCAGCTAGACGTTGAACATAGTCCACCGCATTCTCAGTCAAATGTTGAAACTAGTCCTCAAGATGTTGACATGAGTCCTTTTCAGCCGGATTTTGAAGACAATTCTCCTCCACAGTATTTTGGGGACAGCCCAAGGAAAACGACACCTGAGATAAATCCAAAGCAACAAGAGGTGTACGATTACATAGAATCCTTAGAAAGGACAGCCATGGGCCCCAGCACCTCATCCACTCAGCCTCACACAGCACAAGAAGCTCTAGTCCAATCATTGAAACAATAAATCTTTGAGTTGGAGGTTTTAAATAGACACATTAAAAATGAAAATGAGGCATTAAAGGAACAAATCAAATTGGACAAGATCATTCATGACAATACCATGCTACATCTGGGACTATGGCAGAAAAAGAACAGGAAATTGAAGAAGAAATGCCAGAAGATAAGTAGAGCACTGATTAATCTCAAATACAGATGCTTGATGAAGAAGCCCAGGATGTTAGCAGCACCAAGGAAGAGGAGAAGAGGACTGGATGTACTGGCAGAGGTATCAAGGCATATGAATTGAAGAAGGATTATCAAAATTTTGGTTGCATGAGGACATGCAACACCTTCACAGTGGGGGTATGTTGAGTCTCAAATCTGCATCTTTCTTATACATCTTTCTAGACTTTTTCCATTTACCTGGACCTCCTAAGCTATCAATATCATTGCATATTAATCATAAAATAGCATTTAAAGTGGTTTTTAACTATGTTTTGTGTCTGCTATTTGAATTAGATTTTTGCTCAATAAGCTGCGGAATCTTGTCACTTTCCGCAGCTGCTGCAGCTTTCCGCAGCCGTTTTGTTAAAGTCTATATTGCAGGTGTCTTCAGGCAAATTGAGCCACATGGGCAAGTTGAAAATGACATGGACATGGATCGATTCCTATTGGCTCAGTCAAATTCACCTAAGAAGGTTGTGGTCAAAGGTAGCCAAGTGGTGGTCAACTGAAGAGTCCCACGGTGACAGAACTCTGTTTTTCATCACATGAAGACTTGCGTGGCCATTTCTAAATCACGGGAGACATATCAACACCTGTAAACGGCCCCATAAGCCGAATCCAACAGCCACTTTCCATAGATTTAATCTTCACGGCAGCCATGATGCTAGATTTCCGGACGTGGTTTTTCACGTGTCTTCTATCAGCGCAGACTTTAGGGAATTAGTTATATCACCCTCTGTTATAAATAATGCATTCTCATACACATAATAGTTAGCTCTGTAATGTAATTGCGTTGCCACTGTGCTGTGACATTATTTCTCTGTTATGACCGCATTTTGAATATATAAGAAGACTTTGTTCATAAGCACAATTCGTGTTTGATAACTGCTTCCCGAGGATTGTGCAGAGGGCCCCTGCACACGCCGAGGTTTTGTGTATTACTGTATAGTTTCATGCTTCATTTCCTTACGTTCATTGTGCCATAGTCATTCACGTGTATATATATTATATCTTTCATGGTATTTACGTTTCATCTTTGTCCATAATGTTTCATGCTTTACGTTTTACTTTTGTCCATAATCTTTCATGCTTTATATTGTTGTTAATTGATCAGTGTTTTTGTTCCAGATTACAATAGGCAGCCCGGGCATTTGCACATCATTTTATAATGACTAATGACATGGAATCAATCTTTTCCTTCTGCTGATTTATTTTTTTTTCTCTTAGTTTTTAATTCCAGCACTGTTTTATTCATTTCAGTTTTGTACATTTGCTTTACTAGTTAGATTAGATATTAAGCTGCTCATTTCATTATCAGTTACCTCTGAAAGCCATAGCGAGACTAATGGTGAGGGATTGCGGTATGAATGTGTAGTTTGATGTTAGTTTATTTTTCTGCAAGTTAGATATTAAATTGCTCATTTCATTATCAGTTACCTGCAAGTTAGATATTACGAATCCTGGATTGAAAAATTAATGTAGCAATTTAGGACACACTAAATTGACCAAACAATAACTCCTAGGGATTTGAAGTGGTAGAATTGTTTCTGCATACATATCCTCATAATTCTACCTTTTTTAATGAAATAACCCCTTAAGTAGATAAATAGGTTGCTATTAATTGATATATTGTATATATCGATATCATGGGGGCTTCACTCAATGAACCTTTGACATATCATGTGTGTCTAGAGCATACTAAATAATACCTTAATTTGATTGTATATTGGAAAATACCTCTAAAACTCACATTTTTTTAACCCACTACCAATACGAACCCAATACACCTCCCCAATTTAAAAAACCCCTATTTTCACTAGATATTGTAGGTATCCATTTTTCCATTAACATTTTTTATACCCCTTTATATTTTTCCATTAAATTTGAGCTCCATTTTTTATATTTACCCCTTTTATATGCTCAATATATTATGTGATTTTTCCTCAATATATATCCCCCAAAATGAACGCACATGGTATGGTAATGCTACCCCAGTGAAGCCCCCGTGATCAATATGTATAATATATCGATCTAAAAACAAGAAACCCTATAAATTTATCCTTATGCTCACTAACTTTGCATGGAAACACATAAGTAAAAGTAGTTGATATATGTTGATTGACATCAATAGTTTTCAAAGGTGGAAAATGACATCAATCGACATCTATCAATCACTTGTACTTATGCGGTTATGATAATTGATAATCAACATGTATAGGGAGGATTAATAGATTTGTCAAATAAGCAACTGATATAAATTAATAATGAAATTTCTATGAAATATTTTACAATAGTTAGCTACGAATGACCTCAATGATTTTTGTTGGCCACATAGACCATATTTGACCACGTAGACCATGATTGACCATGATTGACCACAGAATTATTATTATAATGAAATATCTATCCTATGGATAGTCATGTATATCCATGTTATACTATGGTTGGCCATGGTTAATCATATTGACCATGGTTGACCATGTCAACCACATTGACCATGGATGGCCACTATTGAGCACGATTAACAATTAAGTATGATTAGTAATTAAATATTTATGATATGGTTTACCATGGGTGACCATGTTAGACCATGGTTGACCTTGACCATTCCTATGGTTGGATATGGTTGACCATTTTGGCCATGTTCACAGAGAATGACCATGTTGATAATGCATGAATATGTTGACATTTTTAATTAAGGATAACCATGTTGACCATGGTTATTGATAATGTGAACTATGTTTACCATGTCAACCATGGTTGGCCTTGATCATGTTGACAATAGTTGACCATATTGAGCATGTTTGACCAAGACCATGCTTGAATGTGGTTTGCATTAATCTTGGTTAACCTTAGCCTGTCTATGGTTGATATAGTTTTCCTTTACCATGACCATGGTTGATTTTGGTTGAGCATGACCATGCTTGAATATGTTTTACCATGGTTGATTATGGTTGAATATGTTTGACCATGGTAAAATCAACATAGTTCAAACTTGGTTGACCATGTTGAGCCGCCCCCTTGAACTATATCTATTGTGGGAGGTGTTACCTATGACTTAACCCTATCTCAAAAATATATTATGAAGGTAGGGTTACAAAAACCATTATTCTCCAAATTTTTGGAATTAAAACTTGGATATCACCATTGTATCAACTCATCAAGGGTTTTGCAATGATGTCAATTTTTAGTCAATTTGATTCTAGAATTGAGAGTTATGTCTAATTGAAGTCAAAACAATCACGTAATTCCATGTGGAATCAACATGTAGCCCACATGGATTTCCCAAATATTTTCAGGTAGTTCCATCTCACTCCACATTTCCCTATGCAGGGCCCACATGCAAGGTAGTTCCCCAACACAGGGTTCCACAGTGATTCCACTAATCCCAGAAAACCAAGTGGTTTAATCACTAAGTGGTATTCTATTTCATACTTCCCCCATTAACTTCAAGTAAACTAGAAGGGTCCCCAAGGTTAATAGGGACCATGGATTGGCCCCATGCCCCAAACATACTATCAGAAGTGGTGCACTATATAATTGTAGGAATACCCATGTCACACCCCCCCCCCTTTACCTCCTTAATTGATAGTGCACGAGGGAGACCTAAAAATAAACATAGGTCTTAGATATGTCCATCCACAATTGTGTCATCTAGAGTAGCCTACTTGTTATAGATGCTATAACTTTATTGATTTGATGAGCAGTGGGTGGTTTTATCAGTTGAAAACCCCAACACATGGGAATGTGTCATGACAATTTTCACTCTATTAACTACCTTTGGCTCGCCACTATTTACATTGAGGAATTCTCCAAGGTTAAATATTATCAACAAGTGATAGGTAGTATCGTCAATTAATGATGCTAACATATAGGAAAAATTAATTTTGGTTGCTACCACTGCCTGATTTAGAGGGAAGGGTGATGAGTGGTCTTGTCACTTAATGGAAATGACAAGAAAAATTAACCTGAAATTTTCTAGTTCCATCTCTCAGTGTCGAGACTATCTGGGTGAACATAATATTAATTAAAATATGAGAAGGATTTCAGGGAGTTAATCCTATATTTTGAGCACCCTAGGACTATATGACAGTTTTATGTGGGGTTAGGGGCTAACGCCTGATCTTAACCATGAAATAAAAGGCCTCAAAGGCTGATCATACCAGTCCAAGGATTCCAACCTTGTTCGACTATTGAAGGTTGGATAGTGCCTATGATGAGATATAAATTCTCCAGTCCCCATCAAGAGAGCATGTAATTTTACATGTTTACACAAGAAGTGTACAAGCTCTACTTTGGGTTTTGATTCCATAAACAATAAAATGATGCATATAAGTGTGTATAAACCTATAACATCATCACATCAT